>JAWNKV010000216.1:0-679735 GCA_035041805.1 Amiota mariae | reverse complement strand
TGACTGCCTGACTGACTGTAAATGAACAAAAATAACCCTAGAGGGGAGGATGGTTGCATACCCATAGCAGTTGAATGAAAAATGAATGAATGAAGGAATGAATATAAGTATGTAAGTGCAAACATTCGACGTATCTTAAATGACTTTTTGTTCTTGTGCATATTTTTCTTTAGTAAAATGCAAAAATTATTTTGACATCATGCAAAGAGTGCAAATCTCAATCCAATGGAAAGTGGGCGTATTGCTATACTGAAGTGGACCAAAAGTCATCTTGGTTTGTGGAGCAAACAAAAAGTTATCATCGTCACAATGGCACCAAATTATTAAATACTTCAAATATTATAAAATCCATTGTGTTTCTTATCTTGTTCTTGTTTTTGCAATGGTTCACTAAGTCGATATTATAAAACTATGAGGGCATCTATGTTTCCATCAGAATAACTATGACATCAAGTTAGTTATAATATTTGCTCTATTTTTTGTGTGTGGCTAAGCAATGAGAACAACACACAACAAAACAGGACCGTGGGATCTCCTAGATAAATTATATAAATATCAAACTGAATTGTGCACTTTGTGGACATATCAATATTTTATATTTTTACAACATATTTCGAAAGAGTTTACACATAAAATAAGCTAAAATTTGTGTTATTTGACAATTGATCATATGAAAAGTGCATTCTCCAAGCACAAAGGACTCAAATTCAATGAAGCAAAGCGGGGGTCTCATTTATTTAGACCACAGTGAGCTCAGTCTACCAGTTATGATGTATGTTTGCTATATGCTGATATTTTCACAATTGTTTTACCCTTAGTTGGAGTTCTGAACTCTACACTTTTATCTTTGTCCAAAGCCCCTACTAGACAAAACATGCAACTGCTGTTGAGAATGAAAAAACAATGAGATTAGAATAAGTATCAAGTTTTTGCATATACATATTATATTCTGAAAAGTCAATTATATTGAGAAAATTTCATTTCTAAAATCCATTCAACTGATCTTAATGAAGTTATTGTTCGCCACAAATCAAGTCATCAAAGTTGAAAATTTCCATTAATTTAAAAATAAAAATAGAAAATCAAACATTTTCAAAATGCAAAAATTAACCAAAGAACAATAAAATCACGACAGTGAAACGATACCCTAAAGAAAAACCAACCCTCGAGATCGATATGGAGAGACCCTAAAATAACATGTAAGCGGTAATGAACTCACTCAATGCAATGTTAAGTGTACAAATTCAATTTCGATTGTTTGCAAATTTCATTAGCCAGCGTATAATAAAATGCTGAAGTATCTCAATGATGATTCCTGTGATCTGGACACACATGCGCGGATATCCGGGTAATTCACAATGCCCGTACGCACACTTGAGTGACTCTCTCAAATTGCGCGGTGGCGGCTTTGGTCATTTTCACTATAAATCCATTCGAATTGAATGAATTAGTGTTATTTTGCGTGTTTTTAATCCCCTACATTGTATGGCCAGAGGGAGTTACAGACTATAAACATCATCATTATTATGTGCAATAAATTCTGCAATGTTGAAGTAGCATGCCTCGTGTGGCAAATGCTTGGGAATTGTGGCATGCAGTGAAAACTTTCCCAGTTGCGTATAATCGATTTGTTTCTACTTACTAAAATGGAAATAATGCCAGCTGCACATAACTTTATTCTTTATATAAACAAAGACTCAAAGTATTTTTGTGCATAAATTATTTCCATTATTATATATAATATGTTTTTAATTTTTATAGCAAAATTAGTGTGAAAAATGTCGCAGCACTTTCCCTCAAAGAAATATTCCTTACAACTTGTTATTAACAGAATTAAATAGGTGAATTAAACTGTGCTACTTCTAACAAACACACACTTATTCACAGTAAGGATGCTCTGCACGCACTCAACACCTTTGAATTCAAATCGATGATAACTTGGGAATGTCTAATACTAAAGTCATTAGCCTTAAATAACCATATCAAACTCATAGCGGGTACTGCCTTAGAGCTTCAACATCGAAAAATTGCTGACTATAAATTCGCCTCAATACTGGATCAACAATCGATATATCAGGTTTATCTCCCAGGAAAATTCTGGAGTCCCTCATGAACAATAGAATTTCGAAGGAACTATGATCAATAGGGTTGTCACAATAGATCCATTAGTGGCCGCCGTGACGAGGTGTAATTTGATTCCCACCATTTACCTAATCTAATCTAATCTAATCTAATCTAAATAGGTGAACTCAATGAGAATTTTGGGATAGAGTATAGCTATCAAAATACAAGGCATTCAAGGAAGCAGTTGAAGATTCTACCCGATCCAAATGACCTCTTGAAGTAATGAAAACATCGGTAAAGTGGAGGAATTGTACAGAAATTTTGTATTTCTAGTTTAAGTGAGATAGCTAATAGTATCACTGCTCACCCCGTTTCAATTAAGAGCTCATTTAAAAAGAATTGAAATTTCTTTATAAACAACTAATCAATAGATACACTGCGCAACATTAGGTTGGTATACCCATTCTCTTTAGTGGCTCCGAATCAATTCCAACCAAACTAAAATAGCTAAAATTATTATGTTTATAAATTATTCAATTCTGAGTTAAATAAACCAAATATAATTGTTTTCAATTACTAGCGTAAATAGAGTTGGAGTATCAGAAAATTAAAGTGCTATTTTAATTTATTTTTGTATTATACCTTTGGGAGTTGGGGTTATTTGAATATCCCAGATCTCAGGAGTGAAGACACATATCAGGACCAAAACTATCCCATGTTCAATCCAGGAATCAACCATACACATGCCGAAAATTTCAATGCAATCAAATGAACAGAATGGCAGCTCATAGTATATGAACACATCTCAATTTTTTTCTATTTAACAAACTGAATTGAGTAAATTATGATTCTACAATACATTAATAAAAGCCAGTAAACCTGATGATGACTCATGAAAACAACAGAAGCACTAAATTGGAGGACTGTCACTAGACAAAGAGCTGCAAAGGAATAGAACAAAAGGAAAGGAAAAAAAATCATACAAATCATATAGAAGACTTAATCCATTTCCATTTTTCCAATTGTTTTATTAATAATTTATTATGCGTTTAGTGCTTGCTCAAAATAATCTTAAGACACCTGCTTTCTAATCTAATGATTAGTATTATGTACTTCATATTTTAATTTACCAATTTTGGATTCTACCATTGGTGATAAAACATTTTTATTAACAACATATAATTATATCAGCACGGTAGTCAGCGACGATGGCAACACTTATTGCATGTCAAACTTTTTTTAATTCTGAAAGCAATTATTGGTAATTAGGTAATGCCTTCCTTGACGTATATTGTACAGAATGCGATTTTGGAAACAACCGTATTGGTTTTGCATTTTCTCGTTAAAAAAGTTGTAAATAAAAAACATAAGTATAATAAAATAATTTAGCAAAATAATCCAAATCTAATTTCATTTAAAGTTTATTATCTGTATCTATCAATCTATATATCTTCCATCTATCTATTTTTACTCATAAAATCGTTTGTGCGTTTGTTGGGAATGTACGAGTACGTTATCCGCAATCATAAAGGATCTAAAATTTTTACCGTGGGTTTTGTTCAAGATCTTTTGCTGGGATGGATTGTTCATATTTACATAGCAAAGCCGAAGCTCTCATTAATATTTGCTTTATCATTAATTTATTTTTATATATTTTTTTTTTTTAAATTTACGTATTTTAGTATTCCCCCACTGGCCGAAATTCGACCATCCTGCTTTTGATTGTCACAATTATTTACGCAGAAAAAATTATTGTTTCTAAAAACTAACAATGAAAAAGAGATTTTTGACAAAGACTGCATTTAAAATATGAGAAAATTGTACTGAATTTTTTTTTCCTTTGCCTATTTATATGTAGAGATTAATAGAGCCACAGGCCTTAGTAGCCATTGTTTTATCCTTAACTTAGTTTTTTTTTTAAATTAAACTAAATTTAGGTTCCGGGGAACATACGTTCCTACGAAATGCACAAAACAAGACAACGTTTTGCTAATCAGCTAGTAATCTGTAAAATATCAAATTTATATAATCACTAGCAACCCACCCGGCTTAGCACGGTCGTAGTGTCGTATCAATCTGTTTCTTTCAGAGAAGCATTCAGCAAAAAATTACTATATGCCGATATCCCCAAAGCGGAAGGCATATAACTATTGGAACAGTCTATACTATCTAAACATAGTTTATCGGTATAATGGGTAAATTTACACATTCACACCAATTTGGAATGCCAGGTGCTCCTACTGCTATAAATTTGTTAGCTTCCAATTCCTATACATGCTTGATCTTTCCATTAATGCTGCATATTATCGAGATGACAAATCAGTACTTGTTAAATTCTTTACTTTTGTAATATATTTTGATCTTATGTGTCACGCTTATGACTTGGTGCGCTTTCAATATATTTTTGTTATGCGACAAAAAGATAAAAATCTGCCAAAGAAATTTATTTATTGCCAATGCCACAACTTATGTCGGATTCATTAGCCTACCGACTAAAAACCCCGTTTAACGTTACGGTATCGCCAAAACATTCCTTTGTAGGGAGGGATAGTGAACTTAATTACATTAAGTAGTCGCCATTATTCGCTCGTATATACGAGCGCCCCGGATAATATTGGCAATTTCTGCAGAGAAGAATGCCATTTCCTCCATAAAAGTTATCATGCGCCTTACAATCTCTTCTAACATACCGTCGTTAAAACGAATCATATAGGTTCTCAATCAAGGTACCTTGGGTCTATGCGTGGCCTTGGCCAACCAGTATTATTACCTAACCTAACATAACCTACAATCTCTTGTGACCTGCAAAGAGATCCAAGGCGCGCATACATTCTTCGTCGCTCTGCTTCACCGGTGCTCTGGATCCTCCATGACATCTCTGCAGAGACCACAGTATGGATCCTCAGCATGCCCAATCCAGAGCAGATGATTCCTGTAGCATCCAGGGCCAGGTTGCGAATTGGGTAAATTCAAAACCTACGTCCCCGGAGCGACGCTTAAGCCAATCTGATATATTTGGAAAAAGCTGATGGGTTTTCCATATTCTGCACTGTTCCACCTGTATTGCAATATGTTTAGGTACCTGATCCTAGTCTCACCACTTTGGGAAGTCTTCCGGCAAGTACACCGGCCGCATCATTTGCAACTGTCCGATAGGTTCTACAAATCCTCAGGTATAGATTTAGTGAAACCCGTGTTTGCTGTCTAGGTCCTCCTATGTTTGAGAGAAATTGTAGAAAATTTTTGTGTGGTGGAAGCTGCTTTTTCTGCTTAACCGTTTAGGTGAAACTTAAAACATAACCGATGGTCCAGTAGTATACCCAGGTATTTTATGTGGCTTCCGACTATCACTGGGAGTGTTTCCAACTCTTTTATGGATCTCATATGTACCAACTCGGTGTTATGTTCCGCTTTCTGACTATATGGTGCCAGTAATTTGACAAACGCTCTGCAATAATTTAAATTTTCTTCTCTATACGAGTATTGTGTAGACTTCTTTGCTTGTATCTTACAAATCAGTTTACTATTCTGCAGCAAAGTTTTTTGTTGCAAAATCGGAAAAACCATCGCCGTAAATTAATACGAATAATAATCATACATTTCCAAGAAAAAAAAAATACATAAATATTAGTTGCTTTGCTCTTTCTTTTATTTTACGACACATATCTGTATACACAACCTTTTCTGTTTGGAACCTCGCAATTTATCTGAACTCATACAAATTTACACAATTATCTATACAAATCTATTACTTAACAATAAAGACAAATCAAAAGTTTCTTATTCGTGTTGGTTTTTTGCTACTTAAATTGGTTGATGGCGTTAGAGAATCTCCAAATTTAAGTAAACCGAGCGTATTTCAAAATGGGCAGCCAGATTTTGAAAAAGCTATGGAAAAAACCATACAATTAGAATTTGCTACCCCCAAGTCCATGGAAATCCGAAATTGACGTCAATTAGTTCCAGGAAGAGTTGGCACATATAAACGAGACGTCGTCTGCTTTTTCTTCCGAACTAATTTTCCAGGACTTTAGTAATGTTTTGCTCCATACATAGGTAGTGAAGCACGTTTAGCAAGATACAGTTTTTGTAATGCAGATATCTCAACTGTCGCACGTTTTGTTTTATATTTGATCTCCTTTGTAATTTTTATATTCGGGTTCTCCTTCTTTATAGCAGCCAAAGCCTTAGACTTAATATTAGTTTTGGCCTTTATCGATTTGGTATGTTTGAGCTCAACTTGTTTTTTGCCTTTGGCTTTGGCTTTGGTTTTGGTTTTGTTTTTCTTGGCAACGTTACCCAAAGATTTAGTACTTTGAACTTCCCTTTTATTTCCTTCACTTGATGGTTCGCATGGATTTTTTATAATGGGTTTAACATTGTTTTCCAACAACCTTGATGATTGTAGGTATTTGTGCAAGGCCCCTTCAAGCGGTTTTGCCTGTTGTTTCGGAGCATCAGTGTACTTGGCCACGCTTTGGAAAGATTCAGGCGCGCTTCGAATCTCATTCCCCGGTATTGCAGATGCAAGTAACACTTTTGTTTCTCTATCAATCGGCAAAAGATCATGCACGATAGCATTGCGCATTTCCGCCTTAAAAGTAGAACGTTGACTACTTAGGGCTCCGCTCGAAATATCTCGGCGCCAGTCGCTATAACGTTGGGTTTCATTTCTGGAAATTTTCAGATAAGGCGAATAGCGTATTTCCCTTGTTGCAGCGTTGGTAGTATTAGTTTCCCGTGTTGCCTTGATATCGCGAACACTATCCGTTATGTTTTCTTGCCATTTTCGAGCAGCATTTGCGACAAAGCGTTGCTGTCCGTGCCATTTGTAAGCGTTCATTGATTTTTTAAATAACTGACGGAGACTCTCACGTTTTACTGCCATACTCATAATTTATTCAACATAACACATGAAATTTTGAATTACCTACACTAACTTTAAAAAAAAAAAATATGTATATATTATGTACTACGCCAGAAGAAAAATGAATTATGATTTTATCTATTAAAATGTGCCTGTCATACCCAAATAAAATCATACAAAGCCTACTCGATTTGCTACTCAACTTTTATAAATTTTTATTTTTTTTTTTTTTGAAAAATGATATGCCCTTTCAGGGTTGCTTTGACAAGTGTCGATAGTTACTTATTCAATTGATTGATATTCGAACCACTGACTCGATGGAGTAAGAAACCCAATCCAACAATAAGACTACTTCTGGTATTTACCAAAGTGATAAAATCATTAGATTATGTTGTAAGTATTTGGTGATCGAGAAGGGAACAAATGAAAGTATTTTTCTAAAATGTAAAGCGTGTTGCATCATTTTTCACATCACGTGGCAAATGCGCTTAAAACATGCAACGATGACATCATTGGCAGGCGGCAAGCAGCAGTAGAAGTATCTCAATTGTAATTATTATTGCAACATGCGTCGAACTACTATTAAATTTCAGTTCTACAACGCAACTGTTGTAATTGCCCTCACCCTCGATTTACAAATCCTTGTATTAACAAATGTAATCAACATACATTGATCACTTTTGTAAACACAATCGGGTGGGTTTTATAAAAATTTCCCATCTTAACCTTCTTTTGTAAAATGTCACAAATTTTGTGTTTTCTTTTGTTCTTAACATTTCAATACAACTCCGTCTTCCGCTTTTAATATGTTATTTCCTCATATTGCTTATCACTGCAATTAGTATCCCAGATCTATATGTATCTCAAGTTCACCGCGCTATTTATGGGAACTTGAAACTTTTCATATTTCTCCCATATACTTAATTCACTTTGCAATCCGCATTTGGCAAAACACTACAAAGCAAATGAAAGTATCTAATGCCAAACAAAAAAATATATAAAATAACAAAAAAATATCAGATCTATATAACTGTTTTGGTGCAGACAGTAGTAGTATGCTATTTGTAAAGAGAACTTATTGCCGCATAATTTCTTGGCAAACTTCAGCATCTATGCGGCAATAAACGGAATTAAAACTGTGCGAATTTGTTGCAGTTATGACAGCCACAAGATGGCGCATTAAAGCCACGAATGAAGAACGAATAAGTAGTATGATGAGAGAGAAATGGAATGGTTAAGAATTTGGCAGAAAGTTTGAACTTGCAGAAAATCAGCAAATATTTATTATATTAAATGAGAAAACAAAACTTTTAAAAAAAATAGAAAGGTAAATTTAATATAATAAAAAAGAGCATCCAATAAAAATTGGTGAAATGGGTACCAAGCCAAAGAGACATTAAATGTTGCTGTAAGCCAGATAAATTTGCTGACAATACTATCAGCAACGTGTAAAATGTCCATTGATATTAAGTATGAAAGTACCATTAAAATTGTGAACACATGATAAAGGCAGACCCCAACTAGTATTAATGAGGTAAAATAAGAACTCTCGTTTGAATATCAATATTTTTGCCATTCAAAAGCTTATATATTTTCATCAGTTTGAATGGTATGCATTTTAATCCCATGTTAAGAATTCAACAGCTATGTTTTTATATATAGAAGAGTTCAAAATTGAAGTGATAGACAAACATTTCTAATAGAAAAATAAACTGCAAATCGTTACTCATTATTTAGATCATTTTTGTCTAAGCGGCTTAGTAAACCTTTCATGTCTTCTTGAGCTTTATGGAATGTTACATTTAAGAAACCGTTTCTCGGGTCCAGAAACACTGTTGTACTCGCATTAACACAGGGCAGTACATAGACGTTTTTGATTATCTAATGCAATGGTTTCCAAACTGCGGCCCGCCAGGGTCATCAATCTGGGCCGTGACAGCTAATGGCTTATTGTTGTTGTGATAAGTTTGATAAAAAAACAAACTGACAGGAAAATTAAAACGGTGTTGGCCCTTGAAATTCACTGAAGTAATTAGTATGGCCCCAATGCTGAAAAGTTTGGAGACCAATAATCTAATTGATCAGAGATGCTCTCAATCGCTTTGACTACCTTACTGAATATCTTTCTTGGTAAATACCGATTATCCCTAAGTAGGACGATGCTGGACATTAGCAATAGCTTTTAGTTCCTACCGACTACCTATAAATTGGATGTAGTATCGCATTGCTATTTTAGCATGGACTTCTTCTTCTATTCTTCTAACATGGCCAATCTCTGGCTTTTAATCACCATTGCTACGGGATACCGCAATCAAATATTTACACTCGTATGTTTTTTAAATTATCATCCCTCCAAATGATACGTTTTTATTTAAATAAAAATATGAAAGGACCTGTTATATCAGATGTTAGTATCAAAAGTACAAGTGTTGTAGTTCCTCAGGGCAGTGTAATGGGACCCATTTTGTATTGTGTACACTCTTTACGACTGACCTCCCGATGAGGTATGCTGACGACACTGGCCTACGGGTCCGCGGACATGAGGCGGTAGCAGCTTCAGCCCTCATAAGAGCCCATGTTAAAAAATGCCAAACTCTAAACTCATCTTATCCATGTTAAACCACTTGAAATATCCTCCAATACTCATAAACGGGAATGTCATTCCAAAAGTGTCATCTTGATGTTTCTGGGTTTGACGCTTAACAGGCGTCTCACTTGGCGTCCTTAGATCAAAACCAAAAGAAAGCAATTGTATCCGAAATTTCTAGAAATGAGTTGGCTAAAGGGTAATCTACATAAAAAAACGTCACTGTGCGAGTACAAGATCATATTGAAGCCTGTATGGACCGTTGTTGTACAGCGTTTGGGCACTGCTTCCAACTCAAATATGGAAATTATTCAGAGATCCAATCCAAACTGCTGTGAAGGTTTGTCGGTGCGTCGCAGTTCGTCAGAAAGATCAGGGAGTAAATAGGGAGTCTCACGGTTAGAGGACCATGCAGTCAACCGCGCCGCCTGAAAAGTCCATACCCTTTGGATCCCACATTTAGCTTCCCGGACGCATGGTCTACCAATGACAATGATACCCGACATAAAAAAATTGATTTCAATTTCTAATCCAAATAAATTTCGTCTACTGTCATTATTTGACAGACAAATTGCAAATATAAAGAAGAAGAAAAAAAGCGAAAAAGTTATAAAATCGATTTTTAATTTAACTACTTTTAGTATTTTAAAACACTAAAATCTACAATCGAATATAGCGCCACCACACAAGATAAATAAATACTAGAGGTTTATTTTAAAAAGAAGAAGAAAAATCAAATCAATAGTAAAAGATACAAACGCATTTTAATGCAGATTTTTATGGCACACATAACAATAACAACAATCATTAAACGTAATCTTTCATTTTAAAGAAAAATCAACAACAACAACGACAGAATCAACATAAACCTAATTAGAGTTAAGCACTTTAAGAGTTTTCTTTTATTATATTTAGTATTTTCTTTTGTGGTTTTTAGTATTCATCATTCTTTGTTTTTTTCCATTTCACGCTCCCCTAACTCCGTCTGTTTTTATCCGGTTCCCTTTGTCTATCGTTTTTTTTTTCTTATAAACACAAAAAAACAAATAAACACAAAGGTGCGATTATATGACAGCAAAACAATAAAAAGCTCAAATGATTAAAAGCAGCTAGAGCCAAGTTTATATATTGTACTATATAATACAAATGTGTATGTATTTTATGGTTTGTAGTAGAGTGAAATGGAATGGTTTTGTGATACTTTTGTATTGCATGGCATCTTGGCATGGTCTCGTCCGCCTGTCGTTGACTTAACTGAGGAAAGTCAAATAGATTTAGGCGACTGACTCAAGATCACATGCCGTTAAACGTTATCAGCAACACCACCAACATCAAATAGACAAGTTTACAGCAACTGCACCACATACCACACATAGGCGCACTGAACTCCCGCATTTGAGGCAACAGAAATACAAGTTATTTAATGCCCGCAGTTTTCATTCGCATGGATTAAAGTCTAATAAACAAGGTGATTTTATTTGAATTGTGTGTGTTTGTTGTTGCCATCATACATAGTTGGTTGCTCTATGGCAGGTGAAATGAAGTCGAATTAAGTTGAACATGGTGTGCATGCAACGAAACTGATACGAATGGAGTAAATGTTGCATGAATGCAAGCAGCATTTAGTATTGCTGTTAGCGTTGCTCCTGCTGCTGCTGCTGCTGCTGCTTATCAATGTAGTAATAAAAACCACTAAATACGCGCGTGAGTTGGTTCAACAACAACAACAACAACTAACAAAACTAGTTAGTTACATTTGCTAGCATCAATTTGGTGTGAAAAATCCTATAAAATTCAATGAAACTATTTCAATCTACACATTCATATGATCCCGGTTTCTCCTGTTGCTGTCCGATAACGCAATGTTCGACTTTTAATTGTCGCATGCTAATTGCTCGCCAGTTTCATTTGCTTTAGTTAATAAAATTCAAAAGCTTATGACATCAATTATCTAGTTGACTGATGTTGCATGACTTTTCTCTATGACTATGTGAGTATCTATGTATCTATGTATGTTATGTGGCATTTGGCATGTGCAATGAAAACTGGTGATGCATTTTTTTAATTGGAAAATGAGTCTAGCTAATGAATTTTTCGCGCTTGATAACAATTTTTTCACGTTTTTTCTCACTTCACCTAGGACGGAGAGAGAAAGGAATAGAGAGGTTGCTCTCTCCAATAGGATTCAATATGGCGTTAAATGACGTTGTTTCATCGTTTCCCATAAACCGGAAATTGCAACATACGCACGGAAGTGAAGTCAATAAGATTGAAATTTGAAGAGAAGGGCAAGCAAAACAGACAGAAAAAGAAAAACTTGTCATCATCATGATATTTTCTTGCATGTGGCAGGAAAGTGAGTGTGTGTGTGTGTGAATATGTCTCTGGTCCAAATCAAAATGGGGAAAAGTAATAACTAAAAAAGGAATAAAAAAAAAAATAAAAAATATTTGTTTTCAAAACTTGTAAACGAGTGAAACATCTAGAAAAGTAGAAGGGAAGACAGAAGGAAAAGAGGCAATTGCTGAGAAATTTACATGGGAAGGTGAAGTAATATCCTCTGGCCCAATTCATATCAATTCCAAACTACAACAAAACAACAAAAATTGCTTTTCAATTAAGAATGTTTATAAGAGGGGAGTTTAATAAGTTTTTTTTTGCTAAGTTAAAACAAACTTTTGCTAAAATTGCTTTTTATTTTTCAGTATTGTCTACTTAGCTTAAGGATGTTCCACCGTTTTTAATATCGTTTGAAAATAGTCTTCCTCAAAGTTTTCAAAAAAGAGGCATCAGTTGCATTGTCTCGATGGAAGAACACTTTCCGTTTTTTTTCCCCCTTAACTTCATCTTTTAATCGATCCATTAATCCTTTGTTTGCTATGATAATTCCTTTTTGATGAAAGTCTATGAAGATTGTTATCGATTATGAATCATCTTAATGATACCTTTCAATTGTCCCAAGCGATATTAACCTTATTAGTGATCTCGTGCAATTTTATTCTTCGACCTAAAAGTGGATTAAACCTAATGCCACTTCAGCCACTTCTAAATGAAATTACCCAGAGATAAACTTACATGCAACTCCTGTTTGTGGTTTTCTCTTACATATGAAGAGGTTTGATTACAGTTACATAAAGGAATTTCGATTCTGATAGCAACAAAATTTATTTATTAATTAGCCCTCTAGTTATAGGAACTCATTAAACCTACCTCTTATGTTGTTGCTGTTGTTGGTGCGTTCAGATTTGTTGGCAATTGCGTTTGCATTTCGCCATTGGCCATTTGTAGAATTTTTTTTTTTTTTGCTTTCGCCTTCCCTTTGGATATCTCCATCAAAGCCACCTTTTCCATTGCCTTTTACTTTTCAAATTTATTAAATAATCAAAAAATTGCGCAAATTACTTTTTGCGCAATCATTGATTATTTGCCCATTTTATTTGTCTGTAGACTTTGTCGAAACGCCTCCTGTTAGTTTTCAATTAAAAATTATATTTTATTTCTTGTTTTTTTTCCTTCACATTATTTAAGCCTCATTTTTGTTTATTTTTGATTAAGACTAAAATACTGCAATTAGCAACTCGTCTTCAGCCCACGATAGACCACAGTTTTGACTGTCTGTGCAAAGAAAAATGACACAAAAAGGCGGTGTGCCGCCGCTGCCATTGCCAATCGCTGTCTAGCATCGTAGTACACATCGTACAAATATGGTATGTTAATCTATTGGAACTTGGAAAATGATTGTTTATTAGTTTTTGGAGTTGAAAAAGACCGCACACGATGTAATCATCTAACACTTGAAGTTTAGTATATCGATGGCTATGCAAAAGGTGTTACATTTTTATTCTATTTATATTTCATTTTCTTCTTTGATTGGAATTTAATGTTTGTTTAAAGATTACTGAGTTAGTTAAGAGTATTAAAGGAAAAGTTTGTTTGATTTACTTTTGACACATTTACAAGATAATAAGGTTTTATCACTTTATAATGATGTAAAGTAGTTGGATACATACGTGTATCTTCAAAAAGTTCAGACAAATACAAATATTAGTTGACTTAAGTCTGTATCAGTTCATTCTCATCATTACATCATCAGACTGAGTTTTTTAGTTAATGAGACTTTTGAGTTTACCTTAGATTTTTCTTATAGTGGTGTGCAAGAAACATCGTTGGTTGAATAACTCCGAGTATATAATATTGTAAATGATTAGCATTGTAAGAAGAATCAATTTGACTAAAAATTTCTAGATATTTTACTTATAGAGCTGGAAATAATAATGATTCTTATAACCATAAATTCATAATAGGTTAGGTTAGGCAATGCTGGCTGACCAAGGCCACGCATAGACCCTATGTCGCTTGAGATACCACCTATATGATTCGTTTTAGCGGAGGTATATATCATTTAAAATGCCAGCTGTATTGGAAAATCCTAGCAATTGATTTACCTCCAGTTTATGAATATCGCTTAGATCTCGAAACTGTGAAGCTTCTAGGTACTTTTGTCGAGTTCTCATAAGTGCCGGACAGAAACATAGGAGATACTCCAAGGTTTCCCTATTTTCCATACACTTCCTTCACCTTTCACTGTCAGTTAGGTTTAATTAAATTCATACCAAACTTTATGTAAAATTTTCACATGATTATATCTTCATTTTTAAATTTAGAGAATCAGAGAAATAAAGGGAAATAAAATAAAAAATGACAAATTATAAAGTTTTGAAGAGATTTGTAGGATTCATAACTCATTTCAATGAAATCTAAAAAGAGTCCCCTAAAACGGACTTATCTGCCCCAAATGGCTGGCAACCGAACTATAGAACGCCTTTTCAAAGTTTGTTTAACATTTACCAAAAAGTTCTCTTCGCCCAACCTTTCGTCCGTCGTGTTCTGATTCACTGACATCAGAACGATTCTATTCGATGGCATGGGTCCTAACGACGATCATAAATTGACAGGCCTGTTAGTCAAACCACTTTTTTTTGTTGACTATTTGTCTGGAAGTACCAAGAGGAAGCGCTGAGGATTCTTTGACACTGTTCCAACGAGGGAAGCAACTAATTTGAGTTAAACAATATGATATAATCCTTAGTAAGAATTTGAAAATCGTCTCCAATTCTTTTGCTCACTGACTTTATAAATTCTTATAATATTTCCAATTGAGTTTTTATCAAATACTCGTATTGAAGTGAACATTTTCAATTATCACCTTAATAATGGCAAATATGTGCAATAGGGTATATGATTATCAAAGATTTTTCTTTCAACACCTAAGTAAATAGAAAAATATCGACCACATTTACTCACATAGTACATATTATCAACAAGACTAGAATAATAGCAATAAACACGACAAACAAATCAGACGCTAATCCTTCAGCAAGGATCGCTTGCGTGCTATCTGTGGTACTATGTGTGTGGGCAGGCAGGTGTTAAGCACGTTCTAACAATTGTCGCTTTTATGATTACATTTACCTTTTTACATCATCAACAATAGAATGAGATAAACACAAAGATACACAAAACTGAAGTGTGAAGTACACGCGCGTACAGGATAATAAGCAACAGACATGCAAAGTCGTAACATACCATTAAATCATGCTCATTTTTCCAAATTGTTGACACATTTATTTCACAAACAATTAGTTGCCATTCAAATCAAAGCTTTTTCGGTTTTTCGGTTATTGTTGTTGATGTTCGCTTTTGGTTTATTGTTTCGGTTGTTTCATGGAATCAAATCGAACTGCTTATTATGTGTATTTATTTTCTTCTTGTCTTTTATTCAAAACCATCATAAGCTTAGACAAATCACTTTACGGTGTCGTCTACAAACTTGTCTGAAATGACTAAGAGAAAAACTAAATCGTGCGCACACCTATTAAAATATTAAAAAACACTATCTATCTATCATAGGGTCAGGCCTTAAGAAAGCTTATACACACTTCTGATGGATTGTGGATGTTTGGTGGATTTAAAACAAGTTTTTATCGCTATGAACTATTAGAATAGTCCAGTTTTCTTAGTAATGATATCAGAATGTGAACAAAACAAAGAATTTAAATGATTAATTTATATGATGTCCATCATTGCCAAAATGGGAAAATGTTCAGGGTTTCGAGTAAGGGACCCCAAACATAAAACAGAGTAAAAAAGATCCCACAGATATAATGATACATTAATTGAGATGCAGATCGGAGACCTTAAATTTATAGATGTTTCTATAATTGATTTATTTTTACTAACATAGTTGTCCCGGCAGGCGTTATTACTCCCTGGTAAAAATTTCATTAAAATCGAAATTTCATTTTGTTGTCCCTCTCAATTCAAAAAGTAATGTTTAATAATATTGTCATAATTGTCTGAATTATTTGACAAAGACTATTCGATTGTTTGAAAATATGTTTATATGCAGAATTTGGTCCATCATTTTCTTATTTTTCCGGTGCTTCGATCCGCATCAAAGTGTACACAAACCATCTCATAAATGATAAAACATATTCTCACACTGAAGTGAAGTGTATTGAAAAGTAAAAGAAGTGTATATTTTTATTTTTTATAATTTTTAAATCCACTTTGACAAGTTGCGCGTCTCTTCAAATGTTTCAACATGATGGCACTATGGCATGGCATGCGGTCGATGGATGGTGGTGGACTTTGTTGCTGCTGCTGCTGCGTCGTGTTGCACCTATTTATGTATTTTAATTTATTGCTTTATTTTAATGACTAAATGCAACACGCTAAACAGCTACTTCACTTTGATTCACTCTACTATTGACTTTATACTTTCGTAAATGCCTCCAAACTCCAAACTTCCACCACCTATCCTCTCATCCAGCATTCCAATTCATGAGAGTTTAGTTTAGAGTCTTTTGTGTCATTTTGTGCGTGTTCATTTTGTCATTTACATTTAAATAACGAGAGAAAGTAATTTTTGGTATTTTTATGAGTTTTTAGCATTAAAACCATTAAAAATGCTGAATTATTTGATTTCAATGCAGCGATTCATTTCATTTTCCATGGAAAGTATCTACTACAATACTATATAACTCACGTTTTTCTAATGTGTGTTGAAAGGTCTGTCATTCGACTAAATAGTAAGTAAGTATATTACTTAATCATGAACATTAAAAGGGCACGCACATTCTTTTGTCATGTCAGAGAAGAGAGACCAAATTGGAAGTCATATAAGAAATATTTCTAAAGATGATTCAATGTTGAATAAATTTCGGAAAGAAGAAAAACCATTTTTACTTGATTTATTTGCTTTATAAATACTCATGAATTTTTATAAATTTTATTTTTATTTTACAAATTAGAGAAAGTTTCACTAAAGAATCGAAAATTATTTGAAATTGTATTTGCATTTAAATAATTATAAATGACGCATTTTCTATAAACTTCAATGCCTTATCAATAACTTGAAAGTAGAAAAAAAGAAACCATACTCAAAGGATAAAAAGATAAAAAGAAATGCGCGACAATGTCTTCTTATCATGGACAAATATTTACAAAATACTGATCAAAGGCATTCGATGCGGCATGCAGCTTATAAAGAAAAAAAAATATAACATAAAAAATGGTAAATTGAGCATAAGTGTAGCATGTCCTTTATCCCTTATAGAACAACGGTATCCTTTAAAACCGAACGTTTGAATGAACTGGCAGACGCAGAACGCTTGCAATCATCAACGCATAACGCGTGCGGCAAAGGTTATTAATCAAAAGCATAACATTTTTTAATGATGCCCAAACCGAAAAGTATCTTTTTAGATTCCTTACAAATTTGGCAAAGCAAAGCTTTTGTTACTGTTACTGTTACTGTTACTCTTATACTGTTTGTTATTGTTGTTTTTGTACGCTTGTGATAATATTTTGGATTAGTTCAAGTCAATTGCATCTTTGCACTCAAAGCGTCAGGATATTACGCCATCAGGATGTGGCCAAAGGGGCTGTTACGTTTGTATACCCAATAAAGTCGATGGTGGTGATGACGGACGGACGGACGGATGAGCGGTGACATTGAGGAATTAGTACATAATCAGAAGTGCACACAGTCTCGCACTAGTTGGTATTATACATATATAAAGAATCTATAGAATCTATTTGAAAGAGATGGAGGCTGGGTCAGCTTGGATCGGCTGCTTGCCACGTGTGCCAACATGCTGCAATGATTCGCAACTAATGTTGCACACGTGCCCTTTGCTTCAGTGCACCACTACATTCTAGGCTAAACTAACACGATGGGTGGCAATTGTGGGTGGTGGATAGTAGTGACGATGGGATGGTGCAGGAAATGCCCAAAACCAGGAAACGCAATACTTTTGATTTCTTGTTGTTGGTTGCGTCAAATTTCATATCTGACTGTTTCTTCAGATAGCCCAAAGCTTCGAATGTTTAATGTTGTGTTAAGATTAGCAACGCTAAAGTGAAATTGAACTTTATACAAAATTTAGCCACAAACACTTTAGTAACTATAAGAAGCTTATCAACATATAAGACAGAAAGCAGCGAAAAGAAAAAAATCACCAGTATATGCTATCCCCATACTCGTACTATATCCAATCACCACGAACATGTATGGGTACTACGTGCTTGGCTTAAGTAATTGGTACATACACCTTTGCCTATCCTTACTAACCCTAAGTTCAACCCCATCCTAGGCTCATTTTAAGTGGCACATTAAAAAATTCGTCATGTCAAATGCGGGCGGACGTTAAGGGCGACAACATTATCGACAGCCAAATGCAATTCCATAGATACTTTCAGGTAAAGCCTTTTGGATAAAGACACCAATTGCCTACTAATGTGTGTAGTTTTAGCTGTGACTTGACTTGAGAACCTATCAGAATAGAATCCAACGGAAATAGCGTGAAAAAATGCCCGAAAACATGTCGAAAGCAGGTGTTGGCTGTCGTCTTCTATTACATAAAATTACCTATAGATACAAATTTATATTCAAAACGAAGCTATAATGCATAATTTATTGAACATATTTCATATCCTTTGACAATCCTTATGTCGTTACGAACAACACACACTTACACACACACACACACACACACATGTTTACCATATCTAATGTGAATATATTGATCATAATACTTGAGATTTCTTAACAAATATCTTGACAACCACAAAAAAATATATGCATCTACATAGTATATTACAATATTGTATTTTCTAATTTATTTGAGTACAATGAAATATATATGTATTCAAATAAATTACCAAAAAATAATAAATTCAAATTCCATTGTCATTGTCATTGCTATTTTAATAAGCTTTATAAGTAAATCACAATGCAAAACCAAATAAAAATCATGAAAAACAAGCAAATAAGTAAATAGTAGTATGTGTAAAAATGCCAATATGTAAAATATACAAAGCCAATTAATCATGTACATAGTCGTATATGTACATAACAACAAAAGAGATACATTTAATTAGCATGAACAAAGGCCAAGTTTAATTTTAATGTGAGTGTGTGGAGGAACCAAAAATACTGTGAAAAATTCCATAACAAAAAAACAATTTTAGATATAATCTGCTACACATAATTTCCATTGAAAAGAAACCCACTCAATCAAACAAACAATCCTAATTGCGCATTACACATGGTACATATATGTATAATATATACAATAGTATCTAGTATAAGATACAACAACAAAACAATTCAACGATTAACACGAAATGAACGCATAAAATGTTCATAATTCAATGATACCTAAGCATAATTCAATAAAAGGTGACAAGCAGCAGCAGCAGCAGCAGCAGCTGAAATTGATGCAGATACCAGATAGAAGATAGAAGATATAAGATATAAATACTATGAGGTAACACATATCCAAGCTCACTTTTACTCACTCAAAGGTGCTAAGCCAGGCAGCAAGTCAACTATGTATGTATATTTGCTCCTACTAGACAATATAACAATTTAAAATGAGACACTAGGAAAGCAATTATGACCTTAAGGGTAACCCTTTTTCACTCTCATCGAAGGAAAGATCTTTCAAAGAGTTAAGGGGCCAAGCTCACAACTCTTGATGAGTCTAAAAGAAAATTCCTTATCTGCATTTGCCTTGAGATTATTTTTCAAAAGATCTATAGAGATAGTGGTGATGGTGGTGGTGGCAACAATCGAATTGAACTCGTGCTACAATCTACACTCCACACATATTCTTTATATATGTACGTATATCTATATGTCATGTATGTTTGTATAAATATATAATAATTTTCGTTCAACAAAAGGCTGCAGCAATTAATCTTCGAAGAAGACAACGACGATTTGCTTGAGGGTAATCGTCGTTGAATGAGAAAAATAAGGAATCAAAGATGCTTGAAGGCATAGTTGGCTTGGAATGCTTCTTGTTTCATTCTCAATATAAAGTATTTTCAAGATGCATTTAAACATAATTTAGAACTCCCCACACTCACAAGAGACACGAAAGGCTAATGACTGCGGGTTAAATGTTCCGTTGCGATTGTATATGCTTACAAGTTGCAACTCAATGGTTCGGCTCATTGAATTATAAATTATAGCCTCACCAAGTAAAACTTCAGAAAGATACTTTTGCATTATGCTTGCCTGCCTGCCTGGTGCCTGATGCCTGCTACCTGCACTATGAGTTCAAATTGTTGGGATGTTGGCTTTTAGGTGTCATTAGTCTGGCGTGGCATATTAATTGTGAAAATGTGTTAGTTGGAAAGTGTCACTCTGGTGCATCGAATTACCAATTTAATACGAAATGACATCCAAAAGTGGGTTGTGACTAGCCAACATACGATATGACTTTGTAAATTGTATATAGTTTTAGATTAAGAACTTTAATTGCAGTCACTTAAAGTTATCCAAATTGAGATTAACAACTATATAAATGTGTATTAACTTATGCTACTCATATAAAGGAAAGTCTGGCAAAAATTCTTCCTGTTTATCCTGCAAACCATTGCTCACAGAGATAAGGATGCCTAGTATGCCAATGACGACAACGACGTGTGAAAAACGCATTCAGGCGTAAGTGACTACGACCTGAACTCATCCTATTCAATCCCATTCTGGTTTTTTTAGTTCTTCTGACTTCATTCGACCCGTCATGTGAAATATGCTTTTTGAAATATGATTATGTGGAAGGTCACAAATCGGCATCGACAGAAGCCAAGCCAAGTCAAGTCAAGTCAAACCAACGAAAGGTTCACCTTTTTGTAGCCAATTTAATTTGGCCAAAATATGCACTCAACTGGAATGCATGGACATGCAACTAATCATCTGGAAGTAATTTATGTAGTATCTACCGGACCCCGAATTGAGTTCAAATGTGTATTCCGTGTACATGATGATGCCATCATCATCTGCCTTCAAAAAATTTGTTGCATTCTACACATATGTGGAGATTTTTATATGCTTCATTGCAAGTACTTAATCGCTTTGTTTGGCTTATTTTTTTTTTTTTTTTTTTATTATTTCGATCAGAGAAAAGTTGGAAGGAGAACAGAACAGAAAACAGAAATTTGTTATAAATTTACGAATTATTGATTTTCTATTGAACGTGGCAAATTTAACTTGACATTGAAATATTTAAAGGTGGAAAAATATTAAACCAAAGGAAATTTATAGAGTTTGAATGAGGGATAACTAAAATGATAAAGACAACTGTGTTTCAAAGTCAGAGAGATATGAAAAAATGTATATTTTAGAAGTCTTTTTGACATTGGTCCACTTGAATACTTGAATACTTTACTCAATGTTGAATTCTCAAAAATGAAGTAAATATTTTACTCATTCATACTCAAAAGTCCATTAAACATAAATCAAAAACAAAAAGTTCTATGCCTAATCAACTACAATCGAGCAAAAGGTTATCAAAGAAAACTCTTTGCTACTTTCCACATCGAATTCAATCTTTCAACTATAATTACATGCATATGTTATGTTGATAACCAACTCTTTGCACTTTATTCTTTATACGTCACAAAGTCTACAACTCATATTTCAATAAACAAAACTAAAAAAATCTTTCTTGCTTTGTTTTGAAGAAAACATTTGTTTCAAGAAATTCAAAATGATATTTTTACGATGCAAGATTCTTTCTTTCAAGTTATAAGTAGCAATAAAAATTATATCGTTTTCTTTTCGGACATGACACTCTTAAGTACGATTCACATTCTCAAGATCCCAACCAACTTCATTAAAACTTAACGAAGGTTCTACATTTGAATAAAGAAATGTAAACAAACAAGAAAGAAATTTATCAAAATGCAAACAATAAAAATTATATGCATCAACAACACAATACACACACATAGTAGATACATAGATACATATGTATATACTTGGTGCCTATGGTGGCTGTGGTGTGACCACCATGAACATCTTTAGTCTCATAATCATCATAATCGACAGCAGTAAATGCCATAAATGACAGAAACAATGTACCATATTTAGATCGAAACCCACGTTTAAGAGACTAAATAAAGGAATCCATTATGTATATAGATACACAAATAGACGGATACAATGAAATGCAATCAATAAAAACAAACTTTTGATATGAGAAAAGAATAAATGAACATAAAAAATGAAATCGAAATAAATGTGACCATTTCTATGCAATTAGATGTGATATAGGGGGACAGATACAGAGTGCTATATGCCATGCCACACTTTCAACAAATAGAAGAAATAATTCTGCCGCAATAAAGCAACGATCAGAAACAAAAACAAACTGTTGTTTTCAGAAATATTCTCATACTATAATATTAAGTATAAAAAGAAAAAGAACTAATAAAAAATGCACCATTTCCAAAACTACTTCAAGCGAACGGACGACCGACCGACCAACCGACCAAGCAAGCGACCATCAATAAAAATAAAAATAATAATAATAAAAAGAAGGAAAAAGAAAAGCCACACACGCGGCAACTTCGTACAACCAATGGACTATGGACCAAGCAAGGCCCAACGCCAGCATCAACTCATAATTGTCAAACGACAGAGTCATTCACTCACTCACTGACTGACTGACTGACTGACTGACTGACTGACTGACAAAACGAGTAACTGACTTTGGTCAGTTTCAGTTTTAAATAAGCGTAGAGGGCGTGAATTGTGGATATTGTCCCCAGACTATGTGAATTATGAAAGACGCTTTCTTTCTTTCTTTCTTTCATTCCATCTATCTATTTACTATCTGTCTGGAAAAGAAATTCTCTCAGTTACCATAAACGTTGAAAACAAAAACATTAAAAATCAAGTAATAAATTAAAATATTTCCACTTTTTAGAGTCCAATACTAAAAGCTCTAAAAAGTGCACTTTAGATAAGCGTCTAAGCATCTTTGTCTGGACAAGTTAGTCAGTTAAATAAAAGTGATACTAACTTACATAACTGGGTCATTATACTAAATAAACATAGTATGTATGTATATCTTAAATATAATATATCTTTCATCTAAGGCTTTGTAACTTTATTTTAACTTTTATAAAATGCTGAAAATCCAATACACTTAATGTTATTTGAAACATTTATACAAATATGTACAAATGTGTATGCTTGGCTGCCAATAAGTATGCTATACTTTTATTCTCATTCCTCATTTTATCCGGTTCTCCATCCGAAGTATGAGTATTTAATTTGAATCCGTTAAATTTCATTTTAATAACAAGATTTTCCTGCTTATTTTTATGAGATTTTCTAACACAGATACATTTATGTATTTCCAAATCAGACTCCTCTTACTGTCATACAAAATATTATTATATAAATGTCTGCGTGCGTGGCACACATTTTTATTGCTATTTGCTGCAGCACGCAATATCATGACACAGCAGGTCGGCAAATAAAAGGAATTTAACAAAATTGTAGAAGACATCATCATCATTATCAACATTATCATCACCATCATCTTTATCATTCTTATGATTTTTTTCTTCATGTCCTTTTAGTGTGAGGTTGTCTATGAGATTTTTGTTGGAGCTTGTCATCACACTACCTTACATATGTACTACATACATATATGTAAATAGAATTCAATGAAAGATCTTTGTATTTTTCAAAAATAAAAATGAACTAAGTAATTTTCTATAATTCTAAGCACTAAAAGTTCAATAAACTGAATTTCTTCATAATAAAAGCGACAACAACAAAACACCCACATATTTAATTAGATTATGATCACACATTACATATATCGATGTACTATGAGCTTTGTACATTGCACTTGTATTTTCAATCAGCTTCCAGGCCTTTGCATCTATTTAATTTTCTACTATGTCACCCTGTAGTTGTGGTTGTAGTTGTTGTTGTCTCTTGATCTCTTTCATTTAATCAATTCAATTCGATTATATACACAATGACATATTACCGCATAATTTATTCGCCCACGCCGACCCGACCCCATGATGCCCGAGTCCCTTGTCGTCTATTGACTGTCACTGACCGCGATGGCCGTCCGTCTGATTCGTGTATTAATTAAGGTTTGCTGGCATCCATTTACCATTACCATGCATTCTACTGATAAAATACTAGTAGAAATTAACTCTCAAGTGTGGTAAGTTAATTATGTAAGCAAGTGAGTGAGTTGTGTGTGGTTTAATGAACTCCAAAATTCAAACTGAATTATGAAACAATGAATGAATCAAATTTCCGAAACGAAATTCAAATAAATGGAAAACTATTTATATGAAGAATTATTAATTCCGAGTAAATTGCAATATTTTTTTATTTATTTTATTTATTTAAATAGAACTTAGATTATAAAATAAATACAAATTATAATTTAGTTATTAACATGAGCAATAGCGACAAAGGCCTTCAGCTCAAGGAGTGAGTTAGGAAAGATTGGAAGAAATTAGAAAAGTGTGGGAATCGAACCCGCGACGCAAGGATGTCAGCTTGGCGCACTAACCATTGAGCCAACGAGCCAGTCAAATTGCAATATACTAAGAAGAGTCTTTACAAAAGTTCTATCACTCTTAATGAAAGATACACCCTTGTCTTGTTATGGGACCCAGTTGATATAAAGGCCTTGAGAGTGATGGTAGCCTAGGCTATCGATAGGGTTTTCCATCCTGTTAAGATCGAAAGTGAATACTAAATCTAAGATGTAATAAGGTTTCTGGGTTCACTTGCCAATTTCTAGATTATAGTGAAATATATGTATAAACTATTAGACTGCAAAAGATATTTTATTGTAATAGTAAATGGGTATTTTACTCCCCACAATTTGCAAATAAAATTTTTAAACAAAAAACTGTAAATGCTTTTAATTAATTGCATTTTTGCACTCTCAAGTACTACGTGTGAAACTCGTATGAGTTACTATAGTGATGATGATGATGATAGTGATGAGTTTTTTCACCTGTACATTTTCAATTTACCATCTCATATTTTTTCACATTGTTTATACAAAAGAACCGACAGAGAAATGTTGGAAGAATATAGTCATTCAATGAAATGGAGAAAACAAGTGCAACACAAACAAAGTCAAGAGGTAAAAGAGCGTTCATGATTAAATTTGTGAATGAATGAATAAATGACTGACTGAGTGAGTAAGTGAGTGAGTGAATGAATGAATGAATGAAGGAATGAAAATGTTTTGTAAAATATTATTATTGTAATTTATGCTTGTCCAATTTTACAATTATAAATGCACTTCAACGTTTAAGCACTCAAAGGATAAAGAAAACTGATTATTTCTAAAAAAAGAAAATAAATAAATGTTCATAGATTTCATACATTTCAGTTGCACCAAAGCAAAGCAAAGCAAAGAAAAGAAAAGCTGTCATGACGACGATGATGCTATAAAAATGTCATAAAGAAAGAACGCAACTTACAGATGCTGTAAATCCCAACTATGACAAGCAAACTGAATTTGAATCACATAAAAAGAAAGTAAGGATTTGCACCTTAAAAGCCTTGAACGTGAATCAATTGAGTACAGAACGAACCGATCCAGGTTAAATGCATAAATGCGGCAAAAAAAAGTGCGTAAAATATACTGAAAACAACTATGAGGATTACCTTGATGCAAAACTGGTAAAAAGAGATGGAATCGGGTGACAGGGAAAAGTGCCAAGCGGCTTAACTTGGTCGGTCGCTGTGGCACTTTATATTTCCCACTTCAGGCTGGCTGAGTGCGTTATTCTGAGCCATCACATGACATTTATTATTATTTTTTTCACAATTCTCTCAACTCAACTCAACTTGATTCGATTCGAAGCGATGCAATGCTAGGTGGCCACCACAGCATTTGGTGTGCTACTGCATTTTGGCTATGTTTGCATCACACGCCATAAATCTGCTGAGGCAGCCACAAATGCAA
Organism: Amiota mariae; assembly: GCA_035041805.1. Taxonomy (NCBI): domain Eukaryota; kingdom Metazoa; phylum Arthropoda; class Insecta; order Diptera; family Drosophilidae; genus Amiota; species Amiota mariae. The sequence goes on along the minus strand of JAWNKV010000216.1, from coordinate 653,895 downwards.
ACTCTCTTATATACCCCCATGCACACATACTATATGTACATATGTATCTCCTTTACACACTGCTGAAGTAGCAAAGATACGCTTCCTGTATGCATTTTTTCCCCCATTTATAATACACAAAGCCTTTGCTCTTTTTTTCTGTCTATTTTGAACCTTTACAATCTGTACGCGTTGTTGCACGAGTCCACGTTATGACTGAATAATGATGAGTTTAAATAATATACTCATACCTCATCGTTTATCGGTATGCTTTCTTTACTCATTCTCATCCTCATCCACATACTGAAAGTATTGTGTATTAATTCGACATTTGTATACTTAATCCCGACAACTGTTTATTTTGAAAAGGCAACTACTTTATTGAATTCAACTTCAAGCGGCTACTACTACTGACTACCGACTGGATTATGAATTAGTAAGAGAACTTGTAAACAGATGCCACAGATTTAATATATGTACAACATCTATAAAATTCACTTTTATGTACTATAATTGTGATTGCGAATATTTTGCCTCAAGGCGTTGTTTCATTAATTAATAAAATCCCCACAAAAAATAAAAAAGAAACATAGATACAAATAAATTGAAAACAGAAAGTAATTAAATACAAATACAATATATTCGTATACTGAACAGTGGTCTGAAATGTACGGTATATTACAACTTTATTCATTTTAGAATCTGATATATGGCATGCATAAGAAGTTTATCAATATAATTAAGATTTAAACCTTGTAGTATATAGTAGAAAATGAAGACAAGTCTGGACTAGATTAGAAATCTTCGCTGCTGTTACCTCAGTCAGAACAGGGTAATCCAACACTTTAAAAACAGAAATAAAAACATAATGTTATGATACTTGGCTTAACAAGGTTCAAGTTCGAATTAAGATTACAAAACAAATTACGTAATAATATGAGCATTGTTGAATCCAAAACTGGGAGCTCCTTGGTAAGATAATTGAACGCTAACTTAAACATATATACTTCAATTCAAATGCAGTTATTTTCTCTCAAAACTTAACTACATTATTCAAACATTATATTAGGGTGGTCCTTGATTAGGATGGCCCTTAATTCCTCGTATTAGGTCGTAACAACCATATCAGTATCTATTTACAATTGACTATTCTTTTGAGATAAAATTATGTTTAGTGTCTATCTTAATAGACAATATTATTATCGAATGATATTTGTAAATATCCAATGATATTTATGGCCCTAACACTGTCTCAGCCAATTATGCGCAAAATTGGTTTCCATGGTTCCATTCTGGAAATTTCGATGTGAAAGATAAACTTCGCACAGGTAAACCCGTCCCCGAAAATTGCGATTAAATCGTGGAAATTACAGAAGCAGAGCGGCATGTCAGCAGCCGTAGCATTTCCCAAGAGCTCAACATTGACCATAAAACATTTTGAAACCTTTAACGAAAAACTAGATTTAAAAAAAAGCTCAATGTGTGGATGCCACATGAAAGCTGAGCAATTGCTCAAGTCAAGTCTGCTGAGCTTAAGCTCACGCATAGAGTTCAAGCGAACATCTTGAGAGCTCAATCTCAATTTCCTATGAATAAAAATGAGTTCAACCTCATTGTTTGCTTAGACAGAATCAACAACAACGAGAGTGAAGGCGAAATTAATCGCAATTTGGATTCATGCAATTTTTTAGTAGATTTAAAAAAAATGCCTCCTAGAAAAAAGTCAACTTCAAAGATTAAAAAATAAAAAATCAGCCAAGTGTGAGTCGGAATCGCACACTGAGGGTTCCGTACCATCGTACAAGATTTTTTGCTTAAAATATTAAATTATGTGCATATTTAACAGCCTAAAAGTCGTTCTACACTCTGTTAAAATTTCAACTCTCTAACTATTACGGTTCATGAGATAAAGCAGGAGACGGACGGACGGACAGCGTAATCTTAGTAATATGGTCCCATTAGCTCCCTATGGGTATGGATCCCTAAAAAGGAATATATATTATATGACAGAATAAAAAATGCTTTCAAAGAAAAAACTGAAATCTTTTTGCTATTTCGTAGCACATGTACTGATCCTGAAAATATTTTTCGCATCGCATGTTTCTTACGCATTAATAGAATAGAACCCCTTTCAGCATTATCACTTTGTATGTTCGGTTTTTTTATTTTAAAATGGGTGAAAATAGACAAATATTTTTTTTCTTCCAATTTTTAATTGGAATTCTTCCATTATTCTTGGGAAGTTAATTTATTCTTTTGCCCTGTCAGAAATAATCAGCACCATTTCAGAGATCGTTTTTGAAGCAGTTGATTGATAAACATCGAGATCTTCACCAATACCATTTTGGTATCCAGGATCAGCACAAAATCTCAAAATCAATCGCATTTTTTGAGCAAAAGCAAGCAAGTAAAAGCATTTTTATGCATACCAAATGGAGCTTTTGCTTATAAAATCGAGTCAAAGCAATTGCTCAGCTTTTATGCATGTGGCCCAATGATCGAAATTCTATCTACGAATCTTTGGCCAAACGGAATGAAATCTCCCATTTCTTAAACGGATGATGACTGATGATGAGACAACGACAAGCAAAAACGATCCTGGTTAAAGTGCAGTGAAGGTGCTCAAATGATGACCCAGCCAAGACTGACAGCTAAGAAGGTTTTGCTGTACATTTGGTGGGACTCATATACCATGAGCTGCTTCCAAATGGCATTCACTATTTATTCCGGATCTGGCGCCAAGCAACTATCACCTCTTTTTGTTATTTCAAAGTTTCTTGGTGACAAAAAATATAGTTTCAAGGGATGACTACGAATATCATTCGGCTGAGTTTTTCAGCAGCAAGAGCTGCTACGATGAAGCAGGAAATCATAAATCAAGCCTCCAAATGGCAACATGACAATGAACAAAACATAAATAGGACAACCCAGCCATATTAAATAAAGTTTCAAATTAGAGTACAAAAAATTGATTTCTGTTTCCCCAACCCAAATATAAGAAGTCGAGTTCCTTGAAAATAATATCATACTATTTGTAACACCTGAAACCACTGTGTAACTCAATGAAAATTTAAAAAAATATAAACTACATCAATAAAAATGATTTTAAGTTAAATATGATTTCACTTCAATGAAAAGTAAATATGAATTAATCATATAAATTGTATAAATGTTTGTATAGAAATTGTAAATTAAAGCATTTACATCTTTGAAAAACTCATCATTAACATCATCATAAAATGTTAAAAATGAAATAAAAGAATGCATTGAAATATGGAGAGTTTATAAAACGATTGCATTGCATTTTTCATTTGATGGTGTGGTCAATTCGCAAAAGATTATTTTCACAGACATAACGACAGATTAAAAAAACAAACAAACAGATAAACAAAGTAGTGAGAGAACAATCATAAAGGCAGAAACAGAAGCAGATACAAATGCTGATACAAATGCCAGATTCATATTAATGAACAATCGATGGCGTGGATATGAAATAATTTTTGAAAAAACTATAAATTAATTGAAGAACGTTTCATCTGCTGACTTGATGCTTTTCATAAATTTCACTTGGCTTTTATTCCTTATTGATTTTTTATATCTTTTACTCGGTGTACTATATTGCATTAAAAAATTAATGCGTGCCCAATTTCCTTGGCCGCCACATTTGCACTTGTCCAACAATCATGGGTAGGAGAGATGTTCTCTCCCTTTGTCTATAACTCTTTTATTTGCGCATTTCTGACCAATGTTATTGTTTATTTAGGTTTATTGAATATCGTTCACATGTCCATACATACAATATATGGAATGCCGACGAAATAGTTTCAATTGTTTTCACTTTGACAGCGTCTGCTCCAGTGCCCATCTACTCTCAAAAGCATACATTTCACTTCACTCAAATATTGTATACTCGTATGTTTAATCCATTTGATCGATGCGCAAACAAACAACATGTAAAGGATATCCAGCAACACAAAACTATAATACATAGAATGAGGCATAGAGGAAATATAGACAGATATCAAGTCCAATTCAAATACAAATACAAATAGAACAACAAAAAGGATTAGAGTAACAAAGTCTAGTTTTAACATAGTCAGGAATGAATGAAGAAATGTTGAAAAGACAGACAGAGAGACCGACAAAATGTTCAGGAAAATGGATTGGAATGGAATTATTACAAATAAATAAAATAAACTTTGATAAAACGCTTACATATAGTACAACATAAAACAACAATAAAATCAACAAAAATCAATTGAACAATGAGTATTTGTTATAATATTCTATTTTATTCCATTTTATTGTATTGAATTCTATTTTTCCATTTTTTTTTTTTTTTTTTGTTTCCAAGTCTATAAACAATTTGATGGATAACATTTGAGTTTGGCATGTGCTCTTTGTCCACACACACACATGTGAAATTATTTGTTTGCAATATAATTTCTTTTGTCATCGAATACTTAGTCGTACTGTGAATAAATCCCGAGTAAATCACTATGTAATTGATACGTAACCTTTTTCAAATAAACTCACTCACAAATGTCAAGTGATTAGATATGAATTTTTCGACATTTTTCGACATTTAACAGTTTATTTTGCTGATTTTTAACTAACTGTATCTATAGATACATTTTTGATAAATAAACAATATGAAAAGATACTTTACACTAGTAAAAAAACTAGGTATTAGTTAGTATGATGCTTGTAATGCATTGTCACCTTCAAAAATTATCATTGTAACATATCCATGTAATATACTTTTAGTATAACGAAAGGAATAAAATTTGTCTACATTTTCCCACTCATCTATGTATCAGAAAAGATTGTGTTCAGAGCTACTAGAATGTAGTATATTCAAAAATCAGATAGAACCGTGAAACGCCGATTAGTTGCTTGGTCAGTTGAGTTATCTATTTACATTACGCGTATAATACTACTATCTTTTAGCTGTTATAATCCTATCGATGAAACACAACAGAGTCATCATATGACAATGGATTATTTATTTATTTATACTTAACAAATGACTGTCAGATTAAAAAAAAATATAAACATTACACTTAAAGTACGATTAGAATTTAGAATTGTAGTATATATTCAAATAGAATTGTCCAACACATTTTATGTGGGTTCGAAACAAAAATATATTGTTCTATTGTCTTCCTGGACGTTATGCAATCCTTTGACAGAGTATGGATAGACGGTCTACTCCACAAATTGATAAGGCTTTTTCCTGGTAAGCAATATCTCCTCCTTAAGAGCTATCTGAGGAAAAGAGCTTTCTTCGTAAGAGTTCGTGATACCGACTCTGACATAAAACGCATCAAAGATGGTGTACGGCAGGGCAGTTTTCTTACGCCAGTTCTATACTCGATATTCACAACGAACATGCCGATGCCAGAAAACGAAAATTTACTTGTAGCAACTTATGCAGATGACACTGCCATACTCGCGAACTCAGCTGCCCCCATTGAAGCAGCGGAAATTACCCAAAGCTATCTAGAGTGTTTTCAATCATGAGCCAAACGATGGAATTTTGGTATAAATCCTCTTAAATACGCTAACTGCACATACACATTGAGGCTTGGCGCTTGTCCAGTTATATCATATGACTCTAGAATCATTCCTCAGGTGAATCATTTTTGATACCTAGGTCTGATCCTGGATAAGCGTCTTACTTGGCGCACCCATTTGAAGAGTGTCATAGCGTTTTGCTTTCAAAAAATGAGAAAATCGGACTGACTAATGCGTCCGAACAGTAAACAGTCACTTAATAACAAATTGTTGATTTACAAACAAGTGGTGGCCCCAGTTTGGAGAACAAACATCTGGTTGTTTAACGTTATAAAATAAAAAAAGAAAAAAAAATAAATAATTTAATTACAAAAGAAAAAAATAAACAATAATAACAATAAAATAAAAACCAGACTCTGGCACAATGGGAGAAATTTATTTGCCAAGATAACTAGCTATGCTATCAAGTTTTATATTGTATTAGCGAATAAACAAAAGAATAATTTTTATGAAGTGTATATTAGCTTCGGTGAAAAGTATTTTCAACTTCTTTTGCTTTTTTTTTCTTTTATTACATTGAACTTACAAATTTAATTGTAATAAATAACTGATGATATTATTTTAATAGGATTATTTCTTTTTAACAATTTTCTATTGTTTGTTTTAATTTAGATGTGTGTGTGTGTATGTGTGTGTCACATATAATTCAAACTAATCATTTATTATATGCTAAAGGATATTTTCAATTTTATTTTAATCAAAGTAATTCTAATTTCAAAAATATTCAATTCAATTTTATTACTACTTCTAATAATACTAGATATATTTGTTTATGCTTATGATATCTTAAAATAAAGAGTTTAGGCTTTCGCTACCTTCACAACTTAAATGAATATAAAGGAGTAATATAAGCGTAGTATTTATAATAATCAACATTGAGTTACTGTGGGGAAAAATGTGCAAAACTCACCTATATACCTTTTATATGGAATCCTTAAAGCAAGTCAGTATCAAATGATAGTACATATCATGTTAGTCATTTCCAAATATCCTTCGAAGAGTTTCTCGCTCCTTCTTCAAATCATTATTCATATTATTTTAATATGAGATATAGAGGTGGACACATTTTGAATACCGAGAACAGAAAGACAATCGATGATAGTGTATTGAATTTTGTTTAAACTAACACTACTTTCGAAATTCGCAACAAGAATAGTGAAAATGTTACTTATCTGTTTTTCCACAAATCGCAGTTTATTATTAAACTTCAACACAAGAGCTCACCAAGCTACCTCGACGTTATCGCCACACAATGGGAATCGTTTAACTACATAGCCGGCCAGACCCTGAGTCTGAACGTTCAGGTGGAACAACTTTTGAACTTGTTATAATTTTAGGTGAATGATATACATACATCGCAGTGAACATGTCTCGTAACGAGGGCCAATCTTCGTACAGACCAATAAAAATTGGCTTTACGTGAACGCAATTGATTTCATTAGATGAAGAATTTACTTTAATTGAATGCGTACGAGTATCAAAACTAGTGATCGACAAGATTGCCTTTTACTCTAAAATATTATTTCATAATCTTAGAATATTTCTGTTAATCTGGTGATCTGGTGCTGTGATTGTTTTGTATAGCTTTCACAAGTAGTGATGACATTCATTCAAATAGTCAATGACCTCTATTACCCCTTCCCTCATGTTTTCTAAAGCCTTATCGCAATCATTACAATAATTTGTGAAATACAGCACAGCAAATTTTAATTCCGCTACTGAATTTATTCTTAACAACATGATTATTAGAAAAAAGATCTTAATAATAGATACAAAATTTAAAAAAAAACATTAAATTAGTTTAAAGTTGCTTTGAGTAACCAAATGACACAATTGTAGAATGACAACATGACTAATGTTAACATTACTACATTATAATAATTATTAGATGTATTTATCCAAATGTACCGTTAAAATGAATGCCATATGAATTACATAAAATATGTCACCTTTTCCCATCACTCACTTCTCATGGCTGGAATGGCTGCCCATTCCAAAGCTTCCTTCTTCTGCATACCAAATTAGCCAAATTTCCTGTCACGTTTCCTCATTAACGCAACAATTAAATTAAACTCAATTGTAATTGGAACAAATCGAATAGTATCGAAATGAACGCGTGTACGTGATTTCAATGAAGATTTTATACTTACTACAATTTACTTCAAGAAAATATGTACGAGTATGTACCTTAGTTCAAAGTATCTTTTACATTATACTATGACTATTATAAGTAGTACAGAGGGGAGTTTGTGCATTTTACATAGTATTTTGGTTTTATTTTATTATTTTCTTCTTTAAAAGCGACGCATTTGAATTTAATTAACTAGCAAAATGAAAATGGAAATGGAAAAGAAAATGAAAATAAATAAAATCTTAACAAGAAAAACTTACTATATTTTCTACAGTTAAATTGTTTTTCAATAAAACAAATAAACACGATTTCAATGAAATGCACGCAGGAAACGTGCACAGCACGACCAATGAGAGAACTCAACTCAAAGCGATTTACATTGAATTAGTTAATAATTGAGAATTTCACTTTGATGACAGCGCGCATTTAGTAGCCCCAAATGCCAAAGACTTGTTTTGTTTAGATTTAGAAAAAGAATAATGAAAAAAAAAACAAAAAACAAAACAATCACAAATACAAGAACAAGAACAAGAATCAGAAGCAAAAGATACATTGAAAGATATACCAAAGGGGTGAAGTGTAGATACTTGTATCTCGTATCTTCTAATGCAAGTAGGCAGCAAGTAGGAAAGCTTTAAAGATATAAAACGTGTGCCATGGCATCGCAGAAAAGCATTTACTTTTTGGAAAAACAAACGAAGAAAAAGATGTTGAAGAACAGTGGTAACAGAAATAGCAATACCAACAAATATTCAGCAAACGCATACGGAAAAATGTTCAACAAATAAACCGAAAACTGAACTGAATTCAACCGGAAGCCAATGTAAATAAAATGCAATGCAATGTTTGTCTCCGCACAAAAAGCATAGAATAACCAAAGTATGAGAAACACTTTGATCTTGCCCCAAAAATACAGAAACGAATAACATTTACACCATATTCAACCAACAACACAACACAACACAACACAACCCAATACAAACGACACAATCACACAGATAGATACACACAGATATTTTAAACCATACCACAATCATACCAAATCGCCATCACATCATGTCTCAATCATCCAGTGAGTCAGTCAGTCAGTAAGGGAGTCACTCTGACTCTGTCAGTAAGTTTGTATTATTTTTTTGGAGACTGAAAGGGTTTTTCCTTTCGGTTATATTTGTTTGCATTTCAACTTGGTTGAAATGTTTATACAAAACACAAAAAAACAACAACTTCTCATACACATACACTTACAATTAAAGCATCAATTGAACTGGCATCTAATTAGACCGCCCCTTCTTTGAGGTGGTTTGAGGCGCCCTACAAAGAAATCAAAGTAAGTACTACAATATTTAGTACTTACTCACTCACTCACTCACTCACTTTACTTCAACTTGATTTATTTACCTATTTAAAGTTTTTTTTATTTCATTTTTCTGTTTGTATTTTCTTTTTGTAAATTTACTCTCAAGTTTTAGGGTACTTTTAAAGCCTCGGGGGCATTCATTGTATTAAAGTGATTGATTTAATGTCAAAATGTTGTTTAAATAAACACAACATTAAAAAAAAAAGAAAAACTAATTGAATTCTATTTTGATGTGTTTTACTTTTGTTTAAAAGAGCTTTTCCTATTCGGAAAATTCTAGTTGATAAAAGATTTGTTGAGTGCTTTTCAAATAAACGAAAGTCAAAAAGATAAAAAAAATAAAAAATACAGTAGAAGAAACAAAACAATGACTAAAGTCATACATCAAGTACTTAAGTATTAGTAGATGGTAGATGCTTTCCTTGGATCATAACAGGAAATTTTAAATAATGTGAGAAAATTTCCTAAAATTGGATCAAAGCATTTTTTTCTATAAGATTTCCATACATAAGTTATAAGAGGAAATGTGATTTTCTTCTTGGTAATTAAGTAATAGTCCGAGAGATCATATACAAAAGACTGAGATAGAGCAATCAAAGACCCCTTAATAATATTGTAATATTTGTCGCTAAATTTTGTTTATAATCAAAAAACTATAGAAATTCTAAGGATACTACAAACAAAAGTTTCTTTAATAATCTTATATAAATATTCCATGCATAGAATCTGTTCAAAGAGAGCAGCCTTGACTTCAAATGTGAAGTGTGACTTAGTTCATCGATGCACTAAGTTCCCTGTAAAACTTATTGAGCAACAAAAACCACAAAATTGCAAAGATCAAATATGAAATCACGAATTAGGGCAGGGTTGTCATAACTGCGATGTAAGGCAAGTAGCAATGCAGTTCAATGCGGCTCACTTGACAAAAACAGAAAAGAACAGAACAGAAAACTCGTTCGTTTGTCATACTGGTAAACAAATCTTTTTAGGGATCCGTTTCCAAAGGTGCCAACAGGATCCAATTAATAAGCCTCCGCTCTCAGTCAGTTTGTCTGTCAGCGGTCTTTTTCTCATTTGTAGACACTTAAAATTCTCATGTCACTATACAGGGCTCACCCATTCTAGAAATGTGATTCTTGCCGTTTTCTTATCAGTTTTAATAATGGCAATATAATCAAATATCCAACTAACAAAATATACTTGTATCAGACTATATTAGTCAATTTACTCTCAAGTAAAAATACAATAAATAAATACATACACTCTAAGACAATCTCTCAAAGATGATAGACGCTATATCCAAGATCGATCTTAGCAACAAGAATTACGCGGCGTGGTCAAGAGCAGCAATTGCTTTAATTAGCTTCCAATCATCTCTTTCATATTCAATTGGGGTAAAATCAAGTATGGTCACTGCAGCATTCAGCAAATCAATATTAATAAGTCTGGAGAGAACAAATCTTGTACGATGGTACGGAACTCTTCCTAAGCGAGTTCGACTCGCACTTGGTCGCTTTTTCAATATATTTTTTCTAGTCACCTAACACTGAACAATTTTTTTTTTTTTGTTTTTTGCTAATATCTTCCAATGTGGTCCAAGGCAACAACATTGTTGGATGACCCTGAGTAAAAGCGCATAGTTTGTTTTATGAGCTATTCTAATTATACCGCTTGATGGATTATTGTATAAGTTTCATTTTATTTAATTCACGTATTTTTACTCTAACGGATTGAAGTTAGTGAAGTTCATTTACATTTACAAATGATTAAAAACGCAGCTTAAGTACATTACAATTGCATTCTATTCTCTACAGTTTTTATAAAGCCGTGAGATGTTCTCGAGGAAGATTCTTCATTTACCATACACTATAATATCTTTTTGGGCCACTGCAATTTTTTTTATCACTGCTTTGATAGAATTCACTCTGACGTTGCGTTCAATGTCAGTCAGTATTTCTGTAATACCATGAAGTAATTTTTTTTTTTTTGTTGTTATATTCTTAAATTGTGTTTTTGGTGCTTTGGCTAACACAACCCCATAGCTCTAATATAACTTCATACTCGTTTTTAAATAAAAGCATCTACATAGCTTACAAAAATTGGTGTATTGTACTTTCATACATTTATGCCAAAAATAAAAAGCAACGTTGTCAGTTTATATTTTGCAAAGAGTTCTTTCATACACTCCTTTTAAATTTAATTCAAAGGTTTTTAAAATATTACATACACTGCAATAGAAGATACGCTTCTGATGACTAAAACAAAAAATAATAAAAAACTCTTTGACAATTTTGTGATGAAAATGCATACAAAGTAATCAGAGAAAGAAAATCCATCCCACGCGCTCGATTTTACAAATAATGATAATGCGTCGTAGCCACTTCCGATGAAGAGAGATAGTAGTCTATGTCGCATTAGTGACAATTAGCTTCATTTTTGACATAGAAGCCATGTACGAAAGCAACCAAAAAAACCACTAAAAACCGCAGCCAACGCATTTATCCATTACGAGAAGTTAGTCACATATTTGGGGGTACTGGGAGAAAATCACTGGACAAGGCGGTCAGTTAGTTATTCATCTATCCATCCATCCATCTCTGAAATGCCGCAAAACCAACAACACAAACCGTGGTCAACTAATTGAACACACACACACACACATAGTCACCAATACTCATACGGTAGGTAATGCATTGTCGGAAGGATGATGGACGGGCAGGCAGCGACAATAACCGCAAGCAGCAACCGTCACCACAGCATGCCTCAGCTCTGTTAGAAGTTTGTGCTAACAAGGATATTTAATTTCAAACCATAATTTCATTACGAAAATATTCACTAAGCGAAAAGAGGCTTTTCGGAAACAAAATTTATTTGAAATAATTTAGTGAGAATACAATAATCTAAATACTTACATACATATATGCATGCAGTTTTTATTTTGGTCTACAGATCCGCTTATGTTTACAATGGAAGCTTATAATGAAGAGCAAAGAGAAGAGAAGAGAAACGGGAATAAAAGTTTTCATTTAATTTGGTCATTATACTACTATAAAGTAAAATTCAATATATTGTACTATTACTCGTCATAAAGATATCTGTGTACGCAAATACTCAGCACCTAATAGATACATAATTTGATGTATATTACATTGAGCTCATAAGATAGACGACATATTGACAGATATACCACAGTATAAACATTTTAGGTATTGCAGATTTGCCTAGACAAACAAGGATGCTCATAATGATGGGGAAAACGGACTGAGAAGATATCGACAGAAGGCAGTACTAATGTTCTTCATTCAATACAAAGACTACATGCTCAAGCAGAAGGAAGATTCACAAATAGTCATTCATATATGAATATTTATTAATTTGTGTATTTGTATTTACACGCTGCTAACATATTCATAGACAATTGGCAAATGTAATTAAATACGTTTACAAAAGCTCAACAAATGTTGGCATTGTTGGCACGCACATAACACAATATGGGGGCGGCCTACATTGCCAACATACTAACTGGGCCAAATGAGGCGGCACAGAACTGGCAAAACACACCACAAACCTCAGTCGAACCAATAGAGAAATCTCATAGTCGTTGTTCCTGTCGTCGTGCCACATACCACACACTCATCCCACATGCCACATACTCGTACTACTATAAACTCATGCCTCATCACACATCACACATCACACATACCACATGCCGAGTCTATAGACTACAGAGGTTTGCCATATTTGTGTGCCATTGTCGAATGTGAGAGTGACATGTTAAGAGCAACTTTGTAACTACATATGCATGCAGTACTATTGTACATAGGCTGTTTTATTATGGATGGCAAAAGATACATTTACATTTTATTTTATTTGCTTTATATAAGCTTAATTGAAATGTATTTCATTTTTCAAGATAATTTCAATTCATTTAATTTTGTTTCTGGAAGCAACAAAATTACAATAAATTTTACAAAGGAGGAGACCTAAACTTTTATCAAAGGATTGAGTTTACTAAAAATCTTTGTTGTCAATAAAGTAAAAGCTTTTGTAAAATTGACTTCAGTGTTGGTACTTTATCAGCCTTGCTCTTGTGTTGAACTATTATTGAAGTAGTTTTTTCTCTATTTAATAAGCTAGGAAAAATAATTAAATGAATTTATATTACTATTTCAATGTTTACTTACAATACAAGAATTTTCCCGCCTTTAATTCAATTCAATTTAATTTTATTTAAAACGATTTAACTTAAAACGCATATATACAAAATTATTTTAAAGCGCTTTAAATGCATAAAGCGATTTGAATAGAGAACGTTTTCAAACCATTCTTATTGTATCCAGTTGCTTTGAATTTCAAAAATAACACATTGGGAGCAACTGATAAACATAATGGGGTTTAAAGCAGAGTTGACATTTGATACGTAGATCGTTCAATAAGTCCATAGAAAATTAGAGAGATGACCATCTTAGAATCGATGTTTTTTTTATATATTTTTTTATTTCTTTCTTTTTAAAATTTCATCAATCACAAAACAACTGTTGAAGTCACAATAATATCGAACAAATGGTGCTCATTAAGCATTATTATTGATTACACTAGAAAACGTTGAAAAAATCCATGGAATGATATGGGACAATCGGAAATTGAAAGTGCGTTGGTGGCTGAGGTATCTTCGCTGAGCGGGTACATCAAATTTGACATGAATATTTGGACACAAAAACTAAATCCGCGCGATGCCTGCCGTGAATACTCACACTTGAGCAAAAGCGCAACCATGTAACAACTTGAAAAAAGTATTTGGCGATGTACCGAACAAGTTTTTGTACAATGTCATCACAGAAACAAAGGTCTATTTTGAGGAACTTCCAAAAATTCTACTTTTACGACAGTTTGAAAAATTTTGAAAAAATATTCGAAAAGTATATAGAAAGAACTACGAGGAGATTGTATTGAAAATAAAAGAAAATTATATGATAAATATGATAAATCACTAAATTTATTGATATAAATTAAAATGCCATTGAATCGCAATCATAAACTTTAGACAAAAAAGTCTTCTAAGTCAAACCGATTTCAGTTAAATCGCATATTCAAATCAATAAATGAGTTACATACATATTGTATATAAGTATGATGTTATCAAATCTAAATAGAAAATAATTTATTGTAATAACAAAAAAAACCAATACAATTCATTTTATTTAAATACAAACTTTTACTCTCTTATAATAAATTTCTAAATAAATTTGCTTATTCCTCATAAATCAAAGTCCAAAGACAAAATTTTCTTCTATCTTTCATCCAATTATAGAAATTGTTTCCTTTAAATCATCATTTGAAAAGTTGTATATACATTTTTTTTTGTTTTTCTATCATTTGTTTATAGGTCATGCAGCTGTCTCTCTGATTCTGAGTCTGACTTTGGCTTCGTGTCCTGTCTTCTGTTCTTCTCTTAACAATAAAATAAATGGCCAAACTTTAATAGTCATACAAGTTTCCTTTTTCAAGTCAAAAAAAAGAGACACAGCTGAGCCTAGAAATCAAATAGCAAAAAAAAAAGTTGTGAACAAGTTTCTCTCTTAAGCTTATTTCTAGGGGTGTGAGGGCTTAATGCGAGGCTTAAGAGCGAGCGCAAAGACAAAGCGGATTGTAAATTTGGTAAATCGTAATGCAAACTGCTTCAGAATAAATAAAATAATGTTTGCTACTTAGGAGAATCCAAAAGATAGAAAAAACGAAAAATAAATAAAAGATAAAAATAACTGAGAGTTTTAGACACAAAAAATAAAAAATAAAACAAAATCAAAATAAGTTTTTCAATGAAAGTTCTTACATTAAAAACTAAACATCTAAAACTTCTTTGCGAAAAAACATATCATTAGATAAGAAAACATTTGTCCTTTTTAAGGATGACTTTGATCTCAAATAAAGCATAAAACCTCATATCAATATCTGATTTGGTTTTTTTGGAGCTTAGTGAAGTTTTAAAGAAAGAAACAGACATACATATGTGGATAAGGGCATGCAGGATAAAAAAGCAGCATTCGAATTAAGTTCAAAGCACAATTGATGTAATTAGTTAATGTCAAAGGGCATTAACCTAAAAGCACAGTGTCTCATAGCATTTCAAACCCACCCTTCATCTTTAAAAGCTTATCAGGTTTGGTTGTTAAATACATATGTTTGTCTTATTTATTAATGTTACAGATATCAGAGAAAGAAAATGACATACTCGTACATATCTTTATTAATGCCGCCACCATAAAATACAACACAAAAAACTAAGTCAAACTCATTTGTTGTGTGGACTGCCAAAATCGCTTGTGGGTCAAAACTAAACAAAATCAGCTTTATTAAGTTGGCCTCAACAACTCATTTCGACTGACTTTTGCCTAATTTCTAATTTGTTTGACTTTAGCTTCTTCATTAGATTGCCAACATATTGTAATATGCATGTCATGACTAAGTCACAAGCCGCAGACAGCACAGACAAATAAATCTATCTATCTATCTATGTTAGATACAATATTTAACTGTCTCGCTCGCTGCCCTTTTCTCTTTCAATTTCTTTGTGTGAATTTGTGTGCATTGTCAGTGTCAAGTAGCGCGAATATTTTTATGCTTTGACACGTACGTAAATGTCTAGCGGCAGTCACCCGCACACCCACCAACTAAAGAGATACTTGGCCAGGCTAAGCCAGCCAGGCAAGTCAACTTGAGTGAATTCATCTTGGCTTGGCTAATGAGACAATGAAACAGCCTGTAGGTGTCCTATTCAAGTCATGTGAATGTAATTGACAGCAAACTAAACATAATAAAAATGCCAATAACAAATGACTGACTGGCTGACTAACTCTATAGACTCCTCAAACTGGGTGGCTTCTTCATGTCTTGTCTCGCTGAAGACACTGAAATGAAGGCCCGCCCGGAAGTTTGCAATTTTGCATAGCAAACAATAAGACTTTCTGTGTTAGTCTCATAATGTTCCATGTAAATAGATACCGATACATGCATACTACAATATATTGGCAAAAGGGTTTTAATGTTAACCGAAAATCAGAAACAAACAAATCAACCCAACCCAACCGACCCTTCCAACCCATCCGACGGACTAACCAACCATCCAAATAACAATGAGAGCGGAAATCTTTTGCCAATAGAAACAAAACAAAAGCCAACAAACAACTTTGTTTGTTTGAGAGAGATCTCGCCTAGACTTAGAGTCATGGAACATGGAATATATATTTTTATTATGCTTAAAATGCACAACAATAAACATAAATACACCCAAACGATGAAGCGCTTATGCAGCGGAACATTGCAGCAACAGCAACAACAGCAACAACAACAACAACAACAACAACATAACATACAAACAAATTATCTTATAGATGCATCTAAATATTACAAACATCGATGCTAGTGCAATATATACTTATGTACTCATACATTCTATACTTTTGTATATTGTATTGTAGTTTACTTTTTTCCATTGACTAACAGAGGGTGGGTGGATGGATGGATTGGAAGCAAATGCAACAACGGATGCCTTTCGGTTAAGAAGCGAAAAGGTGATTTATTTGAACATGGTTATCAACTTAAAGAATAACAGGAGCACCAGCAACAACAACAAAAACAACAATGACGATGACGATGACTATAATGTCTGTCCTTCTATTTTATTTTCGTTTCGATTTTATTTTACTACACAACAATAACCAAAGTCGGCATGGCAAACAATGGGTTCGGGATACCAAAAACTGAATCAAAGTGAACTTCTTTGGTTCATAGTTCTGCCTGCTGCCAATGCTGTTGCTGCTGCTGCCGCCGGTCTCTACAAACAATTGCGACTAGAAAGTGCGCGCAACTGTAAGATACGATTACATTCAAGCTTCATGTATCTCTATGCATCTACATACATCTGCTGCAGTTCGAACAGAATTATGTGTCTATATCTGTAACGACACTGTAAGAAATTTAGTTTAACAAGTAATTTTTAGTGAAATAGGAAAGATATTAGGAATATTAGGGTCCAATGTTTTTAAAGCCCAGCATCTTAGGCGATTAGGAGTGAATTGCCAGATCCAAAGAGATTGATCCAGTCTAAAGAAACATATTCCAATTCACAAGTCCATCAATGACGAATAGTGAATCAAATGCCATCGAACAAAGAACACACTAAAGAAACCACTGTGTCATGGAAAACTGTTCATCCCAAACAGCAGTTGCAATGCAAAGACTCATTGAAATATCGCTGCAAACCAACTGTCAGTAATCCGGAGTCATTGAGTTCAAGGAAGAAACAATTGAAGAGAAATGACGAGTACAACACTACTAACATTTTCCTTCTAATGCTAGGGAATTGTCCTCGTTTCTACAGCCCACATGACGCGCAATGCAAAGCCACCAACGTATGCTTATTTTTAGTCATTGTTCCTCTAATAATTATATTGTACCGACACTTTGGCCGTGTTGATTATGGAAATGATGGAAATTTTTTGGCCCAATCCCCACCAAACTTTACTCAAACACTCTTCAGACTATGCAAGAGTTTTTCTGCAAATTTCATCATAATCGGTTTAGAAATTTTGAAGACAATAAGGAACAGACAAAAGGCAAGCCAACTTGATTATAAAGTCACTACTTAATTAAATAAAATGGATTTGTGACGCAATTCTAAAATTTCTTATAGTGCACAAGTTTCGAAAATAAATTCAAAATGCATCGATATGTTGTTAACCTCTGAATGTTTGTATATAAAAGTCAAGGCAAGAACAAAAAAATAAGATGCACTCCATGAACGGCAGCAGCAACAAAAATACAGTATAAAGAAGGCAGTAACATTTTTGTATCTCCAGTTGCATACAATTTGGCTGCCAGCGAAATTTATTTGAAATCAATGCTCACAACATTCTTTACCTTTTACTGTAAGCAACATAAGCAACAAGCCGAGCTCACAATTTTAAAATATATACAAAAGTATCTTTAAAAATTTTATATATTCTGTCTTGTTTTATTATTGTTTTACCAGAGCACGATGACGACGACGACGACGATGAAGCAGAAGCAGAAGCAGATGAAGATGAAAACAACTAAGAAACTAAGCAAAATATCCGCTAAAGGCATTTTTTGTAGCAGAAACAATAATTGAATAAAGCATTCAAATGTATTTGAGTATATGTATGTGTGTGTTATGTTAAATGAATGAATTTTGTAAAAGTAAATGGTCACGAGTAAATCGAGAACTAAAAACCAAAAACTGTATCTACGACGCCCGCAAAACTATTATTGACCATTAAAAAACTTTATATGGGCAAATGATAATGAATGCAAAGACACAGAGACACAGAGGCACAGACACAAGAAGAGAAATAACAAAACTAAGAACAAGGAAAAAGAACAACTAACTAATGTACAACACATTGCACAAATACAAAGATGCACACATACATCAACAAGTTGCTTAAAAGATACATATTTATACAGCAGTTACATGGTAACAACGGGACATCCATACAAACAAACATCATGAAACAAGACAAGTTAGTTGAAGTTTGACTCGACGCTTTATTGAATTTCTTTCATTCTGAGTACTAGAATAGCAAATGATGTTTTGGAAAATAAAGTAAACTCAAATAGTCAGATATACGAGTGCACATACTGTAGTACTTACGTATAAATGTAGAGAGATGTGAACAAGTTACATCGATAGATACTTACTAGATAGTTAGATGGATGAAAGACCAAACGAACAGTAGATACAATACTTGTATCTGCCACAAGCTGTAACTGTTCATACAAGATTCGGTAGTAACAACAACCAACATGAATGAATGAATCTGATTTGGAATTATGAGACCACCTTGGTGTATTTCAGCTCAGGCAAATCTTATTGATGACTGCTGTAATCTCTCTTCCGATCTACTACCATCTAAATACAATACTACCATATGCAACAATCAGGAAACCTACTACCAAGCTGGTGAGCAGCAATCGCATCAGTCGATTTTCAATTTTAATTTCAAAAACAAAGTTTACGTTTTAAAAATTGTTTAAATCAATAACACAACAACCAACAGCTTCTACAATAAAAGTAAGTATGAGAGGAGAGTACTAAGTAAGTTGAATGGCGGCAACTTTTGGACGATTCGCATCGTCTGCACTTGTGTCTGTAGTTGGTTATGGTATATCTTTTCATCTCTGTATCTGTATCTGCATCTGCTGAAGCTTGTAGCTGTTACTGGTGCCTGCCTGACTGACTGCCTTTCGGCTGTAAAAGTGTGAAATGCATTTCGTGTTTGAGTTTAGATTCGTTCGTTCAATCGTTCCTACTTCATTCAGTGAATACACTTTACTTCGTTCTGTATTATTTGTTTTTTGCCTTTAGATACACTCATCATCACTCTAAGGTTTAGGTTTGTTGTTGGTTTTTGGCTCAGATATTCTATTTTGTTTGTTGTGTGTTGAAATCTTCTTTATTGTCATAGCTATAAGCTAAATTGATTTCTTTTTTCGGTTTTTTTTTATTGAGAAGTTCTTTTTTGGTAGAATTTTTATGTTTCGTTAGTTAAGAAGAATTTGAAAGAGATACAATACTTCGATTTGCACTTAAGTTATTTTCCTGTTTTACTTTTAATTGTAAAAAGCAATTTAGAAATTATGATTTTAAATGACACGAACACAACATGACTTCGTTAGAACAGAATAGCAAAATATTTGATATATAATTTGTTATGCCCAATTGGTTGGTAATGAAAAAGCTGACGACCAAACTAGGAAGGCCATTAAATGTGTCTTCTTTAGTCCAATGCCCTTCAGGGATATTTAAAATGTAGGGTTGAGGAAAAAATTCCGGCCTTTTTCTGTTCACTTATTTTGAAGTGTCATAACTTTTAAACAGTTCGGTACCTCACTTTTTTCACAGCTGACAACGCAACGTTTGATCAGTTTTTTGAGGTTGGCTCGTTCTATAAAAAGTTATTAGAATGACGAAATGTATGAAAATTCAGGGAAAAAATCGATTTATTCTACGAATTTACTACGATAAGGGGAAAAATGCGCCGTAGGCATGTGACAAAATTTTCAATGCTTGTGATAAAGGTACTATATCGAAAACCATTGCCAAGAAATGGTTCGCTAACTTTACCTATTCTGGAAATCCTGACCCTCAAAAAATTATACGACCTTGTGTGGGAAGTTTTGATGCATCCACCGTATAGTCCTGACATTGCACCGTCAGATTATCATTTGCTCCGAACTCTGCAACACCCTCTCGATCGCGTCAAGAAGACCATGTAAAAATCACAGTTTTTTGATAAGAAACCTCAGAAATTCAACACTAATGGAGTCACGATGTCCTATAGTATAGAATTTAGTACCACCTGAAAAAGCTGAGGATTGCTTGAGACTCTAGTTAGGGTTTTGCAAATAAGGTGAAAAGGAAACTTCTCTTTAGATGATAATAGAATTTGTAGCCGAAGAAGTTGAACTATTTTGAAAAATATAGGTTGGCCGTCATCTGAATCTTTCTAGAATATAGGAATTTTCTTGAAATGCTGGTCTCTCAGAAGACAATGAACCTTTCAGATGTAAACTTTCATCTTTCATTAATCCATAGATAAATATAAAATTTATTTAAAATTGATCAAAGAGTTGAGTCCAATGAGTAAAAATTCCTTTATAACTATCGCTAAGATCGAATAGTTATATACTTTTTGAAGCACAATAAATCTTTACTCACTCTGATTTTAAGTAGCATACTTAGTATAAAGATAGACAAGTGTTCTATCTTAGCTTCAGATGAGTTTATTTCAAAATACTAGTCATGTGTTTGTGTCTATTTAGATGAGTATTAGTATATTGATTTAATCACCATTTTCTTTAACTAAAAAGCTACTTTATTGTGAATTCTGAATATTTTCTTCTTTTGGTATATCATGATAGCCCCTTACTCACAGAATGCGATCCAATCACAATTGGAATGTTGTACTATGTTGGTATCTCATCAGCATTTCTACTACTTGTGATACAACATAATTTATTCATATGCAGATCCGATCAAATGTTACGCTCTTTAAATCAACGAAAAACCGCCAGAAAATGTTTGCAATGTTCGCCAACCACCACCACCACCACCAAAAACAACAACAACAATCAAAGGTTCACACATTATTCATGCCATTGTTTAAATAAAATTTTGTTGCGCTTTAAACTAAAAATGCCAAAACAAAGAATCTAAACTAAACTCGCTCCATAGTTAGTGGATCGGTCGCACAATGCTAACTAAAAGGAATAAAACCGAAAGCGAAGGCGAAGGCGAACAATAACAAGTTCTCAACACACAACAAACTACAATTCAAGTCCAAAAACTATTCGCGCTTTTGATGCACATTTTGCATATATTTACGTTTGGTTTTACGCATGGATGACTGCCTGCATCTGAAGGCGGCAAGGAATCGATGCAACCAAGGTACTTAGTAGTAGATACTTGTGGCAACCAAAATAGTATTAACAACAATGGCCATTGAGTTTGTTTAACTCTTTAGGTTTGGAAAAGAAACAAAAGAGTATCTCTTCTACTTGACTTATACCAAGTCAAAGAAAAAATATAAAATAAAAAAAATAAATAAAATAAAAAATGTATATCAGATTTAAAATAAATGTAACTGCGCGGCTCATTATGCGGTCGCATTCTGTTGTTATTGCTATTGTTGCTGTTGCTGTTGCTGTTGCCGTAGTTATTGTTGTTGATATTGCACGAATGAATCCGTTCTCCTTTGCAATGGCATCGGTGGCGGTGGCTGTTTCCTTTTGTTTGCTTGAGCTCGTTTAAGCTCATTGCGCATGTGCAACAATCTCAACGCGACTCGCGACTTGACTTAACATGCATATTCGGTGCACTGTATGCCGGCTACTGCTGGCTACTTGCAACAAGCCGCTGTTACTCTATTGTCCACTGGTCTACTGGCGTGTTGAAAAGGAAAGGAAAGGCGCTGCGCCAAAGAATTTTCATGCGTTGCACTTAATGGTTACACACACATTGCATTGCACTGGCTTACTTTGGCAACCACAGCAAAAGTTAGACCAACAAGGAAGTAACAGAAAATAAAAGACACAAAAATCAGGAGTTGCAACAATATATCTATACATTCAGGCCGCCTCCATGTTGTTCTTTCTACACTGAGTTTGTGTGTGTTTGTAGGACCTACACGCATGCTTTCGCTTTGTTTAGACCATGTTGCAAGTAGCAAATAACTAGTGAGCTCACGAGATACGCGAATGAACGCATTTTCGTTATTTAAATAAACATTTTTGCACAACTTTTAAAAGTAACGAACCTCCTCATCGATGTTGTTATTGTGGCAGAGCAATTGTGCCGCTAAAAGTTACAATAGTTTTTAATGCTTGTTTGCTTAGTTGCCTGTCTTTCTTGCTTTTGTATTCATGGCGCAATCAGGCCAAGACACAGTCACTCAGTTAGGCAGGTAGACAAACAAACAGACAAACTGTCAGACAGACAGATAGGCAAACACAGAAACTGAGAAGTTGGGTACCCCAATGGCAATAATTTGCAAAATGTTGCAACCAACGTTCGTTCGTTCGTCCATTCGTTCATACATTTTGGGGCATGTGAAACTTTTGAATGGTTGACAAAATTACTAAAATGTATTTCAACGTGCAACTAACGAATGAATATACTTACTCGTATTCTACTAGGCACAGACAACAATGCCTCCTTGTTACTGCTCCTGATCATAATGAAGAGAATTACGATGGTTTCATCCTAATGGGCAACTTGCATCTGAGTAGGATTCATTATGTGTTGCAAAGCTTGACAAATTTTCCAGAGCATTTATTATGTCGGAAAAAATCATTACACATTTAGCATAATGACAATTTAACTCATTTTATTCAAAAACAATTTCAATTGGGAGAATAATAGAAGACAATAAGTTCATTAAACTTAAAAGTAAAATTCAAAAATATGTTTTCTTTTAAATTCTAAAAACATATTATGGAGCTTATTCTGCATAAGATAGATGGGTCTAAAATGATGGAAGGCTAAAAAGAAAGGTTGAAAATCCTTCTAACAACACATTTCTCAAATAAAGTTAGTCTCAATTTTTTTAGTTATCTCAGAGTAGTTCTAGCGTTGAAAGTTGAAAGCTACTTATGAGATTTAAGTCGGTTTACTACATACATACGAAGGGTGTCAAACTATTAAGAATCAGTCTCATGAAAAGCAGCTCACTGTTTACAGTTCAGCAAAAATAGTCTGAGAAGAAATATTGCTCAGTTCAGAGTCCATCTCAGGCCTATGAGTAACGATAACACAACAGACAAACCATACTAAGTTTTGCAAGAATAACCTAGTCGGAGGATTCCAATAATGGTCAAAGTATAGATATCCTCTTTAATTATTTTTTATTGTGAACAGATTTAGCAACATCATATACGAGAGTCGATCAATAAGTATCTGTATTTGAAGACAAGTGGCGTTGCTGACGGAAGTTGGCATTACCGTCGGATACTGTCATCTGTCACACGACAGAACGATTCATTATTTTTTATTTGGCATCTAGTTGTATCGTTTTTCTCGATGAAATCGGAAAAAAAACAAAATCCATCCGTAATTTGCTTCTTTTTTTTACGGAATACGAAGAAAATTCCTTTATTTTTTTTTGAGTGGAATACAAAGAAATAAAAGCGAAGTTGATATCTATGGCGCCCCTTAAGTATAATTGACAACCGGAAGATATTGATTCAACGAAGTTTAACGTGGTTGGCCACAGAGCGCGCAGGCCACCTGGCAGATGTGTTTACTGAGGAAATCGTTGAAAACGTCCACAACATGATTCCCGCTGATCGCCGAACGAAACTTCGCGAAGTAGCATAGGCCGTAGGCATGTTGTACGGAATGGCAATTCATATTTTGCATGACAAGTTAAGTGTGAATATTATGTTTCACCACGATAACACATCAGCACATTCATTCAAAATTTTCGACGCCAAATTCCATGATCTGCACTACAAATTGCTGTCGCACCCACCGTATTCTCCCGACTTGATGCGATTTGTTTCTGTTCCCCAACGTGTCTCGGGGGGCAAAAAACACATCTCAAACGAGGATGTCATTTTCGACAAAGAAGCGTATTTTAAAGAGTATGGCAATCGTATTTTTTGGAGAGTTTAGTAAAAGGAGATTACATTGCAAAATAGAAACAAAAATATGAAAAACATGCCTCTTCTTTCCTAATACGGGGTACTTAATCAGTACTACTTATTGATCACCATCATAAAGATACATATTTTTGATTATTTTGATCAGCAAATATTCGAATTAATAAATGTAAATTTAAGCATCTTTATTTACTTTAGTAAACAAAAATGACTTTGACTATGAATCATAATAATATCTACTTTGTTTGTATCTATAAATAGCAAAGTATCTACGCTTATTAAACTTCAAAACTTGTCGCATTTATATCACTCTCACTTTGTCTCTGAATTCTAGGAGTATTTTTAGACTATTTTTTTTTTTTTTTGTAATCATACGTGATTCGAATGAATTGAATTATTTTTTTCAAAAGATTCTTTATCCCAAACTAAACCAAAAGTAAGTGCGATGATTTGTATTTCTTCCTATAATTTTAATTTTTTTTTTTTTTTTACTATTTTTTGGTTTTGTTATCAACCTCAGTAACCACATTTTTGCATGCACAATTTCAATATATTTTCTTTTTATTTCGAATTGTGGTTAACTCTGCTTTATTCTCCCCAACCGCTTTTCTTATCCATCGGTTGAATTTTTTTGTTCCTGGCTAAATCGTCGTTGGACTCTTCTCTATGGCGCACGAATAAACAAACAACTTAATCGATTTGCGTTTGTTCATATGAAATTTGTTGCTGTTGCTGTTACTATTGCTGATATTGCTAGTTGTTTCTGCTGCTGCTGCTGCTGCTGCTGCTGATGATGTTGTTGGCATGCATTGCCATGCAACATGTGCAACGTGCACAATTTGTTGAAGCGATTAACTCTACAAATATGTATGTTTCCAATCCTCCCTCACCTGCTAAATGCTCCCGCTATCACTTGTTAAGTTACTTACTTACTAGTTCCTTGCTAATGTTGCTTGAATCTAAAAATGAATTGCATTCGTTTGATTATTAATTACCACAGATAGTTGTGGGGAAGTGCCTCATTTATATGTATAAATAGTATAATATATACATTTTCTTTTCATTTTTTATTTATTTATTTATTTATTGTATTTTTTATTTGTTTTTACAAAAAGTTGATTTGAAATGAAGAACTGGTGAAACTAGTTTTAATATTTATGAATTGTAAAAGCTTTAAAGGAAATTTATTTAATTTATTTTTCAACTTCAAAGTCATAAAAGCCTCCAGTGACAATACAAACAACTACTACCAATGTTCATTTTGTGGCTACTTTTTTTCCTTTACTCATTCACTCCTTCAGTCTACTGTACGTAGAGTATAGAGATGGTGCTCTCTTTTTTTATTTCTTATAGTTACTACTATGTACTACAGTTCATCTCTTGTCTGGCTGTCATCATGTGTCATCATTATGTTGCAATCATAAGAGAGCCATTTGCCCCATGGTAGTCAATGTTATTGCTACCATTGCCTTGCCTTTGTGGCAACAAAATCTCGCCTTCATTGACGACAAAAAAGGGTTAAACATGAAATGAGATTTTTAAACGTTTTCATTTCTTGTCTGTCGCAATTATGATTGAATTCTTGTCTGCTTTTGTACTTCATCCTTTTGATTCTTTCTATATAGTATTTCATTGTTTTATTAAATCGATGCGCCGAATCTTCAAAAGATACATTTTGTATCTTTTCTCGCCTTTATTCACATATTTCTTGGTTTATTCTTTGTATGATGTGAACATTTTTACCATGCTCGACATTTTTTAAGCAATTAAGGCAATCAAACGATATTTATAGCCAATTATTGGATCAGATCACCATCACCATCATCATCATCATCACAGGAAAAAATAAAGGATTCTTCGCATGATCATCATAATGTGATGAGCTTTTGCTTTCTTTTGCTTTTTAAGATAAATAAAAAAAAAATTGAGTAGGTAGCATTGTCCGTTATATTGACCAATCGATCGATGGATTCTTTACTTTATTCATTTATTTTGTAGTCGACAGGAAATCTTCAGGCAAACAGCAAAGGCATTCTAAAGGTAAACTTCGGTAAGTCTTACTTGGCATGTTGTGGTGTGGTATGATGAGGATTTTGAGTGGGCCTCATCTTACCGTAGTCGTAGACGTCGTCGTCGTCGTCGTTGTCTCTGTCGTAGTCTTTAAGTGCATATTTTTCATGCTAGATTTATGTTATTTTAATATTTTTGCATTTTCCACGCTTTATTTGCATATTGCAGCTGCGCAGCAGCTTCAGCATTTCCAACTCAACTTGTTTTATTGCAAATAAATCGCCAAGTTGGTAGTACATAGTAGATTTGTTGTATTGTATGTACTTGTAGTCATAGTTACGCTTGCGTGTAGAAGCGACCAGTTTCGAAGTTACTTCACGCTATTCAATCGATCGATCGTTGTTCAGCACTCGACAGACTTGGCCAATTTTTCGTTATGCTCAATAAAAAGAATTTTTCTTTTTTATTTTATTTTTACGTAGGCTGCCTTGACTGCCGCCAGTCTTCGGCCACAAGACACCACCAGTCGCTATCCACCAGTTTTTGAAGACTGTAAATCTATTTGGCTTTAATAATTGTTGTTCTTTATAGATTTCAACATTTATTTCTTTCTTTCTTTCTTTCTTTCATTCCGCATGCGACAACGTCAAATGAAATTTGAGCTACGATTTATTTAATTTAGACATTTTATTAATTAAATTCGTAAAATAAACAGAAATAATGAACATCATCATCATCAAAATGAATTCAATTTAAACTTGTTTACTTCAATAATAAAGCAATCACGTGTCGTTTTTGTTGATAGTGGAAAAGGTAAAATTGAAACCAAAGTCGAAGAGTTAAAAAGAAGTTTTTAAAGTTTTTTTTTTATTTTTTGTATTTGTTTTTTGGCATTTAAATTGCTTTAAATGCTTATTTAACGCCTTTTAACTTAAATTCCGATAAGTGTCAACACGCAATGTCAATGGATAGATGGTTAGTTAATAAAACCATGGTAGGGAAGCGCAAAAGCAAAAGGTGAAGGAGTATTGAAGGAGGTTGAAAAGTTTTGACACGCAATGTCGTCCCTCACAACACTCATTTAATAAATTGTGTTGTCGACAATATCAACAGCAACAATATTCACAGCTACAGTAACAACATACTACATGCGATACTTGTATTCTTCTTCTTTATTTTATTCTTTTCGTTTTTATTCTTTTACTGTTTTTGTGTTATCATTGTAACGCCGCGTCAAGGTGCTAGGGCATGGGCAAAACAAGTGAGTGAGTGAGTGAGTGAGTGAGTTTAGTTAACTCCTGCTGAGTTACTTTAGATTCGCATACTTGGCCTAAAGCAAAAGTGAGTGACATCTGCACACGGTCAGGAACACAGGTTTGCTGAGTGTTGTATGCTGTGGCATGCAACATACAAAAGTGTCTGCATGTCATTAGACAACATCTGACAGTCAAGCGAATCGCATCGACCGAGTGTAGCGTAAGCCAAATGCTAAAAAGGATACTCAAGCGAAAGAGGAGAACAGGAGATCAGAGTCAAGATGAGCTTGAGAGGACAACAACTTCAGTTGCAGTTGCTTTCAGTCTTTGAAGTGTAGAAAAATTAGAAAAAAACAACACACAACATATTTTAATGAAGTCAAATTTAAATGTATAGCAACTCACTCAATTTGCTTCATTAGAACGAACGCATGCAAGCAACATCATCATCATCATCAGAATGTCAACCACACTTTGTTGCAATTGTCAACTCGCAGCACAGATGTTTTATTGCTTGTTGTTACTGGAATGTTTCAGCAGCAAGTGTTTCAGCAGCATGTGTATGGATTACATTAAATGGAACAATATTTAAGTTCCACATTCCCCTGCGTTAAGTTTCATTCCATTTTGTATCATAAACAAAAACCGGTTCTCAAGCAACATGTATCATCATCATTTTGTATGGTGATTGTCAACATTTACAATGCACTAGCAACATGTTGCTTAAGATGGATTGTTCTATCTGAGTCAGGAAAAAGTATGTGCAAGGATTATGTAAGATTTTTGTAAGCTATATCCTGAATAAGGACCTTTTGCTTATTACAGAATTAATATTATTACATTTATATGTAGTTTTCCAACCTTTTTTAAATACCCGAAATTCCATTACAAATGTAAATTACTCTCAGCAAAATTATGCAGATCATCGCCCTTGACATACCCCATCGTTACGCAGAACAATAAGACAACACCGTGCTTCATTATTACAATATTCTCTCAACTTTCATTTCATTTTCTAAACATACTCACTCAATACTATTGTAGATTGAACACATGTGGATGACACATGCGTGTGCATCAATGCAACAAAATAACAAACATAATGAACGACTAAAATCATCAGTCTGTTCAAAAATACAAATATGTATGTTTGTGTATGCCTGCCAAACCCATTTCGATGAACTGTCGAAAATTCAATTCAATAGTCTAATTTTGAAGCCCAGCTCTCTGTTGCAATTAGAGCGCGAGCGAGGAACGCGCGCTGTCAGGTATTGACTTACTCACTGACGGATGGAATGACTGACTGACTGACTCCAGAAATTAGGTGTGTACCTCCACATGTGTAGGCTTTGGATTTCAGTTCTATTGAACAAAAAAATGTCATCTCAGTTCACTCACTACTCGCATATTATTGTTCACACTCAGAACGATCCCATATGGGATCTCGAGATCATGTAGAAAACAATAAAATAACAAAAATACAAAAATACAAAAATTTAAAAAAATTGAAAAATACATTAGCATGATGTTGATTGTCTAGTGCATGATTAAGCATTTCTAACATTTTTGCCTGATCATGCTTCTATGTAAATTCGTTTAAAACTTCAAGATATTCATTCAACGATCATCAACTGAGTAGACTGAACTTGACGTTTGTATTGTGGGTTCAACGATGTATACTACTATAATCGTAGTAAAGTATAAAAAAAAAAAAAAATAACTCTAAGCTCAACTTTCGACAGGTTAACAAATAATAATGATGACGATGATGAATGCCTGTATACGTTTTAATTAGAATATCATGACTGAAAACAATAAAAGAGATACAAAAACAAGATACAGATACAATTTCTGTGGGTGGCACAATGATTGAGCAGAAAATACATATTTTGGTATAAAAATGAGAGAGAATTAAATGAAAACTTTGGTTGTCTTGTTTTCTTTATTTTTTTTTTTTTTTTTTTAATTATTTGAAAAGCAATTAAATTATTAATAAAGTAATCATATTTATTCTAACATGACCTCTATCTTTGATATCATTTTGTGGTTATGAAGGGTACCGTATCAAGTGAGTATAAGTAGCCAATAGATGGATGGTCTGCATTTATACGAGAATCTGATTCAAATAAAAAATAAAATGATATACAGCAAGGATTTTATTTTCTACAAAACACAACAAGAATTTCATATCATCAAAGCTTTTATATTTAATTTAAATACAGTTTATTTTATTTTGAATTGTTTATGGTTTCCAATGTACGATCTTTTACAAACTGATAATGTGTACAATCAAAGTTCCTGCGCTGGTTATGTGAAAAGCATTATTACTCATCAAGATCTTCAGAAAAGATTATAAAATTTGGAAATGGAGGTTTCTTCCAAAAATTTCGCACTCTAATGATCTTACCTACGTCTGCTATACTCTAGTGAGTGCATTCAAGAGATACTATCATTCTTTAGGACTCACTTTTAGACTCACTCTTATGCCAAAGCATATAATCATGTATCTTTATAATTATACAAAAATATGTATATCGAGGCTATTTCTGATTATCAAAATATTGTGGTTGAAAAGTAAAGTAATTTTAAAATTCTATAAATAATAACAACTCTCGACTGTAAAAAATATATAGATCCAGTTCGATCTTCATTACTAGGACCTTCATATGTATGTCTGGTAGTATAAATGATGCGACAATTAAGTATTAGTACTGGAGTTATAAGTATTATATATCAACAATCAGTTACGCCACAGATGGTTGGCTTCATTTCAAAGGTTTAACATTCCTGGACCTAACCAACCCTGATTAGCTGATACTCGTATTTGTTGATTTTGTAAAAACACAATAACTGAGCTACCAGTGTGCATACTCGTAGCTAGAAATAATTTCCTGTTAATGCAATACCAATTTATAATTACTATAGTCACCAATATCTATCCTTAATGGACCGCCAATTGATCTCACTATCGAGAACAAAGCGCCAAAATCCGAAGTAAGGCTATGTGCAATATGGCAATTCTTTTATAGACCCTACGGGCATAGCTCTATTCGGAATTCATCAGTCGATCTAGATTAGAAAATGGTTCCGAAAATGGACTCTGGAAAAAAAATAAAAAAAAACCATTATCTAAAGGGATGGTTTGCGAATGGGTATAGGCCTAGAATGCAAAACTTTCAACATCTATACAGATGGCCCGAAAATTAAAGAAGAAGTTGGAGCTGACGTATACTTCATGGAGCTGAACATTGAAAAATCATTCAAGCTTCCGGATTACTGCAGGCGTAAGTATTCGCTGCTAGAATGGCTGCGAAACGTACATGTATGGATATCACTATCAACTCTCACAAAAATATCTTTATAGATAACCAAGCAGCTATAAAAGCTATAACGTCATACTGGTCATCATCCAAAAATATTCTACAGTGCAAGGTAGTAATGAGAAGGAAGACTAGATGCGCAACGCAAGCTGTGTATCTATTGGGTACCGAGCCACAAGGGCATAGACGAAAATGAAACTGTTGACGTAATTGCGAAAAACAGATGCACGTTACCAAGCTATGAAATAAGCGACGTAATGATGCCACTCAATAATATGTATAAAAGCGAAGGCTAGATGACGAAATCCTAGCAACTGCAGCACATCTAAAACCATGTGTAATTGCTATAGTGGAAAATTCACTGAATCTGTTATAGAGCTGAGTCGAACAAGCTGCAGAACATTGATAGGCGTCTTAACCGGTCATTGCATGATAGCGGTGCACGCATTCAAATTAAACCTTACTGACAATGAAAGGTGCAGGAAGTGTATGGACGATAGGGAAACCTTAACATTTATGAGAACTCAACAAAAGTACCAAGGAGGTTCACGGTTTAGAGATCTAAGCGACATTGCTAACCTGGAAGTAAATCAACTGTTGGGATTTTCCAACAACGCTAGCATTTTACATGATGCATACCTTAACCTAAAACAAATCATATGGGTACTCCATCTGGTATCGCAAGGGACCTTGGGACTATGCGTAGCCTTGGCCATCCAGTATTATCTAACTTAACCTAGTCACCAATATGTATTAATTTCTAGCATCAGGTCAAACCAGAACAAAATTAATTATAATAATTTGTATTCATACTTACATAAATCTATATATTTTGAGAAAACAATATTTCACTTAGAATTCATTCAATTATGAGATTTAGGTATTATTTCAATGAATTTATTCTTAATATGTACATAGCATTTCAATATTTAATTCTATAAAATTTATATTCAAAATGCCTTCAACTGTACAATCAATCAATCATATGGTAGAATCATTTTATATTGAAAGTAATTAAAGTGTAAATGTAGTAAATCTTTATCATTATTTTAACTTTGAAACTAATATTTGCTTTTTGGTAACCAAAAATAAATATTCAATTTCTCTCTCTCTCTCTCTCTCTCTCTCTCTTAATATACGACTACATATGAATGTACATATATATAATATTTATTTACCTTTTACAATTTTTAGTTAATAAATACATAAATTTATGAAAATACTTATAAACATATTTCTATTTAAACTTTCAACTCGTAAATTACAATATTTTGTAAAACGATATTCTGCAGGCCTTGAATAAAATGAAAAATTCAAAATTATTGAAGTTGGATTTGTCGATGACGATGATGATGATATTGATGATGATATTGATAATAATTCTGATGATTACGACAGCAAAACAAATATTAATATTCAATTACTAAAATAATAACTTTCACACACACACACACAGACACACATTTTGTATGTTTAAATTGCAAATGGGTAAACAATAAATAAATGAATCAATGAAGTGTATAGCACATTTCAAAAATAAATATAAATAAACATACGAAAAATAAATCAATGCAACAGTTTTCGATGCAATAACAAAATAATATGGTAAAACATGAAAAAATCCTAAAGCATTTAATTGCCTCAATTTGGTTAAAAATATATACGTACATCTAAATACTTATACATATATGTATATTATATACTTATATTATATACTTTATGTATATTATGTATGTATGTACTTAGATGTAATAGTATGAGGCAGGGTTTATAAATGAAAACTTTTTATTATTCTTTGATTGTTGTTATTTATTTAAAGATGTATAAATATTATCTCTGTGTGTGTGTGTGTGTGTGTGTGTATCCAAGTATATTCAAAGTTAATGACACTAAGTAATTGGATTAACACAATACGAGAGATCCACAAAGTATATTTATTTATTTAATGATTTTAACATTTTTATGGTGTCAAATAAAGAATAACATGATATCAAATAGCAAAATGAAAATAAAGATTTTATTATTTGAAAACAATAAACTTGTTCAAATGAACCATAATTTTTATTTTAACCCTGAACTGGGCGCTTTGTAGTTCATATCAAAATAATTCTTTCAACAAGAAGAAAATGAAGTTTTCATATCTCATTTACTTAAGAACAAACAAAGTTTTCTATATATCGATCATTTTATCTTGAGAAACTATGGGCTTGGGACAATCAAATCCATTATTTTTTTAGTTAGCCAAATTTAGTATATTATGACGCGAAAAGTAATGGTCGTTCTAATTAGAAATGTAGGACTCTCTTCTAAAAAAAAAACACTGCGGAAATTCATAATTTGTTGATTCATTTGTCAGCTAGATCATGTGGAATATGGAGGTCGATATGGAAATAAGCTGGGCGGCTGTAATTGTGATGTTTATGGCCCCAATTATACGCAATTTGGTTTCCACGGTTCTGTTCTGGAAATTTCGACGTGAAAAGTACACCTCGCACATGTCAAAAATTTCGAATCGTAGAATGAAGCAGTCCTGCATATCAGCAGCCGTAACTTTGCCCAAACCCTTAACATTGACCACAAACTTGCTTTAAACCACCTATGAGAAGCTCGATGTGTTGATGTCAAACGAATTATTACAAAAAACATACATCCACCAGCGAATCTTTGGCAAAACTAAATACATTTGACAAATTTCTTAAACGGATGGTGACTAGGGATGTACCGATGCAAGAAACTACTTGATGGTACTTATTACATTCCAATCAATACCAAGTACTTTTGTACTCGGTATTCTTTTGCAATACTTACTTTGTATTGAATGTGAATTAGTTAGTATTAATTGAGTACTTTTGGTAGCAAAGTAAAATATTTAATTATAATAGCGACAACGTCTGTTACCATGCGAGAGCCTCTTCTCCAAAACGGGCTTCACAATGACTCACACACGGAACAGAGCATATGAAAGAATTGAAACGGATTCATCTACGATGATCTGCTTCCACATGCCATACTATGAACTTTTACCTCTACTGTCAACAAATGGACAATTTGAAGCTATCGTTTGCTCAAAAGCGACCAGAATTTCCCAATAGGAGAGGAATTATGTTCCATTGGGACAACGCTAGGCTATACACATCAGTAGTGTTTTGCCAGAAGCTACGAGATCTTGGTTTGAAGGTTATTATTCATCTACTATATTTACCATCTAAGGCAAATAATTTTGCTGGTGAAAAATTCGCCTCAAGGGAAGTTTGTGAAAATTTACTGCCCCAGTTTTTTTACTCTGCATCACAAATTATTTTTTCGTATATAGTAAAAATGTGTCTACCTTACATCGATTAATGTTTTACAACCTCAAAAAAAAAAAAGCCTTACTAATTTTGCAGAACGAACATGAGCTTGTTACTTAATCTATTTTCCTTCAATTCATTTATAAAGTATTTTTATTTATTCTATCATTATACATCTTGATTCCAATGATTCCAGACATCATTTCTGAGTTTTATAGAACACTTAATTAAGAGCCAATCATCATTATCATCATCATCATCACTAACAACAACAACAACAACAACATTGCGAACAATTTAATACAACTGTGCACCATGAACTTCACGCACAATTTACACATTTCTTGTTTTTTACGTATTTCCCATTCTCACATGTGTTGAAGATAGACAAAATGAAAGTATCTGATGAAACTCACAAAAATTTTCTTCTCAGACATTTAGACACTGAAGTGTGAAGTTCAAAAACTACAACAGAACTGTCGATAATAGTTTAAAGGGAATTAAAAAACCATATAATTGTAGCCAATGTTGGCAATTGTTGTTCGTCGTGCGTGTGTGAAACACACAGTATAGGAAAAAATTGAAAAACACAGGACTGGGACTAATATGATGATGATGATGATGATGATAATGATGATGGGGGCGATGAAAATAGTAATTAATATCTTTATTAAGTGCTAATAATAAAATGACCAATGCAGCAATGATGACGATTAAAGGGCGAATATAGCGTCTAGACATGAAGTGTTATTAGGCGCCTTCTAAAGAAAATACATACATATATTGACAAAGAATCGAGGGATAAACATACAAAACATGATTGTGTCATAATTGGAAATTCTTTTTTAAAATTCATTCAAAATCAAATTTAATTGAAAGAAGTTGAGTTAAGTTAGGCACGATCATATATGTATGTTATGTACGTAAGAAAGTTTCAATTACCAGTCAATTTGTATGGGTCTCCTCTAATTAGCATGTTCAACAAATAAGTAGTTTGTAGACATTTTGACATGGCAGTAATTCCACTAAAAATAAAAATATTAAATTTCATTTCAATACCAAAAAAAAAAAAAAGAAAAAGATGATAAAATAAAGGGAAAAAAAACGCATAAATTAGGTTAAAATAAATAGTCTTGGCGCTATCAATAAAAACAGATCTATATAAGTAGAGTATAATATAGAAGTGAAGACAAAAGACAAAGCCAAAGGTGAGGAAAAAAATATATAACAAAACGGAAAAAGGAAGTTCAAAAACAAAACAACAATATAAAGTAGATAAAACGATTGAGATACCGACAACAAATGAATAAATAAACAGAAAAAAACCTAATCCCAATAATATTGTATTGTATGGAAGTAGTAAGTATGAATGTCTCAAGTTGTTTCAGAAGCTGCCAAAACACACACACACACGCACACATAATAGTACAGGTAAAATTAGATAGGCTATGCCTTCCAAGAAACCTAATATCAGCTGAACAAAAAAGTTATAGGTAAGCAGACGTCACAGGGGAAAATGAGAAACATAACAAAACCTAAATATAATAATACAATAATTTTAGCAAAATAAATACTACTTAGTATTCTTGTGTGTTGAAAAGAAATGTGCCGATAACTTTGAATCCTGCTGCTGCTACTTTGAACTCACAGTTCGCAGTTCGAGTTCGAACTCAAGTTCAGATCGCATCTCATCACATGGGATCGCATTTCACATTTTCAGGTGTCACCGATAAGCATCTTAATACGGGAGAGTGTAGAAGACCAAAGTAAAACAAAAAAAAAAAAAAAAAAAAAACCTTAACAAAGTAAGTAGTTGGAGCTAAGTGCAGACATTAAGACAATAAGACAACAACTTCACAGGTTCACCAAGACCTGCAACTGAGCGCCATCTACAACAACAGAAGTAGTAGTCGTATAAAGTATAAAGTATAAAGGCAGTTGAAACCAGTCTATACTATAATATGTCTGTCCATTGCCTTTGATAGACTGCAAACGAGATAAATGAAAATATCGTAAGGTAGCAAGGTAGCCTCGGCAGTTAGCTAGTCAGGAATGACAAGAAGAGGGTAAAGTAAATGTGAGTATTCGAATCTAGTGGTGGCTGCTGTTGCGGTGTGGTCTGCTGCTTTGGGTCTGGTCCGAAAATTCTCATTAAAGGAACTCAAAAAATAAAAAAAAAATTGTGAATTTCACATAATCCCGCATTTATTTGATATGCGCGCAAAGATATCAAAAGCAAAGTAAACTAAAGAAAACGATGAAAACAAAACGAAAACTCAAAGTGACTACACAAAACGAGAGAAAAGACAAAAAATAAAACCTAAAATAACAACAAAAACGAAATATTTATTATTTTAACTTGGTTTTTATTTGTTTTGTCGGTCGATGTTGTCGTTGTCGTTGTTATTGGTTTTGTTATTGGTATTTTTAAGAATTGCCATAAAAATGTTTATCGAAAGGAAACGACGTAGCACGTTGTTACTTGCTCAATCTTTGAATAAGGCGCAGAAATACTATATTTTTTAATTGATCTGTTCGAATGTTGTTCAAATGTCTAAAACGCCTTGCTGGCAACAACAACACCAAGTATTTTAATTAAACTGAAACTACAAAAATGTACTTAAAACTAAATCGTGCTAAAGAAAGAGGATCTCATAAAAACAGCTTAAGACTTAAAGCGACCTAGTAAACTTATTAAACTGAAATCGTGGATTATGGAAATAAAAATATATTGCTTAACCCACTTAATTGATCTGACATTCATTATTGTAGTTTCTTTGGTTGTTATTAACCGACTATATGCTTTAAGTTTTTGAATTAATACGTGAGGTTAGCACATGAAGTTATGGTTAAATTCTTCAAATTAATTAGTAGGATAACGAAATATTTTTACTTATTGAAGTGAATCTTAACTATATTCTTATCAACTTAAATCGCTGGTTTTATTATCATTAAATAGAAAGAGTTTTCATTCATTGGAAGCTTATAGTAAAAGTAAAAGTTATACCCAGTATTTTCAAAATTTAGATACAAAAAAAAAATATAAATAAGTAGTCACAATTACTGAGAAAACCCCCTAAAAATCCAACAAATTTACATTTTGTAATATTTTTTTATTTAAAAATTATTTAATATTTGAAATATAATTGCATTTTCTACTGATTCTGTCACTTGAAAATACCCCTAAGCCTGAGTTTTAAGTACATACAGTTGAACTTCCAAAACTCAAATCAACATAATGCACAAACAAAAGTTCGCCTTATGGAGATTAAGAGTTATAGAATTATTCATTGAATTTTGAATATTGAATTACACACACTTTTTGAATTGTTAATTTACTTAGCATTAAATTTCTAGTTACATTTTCTAAAAATATTCAGTGAAAAATATTCTAATTTTTTAATGGCAATCATTATAGATTATCACTTAAAATTGTCAAGGAATCCGCTACATTAATCTTGCAATTGTCCTGAATATATCCTTTCTCGGAACTTTTGTCATCATCGTCCATTGCTCTGAGTAATAATGCTGGAAAGCTCATTGTCCACATCATTATAATCCTCAAGTTATATTTCCCCTATGGATCACCGATGCTTGGTCAAACGTTTATCTCATCCAGAAGATGCAGAACTCAGCATTCCTTGAGATAGTAACCGCTCCTTGATATGTGCGTAATGATGTCATATCCAGGGACCGAAGAATCCTCTCATTCCGTGAGCAGGTCAACCTTCACACAAGCCGGTAAAACACCCGTCAACAAACTTTCATCCGCTCTCACCACAAACACCTCCAGGTGGAGACTCAAACGGTTCCACCCTGACGATCTATGGGTCACGAAAACAAAAGAGGACGTAGGCTCTGAAGTATTCAAAACATGTATCTTTATTTTTATATGCTTTAAGCTATCTGTCAATCCCTTACCTTTCTGCCACTTCAATTTTTTATAGCCGTTGTGGTTTATTATTGTCCATTAAATAAAAAAAAAAATATTATTCAATTTTATCTATGCTTCGTAATCAGCTTCCAACAAGTTCCAATCTTTATTTTTACTCTAAACGAGTTACAGAAAAACTGAGTTATAGAAGTTCGAGTTATGGAAGTTTGACTGTATTAACTATTGATATTATGCATTTGTTCAAAGACTTCAAAAGTGTCTTTTGTTTGAAAAAGCACCTGGTAATAAGGCCTATAATTATTAATCTTTATATATTTGTATGTCTCCTTCTGAATAACTCTTTTTTAGAAAATTTGAAAATTCGACAAACAGTTTTGCAATCATTTCATCATTGAATAATGGAAAGGACAGAAACTCAGAGTATTGTAAAGTTTTCAACAAAATCATATGCAAAACGGAAATAGGCGTAACTTGGCAACTGGTTCTCATCACAAGTTTTTATGCCTTCTCATAGAACAACTACGCAGCAACACAAGTCAACTTCAACAAGAACACATGACATGAGCAGACGACGTTCATCGTAGTTTGACTTAATAGTCTTGCAACAAAATTTGACAGAACAATGATCTTTTCCAAACAAAAATCGAGAAAACAAAATCGTAGAATTTCTCACAAATATCCACAACCTGAACCTTTGGGGTAGTATGTATAATAAGGAAAAACAAACCTCAGTAAAACATTGCACAATGTTTATTTCCGCAATAAACTTCACTCACATAAGAGTCTGTTGTGTGTACAATGATGATTGATGATATACAAAGCAGAGTCTTAACTCTGCTTAAGAACATGTTGGACAAAACCAATATACATTTACACAGATACAATACAATTGGGTTAAGAGAGATGAGGGAATGGAGGGAGGGAGGGAGAGTGGGTGAGATGAAGGTAAAGAGATAAGAACATCGGCAAGCAGCCAACTATAAGAATAACAACAGCAACAATCGAATGGATAGCATCAGTAAGTAAGCCCAACCAAGTAAAGCCAGTCAGCCAGCCAACGAAATGTGGCAAGTAAACATTGCCGCTTGTAATCCGCTGAGAATCGAGTTGCAAAAGTGTCACACACGCATTAATCGCCTATGATGATGTTGCGGATTATTGTTTGCTCAAAAGGTACAAGGGACTTTCATCCATCCATCGAACACAACACAACACAACACAACACAACCGAACACACAACTAAAATTGATATTTCAAGTGGCATTGTCGAGCAGATTATGCCGCAATCGTTTACATTGGCCTTACTTGCTGACTATTTGAGTACCTACTGCTAAATATGATTCCATGATTATGTATAATATACCATTTGGTGGGAGTTGAACTCTGTATCCATTATTTTATGTTCATGTATGTACTACTTACTATAAGCAACACAAACAAGAGTTCCTCAGTTTTCTTCTTTTTTTTCTGCTGTTTTTTACACTGCAGTATGATGATTGCAAAATAAGACATCATTTTTAAAAACAGCAAAGCAAACGACACTTCACTTCATGCCACTTGGGGTAACAAAAAGCAGTCTTAACAGCCTCTGAATTCAACCGCTTGAGACACTTTTGAAATGAAAGTGAAATGATTTTATTTTGCCATTATTAACCTCTTCGATCTGCTGTTTGATCTCCCAGTCTCATGTTCTTTAATAAATTTTGCAATATTAAACAACGAAGTCGTGGCAACGAATTCACTGTGCAAGTGACCACAAAAGTATCTCGGACGTATGCTCTCTTCTACTATACTCTCAGGGCAGACATTTATTGGCTACTTTTGCTGAGCGTTGACAGCTACTTGTGCAACATTTCCTGTTGCCTCTGACTGCCATCGATTGTTGTCAGCAGCATCTTTGACTTTATCGTTCTCGTTGTCGTCGAAGTCAATTGTTGTCGATTATTATGTATGACGATTTTGTAGCTTGAGCAAGATCTCACTTAAGCTTATGGTTTGGTTATAGTAGTCTCTTGTCTGTCTGTCTGTCTGTCTAGTCTGGCTGCCTGTCAAAGTTTTTAAGCCTCATGACAATTTAGCAATCGAAAATAGGCTACTTAAGCCAGACTTTGTCTTCTGTTCAAGACTTTGATTCACTTTTAATTGCCTTTAATATTGTCGTAGTCGTTGACTTGAAGAGTGAGATTTATGACATATCACTTTTCTTGGCATTAAGTATGATGTTCATGATGATGTTGATTATGATGACATCTACTATTCTATCCCAGCCAAGCCATACTAAGGACTTTGAACCTTTCACAAAGTGCAATGTTTTTCCATTTACTATTTACATACTAAAATTTAGTGTTTCAGATTTCAAATTGCGTTATAAAAAAAAGTGATTAGCTGGACAAACACTCCCATATATATACATGAATGTGGTGGGAGAACCTTTAACCAGAATCATTACCCAGAGTATTTCGCATTAACTGCTGCCGTTTTTAATGTCTTTCGGTTTCAGTTTACATAGAATTGGAAAATTTTACTGCAACCTGAGTTAAGTTTTAGTTCAGTTCAGTTGAGTTAAGTTGAGTGAGTGGGTCATAATATTTATTTACTTTACGTTTATGGTTAGTGAGAGATTGTAGTTGCAATTTCAATTACTTTCAGACACTTTAAAAGACCTTTAAAAGAGTCTTAAAATAAAATTCAACGAAATCAATGATGCATTTCAGTTGCTTTTCAGTATTTTGTTGTCTTTATTTCACTTCACTCATGTATATCGATTGGTTTTGAAAATAAATAGCTTAAAGTAATTTTAGTTTCGAATTGCGAAAAGAGTCTTTGAAATATGAGTTAAACACTTCTCATTCAACACTATTCGAGATCATTAATTTTTATCTAGCAACTAATATAAGAGAGATAAAGAATCGCTAATATAATGACAGTTTTTACAAAAATAAGAGCGCACGTGCTGCTTGCTTATTATTGCAACTCTAATTACAGTGTCTGCAAAACTTAAATGTCGCTGCGCACGCTTTATAGATTATATATCAACATATCGTTACAACTCCATATGTAATAAACTGTAATAGACTATAGGTAGTAGTATTCTAGTTCTTCCTCTATTTATTCCTGAGAACTTACTATATGATCAAAATCCACTCATTAGATTCAAAATCGAATAGATGAAAAATAAGAAGTTTTATTGTGAGTAACATGTAACGTTTATTTCATCAAAAACAACTTGCAGAATCAGTTGAAATTAGTGGATCAAATTTTGCATATAAAGCTTAGAGATATATTTTAAAATAAATTACCTAGTCTTTGTCAAACATCTATTTTTGAATTGTGAGTCATCAACAAAATAAAATAATTGTCGTCCTTTCTATTATTTCCCTTCAAAGCCAAGCCGGGTGCGTTAGTCTATATATACAAACAATAAAATCGTAGACTGAAAGTGTTTGTGCACGCATCACGTAAAAGTCACTCATTGAATTCAAAATCGAATTACTGAAAGATAACAAGCTTTATTGTGAGTAGCATATAGCATTTATTTTATCAAAATCGATCTACAGAATCAGTGGAATTTGGTTGATATAATTTTACATATAAAGCTTAGAGACGTACTAATTTAAAATCATCACATCTCTTTTTGAATTGTGAGTCACCAAAAATTTAAAATAAATATATTTTTTTTCTATTATTCCTGTGGAAAGCCAAGCCGGTGCGCTAGTCTTGACAAATTATAATACAAAGTCCCCCGCCGCGTCTGTCTACCTGTCTGTCTGTCTGAACGCTATAAACTTTAAAACTATCTAACGGATTTTCATACGGTTTTCACCAATGGACAGAGAAAGGTTAAGAAAAGAAGAAAATTCGAAAAACCCCAAAGAAACACCCGAAAAATCTAAAAAAAAAATAAGATGTGTAAATGAGCTGCATATAACGCTTAAAGACATATTTTGAAACCAATAAACTCATCAAGTCAACCAATCAGTATCCATTAAGTTTTTGGGAAGGAGAAGCAGGACAATGTCTACCCTGATATCTAGTAGTTAATAAATATTAAAATTATGAGAAAAATTTAAAAATAATACCTAGATATCTAGTTAAAATTCTAACAAAACTCACCTATATAACCCACATTGTAATAGTACATACTTCAAAAATCATAGAAAATCATTTAAACCACCGAAAAGACAATAATAATGCACAGATGACCATCAATCTCTTGCCCTTTATATCAAAGGAAAAATATTACCCATAAACCTATACAACTCATATATGATTTACATGCAAACGCGTGTCTTTTGTTTAATTGCTGAACAGTATCTGTTTGTGTTCTTTGTTTTTGTTTTTGTTGTTGTTCCTGTATCTTTGTATCTACCATACAACTTCAGTAACACCCACACATGTGACACAAACGTTGCTTATGAGAAAGATACAATAATTGATTAATGTCGAGGAACACAGCAACGGTCTAGGCCAATCCAAAATTCAACAGACTACATCGGCGGCTGAAATACTTTTTGCTTTTAATTATCCATATACGAAACATCGACAAAGGCAAGAGGCAAGAACAAAATGACAGTCTAACCAATAAATCATAATCCATCAAAGATTTTTGGTCGAAATGTCGCTTTTGTCGCTCGTTTTCATACAGATCAATTGATATGTATGTATATCTGTCAGTCTGTCCTGTATATCTATATATCTTATGCCTTCCAAATAATATTCAATAAACAGCAGCTTATGTGATGAACATAATTAGATTTCTTCCCATTCAATAGAGATCAAAGATACTATTATACTAGTAATATACATAAGAGTATACATAGTTACATTACATTTGAATATGTTTCGTATTAAAGAATGCGTAATTTCCTGTTGTTTTTGTAGCTTACAATCTTTTCTCTTTTGTTTTTTCTTTTTTATTAGAAACTACAAACTTAAGAAGACACTTGTGGGTAATTTGCAACCACTTATCAGGAGCAAGGCGGCTGACTCTAACTACTCGAATTCTACTCTAGAAACGTGCATTAAAAAGGAAGTTCATACTTGTTGTAGATACTTAAGCAAAACGGTACTTAATGTCAAAACAATAACAAAGCAAGTGAGGCGTATTTCGATGTTGCTGAAAGGTTTTCATAATTAAAGAAACGAAATATCCGGAACATGGAATCTGTACAAGTTTATTGAAGAGTGAAGCAGTAAAGATTCAAGCTGGAGAAGACAGTAGACAGAGTAGTGTGTCTGGTTTGAGGTTATGTACGTATAAGAAGGCAGAACGGAAAGTTGTGAAATTGTTAGCAGGCGGCTGACTTTGTTGCACAAGTGATGCAAGAAGAAACAACAACAAATTAATTTCTACCCCATGCTTGCAATCAAGCGAAATGAAAGATTCTGCATTAAACTACCCCACTAACCCACTAAAAGGTCTAACTCGAAATGGAAGTCAAAAAGTACAACCAGACATAAGTCACTCTTAAAGGACTATTAAAGGAGGGTAGAGGTAAAAAATTGCCTGCCTGTCTGCCTGTTTGCCTTGAAAGATTTGAGGTTACAAGAACTACACATGCATGTATCGTAAAATTGAACGCGCAACTCCCCCTTTTACAGAATCTTACTCATTCCACTGTTCATGATGATAATAATCACCGCTTCATATTAAGAAACAAAGTCAAGATTGAATAACGAACGAATGAATGAACTTTATACAAAAAATTGCACGCAAACATTTCAATTTGAAATCTCTAGTTTGGTACTTAAATATTTTGTATAAGATTATTGTGGGGTTGATGAGTACATGGCATGCGTAGGCTGCATTAGGAGGGTGTTTAAAAAAAACAACATTTGTTCGTTTTATTGCTTACAGTGAAAAGGTTGTACCAGAATGTTTTGATGGTCCTGAGTTTTAGTCGCGACTTCAAACTAAAAAAAAAATTCAAAATATTTTCTTAAGCTTCCTTATAAGCTTTTTCATTCCACAATATTCTACTATATAAAGACATCTAGCGAAACGAGTATTTAAGTATATCTAAGTTCTAAGCAAAATCTTGTTTTTTTGCT
Source organism: Amiota mariae (assembly GCA_035041805.1). Taxonomy (NCBI): domain Eukaryota; kingdom Metazoa; phylum Arthropoda; class Insecta; order Diptera; family Drosophilidae; genus Amiota; species Amiota mariae. The sequence goes on along the minus strand of JAWNKV010000216.1, from coordinate 609,849 downwards.
TTTGTTTTTGTTTTCTTCATTGTTTTATTATGGAATTTCAATCAAATTCTTGAGAAACATCTTGAGCTATTTACGCAATTTATTTCTATCTAAAAGAGAGTAGTATGAGTGTCGGGGTTCATTCTTCGACACAATCCTTTTATGTGGGTCGCTTGATTAACTCTGTGCGGGTTGTTGATGTCAAAATTATGCAAGAATTGGGCTTGTCAATCAAATTGATGAACTTTGTTTGGGGTAGAATGAATTCATCAAAAAATAATAATTGTTTACAAGATTTAAGCAGGAGATGACTTGAAGTATTTCTTTGTTTTCAATTTCCCAAAATACTCGTACAAATATTGATGAATTTCAGTAAGGGAAATTTTTATTTTTTGATTTGATACTACAAGATTTCATTAACCAAAAACATGGAACATTTATCTTACCATTTTTTTTTTTTTCTATTCCTTTAAAGCTAAATGGGGATTCACTAATTCCCTTCCTTCACACTTGATCACCCACCAATTGCAACCTGCAACTTCATTTACAGATAGAAACACCCATTTAACTTACTTTACTTACTGGCAAACATGTTCTTCTCACCCTCAGTAAAGAAATAAAAGATACTTGTATTGCGCAATTGTGCCAACAGAAGAAGTGACATACATAGTGTTTTTGTATATTGTGTCTTTGTTATTGTTGTTTCACCCAAATGCAATTGTATCTAGTAAATTCGTTATGTCTTAAGTGAATTTGCTTCGATTTTTTTGTCATGTTTGCACATTTGCAAGAATTTATTATGGCACAACATAAAAAAAAATAAAGTGAAAATAGAATAGAATAGAGAAAAAGGGGAGAAAATTGTATCTATTGAGATTTAGTGTAAGTTATTTATCGTTACATAATAATGGTTATTCGTGGATTTTAGCGATTTTAAGTTTGTTTTACTTAAGTAAAAAATACACATGTTGCTGCATAAATGGAAATAAAGAATAAACATTGAACTTTAAAGAGATTTCTTAAGTGTAAAGATTTATTTAAAAATTATTATTTACTTTAAATAATCTTTATTTCATTTGCTATTGAAAGTTTTTTATTATCTAAGATTTATTCATTTTCTTTCAATTTTATTTAAATAGAATATTTTCTTATACACGTAACAATTCATTTTAAAACCAATTACTTACTTGTATTGTAATGAAAGAAAATCACCACCACTAACATTTAAAAAATCATCAACACAAATCACATTAAGGACTCATCGTCATCACCATCATCATCATCATCATTGACGTCGTTGTCAACATCATCATAATGAAAACGATGAGATCCTTAACGAATACAATTACTAGTTCGAGTATATTTGTGTGTATGCCATGATGATTGATTTCACGCCAAAACGATTTCAATCAGCATTTTCCAAGCAATACATGACTTTTCTCGGTATTTGTCCTTCCTTCTAGTAAGCATTTCCTTTTTCTTTTTTTTTTTATTTCTTTACAATCTTCACTAGTATGTAGTATAACAAACAAACTACGCTACGCAGAACGATTGCAATAGATTTTTACTTGCATTTTAAACATAATTTCCACATAGCCGCATTAAGACACACACAGCTGGAGTTAAGCAGATCTTTAGGTCTTTTCCTCTTCATCACATATTCACATTCATAATACAATAGCAACGAATGTGTAAATGAATTTTCCTAAAGTGTTTTTTATAATCTGCTCTAGAAATCTATTCATTTCCGTTGCAAAAATCAGTGTTCAAATCGAAAGACCATTGATTGCAGTCCGTCGCAATTGAATTGAGAATTGATGGAACGAACGGATGTATACATAAAATATGGGTCATGCTTCAATCGAAGAACCTTAACCAATTTTCATATTACGAGTAGTACATTTAGTTTGAGTACATGAGTGAATAAAATGTGAAAATCCAAGTGTGAAATGTGCGGGTGACAGTTATGAAAAGCGTGGCAAATTTGAAAACGTGTTTATATGATTTTTTTCATGATTTTCATTCTTTGTGTCTTCAAGTTCATTTTATGGGAAATTGAATTTTTGTCATTATTAATTGTTATAGTACAAGTAAAAGTTAACATATAAAGTGACTACAAGAAAAAGTTATTGCAGTAATTGTATTGAAAAGAAGAAGTTGATTTTATTAAGCAATAATTTTACCCTAACAAATTTCACCAAACCAAAACTCTTGCCTAATTTCTTCTCTAACAAAAATCTCATATTTCTACTTGCATATTTTCAAATTGTCTAGACAAACTGTCAGGGCAAACAAAAAACTTTGGACAGACAATTTCATTAAGGTAAGGTTAGATAAAGGGGCATAGTGCACAGGAAATCACTGTGAATGTTTGTACATATTTACATGCTAAATGCTTTACGAGAATGTCCTATGTCTGTCGTTTTATGTATGCCACCATATGCACTCTTAGACCAACTTTCATTCTTTCATCAGGAGCTCACACAAAAACAAATTTATTACCTATTTAGCTTTAATAGCCTGACATGTTTTTTTATGATGACGATGATGAAGATGATGAGAACTCCACCAATGATGATGACGTTATGTCCTTCTTCCAATAAATAGAGCGTATGATGATGGTTTGTTTTTTTTTTTATTGTTGCTGTGTCATGTCAAGTCCAAATCGCGTCGAAGCATAGTCAAGGTACTGTAGTCAAGCAAGGACATGAGTTTAATTTGTGATTAATTGACGTTAAAAGGGTTTAGCCATATACATTTTTTTTTTTGTATCCTGCAAAATACGAAATAAAAAAGGTATCCATCTCTAACAAACAAAGTACATAAGTATGAAACAAAAAAAATTCCATAGGAAAAACATAACCACTTCCACCACTTTCACCTTTGATAGGATACCAAGCAAGTGAGTGTAGTGAGTAGTGAACGGGTGAACGAGAAACCATGCCAACGAAAATGAAATTATTCGACTCGATTTTCATTAATCGTGCGGAAATTGCTTTGAGCAACGCAGGAGGAACGTTATATTGACGAATATATGGAATTTATGCGGAATTTATTTTGTTGGACGTAAAAAGATTAAACTTAATTAAGAGTAAATATCTTTTATTTTAATGGAAAATGACAAAAATTGGATGGAGTTTTTCTACCTTTTTTTTAACTCTTCCTGAGTAAAGAAATTTTATATAGAAAAAATTAAGTAAGTTCATATTTTATTGACTTTGAAGTTAAAATTTAATGGTTATGAAACTAAATGAAACTGAAATGAAATTATGGTTATGGCTTACACTGAACTCAAAGGCATCACAGTATTTATAAAGTTAAATAATAAAATTCTTAAAGGTCAAGAATTTGGAATTATTTTTTTTTTGTTTTGTTTTGTTTTTTTTTTTTATTGATTATAAATTGGATGTTACAAAACAGTTGAAATGGTTAGTGGCGGAAAGAAATATAAGATCCTTAAGTTTGTGTTACAAAAATTAATTTTTAATACATAGCATCAAAGAGTATGCTCCGACAGAATCATTTAGAAAATGGGGCAATATTACTCTGGAGGTCACCAAAAAATTGGTTCATTCAATACCAAAACGTCTGATTCAACTCCTTAGACTTAAGGTATATGCCACCAGCTATTAAGACTAACATATATTTAAGATTTTATTATATTTTAATGATTTATACATAAGTTCATAAAACATTCCAAAATGCTGTAGGGCATTAACACCTCCAATAGGTTAACGGATGTAGCGGCGTATAGTTTTATTAATAAATGAGTAGCCGTTATTCATGACCGCTCATCGAACAGCAAACGTGTTCGAATGATTTTGATTTCGTGAGCTAAGTATGTAGGTAAATGGTAAAAATTGACAATGATAGTTAGTCTTGATTTGAGATTCAAAAAAGCACCTAATGCTGATACAGGTCTATGACCTTTAAAAACTAATTAAAATAAGTGTAGCTCCTAATTTCTAAATGCACATAGTGCAGTTCTAGGGACGCAGTTAATTTAATATAATTATTTTATATATATATATTTCAAATCCCCCTCTTTTATAATTAAATTAATTAAAATTAATTTACAGCATAGTGGACAAAGTTTAAACAACAATTTTTTTTTTTTTTTTTTACTTCTACTGTACATACTCGTAAGCCATCGAGTGGATGAATGGGGTAAAATTACCTTGGATGACACCAAAACATTGATTCATTCAATACCAAAACATCTAATTCAGTTCATTAGACTTAAGGTATATGCTACCAACTATTAAGACTCACATATGTTTAAGATTTTATTATATAATATTTTAATGATTTATATTATCTGTACGTAGACTTTTGCCGGTATTCATTCTCTTTTATAATTAAATTAATTAAAATTACTTTTGCAACTGTTAAAACTAATTAAAAATATTCAAAATAAAGAAAATTATGTAAAAAATTATTTAAAAGAAAAATTGAAATCGATATCTCTTATATTTACAGCGTAGTGCGCAGACAAAGTTGAAATTATTTGTTTATTTTTTTTTTTTTTTTGCCTCTATTAGATATATTTTTATGCCACCGAGTGTATTTTTCCAAACCATATTCAACTCCCACTTAATGTGCAATAAATAAATCACAAACCAATAATTATAAGTAATTCAACATTTTTCACCACTAATGCTATTTATATATGATTTCATATAAAACTTTCCTAATACAATACTTTTTCATTCTTATTACAAAACTCTTTGATGGCTTATAAGTGGAAAAGTTGGAAAAACTTCTTGGCCATTTATGAATGTGTAACTACATTTTAATTTCATATCAAGCAAGTTTCGATTTGGAAGTAAACAAAAAAAACTTTACCAACACTAATCCATCAAAAAGTCATCAAGCAACAGCGCAGTGAGTGAGTAAAGGAATCTATCTAATGCTGCGCATCTGGTAATATAAAAACTACTATAGTATTATGTTACTTTTCGACAAACTTTAACTGAAACTCATATGAATTCAATGAGATTTTGAAATTCTTTTCGATATTATTATGGAGAAAATTTGTTTTTTTCGCATTAACATCGAATGGTCTTTATTTGATAAAAATGCTTCAAATGATTAAAAATTCGTTGAGTCTGTCTGACTTCTGAATGCAAATCTAACACAGTCTGAAAATGAGTTGAGGTGAATCTGACTGTAAGCTCAGTCATTATTGAAGGCCGCAGACGACTGCCAGACACTGATATGTACACATGAAGTCATACGAATGCCAAATCATTCAACCATGCGGCATTGCATAAAGGATATTCTGTTGGGGCTACAGAGAAATAATTAAGGAATGAGTATTAATTTTGGGTACAACTCATTGTATGTTGCTCATGTTGTTCATGAATTCAACACATCATTTTCGGTCGTTAAATTTTCATCATTTAAGATTCTTAGTGAAAGCTTAAATTACAACAAACAAAAAATGAAACAAAACAGAAATGAACTGAACTGAACACAGACATGTTGCTTGTTGCATGAACGTGTATCTCTAGTTTTCGGTAATGTATCTACCGTACCGTTTAGTATGCATAAAATTACAATGCGCCACATCACACACAATACAAGGAAAATTCTGGGTATTCTGAAAAGTGAATGTTTGTCCTCTGGATTTAAAATACACACGCATTTAACTACCTTTCAAAAGAGACAACGAACAAGTGACTTGCCTCAATGACAACGAGGCCAACGAGACAATGGTTTCGTTACCATGAAATTTAACATTTGCTGAAATTTGGTTAGTTTCATGTCTCTTGTTAGATAAACTTCTACTCGCAATAAAATACACAATGGAAATATGAACATTGAGGCATCTCCAACTAAAGTTAAAATGAACCTGATTGTCTTATGGATTTTATATGACGTACAAGGATGGAGACATCTGAATTGACGAATCTTTTTGTGATAAAGTGATTTTGAGTTTTGGGAATTAACTTAAAAGTTTAGACAAATATAATAAATAAAAGTATATGCAATTCAAATAAATACAGTCAAATATTCTTTACTTTTATCACTTACGTTTCGTTCTATTATACATACAAGCAACACTTTTCTGGTTTGCTTTATTCATCATTGCTATGAGTAAAGTTGTGGTGACAAAATTCGAGTGTGATTTTCTTTTTCCATCTCCAATGTTATCCGAATACGTGTTTCGGTTAAGAATTCAGTGACATATTGCTCGAGGCGTCAACTCTCCAGCATATTAATATCACCAACTGCGGAAAAACAAAAAAAAAAAAAGAAGAAATGAGAAAATGTTAATCAAGTGGTCAAAAAAGAGAAAAAAAAACTAAGGAAAATCAAACTGAAGTGTGCTTTATGCCCGCTAACCAAACAACAAACAAACAAGCAAGCAAACAACAATCAAAGTGAAGGAAAAACGCGTGGGATTTTCGACTTATGAAACTTGCAACGATTTAACATCATGTTGAACGTCTCTGGACTGTAAATATCTTTTAGTTTTGTTAACAAAGTTTAACTTACAAGCAAACGGAAGTTTCATCGGCTAACTTCAGTTAATGAACAGGTGCTTAAGACATCCGAAGAATATGGTTGAATGGTATTAAAACGGAAATAAAGAAAAACAAAGAGTTTATTGTTTTGAGGTCTTTATTATTATTGTGGGAGAAAATTATTTAAAAAAAAAAATTTTGTAAGTAATGATGATTCATACCCAACGACATATGGTCACCTCATCTCACTTCACTATCCATCTGAACCAGTCTGAGTCTAATATAATAATAATAATAATAATAATAATGCAAACCTCTGTCATAAAATACACACGCTGCACCCATAATATCTGCCACTAGCTAAGTGAAATTACTCTTAAACATACAAAACAACAGATCCTACTTGGCTCAACCAGGCTAAAAAGGACACTCACTTTTTTGCCCCAACTAGTATTAACTAACTACCAACCAACCAACCGACAGAAGAATGTTAATGTTTTTTTAATGTGACCCGAGCTTCTTGTGTTATCGGCTTAAATTTCACATCATTATGACAAGCGAAGCGAGCGATTAACGATTTCATTTTGGATATTTTTGGTCAAAGCGCAAGTCGGCAATAAAATTATACTAGTATATAAAGGACGCCAACATCAAGTTACACTACTATCCGGGGTCTAGGGTTGGTAGGGTATGGTATGGTATGGTATGGTATGGTATGGTATGAAATGATGTGGTATGGTTTGGTATATCTCATCCCGTACGCTTGTCATGAGTATTAAGATGTTCTAAAGCGGAACATATTAACTTAATAGAGACAAACCCGTCTAAGAGAGAGTAATTTCGTTTGGTTGCTGTCCAAAAACCAAAAACCCGAAAAGGAAGTGACACATTTGCGGCACTTTACTTTCAGTTCATGTCACTTTTCCTTTTGCTCTCTTTAGTGGAACAAATGGACGACGCACACAGCAGGAGCAACAGAATGAGGTACTACACTCACTCAATGCCATTTATTTTACATAATTTTCGACTTTAAATCGTTGTTGTCGCGGTTGCGCCTTCACCGGCTGCTTTCTTCCTTCTCTTATACTATTCAGTTAAAGACAACATTTTCAATTTCATGCTTAATTGTTTCTTCATGCGGCATTTGACGCATATCAAGGTATACAACACAGAATAACATAAGGTGTGCTTCTACCATCAATTGGTTTATTATAAAATCAGCATGAAAAGTACTAAATTTTTATAAGAAACTCAAGAAAAAAAAAACACATAAAAAAAAGAAACACAGTCAAACTTCCATGCATTGAACTTCTATAAATAACTCAAACCAAATCAAGTTACGGGAGTGGGAAGTCGAATTAGTTAAATCGTAGAATATGAAGAAAATTTCAAGAGCCAAACAATAGGAAATTGATTCAAAAAAGTTGGATTGTCAATTTATATGGTGTAATAACGATCTAATTTTTTTACCTTTGCCTTTAATTTTCTTAACAAATATTGTCAAAGATCAAAACATGATTAAAACAGGGATAAGCTTTGATCCAAGCTATTGATCAGAACTATTTTAAGGTAAATAATATTTTCGAAGACGACATTATCTATCTTTACATATTATAAAACAAAGTCCACCGACGCGTCTTTCTGTCTGTCTGAACGCGATAAACTCAAAAACTATCAAACATATTTTCCTTCGGTTTTCACCAATGGACAGAGTGATTCATGAGGAAGGCTTAGAAAAAAAAAAGAAAATTGAAATAAACTCAAAAGAAGAGGCGAAAAATCGAATGGTACTCTAAAAGAGTGAGTTTTGTAATTGAAATGCATATAAAGCTCAGAAACATATTTGAAAATCAATCAAGTCACCTTTAGCGAGCATCTCATCAGGTCAGCCAATCAATATTGATAAGGAGAATATCTGCTCGGAAATCTAGTTAAGTAATATATGTAACCCAGAACTAGTAAAACAAACTTTAGTTGCCATGAATGATATAATAAAAATTACTCAAGATTTTAACACACTGTACATAAAGTAGTTGATGTGGAATAGAGTCAAAAATGGGTGTAATTCAATAATTGTACTATTTTCTAAATCTAAATAAGGGAAGTTCGACTGTACTTAGCAATGTTAATATGCAAAGTTGAAGAAGAAGCACTGTTTGTTATTCTATTGAGTGCACTTGTCATTCACTGTGATCATGCAACATTAACACTCATAATTAGCGCTGAAATTATACAGCCGCTCTTGATTTTCATATTACCCTTACCCCTGAAGTGTACCTCAATTATTGCCCTATGTACTATTTGATGTACCAAAAGCATTAACATTTTTAGCACTTGCAGTTGTGTCAAGGGAATACAAATTAAAATATTGTAATAACAACAATAACAAACAAACAACTCCACTACTAAGAATAACAATGTGTAGACTGCGAAATTATTGCGCCACTTAAAAATTGTTTATACTTGCAACATTCAACTAGCAACATGCAAAGAACGCATAAAATAAACATGTGTTTATTGTCTCATTGAACAAAGTGTGGTAAGGTTGGAAGAGAGATACATGTGAGTACATTCTTTGTAAGGATGACTTACTGAAAGATGCCAAGTGCAGTTTGGATTTTTAATTTTTTTTTCTTTTGCAGCAGCTGCAAATTACTTACCCACATGCATTCATGTCTTATGTTCGCTTCGAGTACTTTTATCTTTTGACATTTACTAATGACAAATTTATTCACGCTGTCATTTATTTCAGTTCTACAATATTGGTGGAGTTGGTGGATCTACATCTACCATATTTGAAGGGTCTGAGAGTCTGAGAGTGAGTGAGTCTCATGCATGTCTGTCGCCAAAAGTTAAATGTTGCACGTGAATTGTGACAGATCCAAAGAGATGCATGTCAACTGCAGCTAAAAACAAAAACATAAAAACAATTTACAAATTTTTAATTTAAAATAACAAAAGCAACTATTTTTTTCTGAATGGAATTCGTCATTCGAGTTTACATACTTCATCTAATTGATTGACAATCAAATCATACAAAAATGCAAAACCAATAATAATCTTCAACCAAAGACAATAAAGGTGAGTGTGTTTTTTTTTTTTTTTTTTTTTTTTTATTTTTGTCTTGCAACTCTTTCATGAAAAATCCATTTGCACTCAAGTGGCGTCTTCTTAATGCCCCGAACCAATATCTATTTCACTAACTTTTTGCTCCTGATTGTCTGTTGTTTTTAGTGAGAGTTTAGACCATGTGTGTTTTTTTTTTTTTTATAGCAACTGTGTGAAATACACAGCGTGTGGCAGTTGCAAAACCCTAGGGTCGCTTACATAAAATGGCATTGATAAATGTGGTTTGCGAAATGAAAAAATTGTCATTCAACTCTACACCACTCCATGCCACACAGTCAGTTAACTCATGCCTTCCAATTTATGTGTGATTGAATGCGATCTATTTATGCGTGTGAATTTCTATCTCGATTTACACACAGCAGAAAAAAAAGAAGCACCTCAGAGGAGTATCTCCCGTGGCATGTTTTGTAATGGAGATGAAGGTGGAAAGTTGCCTGGATGTTTGGATTTTAATATGCGCAACCAGACAATTTCTTTTGTCACTCACTCACTCACTCACCAACTTTCTTTCTATTGTATTGTATATGTCTGTTTGTTTGTTTGTTCCTGTCATGTATGAAATGTCACTGGGCCGCCTACGAAGGCATTGATGTATGATTTCAACCTGGTCAAGACAGCAAATATCATTTTTTAGCTACACACTTTGTGTGTGTTAGGATAACATAAAGAAAATTGCGTTGGGCTTTAGTATATTTTTTTGTAATAAATTTATGAACTTCTGAATAGTAAATCTAATCAGAAAAACTTTCCCTTAGCTACCCTTCAACATCATCATCATCATCATCATCATCATCATGAGTGTGTGCAGTCTCCCATAACTCATCATGAAATTAAAGCCTTAAAAAGTCTTTGACTTTAAACACGCAGAGCAACAAATCAAAATTCACTTGCGGCGCTTAAAACGCATTTTTTTTTAACGACGCACTCATGTAGAAACTTCACATATAAGTACAAGATACAAAGATACATAACAATAATAATAATAAAAAAACTCAGCATTGCTAATTTGTATTTTAAAATATTCAGAAGTAATCAAACAAACTACAAGAGAAATAAAATTTTAATAAATCGCATTCATAAAGGGCTGCAGCAGCAGTTGCATGGCCCTTGCAGTGCCACCACCCCTTTGTCAAAACATCTACAGCAACAACAACAACAACAGCAACCCTTAGTGCCACTTAAGTGCTTTTCAAAACGCCGCGTGCCCATTTTTCCTCATTCATTTTCTTTTTTCTTTTTTTCACCCAATCTACAATAGTAGTAAATGGTTGAGCTTCATATCGGACCTCATATTTTACGTTTTCTACTCGTCCTACTCTTTAGCATAAATTTTAAATGCTCATGTTACCCCTGCCTAGCCACCTACCTCTTTCTCTTATTGTATTAGAACGCCCTTCTTTGTTCTATATTCTTACAACACAATCACTCAAATTCATATACGAGGGTCATTCAATAATTCTAAAGACAAATTGATGTAGAATAAATTTTTGTGCTATGGATCCTTCAGTCTGCTCAGTAGAATAACGACGATCATTCTACACTCTAGAATATTCATGCCTTATCTACGATGGTTTTTCCCAAATTGCTTTACTTTGTTCATCATCAGGAGTGAGTAGTACATACTGTTTCCTATATGAGTAATCTTTCAAATAATGACAAAAAACCAACTCTGACATTCCCAAAAACAGTAGACGTTTGCACTTGATGCTTTATATTTTCTTGGACAGGATGTTATTCGTCAATCACTGATATTTCACCATTCGAAATAGTTGTACCCACTTTTAAAAATTTTCTTTGTTATTGGAACTTTGACCAAATTATTTGAGAAATATTTTACCCTTTAAAAATAGAAAAAATCTCATCATTGAATGTTGTTCATTTAAAGTGGAAACTTGAATTGTAGGTACACGTTTTTGTTAAAAACAATATTGTGTACACAAACAATGCAATTTTAACCCAACTTAGATAATCAGACTTCATCACAATGATGCTAGTCTAAAGTCATAAAAAAACATAAGATTCTTTTCTACGTCATTGATCGATCGAATGACCCTCGAATGTCTTCTATTTTGAAATTCTATTTTATTTTCTTGTGTAGTTTATGAAAATCATTAAAATTATAATATTTAACTTCGCTGACACCTTTTCATTCATTGACTCATTCATTGGTTTAAAAACACCACCGCAGTAACAATAGGAAACCTCATTCTGCCTGATCCCGAATTGCTACAATATCCTTTCATACTCATACAACAATACATCTACTACTTCATTCTTTCTATATGATATTTCATGACATTTGGTGTGGCGCGTTTTTGAAACGCTTCCGGCTATTTGCGGATTAACTCAACAACTGTCACACAAAAATTTCCAAATGTCCTCTGAATTACTATTATTAGCATATTTTATAATATTTATAAGCGATGCGACGTACTCTTGACGTCCTGTGGATTCGATCTTTGTGCTCAGATGTACAAAAGAAATACACCACGATACCATTGACATTGCAATTTTACCAAAATGCTTTAGAAATACTTTAGAAAAGTACTTATTTTGGGATCATGCAGAATCTCCTTTAATACTCTCAAGTAGTATGAATAAAATCTGCTTGATGATATTCTTATATGGTGAACCTTTTTTTTGTTCATATAGTGTGCTAATTTTCATGGATTAGTCTTGTAATCCCTTTCATGTGGACTCATAATAAAGGATTTTTATCTTTTCACATAAATCAAAGCAGGAAAATAAAGATAATAATAATTCAATGAATTTTTGGAAATGAATTTCTTATGATATTTGGTACTTTGCATGACAATTTTTATAGTTTTTGGCTGATCATTTCCTTTTATAAATATGTCCATAAGTAATTTTTTCTCAACCAGTTTCAAAGCCATTTTCACTTTCTTCAATTCACTATCATTTTAAATGAAACTATTATTTTACTACTGCACATAATCATTAAAATATTGTATTCAAAGCCATAAACGTAAGTGAATTTCCTGCATGCACAATAACTCCCCATAATCATAAAGATCTTAACCTGTTTTCGATCTTCCAGAGTGCATGCGTAAGTCTGTCGTGTCAGGCACATATTAAACTTGAAATAATTAAACACCAAAAGGCGCAAATTGCCCGCGAAATGACGCCACCAAAAGCGGACACCATCACTCAAGCGTTTCCAATCCAAACAACCGATCTCGTAACATCGTTCTATCCAACACTCAACGCCCGCCACGCCCCAACGCAATCGTGGTCGTTTCGCTTTCAGTTGAATTTCGCAACCGATCCAAAGCAAAACCAATTCATCCAATGCAGGTCGGTCGTTTGTATCTTTTGTTTTTATACTACTACTCATGTGTTTATTTTTCTTTTTTTATACTACTAGGTACATATGAAAAGATCTTGAAACGCGTACATTTTAATGATCGCTTCATCGTCTGCTGCCTTTTGTTTTTGCTGTTTTTGCTTTCATTCTTGATGATGATTTTTGGGAAGCGATAAAGACGCTTGCGCGACGACCGACAGACCACCTCCTGTGGTGGTGGCTGTTGACGAAACGATATTACTTTCAAACATAAAAATGCATTAAGATTGAGTTCTGTTGTTGGTTTTTTTTCTTATTTACAAATTTACTTAATTTTTTTTTTATATTTTCGCTACTGATTACTTGTTCTCGCCCTATTCATTTTCGTTCATAAACATTAAATTTAAATGAGTTTATTTAATTAGTTCTTTTCGCTCTTCGCTTTTTGAAGTCTTAAAATGCTGAAATATAAGTAGGTATATTTTTTGTATTCTATAATGTCTTGTTTTTTCTGTTGCTTAAAATTGTTGACAAGTCTCTGAATCACAAGTGATGGAGAAATGATCTAACAGAAAGATCAAAATCTTTGAAGTTTTTTTTCAATGGAATTTAGTTAAATGAAGTAGATTAGCGAGAAAGTGGAAATACACGAACTTCTATAACAATGATTGATTACTTTATTATACCAAGTAGAATATTTATATATATATATGTGTTAATGATGAAATGCTAATCACATCGAACGGAAGTTAAGATAAATGAAAGATCAAAGAACTTTCTAATGATCGTCATGTCAGCAAACTCCCACAATAATAATGAATGACAACTTCATACTTAAGATATTTGAGGTGTTCTTATAAATTGAACTAAAATATAATATCTATTCTTACAAATAAAATAATTTTAATGACCCAATGGAATAAACTTACTTATATCAAGCTACCAACTCCTGGTAAGATATAGAAATTCGAAAATGAAAACAATGAAAGATGATTTTATATTTTCCCAAAAGTTCTTCAACTTCCATTTATTTGCATTTAATTAGTTAGTCTAACGTTTCCGAAATCGATATATAGGCAGATACATCGACACCGATTATTTATTGACCGATATCCAACGCTAACATATTTCGAAAAGTTTTAGCGAAGATTAAGGATCAACAAATCTCGAACAACAATAACAATACAATTTTTTTCTAAAATGAAAACAATGTAAGATGACTTTATATTTTCCCAAAAGCACTTCGGCTGCCATTCATTTGCATTTAATTAGTTGGTGTAACGATTCCGATTCCGATACCGAGACATCGACACCGACTACTTATTGACCGAAATCCAACATATTTCGAAAAGTTTAAGTACAATTTAAGATCAAGAAATCTTGGTCAACAGTAACAATAATAGCCCAAGACTAATACTCATCCTGAGCAACAAGAGGTAGAATCTTTCTTAAGGTATCAGAATATTCCAAGAAACTTAGATTCAATGAACTATTGGTATGATATATGTTGTTTATAAATATTTCCAAAGTTGAAAAAGATTCCGCAAAAGCTACAAAACTGAGCTCAGTCGCCTGAGTAAGTGTATTTTCAACCGCCGATCTAATACAAGATGATTTTCGTAACAGATTATTTGGACATAATTTAAAAAACAAAAATCTGCATAAAGTGAATTATTGTACAATTATTGAGATTTTTTTTTTTTTTATAATTTGACTTCATGAATTAATTTATTAATTTGTGAGATAATAATCCCAACACAGATACGCGCGAGATACATTCGTTATTATTTATTTAACTTAATAAGTTTTATAGAATCTAAAATGATAATTTAGAAAAGAATTGGCTTATGAAGAGTTTCACTGTTAGATCTCAAATTTGGTTAATACGAGTTTCACTAGTCAAATTACAAAATTGTAGACAAACTTACTATGTATTTCTACAATAGTAAATATCATAATATGCTCCATCTGTGAAATTCACATTCTCATTTATATATTAAATCTGATTAATTTTAAAAATTGTAATGTAATTAAAGTCCACAACAACTATCAATCTTCCAATAAACTTTTCTGTCTGTCAACATGAACTAATTCAAATGCAATCTGTTACAATTTTTAACGGATAAATTTAAAATATTATTTATTTTTTTTTTTTAATAAAACTAAACAATCCACACAGCAACACAACTTTCCCCCTTTCATGTGTATTTTCTTCATAAAAAGAAAAAATACTAAAATTGAATATTTGTTTTCTTTGAAAATAACAACAAGAATAGGTACATAAAGCGAGGGTTGTTGCTACATTTATGAGTGTCAACATAGAAGACAACAGACCAGACCAGACCAGAGCCAGGCCCATGTCACCTCAATTTGAATATGATGCGTTGTCAATGTGGATAAGAACGACGCCCACAATTAGTTGATCCATGCCTCAGTTAATGTTTTCAATGTTGGTTGGATGAATCAATGGGTGTAACCGAGTGTGGGATCGCACATTGCGGACATTATGCAAATATTTGCGCAGCCTTCATGAGACACATTGTGTGTGATGTGTTGGTGATGATAATGATGAATATATTGTAGTAGACTATGGACTGACTATGTGGTGAATCTGATGAAGTTGATGAAGCTGTTTTGTTTGTGGTATAAAATGAAAAACTTATTCAAGGACGCGACACGCGTCAGCTCCGCGCCATTGACAACAGTTTTTTGCTGTACTATGAATCTTTTTTTTTTCTATTTTGCTTACTCTCTCTTGTGGATTTTTTAATTGATGTTTGCATAAATTTCAAAATTATTAAAAGCATCAAGTGTTGTTGACAACATATGTGCACAGCTGGCCAATCGAGGGATAAGAATATACTAGCTAGGTGGGTGTGGGAGACACGCGTCTTTGTCTGTGGTGTCAAAAGCGAACGTTAAGGTCAATTTAGTCAACAGAGTGAGAGTTGTTTGTTTTGAAGAAGTGATAACTAGGATGGGAAGATTACAAAAGAGATATAGAATAAAAGACATGGAAAGTAATTAAAAAATTTCTTAAAAAACATTATGTCTTATAGATTAAATATAGAATTATTTATCACTATTGAGATTATTTTTTTTTAAATAAGAAGCAGCATTAACAAAGAAAACCATTTTTTATAAATCCAATGAATATTATACATAATAGAATATTTCCTTTGTGGTATAAAACAAAAACGTCTTTACCAATCTAAAAATTGTTTTATAGCAAAACTTGGGGGACCAAGAAACGATGGGAAGCACATTATTTATTAGTACAACCAAAGACTATTATTTTTTTACACGCTTTACTATCAATACCTTATCATTTTTGGCTTTTTTTCCAAATAGAATAAGAAGGATCGATTTCATACAAATGAGAAAGACTAAAATGCTTCTACTTCAAACCTATTGAGCAATCAGTTCCATAGTCTTTGGTATCACTATAAGATGATAACATGGGTGTTAAGAACTGATGCATGTATCGCATTGAATGATGTAGAATCACAATAAATTTGATGATGATATAAAACAAACAATTTTCAGGTAAAACTTTAAAATCAACTATCGCTTTTTTGGCTTTATATAAGGATAAACCCTCTAAAGCGCCATTATGCTCCACTTGATAGCCTTTAAATATTTAATCCAGCGAATATGTCAAGGCATTATCTATGCAAACAATGCACACAACTCGCAGTGTAACTTTCAGCACGAACATCCTTTGCATCCTGCCGGTAACGAATTGTACCTGCACAAATGTATCTAGCTAGCAGCGTACAACGTCGTTGCCTGGTAACGAATCCTTAGGGACTACTTTGAGAAATGAAGCATCGTTGTTCCCGTGATTGTGTTGTGTTGTGATTGTGCGATTTAGTCTAAATTGTGAGCTATGAACTATAAGAGAGTTTGAATGCAGCACGAAAAGCCATCATTACAAGGTTAATGATGAGCTGTCTTGATTTCCAGAACGTGCTGCACTTAACATTGTAAAGCGTGCAACATGAAAAACTTCATATACAAAAGGGAACGTAATGCAATAAAGTACTTGAACAACTACAGCATTTTTAAAGGGCAATTGCTTTCTTCCATTTCTCATTATTATATAATTTTTTCCATCAAATAAAAAAAAAAAAAACAAAATTATAATCATCAATGATGGATATTTCAAGTTGACATAATTGGCTATCTTGATGTTATAAGGGAGAAGAAGGATTTTGATAGATTAACTCAAATCAAAGCATTTGTATCTATCTAACTTAACAAAGAGAAATCCTAAGAAGACCAAAGCACACAATGAAGCCCAATAAGATTGCATATTGTTTTCTTGTAAATTTCAAATTAATAAACAAATTCCGTGTACTACTTTCTTCCACTTCATCCTTCATCAACAAAGGTTTTAATTTTATGGCAAATCAAAAAGACAGAAAAATGCCTAAAACGCATTTTCTTGTTTTCTTTATCAATTCCTTTTGACTTCCTCCGCTTTTTATTTCCATTTTTTTTTGTGTTTCTTTATTTGTTAGTCCTTCTCCAAGCTTTACTTTATGTGTGTGGCCATGCTGTGCTTGAAGTTTGAATAATACTTTGAATGAAATTGCGCGGAAGCACTTGCTTAGTTCGGTTCAATTCAGTTCAGTTAGGTTCGGGGTTTGGTTCAGTTTTGTTCAGTTTTGTTCAGTTCAGTTCAGTTTAGTACAGTTTATTGGCTTCATTGTGTTGTTGCTCATTGAACCCTTTTTTATATTCATTCATTTCTTTTTTATTTTTTCTTTACTCTTGCTTAGCTTGATTAGCTCATTCTGCTGCCACCCCTCTAAAATATTGAAGGATTGAGATTATTTTGTTATGGCAGCCAGCAGCAGGTCCAAGTGGCTTCACTTTCAAAATAATTCAAGCGGCATTAATGGTATTTTGCTTTTCCTTGTTGTTATATTCAATTCTTGTTTATTGTTGTTGTTGTTGTTGTTTTATGAAACACAACTTTTGAATAATCATTTCATAGAAATTGCGTAAAAGCTGAAATTTTGAAATTATTGTTATTATTAATTTGAAGGAATTCGTGTGGCAGAATATTCTGGGGGCGGTTCTGAATACAAATTTCTTTGTATTATTATTATTATTATTTCCATTTAATATTCATCATAATTTAATATCTTTCAATTCGAAACCCACAAAATGGGGAATATCTGTGGAAATTAATAAATTTTAATCTCAGAAGCCAAATTTTTGTTTCAAAATTAAGACAACTTTACTATTTCTGAAATCTGATGTGAATTTAAGTTACAAATGGATCACGCAATTTAATAACAATATTCATTGACTAAAAATTATTCATCTTAAGGAATACCTCTGAGACGTCTACAATGTGATACATGAAGTGACTCATACAAGAGTTTTGGCTTTTTAGAATTTCGATCGGTTATTCAAGTTCAAGGACTTTCATCGTTCGTAGTGTTTCTAAAATGTACTTAGATATCAAGAAGACAAAGAAGCAGCATACATTTACTACCAAAACTCAAGAAGCAACTTCTATAAGTATAAGTTTGGACTACTTATGAAAGACACGATGAGGCTCTAAATAAACTAATACGAGAAAATTTACCTGCATTATCTGCTACGTTAACAGACTAGACACCACCTTCATGCAACCAACTTTGGGGCTCAATAGGAGAATTCAATATTGAAATGCCGCAAAAATTTTAGTTTAAGAAAATTTGTCGGAGTCCCATATTAAAAAGTCTTTTGAACCGAAATCTTCGCATATCAACCAACCAAGTGAAAGAAGAAATTCTTGGCTTAGTGAAAATTATATTAAACATTTGGAAAATCATAAGTAGTAAAATTCTATCTATGGAATATTCTTTTAAGCAATGCGTATAAGTGATATAAGAAGACTTAAAGGATATCACCCACTAGATTTACCATTTCGAGCTAAACAATTCATAGACTTAAGTAAACCAATTTACATTTCTGCATCAATATAATTATATCGGAAAAAGCTTAAGTATATAAAAATGTTGTAGCCAGTGCTTTATTACTTATTAAGTTAGTCTTTTTTTTTTGTGAATATCTAATCTACAATAGCAAGATTACCATCTGCAAAAAGAGGAAGGTTGCCATAGTTCGGCATAGTTTGGTCTTTAGCACAAAATTTTCATTAGAATCTGATATATTATTGTTATATGCCGTTGGAAAGAGAGTGAAAAAATTAACATTTTTGCAATACATCGATTGGATAAATAAAAAATAAGAAGTTTCCATAGTTCGGACACCTTTTCCATAATTTGGCCACCTTTTCCATAGTTCGCCCACCTTTTGATTAGTTCGGACACCCTTAAAATAGTAAAAAAAAATGTGCTGAAATTACTTGCTGAACAAAAATAATGAAATAAAAAGCCAAATTTATAAATATCGCCATTGTTTTTATTGATCCACATCAAAGTTATCGTGATCGGAAGTTCGTGTAAAGAATTTCTAGGGATATCCCTGAGCCGATTCTTTAAATACTGAAAAAAAAAATAAATAAGGACTGAGGATTGATGAGTGTTGAAACTCTTTGATTGTCAGTGAGCAAGTGATCAGAGTAATTAAAATGGTAATGTGGTTGTTGTAGCAAGTAAGTAAATAGTAACAATATGACTTGAGGAACAGTCCAGCTGTCTTGCGAGCGTTTGTTACGCAAGTGAAGTCTGATAAAAAATAAGTTCCTTTACAAGCAAAGACGTTGATCTAAAGTGAATAATGCTAGTGGCTCACTTTCTTTCTGTACATCGTATTAACGGGATGACAGCAACAGTGCGAGAGGCGCCTTAGTAATTCGCGCCTAAACAGGTCGAAGATATCGAGATTGACTTCAATGAAATTTTACTTTGCAGTATTTAAAGTATCCTTCATCGTCAAAATACTCTTCATTTATTATATTGTAAATTTCAACTACTTCTAAAGCAACTTTATTTTAAATGGAACACTAATTAAAATTACAGAACAGCGCTTTAACAATATATGTACTGTCAAAATAACAGAGTAAATAAATAAAATAAATAAAAGTAAAACGAAAATGCAATGATCTAACGACTACAAATCCATTAATAATCAAGTTAGAGCATAGGCACCAAAATAAAAATACATAACAATCTGTGTATAAAAGGATAAAATCTAGCAAAAGACCACAAAAGTTTAAAGAAACCAAGAACAGAAAGAAAAACACGCAAATTTAATTTGACAGAAGGAAGCCAAAGCAATGGCAATGCTCACTCACAAAAAAAAAAAAAAGTAATCGGCATCCTGTGCATCAACGGAAGTGGTAAGAAGACCAATGCCCTACCACACCAATACTTGGATCCCAAAACATGCAAAATTGAAGCAGTCCTAGGACGAGGAATATAAAGCCTGAAGCTAGAATTAAACCGCAGCACGTTTGTGGTTTTTGTGTTGCATACTTTACAGCTTCGTTGTCGTGTGGACATTCAGTTTATTCTTTTTAGATATAAAGAACTTCTATTCCAATGGCTTTTATAACCAAAGAGATAGCGTCACACAATTGGGAAAGGTGCACGATTAGTGAGATAATTGTTACGTGTATTTAACGATATACGAGTACATGTACACATGACATATCCACACATTCTTCCAACGAAGAACACACAATTTAAGAAAGATTTTGCTTATTTGAAACCACAATTTTCACACTCTTTATTCTACACTCATTTGACTCTTTCTTTTCAAAATAAGAGAAGTCAAATCAAAGTCATTTTAATAAACACAAGAAGAATTTGTTCAACAACAATTATTTAGTTTAAAATCTCATTAAGTAAAAAGCAGTTTACATATCATTTAACAATTCAATTGAATTCTATGATAAAGACGATGATGATGTTGTTTTCATTCTTTACCATTTTATATTTTTAATGCTCATTAAAGTCAGTTTATCATTTTTCTTTACGAAATAAATCTCGTATGCGATATAGTAAATTAAAGTGAAAATTCTAAAGATTAATTTTCATTCATTTACTCACATTTATTCACTCACTCATTCATTCATTTATTTGATTTAAAAAAAAAATGTTAAACTTTTAGTTCATTGTGAACAACTTTTGCTTTTGCTAAAAGATAAAATTATTTAATTACATTCACTTTGTATTCGGATTCATTTATTCATTCACTTATTCATTCATTCTTTTTTTTTTTTAAACTGAGCAAAAGAAATAAGTACTACGAGTATTACATTTTGTATGGTATTTTCTAAAAAGAATTTGTGCAAGAAGTGACTTGACTTGACTTGACTTGAGCTGATAAGAAAAACTCTTTCATGTACTTTCCTTTTTATTCTTTCGTAGTACAAAAGAAAGAATAATAATGATTTCTGTAATGAGCTCAGCATTGTCTAAAATGTAATTAAACTGAGACAAATATTAAAACATTTGAAGGAAATCATAGTTGTTCTTACTATTTGTTATACTATTTGATATTTGAAGTCAGTTCAAATATTTCCTATATAACCGAAATTATTCAAATACATGCAATTCTTTAAGAAAACATGAATTTTTTCGCAAAAATTCTTTAACACAAAATGCTAAACTAAACTTTCACAACAAACTTAAAAAACTTTCTCTGCAATAAACTTTAAAAAATAGTAACGCTGTGCCCAATGAAATGGCAAAAATATGCATTCATTCTGCAATCGCGTTAGGTCTTTTCAAATATTGTAGAACTTCAACGTTCAACTACTACTAACCGACGCTTCTCGGTCTGGTCAATAAATTTTCGAATTTGCGACATTCTTTGCTCTAATTGCGCTCAACGACTTCTTAATGGCTTTGCCTGCTGGCCACACTTGCCTAGCCTTCCGTGCCTTTTGGAGATAGTAGTAGTCGAGAAAATTACAATGTTGGCTTCAAATGAATGAAATGTAGTCATCATTCTTTCATGCAACTCATTCAAAATGCGCCTGATTGCAATTTTTCGCCGTCATTTTTTTAAAAGAGAAATTAAAAATGAAAATAAAAATAAAAATATAAAGATGAAGACAAATAAAGAAGTCTGTGCTCATTGTCAACTGATTCAACTTCTCCCTTTTCACTCGGGTCACCAAGTGAAATATCAAAAAGTTGTTGATTTGAAATACTTGTCGCCTGCATTTGGCAAATGTTGCAAGCTACCAAGAGTAGGACAATGCAACAGCAGAAGCATTTAATTTTAAAATAAAAGAAATTGTGTCTTCAAATTACTAATACGCCATGTTGCATTTCGACATCCATCCTCCATTTTTAGTCTGCCTTTGTTTTCCTATTATTTGCGTTTTTTTTTTTTTTCGTTTTTGTTTGCTTGTCTTTAGTTTTTCGCATTTATTACAAAAATATTAAAATTTTACGACACATGTCATGATGGAAAATATTTTACTTAATCCTTTCGTTACGTTTATGTTCTTCTTTCCGCTTTCGCCATTTCCAAAGTTGTCGTACATACATTTCCGGTGTTGTCTGCCATCATTTCGAGTTTTTTTTTTTTTTTTTTTGTGAATTTTCGTGTCTCAAACGACAATAACGAGTTTGTCCACCTAAGGCAAGTTTTCTTCGTGCATAGAATTCTGTTGTCTTTTTTTTTTTAATGTTTTTTATTTTATTAAATTTGGAAACTCTTTAAAAAGTGAGGTAGGTGATGACTTTTGTTTGAGAATATGTATAGTACAAACAGCTCAGGATTTAGCAGTCTAGACACATGTCCTTTTTGTCGATATAATGTAAATTTGAAATAAAATTATGTTGTAATTAGTTTAAATTTATTCCAAACTCTCTAAGCACGCCAACACAATGTTATTATACTTAGGGTCAATCTCTCAAAGGATCGTCAAAACTGCTTACGCCAAATGAAGCCAGTATTATGTTCATATAAGAGAAGGCTTGCATTTGGAAAATCAAAATAAGATGTAAGATGATAGGCCAAAGTAATCCAAACTACCATAAACTCCATTAATGAAAATACTGAATATGCTAAAAACCATGAAAAGAATATTAAACATAAATCTAATATGAAGCTCATAAACAAACACCAAACTCACCATAAGGTACACAATATCCATTATGCAATACATAGAAAGGCCACATGACAATCTGACATCCAAAGTAACACATTAAACATCTCCTTTTCCAGACCAAAGATCGTACATCCGGGTATTTGCTGTACATTGTGTTTCTGCCATACTTATGCAATATATAAGCTCCAGAAGTATAACAAAGACCCGATAGATATAATGTTACAACTTGTGCAGTATGGGCGTCACTATCACCAGGATAATTGATATAAAGTATTAAAAAGATATATGCAAAGAGTTCCAGCATATAGGAGGCCATCACCAGATAAGCAAAACAATGCCAACGTAATTTCAACTTATGTCGAAAATATGACAAATGGAAATCACCAATAGCAACACGAAATGGCACCGTAACGTATGTAATAATGGAAGGGATATTTTGTTGCGATCTGGCAACGCTCGAAGGTGACGGTATCACATTATAAACTTCACAATGTGTCCATGTGACATTGTCGAAATCCTTATACAACACCAGTATAAGGGAAATAAGATAACCCAAAGCTGGTGTGACAAAGGCGAACAAAATTATATAAACTATAGCAATATGTATGCGAGGTTTGATAAGTTTCCCTATCAATTGATATTGTACTAAGTCAATGTACATATTTCAAAAGATTCAAAATACAATACATAAAACGAGAATAGATAGAATATTTTAAAATTTAAATATGAATAAAAATTGATAAATCCCAGATTATATGATTTGATTGTATTCTCCTAATGAGAGAGAAATTCATTTCATCAAAATATGCTTGCTTGAGTGCAAATTCAATTAATCGGCAATCCAACTAAGTCAATCTAAATATGTAAGTATGTACATATTAGATGCTCAGTCCTATCAATGATGATGACGATGACGGTGTATAGTAGTATCTATCTTGTGTGGTGATAATGATGAAATGTAAACAAGTTAAACACGCCAAAATGCAATCAAATCTTGTGGTAATAACAAACAAGTAGTACTCCTTAGAGGTCACATACATTTTGCATGTATGTAAACATATAGACACACTGATGTTGTGGCACTTTGATTTAATAATGATATCGGATAGTAACTACTATAGTCTATGCAGACAACTCTATGTATCTACAATACTATTAAGGATATGTCGATTATGTAAAGCAGCTTTTGGCTTACTTACTTACTACATATGTACTATGACAAGTTGCGGTTGATTTAACTAACGCGATTAACTAATGTAAAGCATTAAGCAACTCCTCAGTGTATTTACATTAACATTAACATTAACATTAACATTAACATTAAAATTGATTGAGTAATTTGTTATAAGAGAAATAGGCTATGCCGGTAATTTATCCAAATAAAGCCCTTAATAGTAGGAGGGTCATTTTCAATCGAATTTTAAAACCTTATTTATAAAATTGCAAACATTTCTATAAACAATAAATAAATAATCTCTAAATCGTTTTAAAAGTTATAAATGTTCATTAACCCATACTTATAATACTCGTATAGAAAAAAAAGGTCGATCCACTGACTGCTTAACTTAATTTGGATTTACACAAAAAACATTCTAACAAAACTTTCTAGACCAAAAAATCAAAAAAAAAAAAAAATGAAATTCAAACCCTTTTGTCACGCCATTGTATTGTACTTACTTGTATTTAAAACCTTTTTATAAGTTTGTCCACTACTTTAACTGGGCTTGGTTTTGTGTCTGTCTGTCTAGAACAAATGTTACAATATTTATGCCATTATCATATTTGAATCCTTACTTACTATAGTTCAACAACAACAACAACAACTCACATGACTCACATGAAAGCTTAGCGTATAGAATTATTATTTGCACATTATGCAAATTTTATTATCATAAATACTTTTGCTAACAAAAGGCACACAAAAACTCTTTCTCTTCTGTATCTCTTCATCTCTTTATAAACATTCAACAAATGTTCAAGTATTATGATAAATTTTCTACGCACAGCAAATAAATTAAATTCATTTCTCATTTAAATGATTTATTCATACAGTTTTTATTCCTGCTGTTCGTTTTTGTTATTTGTTGCTTATAGTACTTCGATAAAAATAAATCATTTTATTAAGAAATCATTACAATTCTTCAAGTTCAAATGTGGTTTTTAAGCACAACTCAACACAACTCAACTCAACTGAAGTCATATCGATTGCTTAATACAATACTATCTTCAACAAATACTACTTAAATTGAAATATATATTTGAATAAAAATTAAATAAATAAATAAAAATTTTAAAATTTTACCACAAAACAAAAAAAGGAAAGATCGCTTGCCAATATTTCATTTCATTTATCGCATTTATTCATTTCAATTGCCATTCACACAATTCCTCCTCATCTATTTTATTTGTAAAGTTAAATGAGTAAAGATTGAGGATAAAAGAAAATCATCCTGAACCACAAAAACCAAGTTCTTGAAATACACTAAAGTAAAAGACAAAATTATTCTTTTGCGGTTTACACAACAAACACTCACTTGAAGTAGACAATCAATGGTATTCAGCAAGGATTTGTCTTCTTTTGGCTATAGAATATCTTATCCTCAATATATAATATGTGTATATATACTTAGTATATTGTAACATTTTCACTCTTTCAACATTGAGAATATTTAATGAGAATCCATTTCAGTAGTCATTGTTAGTATTGTTGTTTGTTATTTTTGTAGCAATTGAAAAATGCAATTTCTTAGCAAAAGTCAAAGGCTAAAAGTTAACATGAAACTTTTAGATAAAGGATAAGGATATCATGAATATAAAATAAAGTACTATAAATAAATGAAATTTTTATAAATTGTAAAATATGTAAAAAAAATTAATTAAAAAATTAAAGAAAACATTAACAGTTGAAAGAAAGTGATTACAATTGCAATACAAGTAAAGCTTGGTTTCAATATTTTTATTTTTATTTTTTCAGAGGCAAAAAAAATTTTACCTTAAGAGTAGATCTTCTAGAATTTCTCCTCACCTATAAAGGGATGACTTTCGGGACTTAGCTAAATACTTTGCAAGTCAAAGAGATCTTATATATCACCTTTATAAAAAAAAAAATATATCTCAGATACTAAGAACTATGAGTTCTGTTAAAAGGATTTGCTTATGGATTCAACCAACAAGACCGAGTGTTTTTATTTGTTAAATCCTTTAAAAATGCAGATAATACGATAAGCCGACCTATTCTCGTAAATATCACAAAAAATATGATACTGTTAAAACCTAACATTATCATATCTCGCTGTTATGCCATTTTTCCATCACATGAAAAGCTCTTACCATCATAGCGTCTGAAAAAAACATCATTTGTTGGTTACGTCTTACGAATATCACACAAAAATTTTAAATATTTTTGTGCACTGTTATCATCGCACTGTAAAATAATCTTGTGCAACTTTCAACTTGAGCGAGAATCGCTAAAAGCTCCTTGTATGATGCTTTTTTTTGAAAAGATTGTAATGTTAGTTGAGAATAGGTCGGTAAGTCTCATAGAACGTAATAGTTCGCAATACCAACAGAATATACAGTATGCTTAAGCTGTAAAAGATCCAAGTATGTGATTCGCGACTGCTGAGATGTATCAATATTTCTTAAAAGGGATCTTGGCATCTTAGAGAGTTCAAAATATCCCATAAAATAATGGTAAGAAATGATCTAATGAATATTGGAAGCAAATGGATGGCTAATAATATTATACAAAGTAGCAACAGGAAAGTCTTAAGGCCAAACTACAAAAACGTCGTTTATCACATTGGATTCTTTTCAGGCATTCACGAGTAAACTTGAACTAGACTCATTCGTATTAAACAAATCAACATAGCAATTTCTTGAATCCCTGTAAAACTCAAAAGTTGAGCAACTTTCAAAGAAAAGAACTGTTTTGTGAACCAAAAAAATGTATTCTTTGCATCGATAACAGCTGTTTAATATTTTAGAGAATGACGAATAGCTATTCTTGATGGATGGCAAACAGTATTTTGATGATTTAGTGAATGGCAAATAACCGATGCTCCAAAAGTCGTTTATGTTGTTTGACTCTTCAAAATCGTCAAATGCCGCAAATACACACGTTGAACATTTGTGCAAATATTTGTTTTTGTAATTTGATGTGTTGTCTACACACGTATCGAAATCTGTTCGTCAAATTTTAAATTTTTAGTTTGCCCTATTCGCAACGAAAACAACAACAATGCCAATACAAAATTTGATGAAGCCACCATAGACTCTTCACATCGAATCTAGATAGAAAAAACATTTTGACGAAAATCCAAAATTTTTAATTTTGTCCACACATCGAATATCGAAATACACGCGTCGAATCGTGCTCACATAACACATTTGACCATACGATTTGATGCGTATATTTGGCCCTTAACACAAGAAACTCGTTCAAACTGACGTCGGTTAAGTAGTTTAGCCTCTAATGTGTGAAGAACATTCGGCTAAAAAAATACTAATAAAGTTGTATGGAACTAAGATGAGGTGAATTGACTTATAATATGGTGATGTATTGAATAAAGCTTAAGCACATTATTAATAAGAGATTCAGTAACAATAAGATATATTGTAATATGAGGATAGGTTAAGTAGAAGATAAAATTAGGTTTAAATAACAGTAATAGATGAATAAAACTAAAAATAAAGTATAATAAAAATAATAATATGAAATAAATAATAGTATAATAATAATAATAATAATAGTTGTCATTCTTCTTGAGCTACATCTACGTTTGCTTATTAAGTCGCAATTAATAAAAGAAGCCATACCTTCTTTAAATTAAAATCTATTAAGCCCCAGCAATATACCATTATATTTTATACCTATTAGTACATTCATATGATTTCACTATGGACCACTCTTCCTTCCTAAGACCACCCACATTAATATATTGATGATGATTCAAAAAGGGGTTAAAAATGAACGCATAAAATCATTTGCCTTTAATTAATTGAAACTTCATTGTTATATTAGCCTTTTTTGTCCTAAAGCAAGCAGCTCTTAGATCTTTTTTGTTCGGTATATGCTTTTGTAATTGGACGAGGCCATGACCGTGACACGTGTCAGTGCAATGCAAATGAAATTTTTCATTAAGAAATGTGTAGTCGCAGTAGATTTTAACATAAAAAATAAATAT
Source organism: Amiota mariae (assembly GCA_035041805.1). Taxonomy (NCBI): domain Eukaryota; kingdom Metazoa; phylum Arthropoda; class Insecta; order Diptera; family Drosophilidae; genus Amiota; species Amiota mariae. The sequence goes on along the minus strand of JAWNKV010000216.1, from coordinate 581,748 downwards.
ATTATGCTAGAAACTTAAAGGTTGTTTAAGTTTTTAATGCGAAATTGCTAAGAAAATCTCTACTGTCACAACAACATGTTGCCTGAAAGGCTTCACTGACAGTAGTAACAACTACAACAAACACATTTTCTTAGTAACTTCATCTTTGTTTGAGTTACTTAACATTTCTTTTACCCATTTTTTAAAATTTTTCTTTTTGTACTTTTTAACATTTCTCCTTAACTCATTAAATTGTTTTGTAATTTTTATTTTTCAAAGGACAACGCGCATTAACGAAGTTCAACATAATGTCAGCACTGCCACTTGACCAACACAATTTCAGTGTTAATTTTAAGGACCTTAGCAAGAGAATGTCAACATGATTTTTTCCTTATTTTACTCGCTGTCCTTTTTTCAGCAGCTTTTACTTTACTTGGAGCCATGGCAGCCTTTGTCCTTCATAATTATTTATAATAAAATTTAAGTGCTTAAATTTTTTTTGTTTCCTTTATTTTTTATTCATTCTTTCTTTCCTTCTTTTTTTTCTTTCTTTGCTCCATTACCATCATTACCACCAATATCAACAACATCATTATCATCATCTTCACCATTTTCATCATTAAACGAAGGCGTAGACTTCAAAGGTTATGCCTTCTAATGGCAAACAAGTGTCAGTTTTGTAATTAGCTGGCGGTTAATTTTTAGCACATAATAAAGATTAAAGATTTTGTTTTTCTCTTTTATAAAAGATTTATCTTAAGTTAGGAGTGGATGACAATTATAGAGTGTAGCAGAATCAATTAGAGTAGTTTAAGCTTGACATTGATATTGTCGGAGAATGTTACTTTATTGTAAGTCTTCACGAAAACACACAAACCTCAACAAATTGCGAGCTCATAAAGTAACTGACAGTTGCTCCACTCAAAAAGATTTGTGCTTTCTCATAAATTGATGAGGCTATTGATCTTACTCACAAATCTCAACTCAAAACTAATAAAAGTGTGCGTTGCCACTGTGCATTTATTTGTAATTAGCAACTCTGCTTTTTCGTATGCAGAACTGACATGGCATAGAAATTCAACAGACTGAATCTGTGAAGGACCTTGGGGTACACTTGGAACGCAGACAAACGTGGAAAACCCACATCAAGGTTAAGCAGATGCAACTCGCCCTGAAAACACTGTCACTATCGCAACTAACCTTAGAAAACAAGTTTCTCCTCTACAAAGTCACGCTGAAACCATTGTAGATATATATTTCTTGCAACTTTGGAACACTTCAAGCAATTGTAATATTGAAGTACTTCAAAGATTTTAAAATAAAACATACAGATGAATTGTCAATGCTCCTTGGCAAGTGATAAACTACGTGATTTACAAAGACCTCAACATACCTTTTTTTAGGGACAATATAGCAAAATCGAAATACATAGATAGGTTATATAGTCATAGCAATGAATTAGACATTAATCATTAATGCACAATAACATAATATGAGTTTATGTGAAGTGTATTGATGGTTTAGCAAAACCAAAGTATTTTTGTTTTACTTAGAAATTTATCAGACAGACTTTCGTGGAATTGAAACCCTGTATCAGCAAATTAATGCAATGGTTTTTGTGCGTTATTATTATTAAACAGCTTTCAGAGATCATGACTCAATATTCACTTTCAGTTGCTTAACTATAGTGGCTACGAGTGGACGTGATGGAAATTATTATTGGTACTCATATTTGTGTAAATAAACAAAAAACAAATTAAATAAATAAATACAATTAAATAAATAAGATTTAATTTCAAGTGCAATATTAAAAAGTCACTATTATTTGAAACTCAAACAAAAAAAAAATAATAATAATAAATCTAAGCCAAATCAAACAAAATGTGAATTAAGTTATTTTGATAATAAATAAAAAAAAGTTTGCATTTAAACTGTATAGTTCCTCGTTGGTCTTATGATTCACCTTCAGTATCACAATTTCGACAATAGGATTCACTTCGATATAAAATTAATTTCCCTTTTCACTAGACAAGGTTTTTATGACCTCTTAGTCACAGATGATCTCATCATCAGTGAAGATATTGATGATGAACCTATTGCTCCATCAGAGTTCCATCGATTAAAAATTCCTTAAGCGACTTGCTAAAGTCATTAATTATTCTTTAAAATCGATTTTAATCGGCATTTGAATATTTGCAAATTATTATGAATGCTACAATCGAATTTGCTAAGAAGTATTTCTTCTCATATGTAAGTAGTATGAGAAAAAATTGTTAAAAATTGACAAAATATCTAATGAAGATTCGAAGAAACTATTGATCCAACTGGATCTTCTGCTTCGCTGTGAAGACTGTGAAAAAATCAACAAGAACAGGATTTAAAGTGCTTTTGTATGATGAATAATTCTCAGATAAATCCACTATTTAAAAACTAGAATGGCACTAACCACACAAAAGTTCGCTAGGAGTTCAAAACTAAAATACCGAACAAACTAACGCAGTGCTAAAACGGTCAACTTTTTGGCCAAGGTTCCATTCAATGCAATGTTAAGACGGCCAGTGCTCTCTGTGCTGGTCAACACTTGACATCCACTTGCAAAATGACTGATAAATTTATATGTGCCAACTGTCAATGGGGGTAAACCCCTTTTTTGTTAAAAACTTTTATGGGCTTCTTATTGTAAGTCGAACATAAATATTATTATTGCACAATAACATTTTTATTGACCATGTTAATTCAATCGAAATACAAAATAAACTAATTTTAAAAACTACGTCAATTTTTTATATATTTCTATAAAGTGAACTTATTCATTTTTGACACTGTGATTTGTCAACATTTAAACAGCATTTAAATATTTTCATGCATCCACATTTATCTTCTTTTGTTGCATCCCACACAATACTACATTCAATATACTTGAATCAGAGTAAAATATTGTATAAATATCTGTCTCTTTGTTTCACAATCATTTCGAAGTTAATGATATACGACGCACTTCAAATATTGAAGATATTTTTTAACATTCTTACAACAAAAGACTACTACTTTGCATAACATATCTACACACGTACAAATGTACAATGGTAATATATTGTATATAGTATTATGTAGTATGTAGTACTTGAGTCAAGTATATCCAATATTTTATATTCATTTGAAAGTAGTAGTAGTTTGTCATGGGTTAAAAGTAAAGTGTAGAGAAGTGTAGTGGATGCACTACTTCAGCTTCTGTTGTTGTTAATATTTGTACAGTACAAGTGGAGTTGCATACAACCATCACCATATTTTGAGAAGAGATACTCTTCTTTAAATGTTCATAGCCATTTATCATCAAGTCTTTTTGTTATTTAAGATAATATGTAAATGAATGTTTCAACAGTTCATTTATTTTGTCATATTTCTTTTTGAATTTCTTTTTTTTTTTAAGGTGCTTTTAGATTTTTGCTGGGACCACACAGATATTGTAAAATAGAGAAACTGAAAATAAAATTTCAGAAGTTTTAAATGTCTTAAAACATTAAAGAATCTTATTTAAGTCTCATTTCTCATTCCTGCCAAAATGTGTCTTGTTCCACCAATCTCTTTACAGGACATTAAAGATTCATAAATGTATAAATATTCAAGTATTTAAAACACAACGCATTCAACACTTTTCGGCTTACAAAGGCGAACAGAAGTGCTGAGAAGATGAACGCGCGTTCGCTTTTTCCTTTATGCCACATTCAACAGCCGCTTACTTAACCCATCATCGTCGTCATCATCATACTACAACAAAATCAAACGAAAATGAAACGTGTTGCCACTTTAACTGCTATTTAAATATATAAAATACAATTTCAATGGCACTGTCATGTTTCAGCCAAGTAACATGAAAGAATCATTCTGCCACTGGAGCTGAAGCTGGAGCAGGAGCAGTGGCAACTTATTGCAATGACATTTATTGGCCACATTCATAGAGTTGAAGTGTCGTCTACTTGTGTGAAAGAACGAATGGCTTTTGATGCCTTTAACGATTAAGTATAATGATGATGTTGACGATGGGGATAATGACGTTTATGATATGTATAAATGTATATCATATGTTAAGACACTATCAGAGAGAGAGAAAGAGAGGGAAGTGGCTTCTGGCATTCATTTACATGTTAATAAAAATGTAGTCACTTTCAAGGCCAACCGGCTATCCTACTTGAGACTTTCAGCCTTTTCAATGATGCTACTTTAATATGCACAACTTCAGTTTGTTTTCTTTTTTGATGATCTCTTTTATTTTATGAAAATCACTCATCATTCACATTTCTGTGATTCCTGTGATTTCGATTTAAGATTGTCCATAAGAAAGTTGCAGTGAGGTAAAATCATTCATCATTTAAATATTAAATCATCTACAATTACAGCCAATTTATTATCTCCATATCTGTCTTAACACTTTTCTTAGCTGACGGCACTCACATACCCAAATACAGAGTTACGATAATAGCGGATGATATCTGCTGTGACAGGTGCAAAAGCCGCTCAAGGTGTAAAGCACAAAAAACAAAAAAGATATTTTTCTACATTTGCCACGTTTTATGTAAAGTTTTTTATTCCTGGCTCCCAACCATGATGTCAGCCAAGTTAGTTGCACACGAAGTCAACCAGCACCAACACTTTTTGGCACTAACGAGGACAAGCGTTTATGTCAGAATCCGATACGTGATGCATTTAGCAAGTTTTTCTTGTTATTGGACAACAACGACAAGAAAATCGGTTTCCCAACTCACACCCACTCCTTCTTCTTAACTTCACTGATCAATGATTTTCTTTTTCTCTTGTGATGGTGACGCTATTTAAAATGCATTCCGCTAACGACCAAAAAAAGGATTTAAATGAGCAGCCATTTTGGTCTAATTGGAAAAATCGTTTTCGCATAAATCATGCTGGCAACTTTTAAACTTTGGGTGAATGCATTCACCTGCAAGAAGAGAAATGAGCTGGTTTTTTGTTTTTGTTAGCCATCAAATAGTAGAATGTAATTGATCAATGGATAAAAAATTAGATAAATTGTCATTGATATAGGGAAACTTTACTGCACCACATTCAAATATAGTACACTAAAAACCAAATGTGTAATAAATTTTTAAAATGAAGAGAGGGTCATCGAACTATATAAGTTTGATCCTAGGCTTGTGTGGAATGGAGGAAGGACATCATAAAAATGAAGGAGAGTTATAAAAATGTGTTAACAATAATTACAAAGGAAAAATGAGATATTTTCAATACCAATTGAGTGAAACAACTTGTTGTTATTGTAGAAAAATCACAACTTGTATTTCACAATATTTTTCACATCCTTCTATTTAAAAACCAACCAACATTTATCTTGATTTATTTAGACATAATGACAGTTTTAATGCTTGTTTTGTTGTGACTAAAACTAAAAACAATCACTCCAACCTAAATATCGTCACCATCACCATCATCATCATCATAGTCACCAACAACCAACATCACCATTTGGCCCATCAGCATTTGCAATAGTCATCATATTCGTCATCATCATCTTGGTTGATGCCGCCAACGCCGCTACCATGGCTCACTGTTTATGCTTGAATAATGTTGACAAAATCGTTTACGTTCGTTTACGATGTGCTGCAGCGCAGCGTGACAAAGACCAAAAAAGGCAAACCTGCTTAAAAGTAGATACAAGATACAAGCACAGCATATCACAGCACAGCACAGAACAGCAATAGAATGAACAGATACAACATACAAGGACAGACCAGAACAGTACAGAACAGAGGAGAACGGAACCAAACAAAACTAAAAAAGAGTAAACCTATAAAAGCTGCTGCCTCGAATGCCTCACTTGCCTTCGGTTTTCTTGGGTGTGAAAATGTTGCTGGCTGTTTGTTGTCTGCCTGCCTGCCTTAAGGTACAAGATACTTGATTGAAGGTGTGAGTTGGAGATGATAAAAAAGGCAACTACACTACAAACGACAACGGTGAAAATTTGTTGTCGCGCGTGTATCTCACTTGTTGTTCATTGTCGGCATCGTCATAGTCATCATCCTCATCGTTCATTGTTGCTTTTGCAGTTGTTACTGTTCATGTTGCAACTTGTTTTCTTATTTCTTATTTCGCCTTTTTTCTCTCTCTCTCTCTCTCTCTTCATATTTATTTCTTTTTGTTTCTGTTTCTGTTCTTGTTGCTAATGTAAACGCTTTCGCTAACGGTAACTCAACTGTGCTTTGTTATGACAAGTGGCAATGGTCACTACTCTCCATGGCAAGCATGAAGTAGCAGTCAAAATTGTTCCTAGCATAGGTGGATGGGTAGTTGTATAGGTAGTGGAAAGTAGAATGTCCATGTTCAGGTAAAGCAAAACAACAATTTGTTATATCAACAACACAACTAACCATGATGACGACGATGGTGGACTACAGACGTTGACTCCTTTAAACGTATATGTCACAAACTGTTAAATGGTTTCAATAAAAGTGAAAATGAAACACTTGAAATATGTTTGAGTTAAATAAATGTTAATGGATTGTCTGAAAATTATATAAAGAAAGATATTTTGGTAGTAACTTGCACTTGTAGTATGCTTCGGTTTCAAGTTACAAAGTACAAGATTTTATTTTTTTATTAGATATTTTTTATTGTACTTTACTTTTAAACAAATTCCAAACACGTCGCCAGATTATATCTTTTGGCAACAAAATTACAATCTCAAAAAATATCATATCACATCACATCTCAGCATCTAATAAAAATGTTTCTTGCCACGAATTGTTGCAATTCTTTTATAGATTTTAATAACCCACACACATGAAAATCTCTACACATACACGAATATTCCATGCTATAAAAAGCACCTGCTACATATTCATTTTGTGTATGAATTCAGAAATGATATTCGCATAATCATTAAACAGACTACTTTAACTGGTCGTGTGTATTTCAATTTGATATTATTTGGCAAAACTCATCAAAGACAGCATAACGCATAAAAAGAGAACCCACATCAATATTTCAATAAATTTAGTACTACAAATGTATTGAAGAAATTTATACAAATTTTATTTATTCAAAATACTCAATAAAGAAAATCTTAAGTTATTCAATGCGAATTCAATTTAATGATTAATTACAGGTGAAATTCGCTCTACGCTTAAGTTAAATTGCATACTGAAAAATTTTGTATCTTTTGTGGTATGAGGGGGTTAAAGAAATTCTACAAATAATGCAGATCGAGTAAAAAGAAACGACCGCCACGCGTCTCAAACATTAAAACGAATTGATTTGATGATTGAAAAAAGTTGTAAATTTCTTTATAGTCAAAAATGGGTTAGACGAACACAAGTAAAGGATATATGACTTATTGATACGCTTCATATTTGTCAATATTATTTAATACACAGATTGGTATTTTTAAGCTTACATTTTTTCAAATAAAGAAAAATTGACACACTTCAAAAATATTACCCTATAAATGATAGAATTTCATTCAAATAATGTACTTAAGAATCATTTTCATTAATATGTGAATTTGTGGAGTTTATACGAACCTCCTGTGATTAAAACTCTTATCAAAGAAGGTAGATTATATATTTCACATATCATTGGTAATTCTGGATGTCCTCTATAAATTAGATTTCTAAGATGCCACGTTTGGTATAAACTGGATCACTAGCCAAGGAACTGTTTGTAGTTTAAATTGGTAGTGTCTTCGGGTACGAAGTTTAACCAGAGACTGTGTCTGTGTCGGCTCGTTTATGGAAGTTGGGTGTTACCCAGATGCGGTTAGAGTATTAATTCGGCGTGGAGTTGCATTATACAATCTGTCTCACCAATAGAGAAGCGGAGGCCTCAACTTCAGACCAAGGAGTGAGTGATATGACCAAAGTAAGTAAGACCCGAAATTGGTACCAGCGGATTTATTCAAGAAGACGTTTATTGATGTTTATCAATCCTGTGTTCAGTACCTTGATCTTAAGTCTCCACTACAGATCTTTACGTTAATCAAATCGACTAAGCTTTTTCTGGCCAACGAGTTCTTTGAGTCTGAAATTAAGTTTTTAAACAAACGACTCAAAATGCCAATGGTTAGAAGGGGATTTCCAAAAATCGTACATATTAATCAAAAGGCGTTCCACAAACTACTAAATTTTAAAATTCCTAGTTTAAATGAATGAATATTGAAGTGTCCCTCTCTGCCTTTTACATTAACTCTATCCATTTCTTCCTTGTTTTGCTTTACTTTCGATAAAATCAAATATATTCCACTAAAATGCTTTTATCCTTTACTATAGAGTATCATGGAAGATTTTCCTTTGATATTGAAACCGACCAAGAGACCTTCAGACCTTTAAAAACCATCAGTCGCGCCTCAAATGCTTCGTGACAGCTTTGCGGTGCAGTAAGCAATTGATATATTTAATGGAGTTACGCATGTCAACGACGAAAATCCTTAAAAAATGTCAAATTGGCATCAATGACAAAAGGCAAAGGCAACAGCCACAGTCGCAGCAACAGCAGCAGCAGCATAGCACACACACAGCAGCAAGTGCCAAGTTGAAGGATGTCTTAGGAAAAGAAAAATGAGCATAAGTTTTCCTCGGCTAAAAGAAAGAATTTCCAACGTGTGCTTTAAGTGTAAAGTTATGCAAAATACAATACAAAATACAATGAAAAAAAAATGAAAGGAAAAAGGTAAAAAATAATAATGAAAACTTGGATTTACTTTTTCGGAACCACAAAACCCGATAATACAATATAAACTTCAAGTGGATTTTTGTAACTGAAATCATCATTAATTATTGAGAATTTTCATCACTTAATGCAGTAAAATTAATTTATTTTGAGTTTCCACTCGAAATAAAAATAATCAAAACAAAACTTTCACATAACAAATCATTTGTCAAAGTTTAAAGTAAAAAAAATTTAGAAAATTTTCTTGTATACACTTAATAATTTTATATATTGTAAGAAATTGAAATTGCAAATGGATAAAAATAAATTAGAGTAAGTACAATTTAATAATAATCTATTAAAATAAAACTTCTTTCCTGTGTAAAAATTTTAGCGTTAAAATGGCGTCTGCTCCCCCATCTATTGAGTTACCTTCAGTTACCATACATGAGTTCAATATCAAAACGGACCTCAGTGCATGGGAAAACTTAAATATAAGACCCAAAAGACCCATGAGACTTCTATTACATCGCATGTTTGAGCAAGGCATCAATCGAAATATAACAATTGTGGCTGAGAAGCGTCACTTCTCTTGTCATTTACTTCCATTGCGGGCCGTATCTCGCTTTTTTCGAGAATTGGACTTTGTGCATGTTGTTCATTTACATGAAGAAGAGGTCACAGCGAGAGCTTTTGTTTGTATCTATACTTGGGTATTCACCGGTACTACACCATTGAATGGAAATATACTAATTGAATTGTTTCGGGCTGCTCAATTTTTGGGCATAGACGAATTGCTGAAATTATGTTGGGCCTGCTTTGAGAACCAAACAAATTGTGAAACTCAAGTTATATTACTTTTGGAGGTGTCAAGCACATCGACAAAATTCAACAAGAATGTACTCTTCGGTCGTATTTGTAAGTACTTTCTAACATATGTTGCATCCAAAGAGTATCAAGAGCTAGACGTATATGATGTTTGTAATTTGCTTGCCAGAAATACATTTGGTGTTAATACAGAAATGGAGGTAAGAAAGAATAAAGAGATGCAACATTTTGTATTACATAAATTCTTCCTACATATATTTCTTTCCATTAATACAGGTGCTTATGTCAGCCTTAGTCTGGTTATCATATAATTGGAATGAACGCCAGAACTGTTTAAACAAGGTCCTCGAATGTGTGCACTTTGAACAATTGCCATTTCTATTTTTGGCATCTTTTCGCAAACGACGAGATTCCTTTATTTTCGAACATATTGCGAAGTCTAATTTCATTGATGAAATACTTCAAGAGATCATGAGGTGAGTTCCTACTAATTCTTTATTTTTATCTATTTCTAACAGATATGTTTTATATGTTTATACAGCAAAAAAACGAAGGTTACCATTCCTAAAAGCTTTAGCCGTTTCTGGATTTATGATCCTATTTGCAAATATCATCATGCAATGGAGTGTCAAACTTCAGTGTATCTAACATATGACAACTTTCTTGATTATCTAGAGCAACTACAAAACTGTGGCTCAAATCATTGGTGTGACATTAAGGATTGCACAAGTTCCATAAGTTTGAATATTAATTGTTGTCCTGATAATACATCAGATAATGAAAATGCTCTAAGTATTAAGTAATAGGTGGCAACCAAAGTATTTATTGATTTTTTTCAAGGTTGTTTTTTTTTTGAATTTTAAAATACAAAATTAAACAAAATTTTCTATTATAATTTTATTTGAATACAATCTTTTATAATATTTTGGTCATGCGTGCAACTGTGTGTCGGATTCCCTATAAAGTATATTATACATGGAAATGATTAACGTGACAAAGCAAATCTGTATACGTTAATGAGCTAAGTTTTTTTAGCAACTGATAAATGAAAATTAGATTTCTCCGATTACTCTTCATACAAAATTCACCTTCTTTTATTTTTCCAAAGACTCAATCATTTATTTAAAAATCGATTTGAAGTGGCGTCTTTGTTGAACTGAATTTCATATTCTGTCCTATTTGTTTTGGGAAGGAAAAATCACCAACCAATTTCTAATCACTTGAAAACAACTTTGGAATTACACAAACTTAAGGCAATTGCTTAACAATTTCCGTCTATTAGTTGACATTGGCATAAACAGAATTACACATGTGTAAAAGGATACAAGGACGCCACTTACAGGAAACCAAAGATTCAGTGTTATTCTCTTGTCTAGTCTAGTTTAGTTTTGTCTGAAAGTTTTCCTAAAGCTTATTTTAGGTTGTTTATTTCACGTAAAACATCAAGTTTTTTATGCATTTCCATTTTCTGGTACAAGTCAAAAGACATTTTCATCATAATAATGAAGCAAAAACTAAGCATTCATTCAACATTCTAGTGAAGTAACAACTCAAATAGTATCTTATCATCATCATCATCATATTCATTATCAACCATATCCATGCTTTTGACTTTTGATGACAACGACGACGACAACGAAGGCGACGATATTCAGTGAGTACATAATTTTTTTTTTTCTTTCATTTTCATTTGTAACTCATCATCAGCAAGGATTACAAGGATGTAAGTAGTATGCTGTTTGCGTCTCTAGGAAATGTGAAATGAAATTAAGTCACAGCTGAATAAACATACACAAACTGCGTCTCGTCGCGTCGCGTCGCGTTGTTAAGTTGCTTTAAAAAGTCACTTTTCCACACGAGAGCAACTCAAAAACTGCAGTCACAGATATACACACACACATCTACCCACTCTTCACTTCTGAAATGAAAATGGTTGCTTATTTTCCATGTGAGTCTATGTATGCCGTCGATCTGCCAAACATTTATGCTTTTCCTTTCATGCATTTAGATGCCACACATCCTTTTATGATTAAAGTACTTCCGTTTTTGAAGTTACTCTTCCTTGACAGAGAGCTCGCGCGTGTGGCATTTTATGCGTTAAGAAGGAAAGCGGTGGCATTATAAAACCTTAGAAAGCTTTTGTGGGTGAGTTAATATGAAAACTTTGCTCTTTTATATACTAAACTTTCTATAGAAAGAAGGAAATAAGTACATATTGTCGCATTATCATATAAGCAGATTTAAACTTGATTGTATATAGTATACAATATTTTTAGTACAAGTTTAAAAAACATTATTTAACTTCTGAATTTAAATTTTATGCTCTACTATCTAAATATACTCAAAACTATTAAGCTTTTTGTTCGAATACTTCAAAGTTCGTGCGCATTCAATTAGATGCATTCACTTTATAATTCACATTAATAGCAATTCATTTAACTTTGCAAATAGACATAAATAGTACTTCTTCGATCAAGCAATTCATCAAGCTACTTATATCATATCAATGATTTATTCTAATGATGCATGCATACAATAAAAAAAAAGCATTCAGCATTTACTGCTGTTTAAAAAAATCTATGTACACTGAAGGAAAAATTTATAGAACATATTTTTGTTTCTAAGCAAATAACATACATCCATCATTCTATGTCTGGTGTGTCGTTTATCATGCATTGCTTTCCGATGCTTAAAATAGACTTCATTAACTTCCATTTGACACATTAACTAAGTATTCAGTAAAACTGGGTATTTGTTTTTAAGGGACTCGCACGTACTGTCCTCTACACTACACTACACTACTCTTCTCTTCTCTTTGTTTGCATTTAACGACTTTGACTATTCGAATGCGCAATTAATCATTGAAACTTTATATTGATATTATCCCTTTCCTTACACGAATTACTATAACAATAGATTTCTCCATCTTGTGTGCTTAAAAGATTCATTCGTCCTCATTAGGTTTCTCATCTAGGTCATCTGGAAGGTCACGTTTATTGCCCAGTATGAGCCCTTAAATGCTTGCCAATTCTGGCTTATCCAATAGTGAGTATAGTTCATTTCGCAATGCTTTCATTATATGTAAAAAGCTGCATTGACCGCTTAAACTATTGCATTGACGCCAGAATAACAAATGCTGAAATGCGCTTGTCCACAAATATCCCAGACATTGATTGTAACATTGCCTTTGATGATCATTCATTTGCTCTTTCCACAACATGCTCTTGAACCATTCCAATATTATGTTTATTGTTGGCATTTCTTTTATTAAATTTTATTAAAGAATATTCTATAAATTCACAACAGAAATTTACAAAATTTCTTTTTGGTTAAATACAAACGGAATCAGCTGATGGGAAAGTAATATTATTGCTATTAGGATCATGTGACATGATAGAAAAATAGTCCCAGTTTCTTTGCCACATGAACAACAATTTCATCTTCCCCGGGTCTTATATTCAGTATTATGTAAAACAAAAGAAATTGTTTTATACAAACAAGCTTCATTCCCAATGATTGCATTTTTAATATTTTAAATATTTATTTCTATATCTTTTCATTGCATATTCACTTCTTAAAATATATTTATCCTTTCTTCTCTAACATTTTCTTTCTCTGTAAAAGAAACTTTTAATTATATCCCTATGAATTAATTGTCAGTGTAGTGAACTCAGTTAGTTTGACTAACTCAATCAATCGTTCTATCAACCTATCATTTACAAAGTATATATTGTACACTCTTCTATATCCATCTAGCTATCTATCTGCAGCTGTGTACATAGATGAGCATGACGCCAACGCAAATACCAACATAATCAGTCTCCACTTGAAAGTTCAAATGCTTCAAGTCCCTTTTCCACCCGGAAAGCCTAAGGTTGTTGGTAAGCTTTAATTGATGCTGCAGACCAACTTCATGCGGCTTACGATTATGACTCTGTTGATTTAAGTTGTACAGATACAAATATAGTATATAGTATATGGAAACAATGTACAATTAATGCATTTGATTTTTCTTAATTAATCCAAATGCAAATTCCTCGAGAAAATCATCATCATAATCATCAGCTGCATAAATACTTAGTAGAGTTCAAGTTAAAGTGCTTTTCACTACTTCAAGTATTGAATACACTATGCCTGCCGCCTGCAAACCATTATACAATATCAACCTCTCCCACTATCCCACATTCAATTGTTATATAGTATGTATACAATATAATATAGAATCTTGCTTGACCACAGCAAAATTCTGTTTTATTTTATTCGAATAGAAAACTAAAGTAAAAACAATAAAATTGCTGAGTAAAAGCACAATTTGTACAGTTTTAGTTGTACGTGCTGTTGGATATTTTTGAGGCAAAGCAACAACGTCTGTCATCTCTCTGAGATTTTGTTTTGCTTCAAATAAAAAGTTCTTGAAATAATACAAAGATTTAATTATACAACAGCAGCAGCAGCAGCAGCAGCAGAAACAACAGCAGCAGCAACAACTAAAACAACATCTGACAGATGCAATTATTTAATTAAATGTAATCATTTAATTTTCTGCTGACTTATTGGAAATTTCTTGCTTTATTTTCAGTTCGATTTGCTTAAAGTTGAAATTCTCAGTAATTGGCAGATGTTATTAGAGACAATGTGCATACAATATACATAGTAGAAATGTGTAGTATGTATTTGAGAAGAAAATTTAAGTAAAAGATAAATACATAAGTTTCTTTGACTTTAAATTTCTTACAACTTAAATCTTTCACTTCTGTTCGATAGAATATATCTTCAACTTGCAATGCAATTCAGTCACTCAGTCAGTGCAACGGATGGCGACAAAGTGCGGTAGTCAGTTTGACCCAATTCAAAAAATGACTACAGTCACTAGAGAAAGCAAAAAGCCGCCTAGTGGCAAAGCAATAATAAATGCAAAAAGCTTGAAAAGGACATTCAGGCACACACACACACACACACACACACACACACATGAAACCAGATACCGGCGACAGCAGCAACAAAAGCAATGAAAGGATACTACAACAATATAAAACCACAATGGCATGTGTGAGAAATTGATGAAAGGCCAACAACGACATGTTTTGTGTGTTGTACATCATACTTGCTCTTTTCCAATCAACCACCTTCCTTCGCCTCCTTCTATTCCTATCATCACCAATACCATCATCATCACCATGTCATTCATTTTAACGAATACATAATAGAACATAGTAACAGAGAATAGAAATAAGTATTGTGTGTATATTGTATGCAATGCAAGTGCACGAGAAACAAGCCACAAGCCATGTCAAATCGGAGGAAAAAAAATGACAAATGATAAGACAGAAGAGGAGGAAGGAGCAAAGACTTTTTCTATAACAAAAAAAATAGATACAAGAAGAGGAAAAACCAAAAAAAAAAAAACAACAAGCAGGCAATACTATATCTATTTGCATGTGAAATGTGTAGGAAATAGTGTCATTTATCTACTAAGAAAGTAGATTGTAAATACTAAGAAATCTGTATTACTTATACGACGTGTATGGGGAAACTGCGAGTGTTTTAAACTAACAACTTAGCAATCAACTTTCTAACAATGGTGATAACAACTGCATAGTACATAGTCGTCTTGTAGTATAAATGAGTCAAATAGACTTGTTTCGATTTGTATTATCCATTGATTGCATTATTTAGCAATAGATATACATATTTTTAAACTCAACTTAAAGGTAAATGTGATTGATCAAACCAAACCGAGTTGCGGTAACGTTTAGAGTAAAAATTCTATATAGTACAATTCTTTTTCTAAAACTGTTCGAGTTCTGTAAATTGAATATCTACATTCATTGAGTCGGATTTTTTTTTTTTTTTTTTTTTGGGTAAATCACTGATTATATAGAACATTTTATGTGTACAATCGTGAGACATGTAGGACGTCAAGTTTCAAATAAATGCAACTTCCTAAAAGAAAAAAAAGAAAAAAAAAATAACTTGGGCTATAGATCAGGCACTTATATTGTCAACATTTCAGTTTCATAGTACAAAAAACAAAAAGTTTTTCTTTTAAGAACTTTCTTTTCTAAATGGTAGAATGAAGGTGATACCTTTCATTTTCTTGATTAATATTGATTAGTTGATAATTAATAATCCCATGCATTCTTGAGGATTATATTGATGAGATTTACACAGTAGTTTTTCTTTCAATACAATTGAAACTTAAATACATTTTTCAACAACTCTTCCTTATGCCTTTGGCTTCATTCCTCCAATAAAGAAGAAACCCCCCCGGAAATTTACAAAACAAAATATATAGAACTGCAACAATCTCACACCTCTTACAAATTCCTATACACTGATGGCTCTAAGTCTATTACTGGAGTATTGTATAGTGTAACCACAAAAGTTGAAGTTATAAGTCTCCACGTGATGCCTGATTTCTCTTCAATCTTTTCAGTCGAAATATCAGCCATAATCAAAGCTTGTCACCATGCCCACCACCATCTTCAATCAACTCCATTGCCAATGTCAACTACCAGAATCCATACTCCTCAGCCATAAAAAATATCATTTCATCCAACACAAATAAATTCAAAATTATTTGGGTTCCCGGTCATTGTGGGATAGCTGGCAATGAACTACTCGACCTCAGTGCTAAGGAATCGCACTCATACCCGTTACTATACGAAACAAACAACAACATAACAAATATAAAAAATAAATCATAGCGGCACACCAAAACTACAAAATATCAATCAATCTGGCTCAATACCTGAAACCACTACAAAATTTTCAACACAAGCAAAAGATTTATCATCAATTCATCAACATCTTTCTCGACTCGATATCATCAAATTTCTCCAATTTCGGCTGGGGCACACCAGCATTACCTATAGTCACATCCTCAACAAATCTTCCCCACCAATCTGTCAAGCATGCAATGTTATCCTAACTAAATCCCATATCCTCCTTGAATGACACAATCATCTACATCCCAATCCAATATAACTCCTTTCTGAACCATTTCCTATTAATATATCGCGAATAATAACGTTTTAAAAATCAAGTACAACCATATGATAAAAATAATTATTAAGAATAGTAATAATGTAAACTTATTTTGTAAATATGTAAACTTTAGGCCGTAGTTGCTACTGTTTCCGGTCATTTTTAGGTTAAGAGTAATTTTATTTTTAAAAATTATTAAATAAACTGAAAGTCTCCATAAAACTTTTTGTGAATTTTGGTAATTTCAGTTATGGAAAGTTGACTATATATTTATTTTTGATAAACAGAATGGGATTGATATTGTCAAATCCCTTCGAATCATTTTCAAAACCTGTATAAACGGAACATATGATAAATGAACTATCAATCTATGAAGTAAAAATCTATGTTAAATTCTTGTTTAGCATGTTTAGATTTATCAATCTTGATATGTCCATCCGTCTTATTTTCGTAAATTGTATGAACTAGAGATCAGTTTATAAATACGATTGATTTCAGAGCAATTTAAATTTTTCATTTTAAGTAGAAAAGAAAATTCCAACCCCATTTGAGAGTCACAAATATTGTCTTCTTCTTTTTTCTTATGGTAGATTAGTTAATTCTCCATTCACCAGAATTTTAGGAATCATTACAATGTTCTCGTCCACTAAATTGTAGTGGACGGACACGCGCATTTCGAGAGAGTCACCAACTTGACGTAACAATCAGATTTGATTCCCTTTATTAGTCGGGTCTACGTGGCCATAGTTGTACATGCTACAGCTCCCTTGCAGTTAAAATAACAAAACCAATCAGATTCTCTGGAGTGTAAAAAATGAAAATTACCTAATTTTCTGCCAATTTATTTATATTTATATATAAAAATGTATGGCAAACTTACTTATCTTACCCACTATCAACGTGTGACATACTACAACAATATGTAGGTATATTATTATGTGAATATTCTATACTAACTCACTCTCATTTTCCGCCCCTTAAGAACAACAATGCAGGGCATGCTACAGTCTGATAAAAATCTTTTTGGCATTACTGTTTTTAGTTGTCTTACTCTCACTATTTTGTACGCATTCCCATCATGTCTGCTGCATAAATAATAAAGTAATCAACTTTAATCCGCTCAAGAAAGCTTCACTGAATTCGAATATTCGAACACCAACCATCACCATACTTTATTAGTCTGCGTTGCAATGCGATGATTATCGATAGTAAATTAATTATTTTAATCCGTAAAAGCAAATGCCAAACAAAAGATAAACACAACACAATATGTTAGTACATATGTAAAATGCATTAATTTCTCAACAAAGATAGCTTTTCTCAAAGCTTCACTTAGCAATTCAATGCCATTCATGCCCAAAATGTCTTTGTGTCTGGGGTATCCTTTAATATTTATAATGCTTTATAATGCACTTGTTTAACCGCAATACAATACACAAGTTCAATAAAACCACCACAAGGTTCATAAAATGTAACTAAACAAAACAAAACTAAAGTTAGGCATCAAATGTTATTTGATAGACTCGTAGTGAATTTTATTCTTCAATGAAATACAAAATTATTATACATGTAGTAAACCCTTTTCAATAACTAAAGCCGCTAATGTCACTCAATTAGATATCATTAAAATTTTATCAAACTAACTGGAAATTTATCAAATGCAGTAAGCAAATCAGCATTACCTAATTTTCGCTTTAATACGCATCAGTTGAAAAATGCCAGGAAAATTGTATGTATTATCATAAGTAGCTTTATAGTAATCATCATCATTGTCAGTGCCATTATGCACATAGTTAAAAATGTCTAAATTCGCACATTCAATCTAATGAACCTCAAATATTTTGATGCAGAAAGTTTATTTTTAACAAAAAAGAATTTAAAAAATGGAAAATTTTGTTTTGACCGAAGCTTTTATACACTTCGTGTTCATGAATTTAGTTATATTGTCGGAGATTTTGATAAAATAATCAATTCAAAATTAATTAATCTATCACTATCACTACATACAATATTATAAAATAAGGTCCCCCGCCGCATCTGTCTATCTGTGTGTCTCTATGCGATGAACTCAAAAACTACGGATGGACTAAGAAAACATCGATTATTGACATCGATTATTATTTACTAATTAATTGATTCATCAATTAATGTTTGCTAAAAAAAATCGATTAATCGTCAATATCAAAGAATGTCGGGAAAAATTTTGGTTAAAAATGGTCGGGAAAAATTATTAAATTCAAAAATTTTAAAAGTTAAAGCCAATACTTATATCCTTCAGAAACAAAAGATTATTGGCCTCGTCGGCAATCGGATATTTTGTTCTTTTTTGCTTTCAACAGTCTCCGCTTGTACTGAACTCTTTTGGCCGATTTTGTGATGCTTGTGCTCAATATGGTTTCTTAAGTTGGTCGTATTTCCACATGTTTTAATTTTCATTCCACAATGTCGACATTTAGCATTGTTATTCTCCACTTTCTCAAAATGTTCTCAACCCACACTTTTGGGAGACATTTTATTCATAGCTGGCTAATCAAGAAAACTGAGTATTTGAACACATAAACAAAAAGCACAGTCACAAATTATTTCTCTGGAGATCATCATTTCATTCACAATCGATTAAAAATCCATAGATAATTTCCACAAATCATCGATTATTTCGATTAATCGGCTAATCGATACCCATTCCTATTAAAAACTATCGAAGTGATTATCAAAATTGAACAGAGTAATTAATGAGAAAGGTTTAGGAAAAAAGGAAAATTCAGAAAACCCCAAAGAAGCACCCGGATAATCTAAAAAGAATCGAAAACCCTAAATAAGTGAGGTGAGCAAGGGAGATGCATATAAGACTAAGATACATAATTTAAAATCAATCAAGTCATCTTTGTGAAACATCTCTCAGGTCAGAGTGAGGACAACGTCTGCTCGGACATCTAATAAACAAATAATTGTAAATATTGCGTTTAATAATAATGATTTAACGATTTATATGGTGGCTATGTCTTCTACTTGTCGGATTACGATCTGTGTTCAGCTAAAAATTCCAGTTTTCCAAATCAGAAACCCTTGAAACAGACGCCCTTGAGATTCAGACTTTGCCATTACATATAGACGTTGCAAATAAGATGCCAAAGTGATAGTACATTTTAAACTACAATTGTCCAGTGTATAAAAAATTATAATTAGGGGTCACCACTCAATCGTGTATTTGGTATGTATTTGCTGTGTAAACTGTATTACATATATAATATAATGTCCTATGGTTCCACGGAGGAGCAATAATATCATCATGCTTACAATTACTTAAAGTGCTTTAAAATTCATTCTTTATTAATTTTGTATATTTAACGGCAATTTCAATTGCTGTCATTAAAAAATTTATTGGAAAAAATAGAGAATTTAAACCAATATCACTTGAAAAGGAGAAACCTGTGGTTTTTTTTTAATAGAAATCTATCCCATTTAGTAGTAGCTTATGCAACTGGTGCAAAACCAATGCGGTTATTACCCAAATCGAATTCTGTATAGTATTGACCAATGAAGACATCACCCAAAATCCAGAAATCGGTGCCCATGTATTCAAAAACAGATTGGCATGATGATTGGCCATATTCGTTATTTGTTTCCATGATATATGTAGATGGTTCCAAGGCGAAGTTAGTACCACCAATGTTGAAAGTGAGGGTTGGAAGTTCATCGATAATGGAACAATCAACATTGCCATTGTTGTCCACGCCCAAGTATTGGTTCAATAAAATGTAAGCGTTGTATGGGACAACAATGAGTGAAGTACCAGTATCAGCGATAGCTTGGCAATTTTCGCACAAAGAGTAGCCACCAATAGAGGCACCAGACATTTCAAATTGCCAATAGGATTCTTCCGAAATTGGTACGTAAGTCAGTGAACCGCTATACAAGGAAGGATCTGAACCACCAAAGATCAGTTCACCACCCTCAGTTGATGAACCATCACGAGCCAAATAGAAGGAGAAGACAGCATTATTGACCAATCCTTGCATGACCATGTTGTAGAATGGGGGTGTAACACCATCGACAGCGAGTGATTGGTATGCCATTCCAAGGATACCATCGAAGTTGCTATCAGCGAAAGTGTTGCCGGGTTCATTTGTGGCTTCAGCAAATGTTTGAGCGTTAATTGTTAGACCATTAACATCGACATTGTCTGTAGCAAGGAAGCCTGAAAGACTACCACTTCCATATTGAATAGAGAAGCTCTGGCCATTTTGTTGATAAGTGCTAGAAGCGCTTGAATCGTATTGTTTGTGATTTTGGCAACCGGCGCTCTTGCAGTTAACCGATGGTACCCACAAATTGGATGAGCCGGAATCGAAGAGCAACTCAAAGGATTGTGGTGGTGTACCAATGGTAACCTCTCCATAGTAAGCCATATTCATTGAATTGGTTAATTCCTCATCATAAAGAGCACGTGGTGAAATTGCAGGTAATTGATACTTCTTCTGCAGGAAAGCCTTCATTGCTTCAACATTCTGAGGCGTCTGGACAAAGTCGGCACGCTTCTTGATGGGCATGCGGTGCAAATTTCCGCAGGCCACCGCAACAATGGTGAAGAATACAATAAGTTTATACATTTTGCTAGAAATATATAAAGTGTATTAAAGATTGTGCTTTTGTTCGGTTTTTCTGCTACTAGTTACCTTTTGTGTAGTAATTCTACAACTGAAGACATTCAATGTCTGGACGTAGTTATATAGGAATCGAACTTTGAGAGTTTTCTATTAATTAATTTATTTTTTATTTTTATTTTTATTTTAAATCTAATCACTTCATTTATTATCATCCGATCATATCTATTAACTTGTTGACGAATGTGTCTATCAATATGTATATCCAGAACCCAAGAACTTTTAAATACGAATTATTTTTTTAAGTGGTCTAGTTAAAAAATCGCTGCAGAGAATCTTATTTGTTTTTGTATTGTGCACGATAAGAAGTGAATTCTATTTTCTATCGGCTGAGGATCAATCATTATTTGGAAAAAACCAAAAATTAACAAACAAAAAACATTATAATTTTTGTGAAACCCATTCAATCTATGCCGTTATCGTAGTATTTCGTGTATTATTGGCCAATGAAGTCATTACCCACAATATTGAACTGAATTCAGCACAAAACGTTTGTCATTAATAATACACAATAGATAATATTTGACAAATAACGATTTTTTTTATATGCATATAATTAATCATTACAAAACATTAGATGCTAAATTTTGCCCATTGAGTTTAAAACAATAGGCCTAGACTTACTATTTATTATAGAGTGAAATCGTCAGGTGTCCACCAAGTTTATTCTACCGATAAATAAACTATAATTCCATAATTCCTGGTCATAGGTAATTCGAAAATCTCATACTTACACGCCAAATATCATTCAATTGGAAGGCATTAGAGCTCAAGCTGATAACGAAAAATACCAACTTTACATATTACATATTACGATCACGTACTAATATTTAAGGGCCTATTTTATTTTAAAGCTGATTCATGTTCTTATATCAATATGACGCAAAATGTTTGTAACAAAGTATTGATAAGACTAAAAATAAATAATAGACAATAATTTTAGATTTACAATTATATTTTATACCCTATATCTGTAGGATCAACTATCTTTAAAATGGGAGAAATTGTATAAGACTATGTTTGGTATATACGTACATACATAAATATATGCAAATGATAAGGACATCGAGATGAATTGATCCAAATAAATATTAAATCAGCTGATTCACACAGAATAAAAGATTAACACAATCAAAAATGAAAACTAGTTGTTCACTTAATTGTGTATAAAATACACGTTGACTATCTTTACACATTTGAGTGAAGATCCTAATTTTTTGCAATACATATAACGCGTTTTTAAGACAGAGAGCAGAGTTTGCTTTTTAACCTTTTATCAAACGACCTCAAAGGTATTAAAAGGTTGGGGTTGCGATTATTTCAGATTAAATTTTTACTGACATTTTTTCACGAGAAATTTATTCGAAGATCAAAACGATAGGTCATAATTGAAATTAATAAATCAGAAGACATTGGAAATGCAAATATAACACATTTATCCCACTGGGTTACCGCATGTTTAGATTCCGTTAGAAATCCTCGATTTCTGGCTCTAGTAGCTCCCAATTATGAAGGATTATTTAATGTATTCACTTATTTGTACAAATATATTCCTTATAACCTGTTACTACTTATCATCAAAATATGTAACAAAAACTAACTTTGGCTATGGCGAAGTTGAAATACTCTTCACGCCCCAGCTAGTTGTCCGATAGTATAAAAAACAAAAAAAAATCTAATTGGAACCAGAATTAGGATCCAGATTTGTATGGGGCGTTCCGACAAATGTACTGCGTATGATTAAAAATCTCCGTGTCCGTGATAGACGGACATGGCTAGATCAACTCGTCTCTTCGCGCTGATCAAGAATATATATATATGGGGTCTCCGATATCTTCTTCTGTGTGTTACAAACTTCATGACAACCCTATAATACTATTCACTGCGTGAAGAGTATAAAAATGAAATGTAAATAATATATAGCGCAGTAGAGAGCTCGTTGTAGAGTCAGTCTGCAGGTTTATCTACTTAGTACAGTTTGTTTCTTTTTCTGTAATTAATATTATAATAATCAAATATAAAAGAAAAAACAAACAAGAATATTTTGTATGAAGTGTGTATGTGTGAAGTATAGTAATATTCTGCAAATGTAAAATTCATTTCGCTCCTGGACTAATATTGTATAAAAATAATCATTATTATAAACCCAATTAACCATAACCACAAATCATATCCTACATACGAGTACACCATTCTATTTATACATGCCAGGGAAATACAATATCACCAAAATGGATGAATTTATTGAAAAATTGATTTAATTGATGGACGTCAAAATTGAATGTAAACCAATCATACACATAAACTGGCAAAACATGATAAAAGCCAACACAACCCAGAGAGTGTGTCCATTCAGTAGTTGCCAGGTTACAGTACACAATCACTTGTCCACAAATGAGTTAAATTGATTGAATTTTCTACTCGTCAGCAGCAGTAATGGTGCCAAAAAACACAAAAATTTCATACATTTCGACAACTGAAGGGGTCATCATCATCATCGTCACCATGGCTTCAGAACATCAATTGAAAAGGAAGAATTTCATGAAATTGTAAATTAAGAGTGAGTTAAGTGGATGGGGATCCTGAATTTCTATAAACAACTCTATTTTTTATTTTACAAATATGCAAGGCCAATAGGAATTAATTGCTTATGAAAAATGATTGAAATATTTTTATAGAATTGAATTGGGAGTAAAAACACACTTCATGATGTCAATCCCAACTCAAATAGTGGTCAATCAAATCATTTGAATGGTTTATTCCATTATATCCAAATGGGTTGGGAAGAAAAAGTTTTGTTGTAAAGAAATTTTTGCCATTTATGACTTTATATTTACTTTAAAAAAAAAAAAAAAAAAAAAAAACTGAGATTAAAGGAAGAAAGGAAAAAAGTTTACTTAGAAAACATAAGTTTTTCACAATTTTCTTTTACTTTTTCTTTCATTTTTATTTAAGACTTTTTTCCCTTATTTAAAAGTATTGAAATTATTGAATAAGCACAATAGATGTAAGGGGCTGAGAAGTGCATTTTGCTTAATGGATTTTAATTATTCATATAAAAAGAAGAAGAAGAAGAACCGTGAACTGAAGAAAGTATGAAGAGAAAAAGTAATGAAAATGCAACAAAATGAAAAAGGCGCTAATGAATGCGCAGCGCACAGACAAAAAGTCATTGGACTTAAACTCCCAAGGCATATTGAATTTTTGATTATCAATCCAGACTATTTTGGCACGAAGACAACAAGAGTCAAGAATAAAAAATTGCATATGATTTACATGATTTTTCTATACTTTCCTTACAATTCATGTCTTTTTCTTGTTCAAAATTCTATAGCCACAATTTCATGTTAAACGAAGCAAAAACAGACAAAACCACAGACAAACACACATGTCATATGACATGGCACCAGATCTACATACTCGTATTATGTATGTATATTGTTGAGTTGTCAAAATGATGACTATGTCAGTCGGTGGGGCTTAGTAGAATCTAACATAGCACCATTCATGAACGCCTGTAGCGTTGTTGATAAATTCAATTTTCCAATTTCCTTAATTTTTCCCTTTTCACATTTTTACGCGCACCAAATATCTTGCGGCATTTCCATGACATTTTGCTTCGTGACTCTTGCTTTTAAGTTTGCATTTGACTTTTCGGTTTATATCTTAAGGATATTTAATGTTCCTTTGAAAAACATATGTATGTACTTGTATTGTTAATTTACTGACTTAGAATATGTAAAGGACTCACATACACACACACACATACAAAAAATGCAAGTCAATGTTTTTTTTGCAAAATTTACGCCAAAAATGTTTGAAATCAACGCCAACAATTGAATTTCTTTCTTTTATCTTTTTTTCTTGTACAAATACTAGATGACGCTGCTGGCTATAAGAAATGACCAAAATAACTTTGGCTTTTGTTCCTTTCTCTTCGAGTTCAATGTACGCTTCATTGTATTCTTTTGGCAGATAAAGTCAAAGCTTTGGCTCCCACACAAAGTCATAAATACACAAAATTTATACTTATGAAGACAAATATCATATTTTTTAAAATAAAAATAAATTACTATTGTCACAATTGGTTTATGAAGAATAATTAATGTAAAGAGATCAAAAATACGTCTTAATTTTGACCAGAATGGGTTGGCAATTGATTTGCAATAATCCATAGAGCAAGACCTTGTGTACAAAAACTTATTAAACTATGTGTTTTTGTCATATATTAAGTAGCTATTATAATATTATCATTTTTCTAGTAGAAATGTCATTCTATTGAATTCAAGTGAACCTGCTAATATATACATATATTTTTTTTATTATTATTATTATTTTATAGCATCATCTAAGCAATTTTATGGTCTCCTATTGGAATGAAGTCTTTCGAACGGACCGCGAGTTTTGTGAGGAGATTTGGATGCTTCATCAATCTTTCATTGTATCGGCTGCTGTAGATATTAATTACTTCAACCACTGTTGGCATCATAACGTCACGATGCAATATGGTATTCTAAACAAACCACGGTGCACCAGTTATGCGTTTTCATAGTAAGAGCTGATGAACAATAGTAAGCAGATTGACTGTATCGCATGCATTGATAGTATCGCATGCGTTCAATCTTCGGGGGGAGGTAATGTATAAAAGGTATTGAGGAGACCTTAGAACATCATCTATGCTACTGACAAGAGCTCGTATTACACACTTAGGAGATCCAAGTTTTGGCAGTCTAAGGAATATAGCTCAACTAAAAGTGAATTTCAACATTAAGATTTTCTAAATGTGTTCGTCTCCTAAATGAAACTTACGTTAAATAAAAGTCAGTGAAAAGGCTAAGGAAGTCAAGAACTATAATAGGCTTCGGCCAATTAATTTAAAATTAATTTTTCAGAACACCATTGCAGCACCAGAAAACATTTCAACATTTTTACGTATATGCTTATGTTTTTTTCACGACTCATATACAAAATTTTGCTACTGTAACCAATACCAATAGACTAAGGAATTCTTCTTTTGATCATGTGCATGTTTTATAATTGAATAAAAATTTTATATTTGAATAAAATTGTAATCGATGATATATTATGCATTCCATTTACATATAAAAGATACTGTATATATTCATATTTTTAAGCTTAATTTTTTTAACAAAAATCGTATTTTCCTAAGTAAATTATGTAGAAGTCGATAGATCTGTAACATTATTTAAAATTCTTATCTGAAATAATATATTCTATATAAAGCTTATGTTATATACTATTTCACAAAGAGTTTAAGATAAATCACTTGTTCAAAAACAAAGGATTTTCTCATATAAGTACATATGTATATAAATCCGTGTATGTACTCATGTTTGCAACCCCAAACCAAATAGACCCTTATTATTTTCTAAGGCCCAAAGAAAAACTTTATAGACATTACATTTTCCTGGTCGCATGTTGCACGCTACTAAAGACCAATTGTTCTCCCTTTGAGGTGACGAAATGCGTTGCCAAAATATAACGACGTGACAAGACTCTAAATTTTAGTCTATTTTATACTCAAAAATTATCGACAACAATACTCATATAACTGGCGAGACAAACCCCTCCACACACAATAGAAATAAGCTACACATATAAATATAACTTTTCCAAGATTTTTTTTCTTTTAGTATTTTTTTATTTGAACTGTTGAGTTCGAGTAAGACATATTGATTTCATGTGAGAATAGTGTCGTATCGGTCTTATATACATAAAAATGCAATCAATATGTTTATATAAAATAAAATATGAAACAGGTACCACCACATCATCCATACATTTGAAAGTAAATGTATCCACTGTTGGTGTAGAATTTTGCGCATTACCGCTGACAAACAGGAAAAATCAATGCCATGCGGTATAATCTATTAAATTATACCTAATTTCATCACGTAGAAAATCCCTTTAGCCGCTACCCAGTACAATGATGTTGACGGGGAAGCATTAACTTGTACCCACCCTTTTGGGAATATCCACTTACGAATAGACGCACCTTGGCATCTTCGTCCTATCTATCTGCCCGTGTATGAAGTATATCTATGTCTGTCTGACACTCGTTTCCGCAGGATTTTCTTGATGTTGGAAAACAATAAAAATTTGCATAATATCGGTATAATATTTTAACATTATGTACAATATAAAAAGAAACCTATGTAGGTATGAATACATTGGATTCATACATATGAAGGTATTCATGATGGTACTGAAATAAGTGGTTGTCTATCTTAGCGTAACTTCGAGAGTTGGCATTACCTTCACAATATAAAGCAAAAGATTTAGAACATTCTAAAATATGATAATGGCATAAAATGGTGTAACATGTGTCGTAGACATCCAAAAAAATAAAAAAAAATAACTGTTTGCCAACGATACTTATGACTATGTGACTACAGCAGGTGGTGGTTATGGAAAAGGAATTATATTTTTTGGCAGTTTCATATGTATGAGTTGTCATAGCGTCTTAAGGAATATTGGATGCGTCGGTTTGAATTGCTACAAAGAAAATAGTAAAAGCACTGACTATTTTCCTCCTTTATACTCATATGTATCTAGGAATATAATATAGAAAAATGCTTAAAAATAAAATTGGCTAAAATTAAAATCCGTTGTACTGCTATAGTGCCGAACATTTACAGCATAAATAATTGTAACCATCTACGATACCTAGATACATTGGCCTGTGTCTTGAAAAATAAAATAGTAATGCAAAGTGTATTCAAAATCGTAAGTAAACTCTGTTAACTTGGGTCACCGAAACCTACAATGGTACCATCAAACCTCAACCATATATTGAATTAATTGCCATTTGAAAACTATTATAAGAATTGCTTAAATCAACCAAACAAAAACTTATAAATTCTTAAATGGCTTAGTACAGGTAGTCAGTAAATGAGTACAATTATGTATTTGAATAATTTGAACTCGCTAGCACAAAAACTGAGAGACTACCATACAAAAGAGGAAGCGAATGGACGGTCGATCTAACTGGACCTAATAGACAGACCTCGTTACGTTGATCACTTCCATAAATTTGTATGTCATTGAGGGTCTTCGATATACGCTTTCATACGTTAAAAATATCAAAGTGATTCGCGCTACTTAGTGTAAGAGATATAAAAATATTTCATTCTTGTTGAGTTCGCGATCACGCGGGAATCGAAGGAAATGAGCACGCTAATACTGCAACAGATGAAGCGGGGTTGTGCTCAATATCTGACAGTCATGCCAGACGTAGAACGAAGAACGAACGTAGAATTTGGAAACACATATAATACATTTTGAGAGTTGAGAACAATTCTTCCAAAACTCCCACCCACTTCCAAGGAATCTTGCGATCGTCGAACTTGTTCAACTTTTTTCCGATTGAGAAAGGGCCACAGTCAACACACTCAACAACATCTCCTTGAACGTAAAAGTCGTCCTCATTGCCTATTGTAATTATTGTCAATCAAACATGGATGATTGCACAAAACTCTTTGGAAACAACCTGCCGTCCACATTAATCACATTTCCATCCCTCGATGAAATCCACAAAATATCCTCCTTCATCCTTTTAAATATGTATAAATATAAAAGTATTAATAATTTCATTAATATATGTATATATGTATGCACATATTTATGCATATATGTACTTACATACTTATGTGTTGTTCAACTTGATTCTACTGTATCCAAAGTATATGCAAAGGTTGTACAATTTCATTGTTGTCATTCTTTTATATTTCGTCATGAAATATCTACTCTCTTTCTCTATACTAAGAACAGTGGTCTGAAAGCAGTCAATTTGTGGTGAATTTCACAAGAATGTACATACTTATCTCTTGCAATGATTTTTTTACTTCCACTTTATACATACATGAAATCTTTCTTTCAGCGGTTCTTAAGCTCTGGTTCGCGTACCTCACGGGGTCTGGTTTGCACATTTTACATTAATATGTATTAGCTTAAATGCATAAGGTTGTGAAGGGAGCCACACAAAATATATGTATGTTGTTCAAGAGGTGGTTCGCGTACTACATTAGTTTAAGAACCGCTGCTCAATCGAATTCGTAGAAACAATAAAACAAAAAACCAAGTAATATTGCACAAAACAGATGCTGACTATGATGAGCTGACGATGATGATGATGATGATAAAAGTGACGCTTCAATTTTTCAAAAGCTTGTTGATTCGCAAAATCAATAAATATTATTTCGCAATGTATTGTAGGTGAGAGAATTTATTTGGTCGAACAGCAGTTTTTGCCAACTACCCTCTTTACTTTCAGCTTTTGATACAAATTATGAGAGAGAATTGTTCCAAACAACATCGAACCTTGAATATTTACTTCGAGCCGCAACATTTCGTGAGAGCAAATTGTCCAGTCGATTTGTTTTTATTTTTGTGGCGTGTTGGCGTGATAAAGTGAGAAAGATTACGCGGCAGTTTTAAAGTGAAGAAAAATAAGTATTTTGTTTTATTTTGTGTTTCATTTTTCTTATTATCAACAACAAGCAACGCACAAACATTCGCATTTATATTGGTGATTCATATATGTAAAGAGACGTTTTTTAAAATATCTACAAACATTGCAAAGTGAGTTTGTTTGTAGGAAAAATTGTTCGTTTGTTTATAGTATATACAGTAGGTAAGTTGCATTCGAACATTTTGTTTGTACGACCTGGTTGTATGAGAGCAGCGTCTGTTGTTGGAGTGCATACATATGTAGTATGAATATGATGTATGATATGATGACTTAAAATAATGGTTGTTGTTGTGTTTGAAAGCAACTAACTGCAGCGAAGCAATATTTTAAATCCTGTCATTAAAATAAAATAAAATAAAATAAAATATAATACAATACATATTATGTTTGTCCGAATATTCAATTTAAATAAAATTAATGGATTTATTTAATCATGCTATGTCGTTTTATGTGTGTATTGAGTCCATAATCCCTCAATTCATCTACACTGGCCTACAAATTGTTGGGAATAATCAACATCATCGAACCATATTTTAACTAAAACTTGGTTCAAGGATTTTTATATATGTAATTAAATTGAACTACAACCTTCATAATTTATATTATATAATTATAAAAAATTATCGATCGAACATATATATAACTGACATATTTTATACTATTAATTCTAAATTTTGTCAACTAAGATTAACTAATCATTGTCAGAAATTTGTTTATACCAGAATTTCCATTTCAGACATAAAAACTATATTGATAGAATATAAATAATATTGTACATATTATCGATAGACTCTCACTGCTTTTTACTTCATTTTATATTAATACAGAAGAATCAATAATATAGAATTTAAATTCTGGCAACTCCGCTCACAAACAGCTGCTTAAATAAATAGTGTTCAAATCTGTGTTGTGTAAATTATTAAGTTTTTTCCAGCACTAATTTTTTTTTTCTTCTTGCATAAATTTTCATTTTCCTAACTTATCATTTAGTATCGTGAATTTAATCTGATAGGATGTCCGAAATCGATAATATTTTTATCAAAGTGCGTTCTTCCCTTCAAGAGAAATCAATAAAACTATGGGAAGAACCGTATTATTATGAAGGTATTGGCTCAATTGAACAGGAAATAGAACGACTATCGGAGGACTTAAGTCGTGAACTCGGTATTACTCAGTCCAAGTGTCAATGTGCTCTGACCGAACTTCAAGATCATGCACTTCGTAAGCTTGCTGCTCGCAAAGCCTTTAATGAAACAGGTCTGGCCACTTTTAACGTACGTTGCATTACGGGCACTCAAGGCACAACCAACATCGTTGAAGTCAAGTGCGACTTAAACAATTTAGGGGTTGACCTACAAGGAATCATTGCAGCAAAATTAGATGTGGCCAATGCAAATCATTTGAAATGCATTGCAGCTGGTAAGATTGTTGCTGTGAATCGCACCCTCGAATCGCAAGGTCTCAAGAACAATCAACAACTGCTGGTCATAGTTGGCAGCAAGGTTGAGGATGAAACTGATGCAAGCGTCCCAAGTACTAGCAACGGCCGAGGCAGAGGCAATCGTGTCGCACTGTATGAACGCATACACAATATAAAAAAAGATGTTGAGGCTATTGTGGCTGCAGATAATACATTCATGGAGATAGAAGATCAAGCTGGCAATCCAGTTTTCATGCCGCCAGAGGAAAATCGTGCTTTGGTCATGGCTATGAGCTATTGCGAGAAGGCACGTAATGCTATGCTGACTGAACAGTATGATGAAGCTTTGCTATTGCTTTTGGAGGCTGATGAAAACTTCAACAACTGCAATTCCAAACTATTGGAAGTGGTTGACAATTATGGCTTGCTTAATCTCGACATTGTCTGGTGTTATTTATGCCTTAAGAACTTGTCGCAATTGCCGGATGCTCAACGTCGTCTGGATATTTGTGAGCGTAGTTTTCGTCGCAGTTATGGTGAGAAATATGATCGGCTTATAGCCCTGAAGGGTACTGCTTGTCCAGAGCGTGCGCTCATCATGCGCTTGCACCTGTTGCAGGGCATTCTACTTTTCCATCAGAATCGCCGTGATGAGGCTTACGAACGTTTAGATTTGGCCAGCAATGAATTACAAGATCTTAAAGTAAATGACACTCAGCTAAATACTCTTCTCAGCATGGGCTACGATATGATTGATGCTCGCCTAGCATTGAGAGCTTGTTCTGGTAATTTGGATACAGCTATACAGTTTATACACGATCGCCGTGAAAAGTTGCAATCGGCACGTGAGAACTCGGAAAAAGAACGCAAACTGCATTATGAGATGTCAATGAAGCAACAGCAAGGTCCAGTTTGGGTCAATCCACGCAGTGTCTTGTCACTTATGGAGATGGGTTTCGAACGTGAATTGGTTGTGGAGGCACTAAAGCGTACTAAGAATGATGTGCCCCTTGCTTTGACACTTATTCAGACAAACGCTGATGAGCTGCGTGCTAGTTTGCCACCACAACAACCAGCAGATGATCAGTTTTTAAAACAACTTAAGTATTTGGGTTTTGAAGAGCACATGGCTCGCATTGCTTTGGAAACCACTAATAACGATATTGGTCCTGCTATTGATTTTCTTATGAAGCTCATCAATGAAGATCAACTAAAGCAAATGATGGAACGTTTGGGTGCTATGGCTGAAGCCGGAGCCCTTGCACGATCATTGTCAGCATCATTATTGACTTCAACCACCTCGCGTAGCTCACAGCAATTGCCCAGCACGCCTTCCTCACTCTCTCTAATTCAACGTGCTCTTGACAAAGCTAAAGCAGAGATAGCTTCCTTTAAGGCCTATCGACGTTTCAACAAAGATCTCAATTATAATGAGAGTGCCTATTTGGACTTACCATTGATTGAAGAAGAGAAGCTACTGAATGAATATCGAAAGCTGTTGGAGAACTAATAGATGGATGATATATGTATGTAGTATATTCCCATTGAAATATAACTCTTAAGTGTATTTGTAATTTTAATTTTTTTTTTTTTTTTTTGTGAAATGGTATTCTACTACTTAAACTGAGATAAGAAAGGAAAATAAATTATCAATTTCTCTTTTCAACCGTTGCCTTTTTTTAGTATTGTTTTTGGTTTTGTCTGCTGCGGTCATTAACATCCTGTTAAAGGTATATTTCAAGCACATACGCCAACTACTAAGAGGAGTCCACATATATATATAAACACACACCCACACACACACGCTCAGACCAATATAATTTATTTAACTTATTTTTTTTTTTCTTTGGCTTTTTATTTTGTTTTTTTTTCCACTTTCTTTCTTCTTCGGTGGCAGAGAACCAAAGCAATTCATTTTGTAACATTTTGCCACACTTGCTATGGCTTAGCGCTACACAAAATTTAAAATCCTTACTAATTACTTGTCTAATTACCAGGATTTTTTGACCAAGTAGCTGCAATTTATTTAAAAAATCTCATTTTAAGCACTGAAAAATTGCAATCTTTTCGCTTTTTTATACACACTTCACTTGTGTTAATTTTTTGTCTTTTTTTAAAGTCACGAGGAAAACGGAAGGTTTTTCGATAGTGTCACTTGGTCCACTGGTTGGACAGTAGTATTTCTCACTTCTCCGATTCTAGTTGATCATATAAAATCCGCATATTTAAAGATATAAAAATGAAATTTAAGATTTTATTGCATATCTACGGTTAAATTGAGAGTTATTTGTTGGAGATCTATGGCATTTGTAGTTGTTAGATAATCTTTAACTTCAGAAATACAGAAAGTTTCACAACATATAAAGAACTGATCAAAAATCTAGTCTATATATATGTATGTCGATAGCTTTCATATCCAATAACTGTTCAAATAAAGTTTTGTTGTTCTTGCGATCTTTCTAAGCCAATGATTCTGATACAAATTGTAGTTTATGAAAACTCTTAATTGTTTAACAATTGCAGCTGTTCGAAGGGTATTTTATTTATATTGAAACTGATCTTTACTGGCACCTCATTTGTCTGTTGTTGGCCGCGAATGATGAAATTAAATTTAAGGGATGTTTTATTCATTTGTTTGGTAGAAGAAGAAAGAACATTGCAGAAAACATTAGACATGAGCATATTTTAATTGGGACTCAGACGTCTTTACATGTTTAGGTTAAAGGTCCTGAATATAAATTTTTGTGCAATTGCTTAAATGAAGACATCAAAATTTATGTTTAATTATGGTACATTAAAGAAACGCACTGTTTAAAGAGGATTTTATGTAGTCATTATACCAAAATTGTAGCCTAATAATATTTTTTTTTTTTTGGCAGAAAATGAGAAGTAATATTGAACTATGATATGAATGACGAAGATTGGGAGACCTTTTAATGTCATGTAAGATCAACATTGGAAGAGAAATTTATCTATGTGGGATCCCATATAAAACATCATCATCATTTCAAATTATTGTAAAATTGAATTAGATTTTCGAAAGCATCAAGTAATGATTTCTAAAAATGTCGTATAACTTTTGTAAGTGAATCCCCTGAGTGGTCGGGTCTACGTCCAGGAATCATCCGTCATCAACAGTCGGTCAAGTGCCAACAGGGGCACTGTTTGTGTGATTGGAATATTATCTCTGATGATAGTTATGTTATTATACCTTCTAAATTATTACATGTATATTTTGTACGTCGGATAACCCATATAAAGTACTTATATGAATATTTGGACGGAATGTATGTCCACATTTGATGTAGTTGTTATATTTATAATCTTTTCATTATTTATGAGTTTTTATAAGAAAAAATGTTGCACTTCTAAGATAATTAAATGAAATTTTCAGAACTATTTGAAGGAAGATCATACATGTATATGGTAGCACTTAAGTCTGCGGTGTTGCTGACTGTTGTCTTGCGTTTTCAATTCGAGGTTCGTAACAGTGATGGTCTCTGCACTCCGTACCGATCTTGAGGTCATGATGAATGACGTCGTTACGTACACAGAAAGGATGCAATTGTGCGAAGAACTGTAGACTGAAACCTCTGTATGATGTTAACTTTAGTGGCCACAGTTGAGTCCCATAGCTGGATGGCATAGTTCAAGATTGGACTTACAATCGCCTTATTGCTTAGTAGTGAGTAGTGAGAGCTGCGATCTAGGCCTAAATAGCCAATACAAAAGCTTGAGCTTACGGTTGAGCTGAGTCCGCTTGTTTAGGGTCGTGAAAAGTATAACAACTTCGGCATAGCCAAAGTTAGTCTTTTTTTATATATTTTATTTCGTGTTCCTTCCCTTTCCATTCAATTGGTTGGTTGCAACACTTTATAATTGAGTTCAAAACCCAATATGATGCAACCCAAGGCTATTAAAAACCAATAACCTAGAATTTTAATTGAATTTCTTATTCAAGAAAATACACAATATATTTGCAACTCGTTGCAATAAATTTTGAAACACATAATTCCATCTTAAATTCCCTCGTCTATTCAGTGAAGTCAATTTATGCAATAATAAACTACAACAATAATAATTACAACAACAACAACAACCAGAAACTATAAGGTCATTTATGGTTGATTCTGTTCATCGATGATGGTAATGGAAGAATAAGAAGGGAATCGAAGGACAGTGAGACAATTACACAATTCATTCATGATGCTTGTAAAAAAGGCAACATGCTGCATGCAACATTGAAGGCAAAAGTGCATGAAGTTGTCTCGGTTGGTTGTTGTTGCTGTATATTGATTTAAAAAACATTGTTGTTGCAGCCTGCGGCCAATTTAATCATCATTTGTAGCAAATAATTAAAATGTACAATAATAACAACAACAGCAACAATGGAAAAAATTGAATCAAACGATAAATATACTCAGGCAATAACAAAATACATACAAGTAAGTTATGCATACAAATGTACATATATGAATACAGTTCGATTTCGTTTTCATTTTAATTTCATTGCAAGTACATAGAGTAGTAATAAAGCATAATAAATGATAACATGAATGCATAATAATATGAAAAGAAGAACATAAAAAAAATAAGCAAAGATTCTGAACTAATTAAGATAAAGCTAAATCGATAAATTAAGAGAGAAGACAACGAAAGGCAGTGGCATCAATCAAGTGCAATAGGCATTTTATCTATCTTTGGTATAAATGCATGAAAATAATTTAAGCAAAAATTAAAATTTCCGCATTTTATGTAGCAAAAATAAAGAACAAAACTCTTTCGGTCTTTAGATTCATTCATGCAACAGTTTAAGAGAAACAATCTGCTCTGAACTATGGAAAAGCAGTTAGTATATATTTACCTACATATCTACAGACAGGTAGGTGAGACGTAAATTAGTTCTTCTCGAATCAACGATGAACTCCTTTTAGCAACTTGAATTGCCCTTTTAAATGGTTTCTTATTCCGCTTGCTTAAGTAACAAAAACAAAAACAAAAATTTTATCAAAACTTTAGCATATTTTGGCCTAATGCCAAGAGGCAAACAACATCCCAAGACGGCGGGATAATAAAACTAAAACCAAAAGAAAAAAATTTCAAAAGCGAAAATAAAACAATTTTACACAGCAAAATGTCGAAGGGATTAATTTCTAGTATGTAGTAGTATAAGGCACAAAGAATAACTTATTCTTTTCTTTTCTTTCGATTTTAATTTTTGTGAATAAAAGTTGCTGCAGCAACAGCAGCAGCGAAATGTGTTAAGAAAAGTGGAAAATCTTTTTTGGTTTTATACAAAAATTTCCTAGTTTTGATACGCTACACATATAATTGGAGAGTTTATTGAATTATTTGAGAAGATAATATGTAGTAGAAATAAGAAATTAAAGAAATGTTCCTAAATAGGTAAGAAAATCTTGGATATCCAGTATACTGGAAGTGAGACAATCTAAATCTGAGAGATTTTAATCCCAAAAGGGATTAAACATTTTTAATTCCAATGGTAATTGTAAGATTCTAGTTACAGATTCAACAGGAAAGCAACGCAATATATGAAATATGGAGCCTAAGAAGTTCATAAAAATATATGAAAATACACTTTAAGTTGGAGTGAGCCTCCTCTTATGGAACCTTTCATAGTCTATGAATTCCTATATGAAGTTGATCGTATAGATGACGTTTAGATGGGGTCTCCTTCATCTGAATCAAAGACTATGGAATTTTAAAGACTGGAAGGTGCTTACTTATTTGGATTGATTTGGATTCGAAATTGTGTTCGCTCTTAAAATTGCTGTTCCACACAAAATGTTGAGGTTCCAATCAAAAATCTCAAGATTCCAACAAAAATTTCTTTGGTTTTATTGGAACTTACTGACTTAAGAAGAGAAGATTCAGAAGATACAGAAATTTCTTTCAGAGGCTCGCAGCGCAACGACAAAATCAATTTTCTTTCCACATGCGGCCGAACTCACCGCAGATTCTTCCAATGTGACGCTGAGAACCAAAAATGTTGGACAGCCCTGGATTATATATGGTCTTTGGTAAATAACATTACACTTACTCTAACCACCACAAATTGTTGGTATTATTGAATTGTAATATTAAATGATTAAGATTAATAAAATATGTAATTACATACCAATTTTTATAGAAAATTCATCATGTGACATCATGCCACAGCAGCTTTACACTAATTAATAAATGCATTTGTGGATTTATTTCTTTTTCAATTATTGAATTTTCATTTATTTATTTTTACACTCACTGATATTTAGACTTATTTATATTTACAATCACTTTAATTCTCACTCACTCATACAAATCACTTTCAATTTTACTTTATTTGCTTCTTTGCAATTATAATTTTTTTTTTTTTTTTTTTTTTTTTTACAAAAACTTTTTGATAATCAATGAAAAAGAAGAATAAGAACACATTAACCTTTTTTAAAACTTTGTTAATAATTTTATTATACACAACCAACATTATCAATTTGCACTCAATATTTTATTAAAATATATTTATTAAGAATATGATAATTTATAAATTTAAACATACTTCAAATCACTTTGCTACAGGTTAACGTCATCACCCAAGTTAAGCAAATAACTGACTGATAAAATCAAAATCATGTCGTCCGTCGAGTGTTGTTGATCAGAGTAAATAACTTGTATATATTAGATAAGTATATGTATATGATAAAAGAGAGATCAAATAAGTGATTTCAGTTGCGGTTATTTTTAGTAAAATATAAATAATTGAAATGAATTTTATATTAATATTTAATGAAATTAATATTTCTGACAAAGCACAGAACTTTTCAATTCAAGTGACCATGAAGCATTTTTGAGAGAATCGAATGGAAGCGTAGCTTAGAACAATTCAGATTTTTATGTTTATTTAATTGCTTAAGTTTTTTGCAATAAATTTTACTCTACTCATGTTGAATTTATTATACAAATGTAGTGTATCATACGAAGTGTCATAGGTTGCATTCAAAATCACATTCATTCCATTTCTTTTGGTTGTTTTTTTTAATTCTTAAGTCTTTTCTTTTCTTTTATTTTGCTTGACTAAAGCAAAAAATGCGTCTGACTGCCTGCCTGCTCTGCCTGTATGTTTGTCAGTCAGTTTGTCTGATCATAAAGTGCACTAATTTCGTTGACAACTCACAGACAATTTAAATGGTTTGTAACTGTGTGTCTTGTTTATCTATGACTCTATGACTTTGTGTCTATGAGTTTTTATGATTTTGCTATTTATGACATTTGTCTGATGCAGTTCGCAATGACATGTTGCAGATTCATTCAAATTATGTCATGGGATCCATTCTTTAATATAAATTTACTGTAATTATAGTACTTATCTTTCCTTTACACAAACTAATTTTCTTTATCTATTAAAAATCACTTACTAACAATAATAGTGAAACATGATTTAATGAAATTCGGTGACAAAGTGTCAATCCAAATGACAAAAAATAATATTTTCATAATTCAAAGTATTATAAATGTCAATGAAGACAAAATAAAGAAAACTTTCAAATGATGAATCAAAAAAGAATAAACTTCACTTTACTTTTCAAGTTGATATAATTGACATATGCAAAAATAAAGACACACAATACTATTGTATAAATACTTCTAAATAATGTAAATGGAATAAATGAACACAAAAAATATGATCAACATTGTTTATCTGGGGAAATTTGTATAAAGTTTTGATTTATTTTTAAGCACAAAGTTTTTAACTTGTCACAAATCATTTGATGAGGGTCGTCGGTCTTCTTTCTCTGTTCTATCATAAAACAAAAAGCACAAAACAAAATCAAAGTAAAAAGGAAAAAAGCATCATATGTCGCAAAGACAATGAATGAAGCTACTAAGTATAAAAACCAATAGTTGGGTGAGCTTTCGTCTTCTTTTTTGCATTTAGTATTCTGTGGATTAACAATTAGGTAAAGTACATATTAATACATTAGAACTCGAGAGATGCAGAGTGTGAGAGAACATAAGATAGAGTGATTAAACTTTGGTGAGAGTGTCCACAGTTGAGAGAAGATAAAGACGCTGTTCACTTACACATCTTTTATTAATTAATTCAATGTTTTCCATAATCGAATACTTTTTGCTGACATTTTTTAATGTAGCCACAGAGGCGTTAAAAATCAATAATATTCTATACTATTTATTGAATGAGTTAGTACAGTATAAGATATAAGTATGTAAACGTTTGAATCCGGACTAACATAAGTGAATAAACAGATCATGAGAAATAATTTTGATAGATGTGTTTGTTTTTCTCATCAGATGAAAGTTGGTGCCAATACATCGCCAATAAAATCAGACAAACACTACATAGAACAAATATGATAAACTATTAATGGATACCCTGGAGTATAAAACACTGGTCCAAAACTGATTCGTGGCTAGTACTTTTGCAACTAGTTATTAGTGCCAACTCTATCCTCGTTTACATATGTTCACCACCCCCCTGCATTACCGTTCACCAGTTGTTGCAACCACCTTGATTACCGTTTACCAATTGTTTCAGCACTTACCTCATAATTGTTCTCACTGACTGGTTTGCGTCTGCATCATCTACGACTACTCAATTCACAAACCACCAGTAATACGAGAAGGGGCAATTGATTTACTATCGAAACGGGGAGTTTTGTCATTACCGATACTGTAGAATACTAACGTAGTATCTAAGAATGAATAATGCAAATTATGAAAATAAATCTCATTCCCAATAAAATTCCAAACGCCGAGAATAAAATAATAAAGAATTTAAAAATAAGTATATACTCGTAGAGGAGGCTTTCATATTTTGAGCAGATTGCTTCAAAGCGGCAAACCAATATTAATGAAAAAAAAAACAGTGATTGTTCCACATTAAATTCAGAATAAAAGTTATACATTTATAAGTCGACTGGGGGCTCATTTAATTTTTATGCTCTGGGCCACCTAAAGGTTAGGATAAGACCACGCATGGAGAGATTAGACACTGAGCGACGGTTGCTTGATCGATCGTTATGAGCGATCGCTTTGAGTGATGTGGCCACAAATAGAGAGTTATTTAGTTAGAAAAATGCATTTATCCAGTAAAGATCTTTGCACAGACGATAACAGTATTAGCTACTACATGCGAATAAAAATAATAAAAAAAAAAAAAAACGTAGGTTTGGTGTAAACCAAGCAAGATATGAGTATGGCGAGTTCCATCGTTTATATTTAGACCTTCTAAATTGTCCGGATCGATTTTGGCAATACATATTTGCGCATGACCACCGAATCTTTTGATTTGTTACTAAATAAAGTTGAAAACCATTAAGATAAAGGGTACAAATACGCCAGATTTATGAAAAAAAGAACTTTTTTTATGACCAATTTTAAATTCATTGTTTTTACTTCTTTGCTTTTGACTCTCAGCGATACATAAAAATGAAAACCAATTCAATTACAACAGCTTCGTGGCCACTACAATGTAGTTTCATAAGTTTTAATATTTTACGTCACTTTGTTGCTAATCTTTCAATGCGTGGCTTATCCGTAGTCGTTAACTGATGACTGATTATCTTTAAATACAACTAATAAAAATACATACATTGAATATTTCTAATTGAATATTATTTGATATATCGAATGCTGACATCGAATATTATCCAAATATCAATGTGCCTACCTATATCGAATATCCCTATAAAGCCGTGCACAGACTTATACAAAATTTTCGCAGTTAGGATTGGAATAAAGGTTTTTTTTTTTTTTTTTTGCTGCGTAGATAAACTTCAAAAGTTGAATGCTTAATGAAATTAATTGAATCAATATCAATTTCGTGCATACTTCAATAATGAGAAAAATCAGATCAGAAGCTCACTGTATAGTATAGGATTACTGGGCTGCAATCGAGTGATATAAGCAGATTGGAAAGTGTGGGAGGTATGCATATAATGCGCTTTCAATTGCGTTCATTCAATGCCGCATATTCGTTTGCAATGAAGCGCATAATTGAACAGCATGCAATTATTTGGTGAGCCATGGGGTGTTTATGTCTGTGGGTGTTTAATGTCATGACAACCATTCAAGTCCAAAAGGACTAAAGTTGAAAATGTTTTTGTAGAAATGCACATACAAACATAC
Source organism: Amiota mariae (assembly GCA_035041805.1). NCBI lineage: Eukaryota > Metazoa > Arthropoda > Insecta > Diptera > Drosophilidae > Amiota > Amiota mariae. Next base: position 540,563 of record JAWNKV010000216.1, on the reverse strand, counting down.
ATTTATCTTATAGTAGATATGTATAATACATTTGTCTAAAGACAGGTGGGCAAACAATGCTTAAGCGTTTCAAATGTTTGCAAGTTGCTTGCTTGCTTACTTTGTTCTTTTGATAAGAATATCTACATCTATATGTATGGTTATAGATACTTATAGACAAAGCACAGATGAATGTTTGAAAGTACAAAAAGTCAAGACAAAAAGATGGTGAATTTAGTTAGAGTTTCAAAAGTTTATGTTGCATGTGTTCAGAAACTAGAATGGTGGATGCTCGACCATCGTGATTCTTATTATCATGACGACAAAGAATTTAGTAATCTCATCATTATTATTATAATATAAATATAATCATCTTAAACTTCATTATTGTCATACCTGCGCATACACAATTAACAAAGGATTTCCAATTGTTTCTACTGTGTTCCTTTCTGCAATTGTTTATCTGTCTGTCTGTCTGTCTGTTTGTCGATTCATTTCTTTATCTTTTAACTTTTTGGTTTCAGCTGGTTTTTATTCTGCAATAATTTCAATCTTTTGTCCTTTTCTCAATTACTTACTTCAACATTTTCTACTTAGATTGGAATTTAAGTTCTGCAAGTTATTGAACTTATTAATCGGATTGGATTTACTTATATTCTATTTGAGTAAATAAAGAAAGGAAAGATCTAAGAGAATCAAAGTAAAAATCTTTAATGCGGTAAATTTGCAGCATAGGGTAAGAGTATCAAGGATAACTTAAGCCAATTAAATATGCTTTACTAAAGAAGATTTTCCTTTTATTTCTAAAGAATCAAAGTTGGTCAATTTAAGAGAGAGAGAGAGAAATTTATTTGGATGGAAGAAGATCGAATTAATAGGATCAAATGATGACTCATCACAAGGGAATAGTAGTGGATTAATATGCCAACCCTTAAAATGTGATTGCTTGCCACAAATGCCACATGTTGCCGTAAACAAAAGGCACAATTTAATTTGCAATTTGTTAATGACAAAAGCAACAACAGCAACAAATTACCTTCATAAACCATGCAATAATGCAACTCACGCAGACAGAAATCTTATAAATGAATTTGCTACATAAAAAATGTCGCCTAGCATAGATATACTAAACCATAACCAAGCTGCTTTGCCACAAAAAAAGGAGGTAGAAAACAAGAAATGCAAATAAAATAAAAGAAAAATACGAGCAAATGCAAATAGTGAAAATAGTAAATGCGCGACAACAGCACTTTGCATGCCACACTTACTACATTCATATGTACTTACTCTATTTAAATATCTATGTGGCAAGTACTACATACTAATATCTGGCAATGTAAAGAAGCACACACGACGTTAGTGCAATAAGTAAACAAAAATTTTGTGTGTAGCAACAGTAAGCTAAATATTGCAGCTTCTTTGGTTGCTGTGCTGTTGATGTTGTTGCTGTTTGTTTTAGTTGTTGCAACTTTTCCGTATTGTTGACAACAAAAATATATAATTTTGCACAAAACATACATTAATCTGTGTGATATCAGAAAGGTTGAAGAAGAAGTTGAGGGACCGCAATGAGACAGACAATAAACACATGTTTAAGTATTTAATGCAAAACCATAAAGCAAAACCATAAAAGAATTTGCGGCAGTTGCAACAACCTCAATAGCAAACAAGAGAAACACTGAATGGCGGCATGAAAAATGCTTTTAATTTAACACAAAAATAAAATAAATGAAAAAAGTTGCAGAAAAGAAAAAAATAAAAGAACAAAAATGATGTTGCAACTTGTGAAACAACTCAGCTAATTATTGCTACTAATGAGCTTGAAATGACATTTTACTAAATGTGAAAAAGGGTCTAAAGTAATCATCTAACATAAAGGGTCACGATCAATTTAAGGGAAATTTTCTTTGATCACATAAAACAAATATTAGATGACCGCAAACCCTTTCAATTTTTCTTCATTCTTAAAGTCGGAAAAGTCTAACTCACGGATCGGCATAATTTAAACTTCCATGAGCATTAAAAAATGTTTAACGATGGTTGAAATTGCAACATTTCTTGCTTCAACCTATGAAAATGATGAATTTAGTGAAACTGAGGAGGATGTCCCAAACACCCAGCTGAAGATTTTTCACTGAAAAAAGAAGTTGGTAAATTATTATTTTAATAGAAAATTAATCATTTAAAAACTATGCTACGCGGGAAAAATGGTCAACATGAGTTAACAAAAATGGGTAAATGTTGTCGTTATGGGCAAAATATTGTTCATTAAAAGCTTGGACCAAATCACAGGTGCAAGATATTTTTAAATAATTTTTAACAGATGAGATAATTGAAGAAATATTGGGTATACAAGTAGGTTTTAAAGGGTTTTTTCTCGATTTTGAAGATTTATAGTACAAAATTGGAACTCAGTATTTTATTGAAAGTAAGGGCAACAGCTATGACTTTCCCCACTTTTCTGGCAATGAATGGATTTCGCTGAAATAAAACTTTCGTCTTTGGAGGCCAAAAAAGCATGAAGCCAATATTTGTTACCTTCAACTGAAGTAAAGCGTATTCCCGTAAAGGCGTTCTGAACTGATCGGAACAAATGTTAGTCTGGTGGTGCAAGGTCTAGACTATAAGGCGGGTGAGTAAGCACTTCACATCCAGTACCATCGAGATAGGTTTTGACCACGTTTGCGACATGCGGCCGAGAATTGCCATGGTAAAAAAATAATGGCTTATGTCTGGACGTTTTTCCGCAATAACACGATTCAATCGCATCAGTTTTTGTCTGTAGAAAGCCTCGTCAATCGTCTGACCACTTTTTTGAAGGTCGTAGTACACGATTCTCTTCTGGTCCCACAAAATGCAGAGTATAACATTGCTGCCACGGATGTTTGGCTTTGGCGTCAATGGTCCAGGTTCGCCGCGTTTAACATACGCCTTTTTGAGTTTTCAAATGTCGTAATGAATACATTTTTCATCGCCGGTGACGATACGATGCAAAAACGATTTCCCTTTGTATCGTTGAAGGAGCATTTCGGAAGCAGTGACACGCCATTCGATATCTCTTCGTTTCAGTTCATGAGGCATCCAGTTTCCGACCTTCTCGACCATACCAATGGCTTTTAACCATAATGAAACGGCTTGTTGAGTCACGCATAGCGTTACCGCAATTTCTTCTTGGGTTTAACACGGGTGCTCGTCCATTTTTTTTTTCCAATTCGGCGTCTACAAACGTTGGTGGCCTACAATCATTTATCTGCCAATGGTGCGTTTTGATACTTCATACGCAGATCCTAACTACTTATCAACAGAAAGAAATGTTTAAGTTTTTGATGTGAACACTCTATTTCTATGTTAAAGCACTTCTTCTTGGGTTGGGATTTACCAAAAAATTGGCACCCATTCGGTAAATAAGGGGTTTGTTTATACAAAAATGCCACGGAAATTACACACCTAGACTACTTATATGTGACCCACCATTGACGTGCATTTATTGGCGTTCAGAGGTAGATGCAGAATTACGATGTACAAACCATGCTATAATTAGGACTAGGTTCACTCTATCGAAAAGTATGTACTCGAAGTCGGAGCTATAAGGACGCGATTTACTTAGCATTTGAAAGACTGACTGTTAGCTACATTTTTCTTCAAGAATGCAACTTACGATCTCTTCTTATTTTTACTTTTCTTTGTTCTTTTTATTTGCCTTTTTATTGTATAATAGATAAAGAGATTTGGAGAAAAGGTAAGAAATTGAAATCAAAGTGGAACAAAGTAAAAAAGCCATTTAAATGGCAATTCAAAAATCTAATCTACAAACGACTAAATCACTTTATTGACGACTTCGAAAGAACGAAAAATCATGATGCGAGTTGTTCAAATCAAAAGGGGCAACACCTACTACTTCATTTAAAACCAACAAAAACAAAATAAAGTTATTGAGTTCATTCTTTCTTTTCTCCTTTTGAGTAAAAAATAACTGCACATGAAAGGTAAACAAGAAAAGAATGGGAAAAAATACACAAATGGAAAGAAAGAATGAGGAAAAAATTTAAAATCAGATTCGACAATGAGCAAACACAACTTTTGAATATTAAGAAGTTGAACAAAAAAGTGGCCACAAGAAATGAGCCAACACCAAGTGCCTGTCAGCCAACAAATGAACGGACAAACGAAGAAGGACACAAAAATCACAAAAAAAGGACTACTATTACAAAAACCAGAACAGTAATAGCAACTTGAAAACTTGTTAGTGTCATTTTGGGAGTACAAAAAAAAAAAAAAAAAAAAGTTGCGTGCACTAAGTTGAATAAGTAAAATCAAAATTGAAACCGAAACTGAAACTGAAACCAATTCGTATCCAAACCAAAACCAATTTGGATGGGATGGGGAAAACCCTAAAAAAGCAAATCTATTAAATGTTATTAGCATGAAAAACACATTTTTCTTTTCTCCAAATGTAACAAAAGAACAGGAAAATTTAAAGAGAAATATCAAGTACCCAAAGCAATGAGCAAAATAAGGCTTTTGTAACATAAACTTACAAAGAAAGAGGGTGGCTTAGCTTAAATAACTGAAAGTAGAATGGAAGTGAATAAGAACTCAATGCTTTTACAAGAACTTGAGTTGAAGGTGACAATATATGAACATCGGGAAAAGCAACATAAAGATAAAAAATACTGATAAACAATTATCAAATGTGCATGACTTTTGTATGCTCTATACTTTTGCAATGTCACAAAGCAAAGGGTGTTTAAGTGGAGAATCAAGAATCATAAACCTTCCTCATGAATAACTCCATCCATTGGTGAAATCCATATGAAAATCCGTTTGGTAGTTTTTTAGCTTATCGCGAACATACAATCAGACGCGGTATAGATTACTCTGGGCGATACATATTTGCATTGCTGTTTGTCAGTATTTATTCTATATAAAGTTAAATGAACCAAGAATGTTTAAGATTCTTAACTTTTCCTGACAGAACTCCAGTTAAAATGAAAACTATTTTTGATTTCTAAACCGAATCAAAGTGTATTCTGCCAGTCCGTCCGTCGCTTCCTATGAAGGTAGTATCCATATTAAATATCAAATAATTTCCTTATCTCGAATGTGTGAATCAAAGTTAATATTTTCACTTGTTAAAATTTCACATGATTTCCATAATTTTTTTTTTATACAAAATTTTAATGAAAACCTTTAAGACCTTTAATATTTTAAGAAGGGTATTTAAATAACTTCATACATTTTACCTATAAATGTATTCCTATTGAAGAATTTCTTACGTGTAACAAATATATGCTTACTTTACCAAGAAAATAACGACAGGACGGAACTTAACAAAAGTGATTTGCAAAAACTTCCTTCCCGAAAAGAATCTTCTTTTCTTCTTGTCGTAGTACTAGTACTTTTCTTTTTCCTTCTTTTGTGAATGTTTACGACTTTTACTTTTCAATTGTTGATGTTGTTCATTTATTCATTGTGGTTCTGGTTGCCACTTGTATCACTTTACCATGAATCTCCATCTACTCCAACTCCAAATGTGATAGAAAATGAAAATCATTTGGTTACATACTACAATAATTTCCTTTCTTCATTGAAGTTGTCACCATAATTTTAAATGAATAAATATTGTTAAAAAATTTGTGCTTTTCCTTTTCAAAAGAATTAAAATTGCTTTTGGTTAAATAGAAAAAGTAAAGAAATTTATTTCAAATAATTTTTTCTTAATTTTTTTTTTTTTTTTGGGATTTTTTCAATTTCATAATATTTTTGGTTTTCAAACTTTGTTTCCTTTTGAAAAAGTTCCATGATAAATTAAACAAAACATTTTTTTTTTTTTTTTGGGTTCTTTATCATCAACTAAACAATTTCAGTTGTTTTAATTGAACTTACTAACTTCAATCAAACCCAATCAAATATTGGAGAAACACATGGTTTACACAATCAATTTTTAGGGAACATTTGTGAGCCCAAAAAAAGAAATGGAGAAAAAGGTAAAGAAAAAATTGACTTTGATTGATTTTCAATGCGAACAATTTATAACCAACATCCTCAATTCTCGCACCATTTTCTTGTTTTATCCTTTAAATTGAAAGTGTTTTTGTTTGTGCAAAAATGTTGACAAATTGAAAAAGGATTGCGGAATCCAACAACATGATAACCAAATTATAAATTTCCTTTTTATTGCCATCAAATTGTAGGAGTCCAAGCGCATCAAAGGTTGCCATGACATAAAATAATCAAACAAAAGCAAATTTAATAAAGTCCATTCTCTCTCTCCAAAAGATATTTATTCCCTGTGTGTGTTCACCTTTTTGTTGTTGAGTTAATTAAAATTACTGCTTTTGCTTTTGTCAAATTCTTGCAAATGAACTTCCCTTTTACAAAATGCAGATCCTTTTGTTATTGCACCTTCACTCTGACTGCAACAAGTTGATCTGATTTAAGGTAAATATTTTTCAATTAAAAAGCAAAGCAAATCGGATAACAAAAGAGTAACTCAACTCAAAGTTAAATCCAATTCAAATCAAGACAACAAATGTTGTCAAGGCAATTGATTAAATCGTTTCTTCATTGAAAATTCATAAATCCAAGGAAAATCGTATATTGCTGCATTTTTTCCAACATTTATTTATGTGACCTAAGGATAAAATAAAAAATGATGGAACAATAAATGCAATCCCAGCGAAATATAGCACAACGAGTTTTGCTTACAGCTTACAGCTGACTTCCTCCTTTCCCATTATCTTATCTGAGAAAGTAGCTACACTGTTGGACCACATTAAACTTAACAAAATATGAACTTGTCATAAATGTTGGCCAATGGAACAGAAATAAAAATATAAAGGAGAGATGGGTAAAATAGGATATTGAAATAAGTACTTTAAGTATAGTAAAAGGAAAGAAAGAAAGAAAAAAAGAAAGGAGTAAAATGTCTTTGAAAGTAGTGAATAAGAAGTTTGCCTTATCGTCGAATTATGCAAATGTGTTAGTGTGTCAAAAGAAAAACGGAATAAGTTAAGGAAAAAGAAGTTTAAGCCTTCTTGTGAGAAAAAGCGATGAAGGGAAAAAAATAGAGGGGTAAAAATAAATATGTAAGGATAAACTATGAAAAAAAAAGTAGATACAAACTTTTCTTTAGTTCTATCAAAACTTAAATATCCTGAATGAGAAAAAGAGAAACTTGCCCATATAGAAATTATAATTTTAGAAACATTTTATAAAGCTTATCACCTTGTCAGACACTGGTTTGTATTGAAAACCATTCAGATATGCTGAACCATTCTATTGAAGCTGTTAAATGCAACGAAAATGTCTATTAAAACTTCTTTGAAAGATAAATAAAAAAAAAGGTTGCAACATTCATTATGTTATGTTATTTTTTCAATTGCAATACGATAGACATAGTTTAGTTACAGTAAGATATACAACCCTCATAAAACCCTCAATTTCTTACCATCAAATCACATTTTCATTCATTTGTTGATAGTTGGTTCATAATTTTTTAAAATAAAACCAATATAGCAACATGACAATATATGTAGTATTAATTTGGACAAGACTGTAACACTAAAGACCAAAATAAAATATATAAAGTATAAAACAAAAGAAAACGAAAAACTTATACTGAGTCGTCCTACTTTATCAATGTAACACATTTGAGAGAATAAAAAAAAAATGGATGTGTGTTGCCACAAACTGCAGCACGCCCAAGCATCTAAAACTAGGCCCAAAATGGAGAAATGAAACAAAAATGTATGGCTGAGCGGACAAAAGTATGCAACATCTGATGTCTGATTTGAAAACTTACAAGGTAACTAGGTTAGGAATGGTTGGTTGGTTAGATTAGGCGTTAGTAAAGCATTTCAAAAACTTGTATAGAACATACAACATCTGTGGCACATGAATGTACATACGTATGTTGGACAGTCATATAAATGTAACACATAATATGTTGCAAGCAGCCACATTTCAGCATGTTTACCTCAACTGAATGTAGGTAAATAGATACTCGTATGTGAGTGAGTGAGTGAGTGAGTGAGTGAGTGAGTGAGTTAGTGTGTCCATATGTGGTGGTCTATATGTGGTTTAGGTTATGAAAAGGTTATGAAATGCCGTGCAAAATGAATAGTGTAGCACATTTTCCTTTATAAAATGTGCCTCTAAATGCTAATTTCATGTATGTTGTTGGTGTTTGTATGCTTCATTTATGTTGCACAGTACAGATAGAACTTTAATTAGACATTGGACATAAAGCTGAGTGGTTGCATTTAGAAATCTGGACACAATGTCTTGTTTTCACAACTCTCTTTGTGTTCTCTTGCCACAAAAACATGTGGCATAGATTATTTCGTTTTTGGTAAAATGAGTCAAATGATGCCACCTGTCAAAAGAATAGAGAGTAATGCATTTAATTTGGAAAATTAGACATCTTTTGTTCTCTTTGAAGGTGCGTCATCACTTTGTTCACAAACATAAATGTAAACAACAAATACCACAAATACAATGACAACAGCAGCAACAGCAGCAACATCAACATCATAATATAAATGAATATTTTATTAAGTGATTTTGTGGTTAAATAAGAACAACATTATAAACAACCACTCAACATAAAACAAATGGGGTTTTAGATAAACTGAATCAATGAGTCTCACAAGGTAACTTGATTTAATGGACGTTACTTTTTGTTGTAACTGTCATGCTTCTAATTTGTGTTAGACATAATACAATACAATACAATACTATAAAATACAATTCAAATCGCCTATTCTTGTTTTCATCCATGATTAGCCTTAGGACTTGAATATAGACATATGATGAAACCAAATACATCCAAAATGTCATATCAACTTTCATATTTAATGACCTAAAGTTGTATTATTTGTATAGAGAAATTTACAGACATTCACTTTATTGTAGGCAACTTAATCTTGACTGGCATGTAATGCAAATATGTAATACATGATTACATAAGGACTGAGTCGGTGAGGCAACTGATAGATTGAAAACTGACCTAGCAGAAAAGCTAACGTACATCCACAATATGTTCAAGTCAATGGCGAAGGATATTCAAATTGTCTAACTGTCAGGGTGCCTTGTCGCATGTCTTATACAAAATAGTATTATTGTTTCTGATTAATCCTTCTATATCTACTTACCGCTATCCTACACCCTTCTAATTGTCTTTCAGCATGCCTTAACTAAGTCGTAAGTTGTAAGTTCTTCATCGTTGTCATTGTCTCAATGACCTTCTGTCACTTCCTTAATTCGCTTGCTTGACTTTGGTTGTTAGTTGTTTGTTTCTTGTTTCTGAATTCTTGTGTGTTCGTTCGTCCTTATTACATGTTTGTCAATTGTCATGTTATTCAGCAAATCAACAGTCACTCAACTAAAATAAACTAAACTGAACTTATACAACAATTTAGCAATGAAATCAGTACATTGTTATATTTATTTATTTATTTATTTATTATAATTATAGAGAACTTCATAATTTGTACATATTTTATATTAAATTAAATATTTCAAAGTTGATGTGGAAATATATGAAATCAAATAAATATCCAAAGATTTATATAGTATTTCAAAATACATATGTCCATACTCGTATATGAAGTGAAAAGTTTCAGTTTAATTTGTATAAAGATGTGTTTATATTACTGCCTAAAAGTATGCAATATATTTCACTTTGTGTAAGTGATTAGATGTAAGACTTCCTTGTAATATATATTCATTTTCCTTTAATTTATATAAAAGTCTAAAATACAATTAGTTATGAAATATTTACCTTTAATTAATGCATGAGATTTATTTTTATTTGTCCCTTACTAAATTCATAATAAAAATCAAATGATTTCTTTCTGTCAACACGAAAGTATGCACTGACAATTATGATTTCAGTAATGCAAGAATTTCCTTCTTTTTATATGACAGCACAAAAGTATGCAACACTTTTGATTGTGTTTTCTTTGTTTCTTAAGAAAATATCCCATGCGATAAAATTTATGTAAACTGATTTGATTTTGTTTAAGAAAATTATTACTATTACAATATTATTTTATTGACACAGATGTGGTTGTATTATTCTTTATCATTGTTGTTTTTTTTATGTATAAAATATATTTTATTTGTATTTTATACTTTTTATAGCCTTTTAATGTTTAGAGTTTATGTCTTCGATTCAAAATTATTATTATTATTATCTTATCATAAACATTTGCATTTGGCTTATTTTATTTCAATATTTTATTAATCATTATAATTTTATTGTCCTTGATGTTACACCAGTCAGTTATTTTGTACAAATCTCATATCTGAAGACGACAAACAAACCAATAAATACTAGGAAGGAAGCTAAATTTATTAATAAATTAATGACGAAAAAGAAAAAGGAACTGAAGCACAACAACAACAACAACAACCAATTTGAGACATAAGAAATTTATAAAGATTTTCGATAAAAAAAAAAACCATTTGAAAAAACGAAGAATAAAAGAGAAAAACAAAAAAAAAAAGATGGAAAAAGGATAAACCAAAGTTCGACATGCGTTTGTCGAATGCGTTCACTCACGTTGCCTTGCTGTCACCAGCTGTCAGGTTCAATCTTAATATTTGATGTCAAACGCTTCGGGAAATACACAGCTGTGCTCAGTAGTGTCATCCCAACAAAGGCAGTTCCTCTCTTCTATTTTTTTATTCCTACATTTTGTGACAGGACAACAAAAGTGTTTGTTAAAAAGATATAAGAAAAGGGGAAAATAAAAAAGTTATTGGGCATAAATCTGCGGGTTTAGTAGAAAAAAAGGCGATAAATGTTTTGAATTTATTGGTGGAAAAGAAAAGATTTAATCCTTTATGAAGAAGTGAAAGTCAATAGAAATTGATACAAACACGTGACCAACTTTGGTGATGATACAATAATTCCTCGGTTTTCTCTGATATCCACGAAATGGCAGTAAGTTGGATAATGTGAGAATTTCTCACTCTCATCTCTCTCGCTCTCTCTATTTCACAGTTACTGTAAAAATTAGTACATATATGCAAATTAAGTACCTAGAGTAAGTGAAAATAAGGAACCGGAATTCTTGTGCCGACGATGGCATTATCTACAAACAACTAACTAACTAGCCTAGGTAGGGGTTGTGGTTGTCATCTCTGCATTGTACTGATCCCAAGAAGCCGAGATTAGATTAGATTATCAGGGCAGGTATTAAAAATACACCTTCCCACTGCTGCCACCCGTGGGCCTATTGTGACAACCCTCGCAATTACAGTTCCTCCGCTATTCTGGTATTCATAAAAAATTCCAGAACCTTTTTCGGAGACAAATCTGCTATTTCACTTGGTTCCAGGTACTGGAAAGCCAAATAGCGGAGTCTAGTCAAAATAAGACCCTCACAATTTCTTAGCACATACTCTTCTGTCTCTTCCTCTTCATTACATAGACAAAGTCATAGTCATACATCGAAGCCAAGATAATAAATTCCCAAATCTTACGCTTGATATGAGACTACCAGTTCAGTTTTCTAACCAGGGTCTACCTTAGTAGGTCTTTAGCAGTGAGTTCCAAAAGAAAAACATTACAATTCAGAGAGACTAAGTGTCTAAACGAGAAATAAGTAAGTAAACTTCTTGGCATTTAATTTAAACCATTTGCAAGGAACAAAGTTTAAAGCTTAAACTTTTTTGTAAGAATAAAAAACTGTTAGTTCACCCATTTTCCTTTATTTGTTCACATCCTTTTTATTTTTTGTTTTTCATATCCTGCCTATATACTTAGTATTTTATTCTCTTTTTCACTATTTCTCTTTTCCATTTTTCCTTTTTTTTTTCCCTTAAAAATTTGTGCTTAATATGCAAAAGTCGAAAATCTGTTCAAGAAATTATAATCATTATCAATTTATTTTTGCAAAAATCTTTTCTCTATTCTTTTCCACACTGGTAAGTTTACCACCTCCTACTTTCCCTCTATTCCTTCGTTCTACTTCAGCACTTACTTCTCTGACCCAGAACCAGAATCAGAATCAAAAGTATTGTAGATTCTGCATAATCATCATGGCAAATAAATTTGAAATGCTAAATTGACTTTGTAAGGGTCATTCACGTGGTCATGCATACTAAATAGATAAGATTTAGAGTAATATCTCCCTCAATCTCTTCAGCCCTCTCACTCTCTCTCCACTTTCCTCTCTTTCCTCCCACTTTCAATCTCTCTTAGTATGGAGGAGAAATTATTGTGTTGTTGATGATGATTGTTGCTTTTGTTTATAAGAATAAATTTTTTTTTGTTCTTCCCCGGTCATAAAATGTTAAAAATTGTGGCAAAATGAAAATAAATGAGCGAAGCATGATAAGAGAATGAATGAAAGAGAAAAGAAATAGGGTATGAACAGGACAAAAGTAGCACCTTAGATTATCATTTGTCATCGAGTCAAATTAAAGTATTTTTTTTTTTTTTTGCTTTTTACTTTCTTATTATTTTCTTTCATATTTGTTTGATTTGTCAAAATCTTGTAGTCTGGTGATTTAATGAGGCGAAAAATTAGTTTTGTCTCAAAGGCAGGGAGAGAGAGGGAAGACAAGGATGCATAAGAATAAGTTATATAGTTAGATTAAGGACATATGGATGATAGAATGATGTAGGAATATATAATTATTCTATAGCAAATCAAAAGATATAAATCAAAAAGTAAAAAACTTATAAATCTCAAATGAAAGATACGAGTATTTATCTTAAATTTAATCCAATATTTCATCAAGTTGTTATTCAGTTATTTTCAAAAAAAATCATGGAAATGAAAATAAAAATCTTATTTAATTTTGTATTGAAAGTGAAACCATGAATTAAGCATAATCAACTGAGAGAAACTGAAAGGAAAGGAAATCGCGATTTCTCGTTGTGATCCAAAGCAATTTAATGCTTCATTGATAAACACATGTCGCTGGTAAATGACAAGCAGCAACAAGAGCAGCAAACATGCGATTCTAACAATGCCAAGGATGTCGCCAATTGACGGAGACTAAAAGACATGAAATCGAAACACGAAATACATATTCGTAAACATATCGCGATTCAAACAGTTTGAAAATCAGACTCAGGCAGTGAGACAATCAGACAAACAAAAACAGACATACAGATTGGCAAATAACGAGACTACAAGACCTTGTGAATTGTAGTCAGTCGGCCTCGGAAAAGAAAAGAAAGAAAGAAATCAAATAAATGAAAGGACTCAGTGCCGCCCAGAAGTTTATGCCACTTAATGGAACTTAACGCAAAATTCAATTACAATAATTTTGTCTTTTTTTTTTTTTTTTTTTTTTTTGGCTGCAAACCAAGGAAAGCAAACAAAAATGCTTAGAAAAGTGAGGAAAATTTTGTGGAAAACATTTTACCGGCATGTGTGGCATATGTTCTTATAAGTGTGTGAGTGTGTGTATGTGTGTGTGTGTGTGTGTGTGCAGAGGCATAGAATCGTGAAAAAAAGAAAGAAAACTTTTTCGCATTGAACTTTTGTCGTTGGAAATTTTCCTTTTATTTCTTTAGCTTTTTCTTTGGCTGCTGCAAGTGATGTCACCAACAAAAATCTACACAAATATACAATAGTAAATTCAAGATTATTCTTGGTTCCACGACTCACATTTGTCTGTCCCAGACGACCACACAAACAAAAAAAAAAAAAACGAATAAGAAGAAGGAGGAAAAACTCCTTAAGATGTGAAACTTTCTCGCCTTTATCGTGGTAACACGCAATCGTTTTCCAATTAGTAGCAGCCAATGCCAGTCCAAACCACAACAGCAGATACTCGTATCTTCACCCCAACTTATCTCACTCACCTCTAAATACAATAAAAACTTTCAATTAACATAATTTGTTTTATTTGTTTGTTTGTTCTCATTCTTATAACTCTTCGATTTCTTTATCTGAAGCAATCTTAGCAATACCAATTTGTTGTGATGCAGCATCAAAAACAGTATAGTAACGTCTCAAGAAGACTTCACCCATTATTATCATATCTAAATTTTTCATTGTTGTAAATCTAGACATGCATTTGGGTAAACCATCTTCATCATCATCATCATCATTGAATAATTCAAATATAAAATCCTTTGGTGAAAGTTTGAAATTGTTATTGGCAATTGTAAAATTTATATCTGGCATTGTTGCCAATTGTTCACAATCCACAAAAGCTTCACCATCGCCATTATCCTGTGCACCAATTTGTAGATTAATCATTCGATAAACCGAACGAGGTACCATAATAAGGGAACTACTTGAATCAATGATAACTTGACAATTGTAACAACGATGTTTGCCATTAATACTCAATGAATCCAAAGTAAATTGCCAACTATGATTACTGGAAGCCATAGTCCTGATACATGGTATATAAGTTAAGGCACCATTATAAAGTTTAGTATCCACACCACCCAGTATAAGGAAACCAGAGGAATTATCATTGAAATGCAAAGAAAAAATAGGTTTTTCAATAGATTCCTGATTCAATAGTTGCCTAAGCGGTGACTCTTGTTGACCAAAATCCAACCCAAAAATACCATCAAATGGTGAATTGAGAAATATATCAGCAGGCATCTGTTGGGCTACAATAAATTCCTGATTCGTAAGACTCATAATGCCTTCACCAAGAGTAATTGTATCTCTAGCATAAGAACCAATAAGATCTGTCGTTTCATAGGGCATCAAATAGATGTCTTTCTTTGTTTTAAAAGTACTTGATTTTTTTGCATTGAATTTATTGTGATTCCAACACGCGGCATTTGTTGTAGAACATTGTAAGTCCGGTACCCATAATTCACTAGATGCAGTATCAAAGAGTACACGAAAGTTTTGTGGTGGTGTACCAATGCCAATAATACCGAAATATGGCATATTATAAGTATGCCAATCTAATGAATCCAAATCGAATGAGTCCCATTTTGTTGTTGGTAATAAATATTTTGCTTGAAGTTGTGCCTTTTCAGCTTTAATGTTGTGCTGCCTTTGGATGAAAGTCTCCTGCTTATAAATTGGAATACGCAGCAACTCGGCATGGCTTACCACAGACAAAGTAAGTATTATTATAAAATATCTATACATTATTATTTTCAAAATATGTATGTGTAAAACAAAAATGTATTCTTAACAATTGAAGTAATTTTATTGAACTGATGTTCTTACACAAGATTACAATTGTTTTATTAGAACAAAAGGAAATACGATTTCGCAGTTCATATGAATTTATGCTTGTGTATATTTAAATAATAAAAATAATGTCAATTCCGGTATTTTGAATTTTATTGAATTAGTCATTGAATAATCTTCTTATAAAAAATGTATTTATAGTAAACTTAAAAAGAAACGATTCACTCAATGCTGTTGTTTGTTCTGAGAGGTTGTTTGCTGAGTAACCCATTTCTTGTGACTGTTTCGAAAATGAAACATTATTTGAAACTTTAAAAAATTAACTCAAAAAATTTCAAAATATTGTCTAGTAATTTTGAGGTTTTTTGCTTTGTCTGTGTTACATTGCATATAAATTGAACAAGAATTGATGTCATAGAAGAATTTGAAAATCATGTTGGGAAAACGAAACATCCACCGAATGTGTTAAATGATTGCTATTCACTTTGAATATTCTCCTTGCGTGTTATACTAGTATAGCAGACATAACTGTAAAAGGTTGATTTGTAGAAAACCTTAACATTTCGCCTTCAAATATTTGAACCTCTTGTCTGCGGTTACCTATTCAAATTTATTCATTATGGTGTTGCATCTACAGAGAAGGATCCTGTATATGGTCTCGGTGGGAAAGTTGTATTGTACTTTCTTAAGTCTTCTGAGGGTTGGAGAATGCATCGCATTCCATTTTTTCATCTTATAAACTAATATAAAGGTTATGAAGGCTCAACAAACGCCATCAACAGCAATCTCCGGTAGAGTACCACCAGATATGTGCAGAAATCGCAAATAAAAGTCATCACTTTCATGTTCTCTTACAAAGACTGGTTGTTTAAAGAGAATATGCATAAAAGTTGCAAGCGACTTACTGATTTTCATTTTTTCCGTACTTGTCTGCCACCGATTGATTCGATCATAAGAATTATTCAAAAAGTCATGTTTTTTTCTTTTTTTTTGAGTGCGTCAAGGAGGTGTAAATCTTCTTAAGATTCTATCAGATCAACCTACCTGAAAGCACGATACTAAAACCACCCGCGGACTACACTGACTTTTTTTTCAACCCTGGTGAACCACCAATCAGGGTATTACTTCGCCAGGGAGAGTAGGTTAGACCACACTCTGTTTAACTCCTCATCTTTGCGGACCTTCTGCATTATTGCAACGATTATCGCGCACGCAGTCTTCCAGGAGTCTTCTTCTGCCTTAAGCATGTAGTTAAGCGAGCCAATTGGTGTAAGGTTTCCACCTACCTCAGCCGTGATTAACTCTCTGAGGTGTACAGACCGGGAACAATCCATGAGAACATGACTAGCATTTTCTCGCTGGTTTGTACAAAACTTGCCTGTTTGGGTGTGGGTCATCTAAATGCAGATACTCCCGAATACATCCATGCCCCGTGAGGAACTGTGTCAGATAGTAGTTCAGCATTTCAGTGTACCATGATCCCTAGACTCCCAAACACTGATGTTCGGAATGAGCTCGTACGTCCAACGCCCTTTTGTTGAGCTTTGCCACCGCTGCTACCAGGAATCAGCTGGTGTGATGTGTGTATGTATGCGTTTGTGTGTGTGTCTGCTTGTGCGCTGCAGTCTACTATTCTTTGCTACATGCTTTGTTTTGCAACCCCCCCTCTACCACTCATCGATTTACTCAACTGACTTCACACACCAACAAAAAGAGACATTTTCTTTGCTACCTGCATTGTTTTCCAACAACCCCCCCCCCCTCCCTTCCCCTCTCACTCTCGCCATCTCCGGCTCACTCAACTCACATCACACAGCAACAAAGAGAGACCTTTTCACTTGTGATTTTTATTTCGTTCCTTCCTTTGATGAGAAATTGATTGAAATGTTTTTTTTGAGACAATTAATTTGTTTCCGTTTTGTTGTTTTTGTTTTTTTTGTTTTCGTTGAGAAAATAACCGCCGCTGACTTTTAAAAAACAAAACGAAATATTATACTCCGAGAAGATGAGATTTTTTTCAGTCATTCTCCGAGCAGACCACATTGAAAATAAAAGTTCATTGTTATTTGCGACCTCTGGAAATGGGTGAAATCATGGTCATGCATTCGATACAGCAGCTTCCTGGTGCTGGTCCAGTGAATTATGGTCATATATTCAACTATTACGTGATGCTGGTGGTCATGTCGCTTTGTCATAGGTTATGAATGAGTCATGTGCTGGGTACTTGAAAATATGAAATATGAGGGTATGCTTATTTTCAAGAAAACAAATGGTTTGCATCTGAGATAAATTCTCACCCTTAAAAGTGAAAATAGTAAAAAGGTTTCAATATATGATATTGAGGAAAGAAAGTTACCTCTTATTTCAGTTAATATCCTTTTCCTTTCAGCAAGATTTACCATTTTTTTAAGAGACAAAATTTCTTAGAAAAAACTTAAAATTGTGTCTAACAAAGTCTCTTATGTAAGCAGAATATTAATGTCCCATACCCGACAAATGATGTCGAAACAAAAAACCATAAATAACTGTAAGTATGCCATTTGTAATCAGCGTTGATTTTTTGCGTTATTGAGAAACTATTCTAAACTGTGCTACATAAACTTGATTTCAATTAACACTACTACTATTTATCCTATCACGCACAATATTTTGTGTCCCATTTGCTTTGAAAGAAAAAGCTGAGCAAGCGAGATAAAAAGAATATTGTTGAATGTCAGAATTTGACATTTCTTTAAAAATTATTTACTTTACTTGGATACAATAGAACGACAATGGCCGAACAGAATAATATTCCCAGGAAATTTGCAATGCAAATGATTGACTTTTTAAATGGTACGAAAATAATTTTTGAATAAAAGGTACTAAAGCTTTAATAGCTTTGTTTGTTTTCCCATTAATTTTACAGAATCCAGTGATGAGGAGACACGTGAGAAAAAATTTGTATATCGTGAAATTTCCAACTTTCAATTAGTCACCGGTGTTCTTAAGAAGAAGAATCCAAATTTGAATGCAGTTAAAAAGACTGAAACCAATTGGAGTAAATATTTCACATATCAAAAATATTAGATAAATTTATATTAATTTTTGGTTTTCTTCAAGACTCAATTACCGATGCTGATATAGCAGAAATTTGGTGCCCCACATCCGAGGATGCCTTTATTGGTGTGCATAACTACCATGAAGACAATTGGCGTCCACTCAATGAACCTTACAAGCCTAGCATTGATGTTTTGTATACAAAGGAAAAGCGACAGAATTTATATCATGAGAATGAGAATTATCCCAGCTTAGAAGGGCTGCCATATTTTCGTGCCTTGCAAAGACATACAAATAAAATGGACAAGACCTCGATTGATTTTATATATGAATTGCCAAAGAAACCAAGTTCGTCTATAAATAATAAGCCACGCTCGGTTTCATTGCCAGCAAGGATTCCACCGGGATTTGAACGTTATGCGCCAAAGTATTTCAATAAAATGGAAATGGATGCATCTGGAGACAATTACCCAAAGGGAAGCCCCACAGAAAATTCAATATCTGATTATTTGGAGTCGAAAGTTGCCAAAGCAAGAAAAGCTTTAAAGGAAACATATTTCGATAAATTGGAAGCAATCTCATCAGAAAATGTGCAGCCATTGAGTGTTGATAAAGGACAAGAAGCTAAAGACGCCGAGGATAGTGAGGAGAACGAATTGGCTTTGATATGAAAGGTTTATACTATCATGGTAACAAGATTGGAATTCTAATTTTATAAAACAACATAAATTATTGTAATATACACATTATTATGAATTAATATGTATTATTTATGTAAAAAAAAAGAATTGCAGTAAAAGTTGAATTTTGTGTAATTTAAAAAAAAAATAACCTTTAATACATATTTAGTAGAGTACCCAACCATGCTTCGCACGGCTTGATTCCATTCTTAGCATCACTATATTCTCTCTCTTACCCTTTGAGCATCAACAAAGAACACAGTTTGAGTATCAGAAAATTAAAGTTCTATTTTAGTTAAGTTTTTGTGGTTGTTTTTATATCCCAGATCTCGGGAACGAGGGCGCATATCGGCACAAAAACTATCCTATGTTCAAGCCAGGAACCAACCATACACATTCACAAAATTTCATTCCAATTATATGAACGGTATGGCAGCGCATAACATACGAACAATTTAAAACAATAATTTTTATATATAAGAAGATATTTTGTTTATGGTTCATATAACAACTTATTTGAAAAAGAATGTAATAATAATATTTCTAAGTTTGACATTATGGCTGCTTGTGATGGCATATGCCATCAATATAAAAAATAGTGACAATTTGATGCTTGATAGTTGCGCATGATAACAAATTCATAACTACTAACATAATAACTTCTAATGAATACATATTTAGTTTTTTGAATACAAGTATGTATGTACAATAGATTAGAGAAATATAACAACAAAATAATAAGACTGGAAAATAAACGAAAAGAAATGTTGTTTAACAAATTGTCTGGGAGATTACCGGAATCATATAGGTACTCCATTTGGTATCGCAAGGGACCCTGGTTCTATGCGTGGCCTTGGCCAACCAGTATTACCTAACCTAACGGCACTGAGTCAATGATGAATAATATAAATAAGAAATACTTTTAGACCATTAATATTGGATTGTATGAGGGTATCTCCCCTATTGGTCCGATTCAGTTGATTCCGACAAATGTACTGCGTATAGTAAAAAACTAGCAAGCTATCTAGCTCAATAACTAAGGGACAAGGTTGGATACATAAAGATGGACATACATACAGACGGACAACTTGTCTCGTCGTGCTGATCAAGAATAGATAACTTGAAGATGACAGTTGAATTCCGGTATACTGGTACCTTAAAACCAACCGTAAGTTCGTCAAATCAAACAAATATCAGAATAATGGTGATAGATTCTCCATTATTGACATTATTGACAGTCGAATTAATATTTTAGCAATCAAAGATCAAATATTTGGGAATGCATTGTATCAACAAGACAACGTTTTTGCACTAGCTCGATTTTTGTATTGTGCCACCATTTCTATATAATCAATGAAATATATCTAGTATTTATAAGTAACGTTCGGATATCCAAATTAATAGGGCCTAAATGATTTTGGGTGGCATGGATGGTAGTTTGTATTCCAGTATTTGTAGTTGCTTATTGTCAATTCATAATAGATAAGGTCTTCATCAACTGGAATTCATTTTAACAAAATTGTCTAACTATAGAATAGTTTCAGGTATCTCTTTCAATAGATTTCCAACACAGCGTTCCTTGTTATTCATGACTTTATTGTCGCTACTGACTATAAGGATACACAATTTCAAGTTACGTAAAGTGAACAAGTTACACCATTTGTTGTTCAGCAATGGTGGTGTACAGTCTCATCGACATATTTATTATAGCTATATCAGCACTATAACCAACAGCAATGGCATGTCTAACTTTGAAGATTCTGGATCCAACTTCTGGATATTATGCGACAACAGAGTTAGATTTCTAATTCGCTTTTTCCCTTTAGAGAATTTGCAAAACAATAGAAGAAACAATAACAAAATAAACCAAATAACCAAATTTGTTTTCTTCTAAACTTAACCATCTGAAAAAGCAACTTTACGTCAACATTTCGATAATCTTATTTACAATATTTAAATTAACAAATATAAAGTCTTTTTGTTCGTGGTACGAATAAACTATCTGGTAACTATTTTTCTTCCGTTATAGTACGTCGAATATTTAATATTTGCGTCATTTAACAATTGAAGATCAAATAAAACACACATGCCGAATCAATAGAATTTTGGTAAATTTGTTAGCGATTTATAAATATCTGATCCGGTTTTACCGACTCAATAGTTATAAAAGTAGTTTCTTCGAAGTAATAACAATATCTTAACTTGCGTATCAGAAATGATTAAAAATATTTTGGTAGTTTCTTTAATTTTTGGTATCGGATTGAACTTAGATACTACCGTTGCCGAAGTGCAAAGGATTGAAATACATCATGTGGCGAATTTTTCAAAATCTTTTGATGATGTGAAAGTTGAAAAACTAATTTTGAGAGCCAAATACAATATCATAACTGCGAAGGTCGGTGAAACCAATGAACAGCTGCACAATTCTCTTAATACACAATATTATGGTAGGATCTCGATTGGTACGCAACCTCAACCATTTAATATACTCTTTGATACGGGATCATCAAATCTTTGGGTACCATCTTCGAAATGTCCTGCATCAAATAGAGCTTGCCAACGCCATAATAAATATAACTCGACCAAATCAAGCACGTATAAGAAGAATGGTCAAAGCTTCACCATTGCTTACGGCACTGGCAGCCTAACGGGATTCCTCTCTACTGACACGGTTCGAGTTAATGGCTTAGCTATCAAAGATCAAACATTTGCGGAAGCAATGCAAGAACCTGGCACCACTTTTGTAAATGCACCGTTTGCTGGAATCTTCGGCATGGGCTACAAATCTATTGCAGTCGATAATGTGACACCACCTTTCGATAATATGATTGCACAGGGTCTCGTCCCACAACCAGTTTTCTCCTTTTATCTGAGACATACCGGTACAGCTGTCAACGGCGGCCAACTTATACTTGGTGGCACAGATTCCAATTTATACACGGGTCCTATTACTTATGTAAAGGTTTCAAAACAGGGCTATTGGCAATTCAATATGATTGCAGCGCATGTGAATGGTGTCAGCTGGTGCAACAATTGTCAAGCAATCGCTGATACAGGTACCTCACTCATTGTGGTACCTGAAGCTGCTTACAATAAAATTAACAGGCAAATTGGAGCACAAGAGAATGGTAGTGGTGAGGCATTTGTTGCATGTGGAAGGGTATCTTCACTACCCAATGTCACCTTCAACATTGGTGGCACTCAGTTTAAACTTAAACCTGACCAATATATTATGAGAATAAGACAAAATGGACAAGCCATATGTATGTCTAGTTTCACAACTATGCCAAATTTCAATTTGGTCATACTGGGTGACACATTTATAAGTCAATACTACACAGTATTCGACAAAGGCAATAATCGCGTGGGTTTCGCAAAAGCTGTTTAAAGGAAATTCTCTTAAATATTCATTAATAAAAAATTAAATTGGAAAAGAAAAATACTAAAGTTTTAATTCGATATTATTTCTCAAATTAATCTTTGACCAGTCATCAACTAATGGTGTGTATTCTTATATACATAGTTTGAAGATGAGTTAAGAAAAAACAGTTAAATTCCAGTATATTTGTATAGAGATATTTTCGTTTATAGAAAACCAACCGTATGTCCACCAAGTGATCAAGTCTCTACCTAGTGCGGTTCATGAGACACAGAATCGAAAAAACGTGACGATTTTTATTTTTTCACTCAAAATTTTACTCTAAATTTTTGCCCAGCGCCTTTAAAGAAGTTTCACTTCAAAAATCTTGCAATTTTCATTCACATTTCTGGGGGTTTGAACCCCCAAAACCTCCCTGCGTACGCGCCTGGTTTTAGCTGCATTACCAAATATTTGGGGATGCATCAACATGGAACCTTTTTTCACAAGGACCGTTTGCTCGAATCTTTGAGCTTTAAAAATAATGCTGTGAATGTGGTAGCACCTCTTTCTAATTATACTTGTTGGGGTAGATTCTAGTTTACAGTCGGGTTCTACCATATTACCTATCTGCTGAGCATATCAATTATGTCAGTTGGCATAATGATGAGGCCTTTGAAGCATGTGGAAGAATATTTTCTAAAATTTTAAATTAGAAAAACAAGGATTTGTAATTTGAAAAGATTTTAACTTAAATTAATACAGTGGTTATAATTAATAGATTGCGTCATAACCATTTAGATCATATCCCACTTTTAAAAAAACATAAATACCAATTACATATTAAAGTAAAAATTGATCATTTTTGCAATCACACTCCGAAAAATCAAAAAACAAAAAAAAAATTTCTAATAAAGACATGAATTTGGATCTGGGTTTGTATGGTAGATAGCCGCACTAGTTATCTGATTCGGCTGATTCCGATAAATGTACTGCGTATGGTAAAAAGAAAGCTCTGTGCAAAATTTCCGATAATTACCCGTATAACTCAATTTATGGTAAACTTTTTAAGATTACAATATGAACTATAAGATTCTCAAAATAAATATGTAATATTGCATAATTAGAGGTATACCATATTTTAACACAAGTTAGATAAGCTCCAAAACCAAATGTATTAACACACCTAAATTTAGTTTTCTAGGTTTTATAGTTTTATCAAAAAACCTTACTATGTATAGCATACATGCTTTTATATTGTTTGCACCTTGGGGAGCAGATATTGGAAGATATATTATATTATTGCGGGCAATAATTTTTTTAAAAATAAACATTTTTAACTTTTTTAATTAGATCAATTCATCTCGATGTCCTTACCATTTTCATATATGTATGGATGTGTATGTATTCGTGTATACCAAACAGAGTCTTATACAATTTCTCCTGTGTTTTTACTTATTTTGAAGATGGTTGATTCTACAGATATAGGGTATAAGAAATGAATGATAAGGGCATAGATTGAATGGATTTCACAGAAATAATGCTTTTCTTTTGTTTACTTTTGTTTTTGTCCAAATCATGATTGATCTTCAGCCGCTAGAAAATAGAATTCACTTCTTATCGTACAAAAGACAAAAAAAACCACACTAACTTTGGCTATGCCGCACTTTTAATACTCTTTACGCACTTCTTAGTGGTTCGAGGAAATGGGTCAGACACTTATAGTGTCCAAATCTCAAATCGATAGCACAAAAAACAAAAAAGTTTTTCTATTATAATAAGAACATGAATTTGGATTCATGTTTGTATGGTGCAAACTCTCTAGCTCAAAAACTGAGGGACTACTTTGCATATACGATATACAGACAAACAGACGGACATGGGTAGATTAACTTATCTTGTTGCGCTGATCAAGAATATATGTATATACTTTATGGGGGGATATACATATTGATAGACACATTTGTCGACAAGTTAGTAGAAATGATCGCATGATAATCGCATGCCCATCAAGAAGCATACCCACTTTGTCCAGACGCCTCAGAATGTTGAAGCCAAGAAGGCTTTCCTGCAACTTCACCACATGCTCTTTATTCTGAGGAATTCACCAATCCAATAAATATGGTTCCCCAACAGAGCGCCGGTTGGCAAAATCACAATCAATACGATTCAAGCGCTTCTAGCACTTATCAACAAAATGGCCAAAGCTTCTCTATTCAATATGAAAGTGGTAGTCTCACAGGCTTCCTTGCTACAGACAATGTCGATGTTAATGGTCTAACAATTAACGCTCAAACATTTGCTGAAGCCACAAATGAACCCGGCAACTCTTTCGCTGATAGCAAATTTGATGGTATGCTTAGAAAGGCATACCAATCACTTGCTGTCGATGGTTTTACACCTCTATTCTACAACATGGTCATGCAAGTATTGGTCAATAATTCCGTCTTCTCTTTCTATTTGGCTCGTGACGGTCCATTAACTGAGGGTGGTGATCTGATCTTTGGTGGTTCAGATCCTTCCTTGTATAGTGGTTCACTAACTTACGTACCACTTTTGGAAGAATCTTATTGGCAATTTGAAATGTGTGGTGCCTCTATTGGTGGCAACTCTTTGTGTAACAATTGCCAAACTGTCGCTGATTCTGGTACTTCCTTCATTGTTGTCCCATACAACGCTTACAATTATGTGAACCAGTGCTTGGGTGTGGACAATAAACGAAAAGTTGATTGTTCCATTATCGAGTGGTTTCGCACCAGTTGCATATGCAACTACTAAATTGAATAGATATCTATCTATTTTTTAAAAAAATATGAGAACTTTCCTTATAATAATTTCAAAGTGAACAAACGATTTTTTCATAGGTAATTCTGATAATATCAAATTACAATATATAGATACCCCCTTCTCCCTTATTACTACTTTATATAAATAGTATAGAAATGTATAGAAAATATACTGAATAGATAACGATAACAATCAATGATCCAAATGTCCCAAATGTATCAAAGCCATTAACATTAAAATCGAATCAGAAGCTAATGATACAAAGTAGAAAAGAGAAGTGATAAGGGCTACTATAATGAGTCTATAAAAGGCATAAACAGGTAAATTTTCAATTTTAGTTTCATAAGACATTCCGGCGAAATGTTCTACAAGACAATCGTGCTTCTTGTCGGTACATTAGCTCTGGCTAACGCTGCACTATTTCATGTTCCGCTCCAGAAAACAGGCAGGAAACGAACTGTCGAAAGTTTTAAACGCGAAATAGCCTTCTTCACGGCAAGATATAATGCCGTGGCATTAACAGCACTTCAAAACGAAACTCTGTCGAATTATGGAAACGATCAATATTATGGGAACATAGCAATTGGAACTCCACCACAACCATTTAAGGTCATTTTCGATACGGGATCATCGAATTTGTGGGTACCACTAGCATCGAATGGAACCACAGATGAAGCTGCAGCCACGCATAATTCCTTCAATACGAGTGCCTCATCAACTTGTATAAATAATGGTACTGCAATCTCTATAGAGTATGGCACGGGAAGTATGTCGGGTTATTTGGTACAGGACACAGTCACAGTGGCTGGCAGTTTGAGTATAAAAAATCAAACATTTGGCGTTGCTAGTTCCGAACCGGGTTCAACATTTGTCGATTCCATGTTTGATGGTATCTTTGGCATGGGCTTCCAATCGATGGCTGTGGATAATGTTGTACCACCGTTTTATAATATGTATAGCCAAAAATTGGTTGATGCGAATGTCTTCTCATTTTATTTGGCACGTAATGGTACCGCTATTGATGGTGGTATGCTAATATTTGGTGGCTCCGATCCAACTTATTACAATGGCAATTTGACCTATATGCCTGTGACTACCCAAGGATATTGGCAATTTATACCTGATTCAATCGTTATAGAGGGAAATGTTACTTTATGTAAACCGTGTGGAGCAATCGCAGATACAGGCACCAGTCTAATTGGTGTGCCACCGACTGCTTACTTTGAAATATTGGAAATCATAAGCTTTTTCTTTTCGTATGACTCTGGTTTATATCTAATTGATTGTAGTAGCATCGATTCTTTACCAGATGTAATCATTAGCTTGGCCAATGTAACTTTTGCACTCACACCGAATGATTACGTCATTCCAATCTTTGTCAATGGAGTTACAATTTGTACTAGTGCCTTTCAAAATTCAGGTATGGATCTGTGGATTTTGGGAGATGTTTTCATTGGAAAATATTATACCGAATTCGATTTTGGTAACAATCGTGTGGGATTCGCGCGTGTAAACGGCACAAATGGAGCTGAAAATAGTGTGAAACTGTTTCAATTTGCTACTTTAATCTCTGTGATTCTAACTTGTCTTGTGCAGTATTATGTATAAATATTAAAATTAATTAGCATTTTGAAAAAATAAAATTAAAATACATTAGATTTATTAGAAAATTAATTTGGATTTCGAACTATTTATAAAAGTTGTTTTGAAAACCTTTATATAAACCGCAATATATTAATCATTTCATATGATATACCATATGATCCTTCATTTAATTTCTTCGATAAATATAAGATAACTGACGCGTGTACTCGTAGCATAAGACACTTGAATTAACACTCATCTACTCATGATTCATATGCTTATGTATCGCTTTGAATGACAAATAAGTATTTAAAAAATATAAAATGTCTAACTTTGGCTATGCCGATTTTTTAATACTCTTCACGCCCTAGCTAGTGGTCCGAGGGTCTTGAAATTTATAATGTTGGTGGATATGGGTCAGACACTTATAGTGACCAAATTCAAATCGATAGTACAAAAAACAAAAATTGTAATAAGTGCATGAATTTGGATCCATGTTTGTATGGGGGACCTCCCCTAATGATCCGATTCGGCTGATTCCGACAAATGTAATGCGTATGGTGAAAAAAAGCTCCGTGCAAACTCTCTAGCTCAAAAACTTGGGAACTAGTTTGCATATACGATATACAGACAAACAGACGGACAAGGGTAGATCAACTATATGTACATATATTCTTTATGGGGGGATATACATATTGATATACCTTGTATATATGACGCTCAAATCGATCAAATATGACGAGAATCGATATAACGAAAACCTTATGTGTAATCACTTTTTCAAATCGATTTTCACGCACGAATCGATTTGACGAAAACAGCACATGAAAATCGATTTCAGTTTTTTTAATCGATGTCATGTAAACACTCAAATCGATTTGAAATTCAGAATGTTGTTTCATAAGAGTTGCCTTGTGGTAGAACTATTTTGCTTTATTTTATCTTTTTTTAATAATTTGTGATTTATATACTGAAAAATCATTGTATAACGTTATTAAAAAGCAGGATAAGTATTTTACATTTATATACATATTATTTTATTCAATGTGATTTTAAAAAATAAGTTATTCTATTGAGAAAATCACATTATATTTTATGTCAACAAGATAGTAGATATAATCGCATGATAACCGCACGCCCATCAAGAAGCATACCCACTTCGTCCTTTGAGGTGCTCTTCGATTCCGGCTCATTGAATTTGTAAGTACCATCGGTTAATTGCAAGAGCGCCGGTTGGCAAAATCACAATCAACACGATTCAAGCCCTTCTAGCACTCATCAACATAATGGCCAAAGCTTCTCTATTCAATATGAAAGTGGTAGTCTTTCAGGCTTCCTTGCTACAGTCAATGTCGATATTAATGGTCTAACAATTAACGCTCAAACATTTGCTGAAGCCACAAATGAACCCGGCAACACTTTCGCTGATAGCAACTTTGATGGTATCCTTGGAATGGCATACCAATCACTCGCTGTCGATGGTGTTCCACTGGGGGTGTACAACATGGTCATCCAAGGATTGGTCAATAATTCCGTCTTCTCCTTATATTTGGCTCATGAACTGATCTTTGGTGGTTCAGATCCTTCCTTGTATAGTGTTCATTAACTTCCGTACCAGTTTCGGAAAATCCTATTGGAAATATGAAATATCTGGTGCCTCTATTGGTGACTACCCTTTGTACTGGTACTTCCCTCATTGTTGTCCCATACAATGTTTACAAATATTTGAACTAATACTTGAGTGTGGACAACAAACGCAATGTTGATTGTTCCATTATAAATAAACTGCCAATGATGTCATCATTGATCAATACTGTACAGAATTCGATTTTGGTAATAACAGCATTGGTTTCGCACCAATTGCATAAGTTTCTACTAAATTGGGTAGATATCTATTAAAAAAAAAGAAAATATAAGAACTTTCCTTATCAAGTGATATTGGTTTAAATTCTCTATTTTTATACTCTTCACGTTAGTGAATAGTATTATAAGTTTGTCACACACAGAAGGAGACATCGCAGATCACATAAAGTATATATATATTTGTGATCAGCTCGATGAGACAACTGGATTTAGCCATGTCCGTCTGTCCGTCGGTCCGTCTATTCGAACTCCTAGTCCTTCAGTTTTTGAGCTAGAGAGCTGAAATTTTGTACATAGGTTTCTTTACCAAACGTCGATCAAGTTCGTGAATCAGCCGAATCGGACCACTAGAAGAGTACCTCCCATACAAACCCCTTTAAATTAATGTTCTTGTTGGAACAAGTTTTTTGTTTTTTGACGTATCAAATTGAAATTTGGACACTATAAGTTTCTGGTCCAGCAACCATATAAATTTCATGATCCTTGAATTACCAGGAGGGGTACCTCCCATACAAACCCCCTTTTAAATTAAAATTCTTATTAGAAAAAGTTGTTTTTTTTCGACTTATTGAACTGAAATTTGGACACTATAAGTCTCTGACCCATATACACAAACCATGAAAATTTCAAGATCCTCGGACTACTAGGAGGGGTACCCCCCATACAAACCGGGATCCAAATGAAAGTTCTTATTAGAAAACCTTTTTGTTTTTTGTACTATTGACTTAAAATTTGGACACTAACATAAGTGTCTGACCCATAGCCACCAACCTTATAAATTTCAAAACCCTCGGACCACTAGCTGGGGCGTGAAGAGTATAAAAACTTCGGCACAGCCAAAGTTAGTATTTTTTTTTATATTTTTCGTATGCATTTTTCGATGAATGCAATTGAAATTTGCCGTTAAATATACAAAATAAATAAAGAAAGAATTTTAAAAAACTTTAAGTGATTATGGGCTTGATGATATTATTGCAGTGATGTAATTTCTATATAAATTTGAAGACCACCGAATTAAGGAATTATTTCTATTGAAAATTTCAAAGTGAACAAACGATTTTTCATTGGTAAAATAAATATCAAATCAGATATTAATGGACTTAAGACCATAATTCTGATAATATCAAATTACAATAGAAAGACACCCCCTTCTCCCTTATTACTACTTTATATAAATAGTATAGAAATGTATAGAAAATATACTGAATAGATAACGATAACAATCAATGATCCAAATGTCCCAAATGTATCAAAACCATTGACATTAAAATCGAATCAGAAGCTAATGATCCACAGTAGAAAAGAGAAGTGATAAGGGCTGCCAAAATGAGTCTATAAATGGCATAAACAGGTAAATTTTCAATTTTAGTTTCATAAGACATTCCGGCGAAATGTTCTACAAGACAATCGTGCTTCTTGTCGGTGCATTAGCTCTGGCTAACGCTGCACTATTTCATGTTCCGCTCCAGAAAACAGGCAGGAAACGAACTGTCGAAAGTTTTAAACGCGAAATAGCCTTCTTCACGGCAAGATACAATTCCGTGGCATTAACAGCACTTCAAAACGAAACTCTGTCGAATTATGGAAACGATCAATATTATGGGAACATAGCAATTGGAACTCCACCACAACCATTTAAGGTCCTTTTCGATACGGGATCATCGAATTTGTGGGTACCACTAGCATCGAATGGAACCACAGATGAAGCTGCAGCCACGCATAATTCCTTCAATACGAGTGCCTCATCAACTTGTATAAATAATGGTACTGCAATCTCTATAGAGTATGGCACGGGAAGTATGTCGGGTTATTTGGTACAGGACACAGTCACAGTGGCTGGCAGTTTGAGTATAAAAAATCAAACATTTGGCGTTGCTAGTTCCGAACCGGGTTCAACATTTGTCGATTCCATGTTTGATGGTATCTTTGGCATGGGCTTCCAATCGATCGCTGTGGATAATGTTGTACCACCGTTTTATAATATGTATAGCCAAAAATTGGTTGATGCGAATGTCTTCTCATTTTATTTGGCACGTAATGGTACCGCTATTGATGGTGGTATGCTAATATTTGGTGGCTCCGATCCAACTTATTACAAGGGCAATTTGACCTATGTGCCTGTAACTACCCAAGGATATTGGCAATTTATACCTGATTCAATCGTTATAGATGGAAAGGCTACTTTATGTAAACCGTGTGGAGCAATCGCAGATACAGGCACCAGTCTAATTGGTGTGCCACCAACTGCTTATTTTGAAATATTGGAAATCATGAACATTTTTTTTTCGTATGACACTGGTTTATATCAAATTAATTGTAGTAATGTCAATTCTTTACCCGATGTAATCATTAGTTTGGCCAATGTAACTTTTGTACTCACACCAAATGATTACATCATTCCAATCTCTGTCAATGGAGTTACAATTTGTACTACTGCCTTTGAAAGTTCAGGTATGGATCTGTGGATTTTGGGTGATGTTTTCATTGGAAAATATTATACCGAATTCGATTTTGGTAACAATCGTGTGGGATTCGCGCGTGGAAACGGCACCAATGGAGCTGAAAATAGTGTGAAAGTGTTTCAATTTGCTACTTTAATCTCTGTGATTCTAACTTGTCTTGTGCAGTATTATGTATAAATATTAAAATTAATTAGCATTTTGAAAAAATAAAATTAAAATACATTAGATTTATTAGAAAATTAATTTGGATTTCGAACTATTTATAAAAGTTGTTTTGAAAACTTTTATATAAACCGCAATATATTAATCATTTCATATGATATACCATATGATCCTTCATTTAATTTCTTCGATAAATATAAGATAGCTGACGCGTGTAGTATAAGACACTTGAATTAACACTCATCTACTCATGATTCATATGCTTATGTATCGCTTTGAATGACAAATAAGTATTTAAAAAATCTACTTAAAAAATTAATATTGTCTCAATGGCAACCAACCATGATCGTTCATAAATTACAAATAGAAATTTTGTTACAACTGCTGATCATCATTATAATCATTTCAACGTAAAAAAATACCAAAAACCATTAAAAAAAGACTAACTTTGGCTAATACTCTTCACTAGTGGTAAGAGGGTCTTGAAATTTATATGGTGGATATGGGTCAGACACACATTGTGTCCACTTTTAAGTCGATAGTAGAAAAAACAAAAAAGTTTTTCTAATTAAAACATGAATTTGGATTTAGGGTTTGTATGGGAGGTACCCATACAGTAGTCCGATGGTCTTGAAATTCTCATGGTGGATGGATATGAGTCGAAAACTGATAGTTTCCAAATTTTAAAACGATAGTATAAAGAACAATAAAGTGTTTCTAATAAGATCTTTAATTTGGATCTACGTTTGTATGGGATCCGGTTCGGCTGATTCCGACAAATGTACTGCGTAAAAGAAAGCTCCGTGTAAAATTTCAGTTCTCTAGCTCAAAAATTGAGGGACTAGTTTGCATACATACAGACGGACAGACAGACATGGCTAGATCAACTCGTCTCGTCGCGCAGATCAAGAATATATATACTTTATGTGGTCTCCGATGTATCCTTCTGTGTGTTACAAACTTCATGACAAACATATAATACTCTTTAATGCGTGAAGAGTATAAAATTTAATCATTATCAGTGTTATTTTCAGGTAAGGACTTAAAAGGTTTTTATCCAAATATGAGAGAGTTTATTTGTGAATTGTGAGAACTTAATTCTTTCGTTAGTATTTCATCATCATCATTCTTATCATAGGTCATTGATATAAACAGGATTAATGGGCTTTTTAAAAAAATGCTTCAGCGTAACATCAGTTGACTGATAATGACGCTAAATATTTATTTTTCAGTAGAACGTACAGCAATCGTCGGAAAAAGTATTTTTTCAAAGAAAAAATCGTACATTTTTGTATGTAGTATTTTTTTTTAATGATAAAAAAAATTGACAAAAAAAACCGTATTGGAATTTCTATTGAATACTTAAGAAAACAAACTTTAAATTGCTTCGTCAAACCGTGTAGTATCAAATAAATAAGCACAAGAAAATCAAATACACAAATAACTTGCCACATTCAGGAAGACCAAGCAAAATAACCGAAAGAGCAGCCTATATAGTTGTAGGAAATTTAAAGTTAATCTGCTAAATCTAAATGTGCAGTAATTGAATTGTTTAAACAGTATAATTGTCAGTTCTTTGAGTAAGAAATCGAAATAAGTGGCACCTGTGTTCGAACGAGTTGCCCATGGTGGTGGGAGTGTAATATGTTGGGGATGTGTTTGCTTTAATGGCATCAGAGATTTGGTATCAATGTTTCAAATGATCACGCGAATTGATTTCTCAAAGCCAATTTTCTAAGGGATGTAGATTGGCTACGTTAAAGTCTTGAATTAAATGCTCTAGAGAATGTGTGGTCTTATAAGTATGAAAAGAAACAGAAGTCCATGTTTGTGTACAACACGCGACGAGACGATCGCTTAGATCGAAAGCCTTTGGAAGCATATTTCTCCGCCAATGTATATACACAATATTCAGAATGGGAGACAAAAGATTTATGCAGGAACATCTTTATAACAAAACAGCACTGCAATTTATGCAATGTAGCTAAACTGTCGATAAGCCATCTAGTATACAACTGCAATCAAATCCAATTCCCTTCACATCTCCCCACTTCACAAACTACTGACAGAAGTCTACCAAAATAATATAAAAACAACTAATAAGACAATAAATAAATACCAGGCCGATTGCAAAAAGTATCAATGCCAAGGGAGAGTTCATTTTCAATTAAATCGTGTCTTCATATTTGTAAATTTTTCTCATTAGTCCTTCTTTTTCTGATCAACAATACTTTGACAAAATATTTTTTCCGCCGATACATTTTTGAAATACAGAACGACAATATTAAATTTAACTTAAATATGTTTTTTTTTTGCAAGTTCATTATTACAGTATTATCATGTATTTTTAACGATTCTTTCTACAATTAAAAAAAAAAAAAGACATAAACAAAAATTACCGATTTTTTCCTTTGACAAAATACTATTTTCTACGATTGTAAAATCGAATTTGTCCCAAACAGTTCATAAATTGGAACATAAAAAACAAAAGTTATTCCAAAGTTTTAAAATATCATACGGTTTTGTATGACATTATATTCATTTTTATCTATAATAACTTCATATACCATGGTTTTGCTTGAAATACTTAGTACATACATGAGGTAAAACCTGAATTAGTTTAGTTTATTTCTGTTTTGTTTTTAAAGCTTTTAGTATAAAATAATTTCATTTGCAAAATTATGTCTCAGCATCACAAATGGCATAACAAAAGCCAGCACCAGTGCCAGCTAAGCGTGCAGGAGCAGGCAATTCAATCAATGTAGGTTTGCAACTGTTCGATAAAGAAATTCTTAATAAATTCATCATCATTATTCATCACAATTTCACTTTACTTACACATTCTCTATAGAGTTATTACCACAATTACCATGTTCATTCCAACCCCAAGTATAAATTTCACCTTCGCTGGTACGAAGTAGGCCGTGTTCTGAACCAAGATGTATACGCGCTGGTGGTGCTATTGAGTCACCAAGACATAAAGGCACCGGAATTGCTTGATTCTCGCTAATGGAACCAATGCCAAGTTGACCATAACAATTTCGACCCCACATAAAAATGCTATTATCCTTTAGTATTGCAGCATTGTGTGTCCAACCAACGGCAAGTTGACGTACATTTTCTTCGAATTGAAATGAATTCGATTGCCCGAATTTATTGTCGCCTAAGGCAATAATACGCTTTGTGCCATTGTCATACTGTTGATCCAAACATTTCAACAGCAAATGATGTTGACCACTTGTCAGTGATACAAATCGTAGTTCGTTGGGATTTCGTGCTTGTATTTTAAGTATATTAGCCCGATTCAATGAGGTTGTGGTGATGGTCAACTCAATTGGTGGAGGATCCATAATACGTAGACGTCCAAAGATAAAAATCTTATTGTCCTCAGTTAGAACGGCACAATGACGCAGACCAAAGCTTATGCGACGCGGTGTCTCATTACGCGGCAAACGCACAGGCATTGGTCGGCGTACAGCATTGAAACCGCGTTGGCAAATGCCCAACTGTTGGAAGGCATTCGAACCCCAGACATAGAGACGCTTTGTTACAGTTATGGCACCCGATATATCCCAGCCACAGGTGATTGACTCAATAGGCACATCCTGGTAATTCATATAATATATTAAAAAAATTGTTGCTTATACTTAAAATTATAGTTTTTTTTTCTCACTTCAAAGAACTCGCTAGGCACACACTTGAACTCATTGTGACAGTCCTCTGCCGAATCGAGCCCCAATTGACCACGATTATTCCAACCACAAGCATGCACGCGACCATTGTTGTCCAACACAAGTACATGACCACCGCCACCACGGATACAACGAACTTGGAGCGGTGCAAAAGAGCATTTCACAAGGCGTTGCGGTGTCATGCACAATTCGGACTCATAGCCAAGGCCAAGTTGGCCATGAGAATTGGCTCCCTATAATGTGATGTCGTCATTGTAGTCGGCGTTGTTATAATCGACAATATAGGAACTGAGTTATTAATTTGCATTGCAAATGTTGTTGTTTGCAGTCACGCTTACCCAACTGAAGACTGCCATTTGGTGTTTTTTTTTTTTGTTGCAACCACTAGTTGCTATCACTAGGCGCCCACTTCCGGCTTCCGTTTAACACTTTGATTTAATGCCGTACAAACACGCGAAATGTTACGAGTTTTTGTTATGCGCCGTCCGGTTCCTTTGGCTGTTCCTCAATCCTATCCTTTGTATGAATGCTTTTGGCCTTTCTGTACAAATATCCTTAACCAAGCGTTGCTCAAGTGCAACTGGCACCGCACATTCGTTGCTAAATACTTTTATAAAGTTATTTCTTTGACGATTATTCTTGAGTTTACATTTCTTGTGTTTGCTTTTGCGCATTTCACACTTGCGCATTTTGCTGATTTTACAATTACAATTACAATTTACTCACAATTACGATTGATGTAATTATTTTGTTTTCTTAATTTTAACAAAAATTAATTAATAAAAGCAGACACAGTTCCTTCTAAAATAAATTTCATTTTATGCTTCTTCTTTACTTTTTGCAATCGATTTGTAGTCATGATCAGCTGTTCTTCAACAAACAGCTTCTGCTCATGACCACTAGATGACACTAGGTGACATATTAGTCATAACGATTTATTGAACTGTACTGAACTGAACTGAATAATATAAATCACTGTGATGGATGGTAAATGCACTTTAATTTTCATAAAAATGCATCTTTAATGAAGATATAATAATAAGGATATAATTCTAATGTTAATCAGTAATTCAATTCTCATGATACATTAAACAGCTTGCAATTCATATTCAGATTTGTATAATTTTGCAAGAGATCGTAACAATATATCGTAATGATTGAATTGAACTAAAAATTTATTATTTACGGCTAAGTAAAATTTTATCACAATCGGGATTGAACGGGAATGTTGATCTAATGCAAAATTAGATGATTGACAAAGACTATTTAATTGATTTGAAAATATGTCTCTAAGCTGTATATGCAAAATTTGATCCACTAATGATGGATTTTGTAGACTTCATTGCCATATGTTAAAGGAATCTTGCTACAATACACCAGTGAAAACCACATTCAAATTGGTCTTACAGACTATTGAGGCAGCTGAGTGTATTTCAGTTGTTTACAAAACTGCGTGACTACTGAACAAGTGAAGACCTTTCTGTGTGTCATCGTTACTAGCGCATAGTACAAACTAGCCCAGTCGAAATATGATCTATAGAAATTGTGTTGTACAGATTGAAAAATTTACATTGACTGTCGTAAATTAGGGGGAAAAAGTGTAATTTAATTGGTCTTGTTTGGGTATTCTGTAGATTTCTAATGATTTTAGGTAGTCATCAATGCAGCTCTTGTTAGAATTAATTGATTGGTACCAGATTGAAATGTCTTGTTTGAATCATGATTGTTTGTTTCTATTTATGTCTGTCCGATTTATGTTTGTTTATTATAGATTTTTTTGGTGATTCGTTCTATATATATATATATTCATATCTTCTTATGCCAAAATGTTTAGAAATCTATAGAAACTTTATTTTCGAGTAATATTTCACTAAGAGTCTACGGTTTAAAGTTAGGTAGTATCACTTCAATAGCTGACAAGGAGTCTGAACATATAAGTACTATATATTGTTTTCCTGTCCTAAGACAAGAGAGATCCCGAATGACGACTATATGGATGAATCAAAGACTTATGTTGATATTTGATTAAATTGTTTAGTCTAGTGTAAGAGATAAATAATTAACACCTTATAAGAATAATAACAAATAATACTGTTTTGCGTTACATAGCTGAGCTGGTCAAACTGAACTAAACAATACAATTTACAGTGTTGTATATCTAGAAACACATAATTTTTTTCTTGTAAATACATTTTATATCATTATAATATTCTTTTTAAATTTTCACAATAGTAATTTAATGTGATTATGTCTCATTAGTCATAACATAAACAATTTTATAGAAGAAAAATATTAAAAAGATAGTAACTTAGGCTACATAAGGACAGACGGACATGGCTAGATCAACTCGTCTCGTCGCGCTGATTAAGAATGTATATACTTTATGGGGTCTCCGATGTCTCCTTCTATGTGTTACAAACTTCATGACAAACTTATAATACTATTCACAGCGTAAAGAGTATAAAAACATTTATAAATACACGTTAAATGAAAATGGGACACATTTGGAATGTTAGGAATAATATCTTAGATCACATTGGACAATTTTCAACTTATTGTCAATAAGTTTTTGATTCTTTTTTTTCAGAAAATTGTCACAATAAACTAAACTGAGTTGTAAATGGAAGTCTCCATTTCATAGACCTAGGTGAATTTTACAGGAGAAATATTAAATCGTAACGATTAAATTAACTAAACTGAACCTTATTTTGTAATACAATTCGATGCTTTACTAAATTATCATGTTAACAAATTCTGACTTAAATGACACACATTTGCAATGCTAATCGGATCAAACTCCGATGTGATAACGTACGTTAATAAGTTTCCAGTTCATATGGCTTAGTTAATTTTGTATAAGAAAACTAAATGATTTTCGTTACAATTGAACGGATATTATTACCAAATTGTATTTTTCATGAAAACATACACTATATGAAGATGATACACAATATAATTGTTAATCATAGTTAGTATCTTCTATTATGTATAATTTTTATTTTACATTTATTAGTCTCCAATGAAATCTTTTATAATTAAAATTAAATCGTAACGATTTTATTGACTTGAACTCAACAAAACTAAACTGAACTGATAAAAAATATGATATTGGCGCACATTTTGAATATAAATCAATTGATGGTCGGTCAACTTTCAATTTAATGGTTGCTTTCAAATTAAACAATCTCCATTCAGTTCATATGTCAAGGACAATTTTTGCGACAAATAAAAGATAAACATCATCTTAATACTTAAAACGAAAAATGAAAAAGAAATAAGAATGAAAATGCAAATGCAAATGAATTCGACACTGACACATGTTGAACAACAAATGTAATGTTGAAATGAATATTGTATAATTAATTTTAAGCACATCATAAATACTATATAAGTTACATACATTTCATAAATTAAGAGTGCAGGAAGAGTATGCTGGGCGACATGTGGTGATGCGCAGGCAATATGCAGCAAGTGATAAGCACCAGATATGTGTATGCATGCAACATAAATATGATGGCGATGACTCCTACACCTACTATGACAATGACCAGCTGCGA
Source organism: Amiota mariae (assembly GCA_035041805.1). Lineage (NCBI taxonomy): Eukaryota > Metazoa > Arthropoda > Insecta > Diptera > Drosophilidae > Amiota > Amiota mariae. The sequence goes on along the minus strand of JAWNKV010000216.1, from coordinate 502,266 downwards.
GCTAAGAGCTGTGACGATATGGCCAAGTTGAGCTTTAAATGTAACTAATTAATTTCGACATTACGCTGACACAGAAACACATACATTCACGTTCATATGTATAACTGAACATGCAGAGTATCTGCTCTTGCTGCTGCTGATGATGATGCCACAGAGTAAAAAAAAGGGTTTGTTGCAACACCAACGCAGCAGACAACATCACAGCTTTCAACTACGCATTCAATCCGTTTCAATTCAACTGCAGAGTATCTTTCTGTCAGGTCGGTGAAAGTGCGCATAATTTACACCCAAAAAATCAGAGAAAAATACAACAAAATTTCAGAAAAGACTTTACAGACTAAGAAGTAGAAGAGTCGTCATCAATATGGTAGACAAGAAAAATAAGAAGAAAAATAAATATAATTTTTTTGTTAAAATTAAATACTTTTCTTTCTTCTTTGTGGTTTTTTATTTGGCTTATAAACTTGCGTAATTTGCTTATCATGATCCACTCACACACACGACACGAACAAATTAATATTGAATTTAAGGCAACAAAAATCATTCACATTATCAACAAAACAATCGGCAATTAAAGAAGCAGCAACACCCCAAGAAGTAAAGGAGTATCTAGATATTATCTATTGTATGTTACCAACCTACCTACCTTCCTCACTTGACATTAACACAGCTGAGCTGAGCTCATGAGCTCAGTTTTTGGTATCTGTTTTTCCCTTAAACTTGTATTGTATATTTATGTTTTATTTTATCGCGCGCTTGTCTCCCGTTTTATTTTACAATTTAACAATTTACAAGCATCAAGTTGCATGTCATAATTAAATTATTATTAATAATTTGTTGAGATTATGTGAAGGTTGTGGCGTGCAGTCTCAGCAGATGCAGCAGACTCAACTCAAGCTCAGGTGAAAAATATACACAGAAGCATTCATAGTATTTCAAGAGGTAAAGGGGCATATTCGATCCTTAATAATATTGTATGTTGTTGCATGCACCATGCTGTTTATGATTTTATGTTGTTGTTGTTGTTCATCGCATTTTTTATGGTTATCAATGTCAACGACAAAAATTTCTGTCTTTTTTTTTTTTTGGCAAAGCAAACAATTTATTTTTATAAATTAACCAAAAATATGTTTGCAATGCTTAAGATACAAAAATAATATGGTAAAGACAACAAAAACTTTCTCCTCTAAATGCTGATTAATTGTATTGTAATTAGGAATTTTGTTTAATGAAAAACCTTTAAGGAATTTATGCAAAAAACATCATCATCATCATCATCATCGTTGATTGGTTTTACTCTTAAGTAGAGATTAATTATTATGAAATACAAGTACATAGTGCATAATAGGAGGTTTCGAGATTTTATTTTATTATATTATACTCGTATACTCGTATGACATGAGTTCGATTTTTGTCAAATTAGTGACCTATTTGTATCATTTTCTTAGTTAAAAAACTTATAAGACATCATCAAACAATATGGCAAGCCACATAATTAAATTAAATAAAAATTAATTGTCAATTGAAATATACTTATGTATTTATTAAAAATTTGATAATTTTTTTAAAGAAGAATACTTAGGAAATCCGATTTTAGTTAAAATATTGAAATATCATCAGCAATATCAAAGAAATCTTACTTTACAGTTCCTACATAATTTCTCCAATCAATTGTGTCTTTGTATGGAAAACTTTTATCTTTTAACATAGATAAATATTTCTGGAATGTAATTAAAATCAGTAAATTTAGTTTCTTATATGTGTAGTTTGTAACTTTATAGAGAAGATCCATGAATTGATACTACTGCCTTAATTTTCAAGATGAGAAGTTTAAATACTGTACTCGCAATAAGTTTCTGCAAAAATTTCTGCGCAATCAATGAAGGTGAAATACCTAAGTCTTTTCCTATATCAAAAGCTTACTTTCGGTCAGCATATTACGTCGGTATTACTACGCTGCCGAAACAAATTAAACAGGCTTCACTGGCTGCTTAACGGACTGTCGCACAGTCTACTCCCATATTATGGACCCCGCATGGATATATGGCATCAATATTTGGGGAACTGCTGCTGAATCCCAACGAAAGAGAGTGCAAGACATTGCGTCTAACGAGAGGATGCCCATAGAGTATTTTAAGAACTCAACTCTTCAAAGAGACTTAAATCTGGCGATAGTTGATAATTAGATCGTTCTCCACATTATCTCATAATGACCACCTGTTCGCAAACAACAATCGTTTGGTCAGACCACTGATTAGATTTTGGCTTTTCATTGCAATGGAGCAGACAAAACGTTAAGCGCAATATGCGATTGCCTGACCTTCCCAGGTCTTGAGTCACTAAGTTGACACTTTTATTCTTTTTAAATAATGTTTTTCACTATCTTAATGTCAAATCCTGACGAAGTCTTTATGCAGAAGCAAAGCTATTATAGACAAATAAATATTTAAAAAAAAAACTATAAATTGTATCTTAAGTAAGAGAAATAAAAATGTAAAATAAGTAATTAAATTTTTATATATTATCCACATTTATCATAAAAGGAACTTCAATATAAACGAATTTCAGTTCCTTTGTTATTTATTTAGAAATTGCGTCTATTTTTATTTATCATTTAGATATTTTATTCAAAAATTTCATTATCATATTATAATTGGAGTAACAGTTTATTAAATTGCATACTCCAAATAGTTAAAGATCTCAGGTGCATCACGTTACGATTTTCCCAACTAATTTCCATCAAATTGAACCTTCAAAATGTCTTTCTAACAAATTGCACATTATAATTATATATTTTTCGTTTTTCCTTTTGTAATTTAAAATTTTTGCTTAGAAACCTGTTGCCTTGTCTGAGAGCCAAAGTACTTATACCCCCCTGTATGTATTTGAACCTTATTAAATAGGCAATGAACTCTTTAATGCACATTTCTTTTTTATTTTCTATTAGTATCATTCACATTGGTTTTTTAAGTATTAAAATTTTGTCATGATGTTTGCAACTCATATAATGAAGGAAGTACCATAATGTATGTAGTTTGAAAATATGTCAGGGAGACAAGGAGAATCAAATGGGTTTAGTCCTTGGACCTCAACAAACTAATTACTCTGCTTTTGAGCTATTAAGTTAAAATTTTAGAACGTCTACAAATAATATGTCAAAATCAGAGTATCTTGATTTTTGAATGAGGTATTCCCCAAACAGAAACTAGTGTCATCATAACGTTATAAACTGCAATCTGCGTTTCTTTTAATCTAAATATTATTATATTAAAGCATCAATATTTCAAAAGCGATATGATTTTGACCAGCGTTGTTCAACATTTTTGGTACCCTGGGCAGGGAGAATCGGCTGGCGGCGAGCAAACAAAACACAAAAAGATAGCCTCTTTGAAGGTGGTAAGAAAAAAGAAAAAAAAAATGTCCCCACTTTGATCTTGTCTGGGTCGCATTCAAGATCAACTTGGACCACATGTGGTCCGCGGGCTGCGGTTTGGATAACCCTGATTTAGACAATATAAGTACCTTAATGTTAATATAGAAACCCTAAAAACTTTTGATACAAGAATATGTTTGCATTCCTTTAATAAAATAAATTAATCTCAAATCATTAGTTTTGAAATAATATTCAGAACGATGACCTCCTTAACTGCCTTACAAATATGTAATTATTTCTATATGATAAAATTGAGGTGTGTAAGGTATATAAGTTTCGGTGAACCTAGGTCTTATATTTTTTTGTTTTTACTTTTAGTTAGTTTTGCTAAACCACAAATACATAAAACAATTGGCAATTTCATTGCCACAATTGTAGAGTTGTTTTCCTAATCTCAAAGACAAAATAATAGAAGCATACAACTAAGCAACTATTCAGCATCCAGCATTACTAATCCCATAAAATAGACAAAATAGATATAAAGAAAAAAAAAAAAAAAAAATAAATCGTGATTTGTGGTTTAAATGATTTAAGCCAATTTTATTTGCATTTCATTTCATTTCTCTGTATTTTTTTTTTTTTTTTTGGTATCCAATTTTTTATTAGATTTCAGGTGATTTGCAAAATCTGAGAGTGTCTTTTCTCTCATCTCATCTTAGATTAGATTTGGTGAATTGTATGCCCTTCAATGGGGAACTATGTAGTATTATTTCAACCTTCCATTATCATTTAGCATACTAAGATTTCATTGTCCAGACTTTAGTCAAAAATGTAATGCTTGTCAAATGTCATTAATTAGATGATTTCACTATGGTTATTTCTTTATTCTCATTACTGCCCGTCCTCCATAATCATTATCATCAATTGCTTTTCCACTCTTATTCACTTGTGCAACAATGTCACTTTGACAATTCATGTGGCGTTAATTTGAGGTTATGTAAATCCATTTTACGCTTTTGTTAAACTTTTAATCCTTTTATAGTCACCCGCTGAACGTTTTTTTTTATTGTCTGCTCTGTCTGCCTGCCATTCGATCATTCCTTCGTTCGTTCCTTCGTTCGTTCCTTCGTTCGTTCGTTCGGTTGTTTGTTTATTCGTTTACTTAGTATTATATTTCATCAAATGTTGCTGCATAAATCATTACTAATGTAACGGTAGCGAATGCTCCAAAACTTTACCATAGTCAGTTACAGTCAACTATTCCAACTTCAACTCGCCGCCGCCAACTGTTCAGACATCGCATTTATTTCATATTCAAATTTAAAAGTTATTCATAATTTTTCTGGTGCCTTCGTCACCGCTGCCGTGTATGCTCTACATTCCCATGCCAGCCATGACTCCCTCTTACCATGCCATGCTATGCTATGACTACTGTTGTGTATTTGTGACTCCTTTTCTATTTTTTAGGTTTTGTTTTGTTTAGTTTTTTTTTTCGTTAAAATTTCGAGCATTTTGCTTGCATTTGTTGTTTTGAATTTTATTTAAATTTTTATTTTTATTTTTTATTTTATTGTTTTGTTTTGTTTTGTTTTCTTTCTCTCTGAATTTGTCTATAGTTTTTTCTCCTTCATATTCATTTTTTGATTTATTATCCTTGTTGGCTGGTTGTAGTTGGCCTGGTGTGAATATGATTACCCATGAATGGTGTTTGGTTGCACTAACAACAAACAGTGCCAAAAGATCACGATTATTATTTGTATTTGTTTATGCATTTTCGTTGAAAATTGATTACAAAAAAGCAGATTTGTTTATTTTTTTTTTCTTCATTTTCCTTACATTTTTTCATCTTTTTCTATTTGATTTAGTATGTATGTAGTAGTATGTGGAGCAAGAGAGGGGGTCAAGTGGTGATGGTGGTGGCATCTGTTTTTAAGGAGCTTAGATTTCATTTGTGGTTTTAGTTTACGGAAATTATGATACCTCGCCGCTATTATTGTTATTGTTACTTATTATTGTTATTTTTGTTGTTGTTAAATTGGTTTAGAAGATATCAACTTTCATTAGTTTGTTAAATTGAGATTATGTCAGGAATTTGTTGTTTTCTTTAACTAAACTTATATCTATCGTGTGATGCGGAATCAATAATAAGTGGAATGAAGATTCATAGGATCAATACACATACGCATCAGTCATATAAAATAAACAATTGATTTAAGCTTTACATGGTAGATCATAGACATTTTATCGCGTGACCTTATTTCCTATTTAACTTATTTTTAATAAATAGTCAAAATTACTGATAATTTCTACTTAAATACACTTTTCAGAGTGTTTTCGCCAAGTTTAATATGTAGCGACGAGACCCATTTGTGGCTAACTGACTACTTTAACAATTAACATTGTCACGTGTGAGCTAAAGACAGGGCCGGATAGAGGAGTGTTGGCCCTTTCAAGTTTCAATCAATAAATATCGTTCGATAATTTTATCTTATGATCTGTATGTGAGGTACCCTCCCCAGTGGTCCGATTCGGCTGATTCCGACAAATGTACTGCATATGGTGCTTTGTGTAATTTCAGCTCTCTAGCTCAAAAACTGAGGGACTAGTTTGCATTCATACAGATCAATTCGTCTCGTCGCGCTGATCAAGAATGAATATACTCTATGGGATCTCCCATGGTTTCTTCTGTATGTTACAAACTTTATGACAAACTTATAATACTATTCACTGCGTGAAGAGTATAAAAATAGGATGATGATGCATCAATGATAGATATGCTAGATTTTGCGTCTTAGTTGTAATACAAAATTTTTGAATCTTAGGTTTGGGGACGCTCTCAATGTAAGGGGAGCAATGGGGCTCGTGCCCCGGTTGCCTCGCCGTAATTCCGGCCGTGGCTAAAGAGAATCTTCATGAGATATTGATGACTATACGATATTCCCAAAAATATTATTTTGATGAGGATATTGGGGTGGTGTCTTATTTTGGCAATAATTCTTCTAGGACAATCGTAATTGGGCACTTCCAATCAATATTTAACAACATTGCTCAGTCCAATAACTATATTTTAAGGAATTCGGCAGCTATTCAGACATCAGATCTTATATAGGAGTCGCTCATAACTTTGATCTTCCTTTGTACAGTAGTGATAACAATTGGTATTCTATTCTACTATTCTATCAAAACATAAAGAAAAAATTAACCAAAAAAAATTAAAAACACAAATTACTTATACCATTATACCATTGTTTTTTTTTTTTTTTTTGTTATCTCAGTTTGTCTTAGAATCTGTTTTCTATAAATTCCATACAAACTACTGTACTTCATAATGTTAAATTCAAAACAGACTTTTAAACCGTATACTTTCACGATTGGTTTTATTGATGTTAATATTATTTTGGCAGTTTTCGGAGACTTTATCTCAAGAGATCTCGCATTGCAACATAAAAGTCAATTATAAAATCTCATAAAATTCTTCTACTTCTTGATTTGTTTAATGACTGCAAATACTATACAATATTTATCAAATTAGATTTACTAAAATGTCGATTAGTAATTAGAGATAAGAAGTTCTTTAAATATTAAAACTGAATAAAAGAACATCTAAAAGAGAAGTAAAATTGATGACATTTGTAATAAGACTATTCCTATCAATTGAGAATCCTACAACATCTAAACATCAAGAAACAGAATTGTTGTATTTATTTATAATTTTATTGATAACATTATCATCAGAAGTATTTATAAAATATAAATGCATTAACACTTCAAAGACGTGCTAGCTACTTTGTGACAGTGACTGTCTCCACCTTACCAGTCAAAGCGATGCATTCAATTTCAACCAAAGCATCTAATGGCAATTTGGCCACTTGGAAACAGCTGCGGGCTGGGAACTCTTTAGTAAAAACTATTTATGGAAGAGAGGAAAAAATAAAAATTATAAAATAATAACAATAAACAAGTTAATCAAGAAAGTAAGCACAAAAGTCAAAAAAACATGCGATAAGCAACTATTGTAATTGAGAGCAAAACTAACAAACACATCAGTACTAAGTATGTGAAAAGCTTATCAATCGCTGAGTGCAATAAAAGGCTGGTCAATCGTCAAAGGCGGCTCTATCAAAATTAAGTTCATGTCAAACATGCCCTTACCTTTTTTATAAACATCATTCATGGCATTGAAATCATTTAAATCCTTAAGGAAAACTGTATTCTTAATAACACGATCGATGCCTGAATCGGCTGCTTCCAAAATGGCTTGTAAATTTTCCAATGCCACTTCGGTTTGATCAGTAATGCCACCAGGTACAAGTGCCATAGTTTTCTTGTCTAAACCAAGGCAGCCTGAGACATAAACAGTGCGATCAGCAACAACAGCTTGACTATAAAATTGGAATTATCAAACTTATAGAGATTACACTAAGTTTGATTTAGGTTATTACTCACTTGTAGGGTGCCACTGGTTTGGCAGCCTTTGTTGTGCTTATTAAGGTTCTAAGAATTTTCGACATTTCTTCTACTATTGCTTAACACACGTCTTCTATACCTGCCAACAATATTCGAATGATCATTCGTTTTCAAGTTATAGTCACCGATCGCATTCAACCGAAAGCTTTGTGGAGAATTTACAGTTTCATCGCGTTATCAAATACAAAAGTTTATTTTAATTCTATTCGCTTTGACCTGCTATATATTTCTTACTCTCGCTCTCTCTCTCTCTGAAACTGATTCTTTATCTCTGCCTCTCTAAAAGTTGGAAGAAGTGAGATAATACTAAGTATGAATATTTATTAAAAGTTTTATTCACCGCAATTTTCTTGAGTGCTCGCTCACTGATGTCGTGATTCTAAGTTAGTTTTAAATGATTTTCATAAAAAATAATCGCCTTAAGAAATTTAGAATTAGAAAATTAATACATAGGCTATCCTATTTAAAAAAAGTTTAAAAAAAGTTTAAAAAAAAAATGCAGAGTTTTTTATATAAAATATTAAATTTTATATGAATTTCTATAAAAAATTTGAAGCATTTTACCTATTTACTTGCAAAATGTAAGTACTTTTCATGACAAAAATATTGATTTAAGCAATCATTTTATATGGTCAAATAATTAAGTTTTTCATGAGAACTACTTATCTGCATAAGGTTTATATTGCTCTAATGGGTTCAGATGGTTCTTGTAAAACATACAACTATTTTTATAGATTTCTATGAAACTAATATTTAAATTCATCTGATAAAAATTGTGTTTACTTTACAAAAATATTAATAAGAGAAATAGTTTTCTGTACCAATATTTTGCCACTGATCTCATCCCAAATGACTGCACCGAGTTCGATGAAATATTTTCTGTGTGTTTGAGTGGTTCCTTGGATAATTTAGATTTACAATTGGACCAGGCATGATTCGCTGTAATCGGGTTATATTATAAATTAAATTGAAATTATATTTTAATTTCAGTTCGTTTTGTGATAACCTCCACTACACAATCTATTTCTTCAATTATTTAAAAGCGTTTCTGAACAATTAATATCGGACAATTAATTATATGATATTATATGATGAAGATAAGAGCAGACAAAGTTCCAGCTAAAGAATATCAATGAAAGAACATCAGTCCTATGATCCACTGTAGTATCCACTACTTTTTTTGGAAAGGAAAGGAAGGATAACGTCTACCCGGGTATGTGGTAATATATAAATGTCAAACATTTCCTTATCAATATTAGATTTATATGTAATATCAAACAAAGTCTGATGAGTCCAATTTATATTATATGTTTTGAGATGGCTTAGGTAGACGCCTACTAACTTGAAAATTCTGAATCAACTGAATCATATTAACTGCATATAGTAAACCATGTTCACTTCTTATTTAAAAAACACCCAACTGTGCATATCACATAAATGCCAAGCCGAAAATGTAGATAAATACACGTATATGTATTTTTGCAACCTGTTAATTTAAGAGTACCACCATGGGTTTTTTTTTTTTAAATTCTATAACCATTCACTTTTTCCACTTGCATTCTATAGTGGATAATATAGTAAATGAAGTCATAATTCTATGTTTATATGTGGTAAATTACAATAAAAACAACAATATGACTATTAAGAATAATAATGTGCAACAAGAAAATAGCAATAAGAAAAATTGCTAAAATGTTCATCTTCTCTTGTTTCAGCAACATGCCTCTGACTGCAGAACGAAAGCTCTTCTCGATTTATTCACCACATTCAAGCAAGAAAGCAAGCAACTTTAAAATTTGTTGCTAAAGCTACAATAGAAATCGTTGTTTGTTGCCATAGTCACCAGCATAGTCAGCAGCAACATAATGTTGCACACCCCCAAAAACAATGTTTACATTGTCTTTGGCGACATTTGCCTTTTATCCACAACACAACACACAACATTTATTTTGCTTTGTTTTTTGCGTAACAATAGTTGGAGGGAACCTCTAATAAAAAGAATGAATATGAAGCATGTTGCACATGTTGCAACTTGTTAAAAGGGTACACATTGTATGTAATAATGTTGAGGCAAGTGAATAATTTATGAAGCAAGGAACAGAAATAAGAAAACTTAAGGAAAATTACAATGGAAAAGTGATCATCTTACACAATTGTAATGTAAACAAGCTTCTTCTTGATGTTGGAAGTTGTTATTTTTATTTTTTTAATGTTGCTTGTCTCTGTTGCTTGTCAGTTGTCATGTAGGAATATTTTATTGTACATGCAAACTGTTTTGCATCTTAATAACTTTATTGAAAGAGCAACACATCACTATTATTGAAAGACGCTCCTTTAGCCATCATAAAATTATGTAGGTCACTGACACTTTCTCTAGTTCGTTTAAAATATCTTTGACACACACAAAACATAAAAATAAAAATCAACAAAATAAAGTCAAAAGTAATCTTTCTGAAGGAGATGATGACGTTGCTTATCCTTCTCATTGTTGAAGAGCAAATATTTGATTTACTACCTCCAAAAGACAAAAACATAACCAAAAAAAAAAAAAATTAAATAAAAAATTGATGAAAAAAAGATGCAACAAAAAATTTGTTGCAAACTCAGCATGCAACTCTTTTGTAAACATCACGTCAAGCGTGTAGCAACGCCCGCTGCTGCACTCCTTTAGACTCCTTTATACTGACTTGGAGTAGTATGGATTCCAATGAATAACGAATGAACGCACTAATTATTTATTATTTGGCAATTGTGTCTGTCAGTCGCTGTCAATCCCCAAAGTCAAAGACAGAAAACTGAAAGAACTTTCCGCATGCCAAAATTCAAACATTATAATTATATATACACGTAGTATGAGGCGAAGATCCAACAAAATTTGTTATTCTTCAAAAGGAAGATGTTGCTCTGTCTGTTGTCGTAGTTGTAATATCATCATAGCTGTTGACGAAGAAATTCCAGATTTCTTTCTTTCTTTTCAACAAAAATTAAATCAATTTCTCCATTAAAAAAGTGCAAGCAGCGTAAATTTTTCATTCTTTTAATTTTTCTCTTTACTTCTTGACTTTGTTTCTTGTTCCTCCTTCTTGACTCTTTTAAATGTTTCTTCACTTGAAGAACCCTTAAACTTAAGGTTTCTGTGGTGGGCGTAGGTGCAACGCATAAGCTTAACCTAAGCTTAACACGCCCTATAAATTGTATGTATACAAGGGAAATACATTGTATGAACTAAAGAAATGAACTGTTGGCACCAGTAATATAACAGGTATTGTCAAGTTAAAAGTGATGCAAAGACAATCTTTTAGATGAAATACACTTAGACAAATTTAAGATTTTAATTGAAATTTTTGATAAAAACAAAACAAAACTACATATACGTAATAGGGAAACAATGATGATGTCCGTGACTTTATTTCCGTCAATTCAAAGAGACGACACGCTAAACTGTTATTGAATCGTGTGACTCAGATACCATAACAATTTTCAATTTATTAGACGCATCTAAAAAGAATATAAAATAATCTGGATCATTTTCAGTTACATGTACAGAGGTCTTATAATATACAGAGGTGTGACAAATGTTTCTAAAAATACTGCCTGATAGCACTAACGAGATGCCAGCGTTCTAGGTTTTCAAGGTCGCAGGGCGCATCCCATTAGAAAGTGACGTCAATAGACGGGAGTTATGGATAGCTTCAACCTCTGCAGTGACAGTACTAAACACTTCAAGGCTGAGTCTACTGTTAGGTAATGTTTGGTTTTAACAGGCCCTTTGTACTCTTGACTGCTGCCTCTCATAGGACTCCAAAATAGGCTGCTCTGGACGGAGTAAAATTAAAATTGCTGCCTACAACGTTTCACCAGAACGTCTTGCATGGTTTTTTCATATAAGAAAGATTTAAGTTCCTCCAGCATATTCGATGCTACGGTGAAATTGGTTGCATTGTAGCAGTATATCTATACTGGTGTACTGCGGAGGGTAGCCATACGTCTAAAAGCACCTATGAACTGAGAATAAGTTCGAGACAACTTCGTTGTGCATAGCCGTGGTGGCAAATCACACGATAAATCCCGAACGTAAACAATTCAAACAATCAAACGAATTAAAGCTTCTAGCGAATTTGGACGAGTGTGATAATTCTGCCGATGCAAATACGATTACGAGCAATAGCTGATCGTTCAGCACAACCGGACAGGGAATCGTAGAATGTTGACGTGCAGGTGCGAAATACGAACAACACAAACACATTATGACTCATATACTTAGGAAAGATTGACTTTGAGCAGAAATGGTATCCATTTCCTCTCGACGAAATATCTGAAGACGGTTCCGGCGGGATAAAAGGACATGGGACAGAAGTCCTATACTCGAAAGTGCGATGCTTTCCTTCCGATTAAAAAAAAATTCTCTGAATTTTTCTCAGTGTAATCACGACTCACTTTACACTCATTACAAATTTAATCGAAGTCACCGTTGTTTAATTTTCATATTATACGCGATTTTTTATTATTTTTTTTTTTTGTTGTTTTTCCTGCATTTAATGACTTCAAAATGTTTGGCCCCAAGCATTTTTGTGTCGCATTTTAGCGTATTAATTACTTTATGATCCATTTTATGTGCATAAAATATGCCAAAAAACCAAAAAGCCAACAAAACAAAAATTGCAAGAAAAATCGTATCAGTTGCAGATTGTAAATGTGGTGATATAGTAAGTACTACTATATCGGTATACTGGGAATGTGGATACCCAGAAGAAGAAGATTTCAGGGCGTGCGTGTGCGTGTTTTGACAGTAAATGAGTGAAATGACTTCGAGCAACAAGAAGAAAAGGCATCAGAAAAGAAATAAAAGATAAAAAATTAAATCATTTTGTAGACAGACGTCGTCAGGAGTTGTTTGGTGGTTCATCAACATGAGCTGCAAGCAACAAAGCTTAAGCAACATGAATCTGTGGTAAGAAGCAACGTTGGCGTTGATCTTAGCTTGTTGGTTTGTTGGTTGGTTGTTACTTGATGCGGCATATGCATCAACTTCGTGGGTGTTAGCCAAAGTGTTTCTTTTTTCTCTGTTCTTTTCTTATTTTCACCTTTATTTTGTTTTGTTGTATTTTGCTTTGTTGATTTAACTTTAATCTGCGGAAATGTGTTGTTGTAAGTATATTAAGGATTAAACGCATTATTCACATTGCGTAGGTGTTGCAACAACAAAATTGAAGATTGTGATGGTACAAAGTTTGGCGAAATTGTAATTCAATGCAATTTTTGAGTTGCAAATAAAAATTGAAGTCATGTTAATCTAAAAAAATCATATCAAAACTTTACTACTTCTATTACACTTTGTCAGAGCCGATTTAGTGTCAATAATGCCATAAAAATAAATCTCATGGTTAATTGGAGCGCACGCGCGTTCGCTTCTAGTACGACGAACGAATGAACGAGTTCCAATTTGTAATCTAAGCTGGCAATAAGAAGAAAAACTAATGGACGATGAAGATAACCAACCAAACCAACCAACCAACTACCAAATGAATGTGAAGCGTGCAACTAAAAGTTTTGGTTATTCAAAACCAACAATTATGGCACAAATTAAAATCAAATAATTTAGCATGAAAATTGCATGCAATAAAAAAAAATCGCATGCAAATTATAGGTATCCTCTTACAAAGCAAACGATATATCGATGAGGAAATGAGAATAAGGAGAAGCGTATAAAAGCAGGAGGATGATGATTAAGCATAACAAGTTGCATGTATGGAGGCTGAGATACAAACAGGTGATGTGGTGAAAAATTAGAAAAAAAATATTGGCAATTGAAAAGCAATTTAAAATCCATTGCAATTTTTTTTCATCATATTAAGAAGAATTTCTTTACTTATCCTTTACATAAAATTCATCATAAGAGTAAGTTAGATTAGATTGGGAAAGGCCAATAACTAGTCAATGTGTAGTTCAATTGCCCCAATTGTAATTACAGCTGCTCAGAAGTTCAAAGATTTTCGTCGCAGATAAGTCTGCCTATTTCTGTTTGTTCTAAGTATTGGTATCTTAGATACATAAGTCTTGTAAAAATAAGATCATCAATGTAGACTAGACTAATGAAGAGGAGGAGACTTCAGAGTATTTCTTTTGCAACTATGAGGGTCTAACTTGGACCAGAGCCCGCTGACTCTAGGTACAAATTATTTGGAACCTAATGAAGTAGCAGTCTTGTCTCCGAAGAAAGTCTTGGAATTCTTGGTGATTAATTTTATTGGGGCTATCACAATAGGCCCATTAGTGGCCGCAGTGACGAGGTGGAGTGGTTCCAGTCTCTGTTCTAATCTTCTATTCATGGCAAAATCTACAATGGGTCATTACTCTACAAAGTTCTGTTAAGAATCCTTAGACGATACGGATACGGCAGTGAGGTTTTGTATCCGTCCAATATGGGATCTATTTTCCTTCAAGTCGAAGAAGGATGTTCCATTTTAATAAGAATAAAAAATTTACCATAACCAATTAAACCACTCAAGTTACTGGCGCTTTAAAATCTGCCCCACTCATCTTAATCCCAAAAACCTTTCTTTCTTTCAATTGACTTTCGCTTAAAACAAAACGAAACGGAACGAAACCAATTCATTCAAATACTTAAATGCAATACAATCGTGATAATCATAAGTTTTGCACTCGTAGCCGTCATTGTTTAACAAGTGTCATAAATTCTACTTCATGAAACGAGTCTTTTGTCTTATGATATTATGTTATAGTATATATATAGTTCCCCTTTAGTTCAAATACAATATACAAGTTTTATTCAAGAGTCAAGAGTAAGTTTTGTTTTGTAAAGTTTACAAACTGCAAGTGTAAAACCCTTTTAATGAATACCTTTAATGGTTAGTAGTAATGAAACCCATAATTATTTAAGACTGTTTTTTTTTTTTTTTGTGTAGATAAATTCTGAGATTTTTGCTCTTGATTGCTCCTTATTTGTGTAAAAATTTATTATGTTGCTTAATGTAAATTGTTTGTAATAAATGCTGAAGGCTACAATTGGAACACAACAACAAATTATGAAGTTAATAAATTAATAAGGCAAACTTGTATTTTAGTGTAGTAAGCAAAGTGAGTTTTGTACTTACAAAACAGAACAGAACACAAATAAAGCAGAGATAAAGACCGCAGGATAGGGAGGATAATTTTAAACATTCCTTATGGTAATTTAGTTGAAACTGAAATAAGTACAAACAATTTTTGATATTCTTAAGATATTTCAAATTTCTCGAAGACTTCATAACCACACACCTGCTACATTGTTCTTTGATAACTCAATCTTGAATCTTCCTCTATCAATCTTCTACATCCTGGCAAAATCTTTGCCACACATCACATACAACCTTAAAACAAGGAAGGTCATCTTACCTTCAAAGATCGTGCAAAAAGATCATTCAACATGATTCCACACTAGCAACATCACCTTCATTCAACTAGATCCTTATCAAGGCAGCACACCTTCTACGGATCGTTTTATCACCCATTGTGGCCCATTGCCACTGGGTAGCAAAAATACTTTTGCAGAAGCATCCACAACAACAACAACAACAGCAACTACAACAACAGCAACTACAACAACAATTAATAACCCTTCTTAAGTTGCAAACGAATGGAAGATCGAACGAGTGACTCCACCTCATGCCACAATGCTGCCGCTGCTGCTGCTGCTGCTGCCAATAATTCAATTAAAGTAAAACGATGTCTTGCAACCGAATAAACAAAGAAACAAACACTTGCAACGACGACGGAGTCGACTACGAGCCACCAACAGAATATCAACAACACATTTATTTCACAATTTGCGAACATTAATCACGAAATGAATGGAAGAAAATCATTTGGTGGCCGGACGGCCAGCGCCAGTAGCTGTTGCAAGTGAATGGATACAGGTACAACAAATACAAAACTTGCAACAAGTACCTATGGCCCCATAGCAGTAGTAGCAACAAGAGTAACAATTGCAACAATTAAAAGGAGATTAATTAGCTAAGCAACAGCAGTTAATTCCCCTTTTGCTACATCATGTTGCTAGTGTACTATGTTGCTAGAGAGCAACAATATTCAAGGAACGGGCGCAACATGATCTTTCATTTGGGTGGTTCGATTTGGCTTCAGGTGGTGCACATATTGCCACATCATTTGTAGAACAATCGATCGTGCACGGCAACATTATAACTAATACTATAATATTTCCCAGTTGTTGCCGTTGAATGTTTTCATTTATGCCGTGACAAAGCGTTGAATGCCATTTTATGTAAGTTACTTTAATTACACTTTTCATACTTGTTAATTTTTCAATTTTTTCAATTCTCCTCTTGCACTTTTCAATACTCTTTTCATCATGCCACAAGATAGACAGCAACTGTTGCCAACTGTCAACAATGAGGACGACCACACAAAAAGGTCTAAGCGACATCACCCAATTCATTCATACCATTCTCTCGATCGATACAGGTGAACATGCAACTAGGAAGATGATGATGATGATGACGATGGTGACGACGACATAAACTTAGATGACCCACCTCGAAGCACTCAGCGTGTTCATCGCTTTCAAATTGTTGGGTGGCAGCTGCCTAAATGTGGATGTGGGGGCGCTAGCTAGGCCAATATTGGCTCGGTCGCTTGCTTTGGTCACATTTTCTAAATTAATTGTAAACGATTAAATTTCAAATTTTCCATGCAACACCCAACTGAGCACTCACTGAATGTTAAATGTTCGCTCACCTGCCTTATGTTGTTGTTACTGACGCTGCTGACGTTACTTTTGTGACTTGTGGCAGCCACATTTCGCTTCCGTGCTGCAGATACTATTGCGTGTTGGTTCAGTTTGCGCCGTGACTTGCCCCACACACATATCGAATTGGTTCGAAACTATGACGACAACGACAAAATAGTATTTCTGTTCAGTTTTTTCTGTCTATATAAAGTGAAAATCATTAGTTTTCATTTGTGGCATTTTAGGGCGGTCAAAGTTTGTGGTAAGGCGTGGCATCATCTAGTGCAATGAGGAGAAGGAAGTTAACTGTTTTGCATTGCAAATTAAATTATTTAAAGCGCAATTTTCACTTGCCTTACTACCATACTTTGTAACACTAATGTCTCACCCCTGCCTTAATATGTTTGTTGCATGTTAGATAATTTTTCTTTCATTTACTACAATAGTTTGTTTTGTGGACTCCTCTCCCGCTGTGTACAAGTTTTCATTTGTTGTGATTTTTAGTAATTAAAAAATTGTATTCACTAACGTTTGACTTAATGTGACTTTTCTTTACTTTTTAAATGCACTTCTTTGCATGTTAGTAATTAAAACAATGGCATTAAGATTGTTGTTTCGTTGACCTTCGCCCTGAACTAAGTACCTTACACTTGGTTGGTTTGCAATGGCGAAGTTCGTTTGCGTCTTCATCGATTTTCTTTTCTTTTAAAATTAAATGTTAAGTAAGTAATTTAAATACAATCTTAATGGAAAGTACACAATACCTGAAACGGAAACGGAACTGTGAAAAACATGAACTTAAATTTAAGGTTTTTGTCGTTCGGGATTATAATCAAAGTTTTGCAACAAAGTAACTTGAAATAACATTTTTATATAATTTTTGAAATTTTTTGGTATTTTTTATTTTTTTTTTTATCAAATAAATATTTATCCTCTGCTGTCTAACCAGATCAGCAGCCATCAAATATGGGGGATTTAGGAGAAATACTTAGCATTTAGTGAATACGGGGGATGGAATAATACTTTCAATTTCAATGTTTTTCACTTGACTTATACTAGAGATGAAACACATATCCGGTAGTTATCCGGTATCTGGCCTAACCGGCCCAAATTTCATATCCGGCCGGGTACCGGATAATAAACAAGTATTCGGCCGGACACCGGATTTAAAAAAAAAACTATGTTTAAGCTTTATAGGCAGTTTATTTAATCCATGTAACAAATAAAATCATTAATCTCCGTTACAATCGTGTTCTTTTCTTGATCGTGAAACTAATAACAATTCGCTACCTCATGAAAGCAGTCCCAAAACGTATCGTGAGCTTCGTAAGATACTGCCGACTCTGCCTCTTGAGGTCGAAGTACTTTAGAAAAATATTTCATTGGAAACAATTCAAAATCTGGTAAAATCGATTCCTGTGCCTTTGCAAAAGGTCATTGACGTCAAAGGAGAGTTTATTTTGATCGTGCTGTTATTTTCAGTTCTTATCAAAAGTTTTTGTTTTTTTATTGCACTGCACTCCCAAAGCTTAGACAAGCAAACGTAACACAGATCGAGAAAGTAATAAGTATAAGTATGCTGACAGGTCTGACTGACCCAGATCACTGATTGATTGGGGATCATTCCCAAAAAGCATCAGCAACAAGGGGATCATATTGTTCCTCAAGGTATAAATGATACTGACATATGAGTGGAGATATCACAACGGCTAACAAGCGCTCCATTCTTAGCTCTTTACAGATCCTTGCAGACTCAACAAATAGTCTAAATATATACATAAATTTGGAATCATATATGTACATATATACTGATAACCCACGATGTTCATCATTATCATTAATAATAGAAGAACCATTGCTAATAAACTATGAACTCTAAAAACTTAGGAATTCAAAATTCATCCCATTAATTTATGTTTCTTGTCTACAATAAAATTACTGATCAATCATCAATAATATCATTCATATACATTTTCATTCATTCTAACATCATCAATGCTACAACTCAATAAAGTTCACTCAAAGACCCAATATGAATAGAGCTAATAAAATAGGAAAATGAACAAAACAGATCACTTGTCAAACATTTTTGAATACCAACCAATTCAGACTATATAAAGTAAAATACTTACTACTCTTGAAAGAGAAGATAGTAGTAGTAGCAGTAGAAGACAGAACGACTACTACTACTTGGCATTAAAGTTTGCATAGAAATGTCAATCAAATAAGTTGAGTTACTTGCAATGGAGGAGTCCAATGAAATGTTATAGAACTTTATTATGCTTATGTTGAAGAACAATAGAATACAAATATATAATAACAACATAATCGATGGGTTAAGCCTAGAAGCCTGTCTAGTGTCTAGAGATGAATATGAATTAATAATCATGTGAGTGATATGATTACAAGAGTAATTTTTAAAATGCCTTTGCCTCCCATAGTGAATTATTGAATATTTATTAAAGTATTAAATGATTTGATATCTCATTCGTCAAAATTCCAGTATGCCTGAGGATTCTTGGCACCAATAACTTTAAATACTGAAGAGCCAAATAAGTCTTTAAGTCAAGGGGACATCCTCAACTTTACTTAACTTAATACAATTACAAATATAAAATATAAATAGAGTAAGAAATTTTTCAAATTAAAATCTTAACTCTTTGTTTTTCAAGCAGAAAGTTGAAGAAGATGAATACAACAAATTTGTAAGAGATGTTTCAGATGTAACTTGAACCCTAAACTATAAATCCATGAAGGTTTTAAGGAAGGGCCGTAGACGAATATCTAGGGAATGAATGAATTTATAATCTTATTTACTACAGTCTAAGCCAGAATCGGTATACTTGTACTAACTTAAAGATTTTTTTAACGTTGCCTGTGAAGCGGGGGCTCTTTGTCAGTTCTTTCCAAAAATTGTGATTAAACAAAGAATTATGCAGGCATCTCAGTAGTATTAGGCCAGGGCCCCACAAACTTACGGTCCACCCCTGATCATGCAATATTCTTAGCATCTGGCAGAGGTTAAGTAGAAATGATAAACGACAACTGCAAATGGTAACTGTGGGAGAAAAATGACTAAATAATAATAAGTTTCACATTTTAAGAATTTCATATAACCTGCCAAGTTGCTTTGCTTATTATAAGAACACTGATGATTTGAGTTTATAAATATCTTAAGAAAAGAAAATAAGGCCAAACATATAATCCAAATAATTAATTTCATTTCAAAAATTGTTCAATTTTCTTGACAAAAAAGAAATCTCTCAAATAAAATTGCAATAAGCAATAAATCACAAACATTTCAACAAATAATTTCAACCAATAAAAACAGAAATAATATCGAACAAATAGTACAATATATTGTAGATTGCATCACATAACCTCAATTCAAGTTGACACATTATCAGTTGTAGTGACTTCCACAATATTGCCAACTTACTACTTTATGGCACAAAAGAAATATTTATTTGTATAAAGTGGCACATAACCTAGAATTGTTACGCTTATTTTGGATGTATTTCTTCATGTTATTGTATTATTATTATTGTTGTTATTCTTGTTGTATTGTAGCAGTTTCAATTGCTCATTTTGTTGTCGGTTGAATTGCACAAAATTGCCGAAATAAATGGACAATAAGGCAGACATATGGACAGAAAAACAGACAACTTAACGAGGTCATTTTAGGGCGATGGTCTTGTAAAAACAAACGATAGACAAAAGGGTTGAAGTTGGAATGGAGTGGGTATACATTGCGCCTATTTCATGTTCTAATGTCAACTCATAACTTGAATAGTGACTTCGATGCCACAATAAACCAAACCAACAACATTAAGCACCAACAAATAGACAATGAAAAAGGTGCAATGGGCCAGACCATGCCTTGGTAGGCCGGGTTATGGTGTAGAACAACAAAAACGCGCCAAATGTGGCAAGTTCGCAAGTTCTTTGTGGCATTTGTGGCCTACAAAGAGACCAAGACATTGCCGTTTTTTTTTTTTTTTTGTAATTTCAGTTTCTTAGTTTTGCCTGACACGAACTATTGTAACTTTGTTTAAGGTTGTTTTTCTTATTCTTATTATACGTATATGTTATTGTAGTTTGTTTTTCTTTGTATTATTTTTTTATTTTTTGTCTATTTTACTTTAAGTTCACAATTTCAGGCGCATTGCCAAAGTTAACCCAGAGTTTTCTTTTGGTTATTCTTGTTGGGTTGTTCTTGGGTCGCGGTCGACTTTTTCAAGTTGAAGGCATACAAAAACCGATAAATGGCAAAAAAAAAAAAAATAAAAAAAAACATTAGAATTGCTGGGAAAACAAACGACCAAAAAACATGAAGAAATCAAGTCAAAAGGCAGAAAAACAAAAAAAAAAAAACCATTTACATGTGTTAGGTAGAGGATTTGTTTTTTGTTTCCATAAGATTTGGGTTTGTCGCCACTTGGCACTTGTCTTCAAGAACGACCACACACATTAACTAACAACAAACGAACGAACGATGGAAGACATTTTGTACAAAAACTTAAAATGGTTGCTCATTAAAACCATTTTGACCTTCAAAATTTATCGTTTCTGTTTTGTCTCTTGTTTTTAGTATTGTTCAATATTTTATTATTCAAAATAGACAAATCGCATATTTCCCCTTTAGCAATAAGCTTGATTTTCATATTTATTGTTATGGTCACTCTATAAAGTAACTTTAAATTTATTGTATTTATTGTCTTTACGAAGCCTTTTCGAGACTTGCAAAATATACAAAATCAATATTTCATTTAAGATATACAAAGTGTAGTAGCAGAATAAAATTAAGGTAAGTAATGGTGTGATTAATTTTTTTTTTTTTTTTTTTAAATTTATTGAGTTATTACTCCATTATTATACACCCTTATTCTATCACTAGAAAGCTTTATACGAATTTGATTTTGTTTGTAATAGTACTAAAAGTCTTCTTCTACATTTTCGTCCACCTGTGACAGAGAGGGGGCGGGGGTCATAAGCTTTGTGACGTCACATGTCGAAATCTGAAATATTAAAAATCTTTCAACGAAAAAATTGAAAATATTATTTTTAATTATTTTATTTATTATTATTAATTATTATATATATAAAAAATATAATATAATAACTAATGCAAACAAAATATAGAGTTCTAGCTGCTCGTTTTCCAATCCGTAAGAATTCCAATATTTTATTTGTGTTTTTAAATGTGGGGTTGACGATTGCGACTGACGGAGTCGCTTTGTCCTGTTCTAAGACGAGTTAAAATTTTGCAGTGCCTACGGTTATACGAAGGTGGGTACCGCATTGGTACCTCACGTATGTGACGCCAGATATCCTTCGGTACTCTCGGTATGGGTAATACAAGGAGATTGGGGTGCTAACTTTGCAGCGTTATTAGCGTACTCTTCCCAATTATACCAATGTGACCAGGTGTGGTGTTTTGAAAATATTACCAACTCTATTTTTAGGCTTTGTGACCTATATAGGAATCCTAATAGAAACCCTATGAGGCAAACATTTAAAGATACGAGAAATTTACAGTAACACTATATTATCGGTTTCCATTGCAAAATATGTGACGTCACACCAGGGGGAGGGGGGTCTCAGGAGGTGCGTAAAAAATCAATAAATTCATGTGACGTAATATGTGGATCTGTTTTAACATCTGGAATGTTGTGCTTGAATAGAAAAATTTTGACCTTTGTGGCTTAAACTGAAATCCTAATTCCCGTTTGCTATCTTATTCTGATAGGCTCCTTCTCATCAGTCTTCCATCTTTGGTGCATATTTGGATAGATCCAGGGTTTATAAGTTTATAATTGGGGCCATATGTTTTCCTAAGCTCTTTAATAAGTTTAGCTTTTTTATCCCCAGTCATTCTACTAGAAACTTTGTCAGTTTAGCCACGAACAGAAGTTAAGTACGCCCTACCTGATCCTATGAGTCTTATCCACTTTACATCATAAGTTTTATCACGCCCTCTAGCCTGAGATCTCACCTCCTGCGTTTAATATCATCGTCCTTCGGTGCCTTCGGAAATCTAAACACACAGCACCTATCTTTCTGCCTAGTTTTGATCGCACCATTTCGATTAAATGTCTCTGATCACACTTAGCTGTGAATAGGGGCAAATAAATTTTAACCACAGATTTTAATTAAAATTTTGGTTGAACGCAGTTGAAAAATTATGTTTAAATTTTATGTAACACCGTTTTTGTTCTCGGTTTAACGTTGTTATAGTTTTGACTTAAACCAAAAACTAAAGACTTAAACAATTTTATTGTCTTTGCTTAAACTGATCTGAACTATTTTAGTAGTCTACTGCTGATAGATAACGCACTGGGCCACCCTTCGAATTTAATCCACCCGAATGTTCAAGTGGTGTTTTTACCTCCAAATACAACATTCTTGCTTCAACCACTTGATCAAGATGTAATCCTAAATCTGAAGCAATATTATATGAAACGTACCATGGATTGGATTTTAGATAAAACGATAAGTAGCAGGATGACATCAACGAACGGTAGGAAGATGAACAACTAAGCGAAGACAACCAGCTGAAATTATTGGCATATGGTGAGTTAGAAGATGATTCATATTTGTTTGTACCTTTACCGACGAAACTTTCTTTAGAAAAACTGCAACAAAGCCTTGCCTTGGCAGAACAATAGGAAGAGATGATTTTAGAAGAAGACCCTTGTGACGACTTAAATTTTAAAATAATTTCCATCAAAAATTATTGCCGTATCGAGAATTAGACAAAACGGTAATCAATAAGAAGTTACTGACAAAGCTAACAGACTTCTTTTCAAAAAAATTTTTTTTTTATTGTTTGTTAGCATCGAATGAATTTTTATTAATTTTTTATATTATTTTTTGAATTTTTTTTTTTTTTTCTTTGAACAAAATTAAGCCGATTTGTATGGAAACTGAACCTCGCATAAGGAGGTTTTGGATAATGCGGTGTTTTTTGTTTTTTTAGATTCATTTTATATAAAACAATTTTTCCTTTTTACTTTATGTTCATTGTTATTACTTTTAAGTTGACAGTAATTTGTCATAAAGAAATAAATAAAGCAATGTGAAGTATGGAGATAAAACACTCATAAAGTGACTTAAGCTTGGTCTTCATTGTAAGTAAGTACATATAACACATTCCTTGTCAATTCCTACAGGAAATGCTTAAACCACTGCATAGATGGAACAGGTTGTATTTAACCATTTCTATATAATCCAATGTTATGGCTGCCCCATTTTAAAGTGCACAGAATTTGTCACTTAAGTTTTGTGCATGCAAAAAAACAGTATTAATTCAAATGGCTCAAATCGAAAAAAGTGGGATAAGTGGGTGCTATATGATCTCAATGAAAAACAGAAACAATCCCAAACCCATTATACATTAAAGAAGTTTATGGTAACTGTTTGGTGGTCTGGTGCAGGTGCAGATGTGATCCATTATGACTTCATGAAGTATGTATACCTCATCCAACTGGACCAGATAATGCAACAGCTCGACTTCTATTTTACTGTTTGATAACGCCAGACATGCACAAATTGCAGTATAAAAACTATTGGAATTGGAACTTCTTCAACACCCTCCATACTCACCAGACGTAAACACATTCTCCGCAATTTGGACAACATTTTGGTAGGAAAATAATATAATTCCGACAATGCTATAAAAGTATCCTTCTTGGGTTTTATACAAATGGAGAGAACATTCTTACGCTTAAATAGCAAAAGTGTTCCTTTAATAATTCTTGGCTTTCATTTCTGCAAATTTGATTTTACACGACCCAATACATGGTCTTCACTCTATACAATTGTCGATCGCAATAATTAGCTGCATTCTTAGTACAACAATTTCTTTTAATCATATCCACACCACATACACAAGTTCGGGTCAAAAGTAACCTTAAAAAAAAATAACATTCCATTCATTCATTAAAACAATCTTAAATCTGTTTTATTTTTTCATCCAATGAACCCAAACACCAAAAGTCAGTTTAGGAAAACGCCCAAAAGAATAAAATTAATTTAATTAAAATAAATTTAAATTGTATATAAAACAAAGTCAAAGCACGTTTACTTACCATCATAGTAGGTAATTCTCTCCCTATGAGGATTTCTCTCTGTCTTTTCTACTTTTTTTTTCTATTTCTTTTACACTTGTAGGGGAAAATGATCGATCGCAATTCGTTTTAATTTTAACGGTACTTAGTGTCACTTTTCGTAACTAAAACCGCCGCCTAGGCCAACATCAACATCTACAGAAACAACAACAACAACAACAGCAACAAGGATAACAAACCAAACCAAACCACAACCATAACAAGCTCAACCACAGACCTAAGACATTGTTTTTCCATAGACCCTACAATGAATGTCTCGTGTCTAGTAACTGTCAATGTAAATTTACAATGGCAACAACAACAACAACAAAAATCTAGAAGAAAAAATAAACAAGAGTCAACACCAAGTGCAAAAGGTTACAGGTACAACTAGCAACAACAGTAACAAGTACTACAAAGCAACATTTGATTGTCGTAACCAAACCGAAGACAAAAAACTCTTTTTAGAATAAAGACTCACAACTGTCACCACTGTCCCTCCCAATCGCCCTCTTTTATTGCCTTAGTTAATTCAACTCAGAAAAAAAAAACCGAAACCAAAACCCAAGACTATGTCATGATGATGAAGTGATTTTTTTGGGTTTTAAGGTTCGCTTCAAGTATCCTTCCTTTGCCAGTCAAAATAAATTTAAATTTTCATCTTAAGAAAAGTAAGAAAACAAAAAAAAAAAAATCAAAGCGAATAAAGCGCGCCTTCTGTGCGCACGCGCTTAAGTTCACTTTGCGCTCACAACAACAACAACAACAGCAACAATATCACCATCAAAGACAACAACAAAAGAAAGTTTTGGTAGGCGGTGGTGGTACTACTGAACTAGGTGACATAGAGAGGTGAAGTAACTAACATTTTTTTGTGGCAACAGCAACAACAACAAATAGAAATACAAAAAAGGTGACAAAGTCACGAAATTCTTGTCAATTTTCAACTACAGACCAATTTGTTTGTCTCTGTTTCATTTCATTTCATTTCATTTTGAATGTTAAGCGGAAGACAAAGTTGATTTCAATGGGTCCTCAAGAGTGGGAGGGAGGGGGAGGCGAAAGGGCCCAAAATCCAAAACATTTCGTGACAAATCAAGCTACCAAAATTGGGAGAAAATCGACTTTTATTTTAACAATTTTTTGTTTCTTTTCTTTATTTATTTATTTTTTTTTTTTTTTTTGTTATTTTTAGGAACTTTTCTTTTACACCTTCCAATTTTGAACTTGTTACAATCTTTGAAGCTTATTTCAACTTTTTTAAGAAGCAGAAGAGTCTTTTTAATTTGAGTTATAAAGTTGAATCTTTAAAGCAAAAAGAAGAAAAGAAACAGTAAATGAAAAGAGAAAGAAAAATCAAACAGAAGGAGAGAGAGAAACGGAACTCAAATCACATGAACCAAGGTTTTTCAAGGCAATATGATTCTTGCTTGATTCAAATTCGTAATTTTATAAAGCAAGTTTGTTTTCTAAGTCTTTTGTTTTAAAATGAAGTTATTGTAATTTTTATAAAAATTATTGCTCTTAGCAGATTTAACATTCAGTATTCATGATTTATGTGCCTTTATTTAATTTTTTTTTTGTAACCATTTAATAAATATACAGTGTGACAATTAAGTATCAGTATTGATATACCTATTTTACTCTCATCATCATGTTACTCTATTTATAGATGAGTGCACCATTTCAAAGTATTAACATCCTATCGAAACCAGATGACATTTTCACAAAGCCTCAAAATTTTAATATACAAATGATGTCATGGCAAACTGCATTAGACATATTCTGGTTGATGTAGCAAATGTACGGCAAAAATTGTTTAAGTAAAACAAATGTTTTTACTGGGGCATACACATTTCTTTGGATAGCATAGTGTTTTCAGATGATAACAAACGTAATGGGAAACCAATTTCAACTCGCACTTCCCAAAATAATCGAAAAAGTTCACTATTTAGTAGCAAATGACTGCATTGGCTCATTAATAATGATTGAAACGGCTTTGAATATTGGCTGAGTAACAATTCGCCATATTCATCACAAGGATTATGGAATAACAAAGGTCTGCAACAAAGTTTGTTTCACACAGAAATCACTTCTTGACAATTATTCTAGAGAGGTCAGAAATTATGAAAATTTCCTGCAAACAATTTTTGCGGGGGAAGTAATACGGTGCTTTCAATTAATCTATTGTAGAAACTAAACGTCGAAGTGCGGAATGTAAGTCATTTTGAAGACATTGAACCTATCCAAAGGGTTCGAAGGGTTTCACAAATCGAATCGGTCAAACAATTGTATTGAAGCGAGAGGAGACTATTTTTAATAATAAATTTAAAATATGCTGATAATTATTTTTAATAATATTTAATTTTTTTATTTTTTGGACCTGTTCTGATACTTTGCACAATATGTCCTAAAGAATCCCTTTCTTTATACTAACATTTATTCGTTTCAGTAAAGACAAGATGACATTTTATCTTCATCACACCTAAATCAAAGAAGCTGAAGAAAACAAGTCCTCTTTGAAGGAGGTGGGGCTCTCTGCGTGCCTATAGTAAACATATATAGAATGACTAAAAGTAAGTGTTAATCCCATCAACGTGATGATGATTTTACTCTAAAGTCTCTAGTTCATCACATAATCATAATTTTAAACATTTTCAAAATGAGGCTATTTAAATTTATCGCTAAATAACAAGAGGACAATCTATAAACTGAAGTAATGGCCCCCGTTTGCCGTTACGCGATACAACAACATCTTGTATAGAGTCTTCAGTATGCCCACTGTGCGTAATGAAAACCTATAAAGTTGCAACTGCTACCAACAGAGGCTGTAAACTCATCCAAACGTTGTGGGGACGTGTCTCAATCACAACTTAAAGGGATGTCGATTAAAGAGGCTCTAATCACTTTCTAGACAGATGGTCACCTCATACTTAAATATTCGCTGTAATATAATTCTCTCCTTATGAAAATGTTAAAATTAGACAACGAAAAAAAAAAAACAAAGAGACTAGACAAAATTATTCAGTGTTATATTCAATGAATTTTGCTTGATTATATAAAATTCTCCCTGATAGCTTTTAGATCCTCAATTATTTTCAAACAAAATATTTTAACACCATGTTCTTCTTCTTCTTTACATTCATATGTATATATATATGTACATTGGCATCGAAATGTATAGCCCAATTACTCTTAAGAAAACCGGAAGTTTCCCACGTACTCAAAGAAGGTACCTTAATGTGACGATAACTCAATACCTTCGCGTACGTCAACAAATAATTTCACACAGTTGGGATCCAAAGTAGAAAATAAGTAAAACGAAAAGAAGAAGCACAAACAGAAAAAAGTGCAACAAAACAAAGCAGAAAAGAAAAAATAAATTAAGGATAAAAAAAGTACAACTAAAAGTGCCGAAAATGAAATCAAATAAAATTGTTGGCGTTAAAGTGATGTTGCTGTTACTGTTGCTGCTGCCTTAACGCTTGTCATGTTTACCATATTTGGATTGATTGCTCTACATAGCAACAAACAAAAAAAAAAAATCACAACAACAACAAAATATAATGCAGGAACATCAAAAACAACAACAACAAAATAAGTACACAAGTAACAACAACATGAAACGTCGGCAGCATGCAACAAAAATAATACTAGCAACATTTTATGCACTGCAACACAATAAATTTCAATTACACTTTATTGCACTTTTACTTGGTTAAAGAATTCTTTTACCTTTTATTGTTATTAATGTTGTTGTTGGTGGTGCGATTTTTGTTGTTGTTGTGTTGCCAAAGCAGGCAAACACTAACAACAATAACAGCAACAGCAACAAACAATATCAACAACACCAGCAACATTGATGTTGAGGTGAAGTCGCTAAAGCAAAAAGCCAATCAATTTCATAGCAACAACCCAACAGAGCATCAATTGATTTATCCAAGTGAATCAATGAGGCATTTGTAAGTGAGTATCTGAATGAGTATGTGTGTGTGTGTGTGTGTGTATTAGTGCTTGTTTAGTTTAATAGCAAAATTCCATATTGTATGACCTCTTCTCTTCTTTTTGTATGTTTTATGCCGATTTTGGGTCAACACAGGCGGCGTCTGAGTGAAATCCGTTTGAATCCAAAGTCCATGTCAGCTTTGGCAGCAATTCATATTGAGTATCAAATGTGGATTGTGTGGTACAATATGGCAACTGTTGTTGTTGCGGCCAAGATGCGTAGCGTCGGCAACATGACATCATGAGTGCGCATGGAGCAATGACGAAGGCATGAAGTTGATGGATCCATCATTTGTCTGAAGTTTAGAAATATCTTGCGTTTTTGTTTTTGTTTTTATTTTCAATTTTCTTTTTAAGTCTTTTGAAATTGAGTGAAATATTTTTGTTACTTTTAGAAAGTTAGTATCGTAATGCAAGTAAGTGGTAAGTAAGGAAAGCATAACGACGGCGGCATAGGTGCATTCGACATGGAAAATCAATCATGTCAATTTGGAATAAGATGTTGCTGACAACTTTAGTTAGTTTAGCTGGCGGTTATCATCAAAGTCGGTTAACTTAAAACAAAGCAAGGATTCTTTTTGCTTTCTGAAGGAAGGAAAATTGTAAGAAAAATTGGTACAAAAAAATAATTAATTACCTCCACACAAAGTCCCAGTCTGTGATGTGAGTCTCAGTCACAAGTGCCTACTACATGGCATTTTTTTCTTTTTTCATCTTGTTTTGTTTTTATTTATCTTATGTGTATCACTAGTTCCTTTGACACAATATCAAATTCTCGACCGCACATAATGCGATTCATGTTCCTGAGACTCCCCTTTGCCACTGTGGCCATCATCACAAACCACACCCAAGGCGGCACTCAATGGAGTTTGATTCTGTTTGGTTTGGTTTGGTTTGGTTTAGTTCAGCACACCCGGTTCCATGGTTGGTTTTTCACTTGATCCTGGCGCTTAGACTCAAGTGTTCAGTTCATGTTGTTTTTGGCCATATGGTTTTTGTTTTGATTTAGTTGCCCACATTTTATTTATAGACGTCAGCAACATTACTTGGCATGCCTCAACCATGGCACCCTGTTGCGTCATCCTGTGCCGGCTGTCATTGCAGTGGGTGGTGGCTTTACTTTATATTCCAATTTTGTTTTTTTTTGTTGTTGTTGTTGTTGTTTTCTATTGCAACAATTCATGCTGATTGCTGTCGTTTTTTAATTTGGCAAATTTATTTCCGCGGCTTTACAGTAGTTCATTTCAATTCAGCTGAGCTGAGTTGAGTTGTGTGCTGAGTTGAGTTGAGTTAATTTGAGTTGGTGGCATTTATGTTGTTGTTTTAGTTTTTATGTTGTGTATACATACTATTTATGCCAATTGCTTACTTACTTACTTATTTTCTTCATTCTATTATACAATCAAAAACGTTGAATCATGCTCTACAGTACATACACCCAATGATGAACAATTCCACTCCACGTTTACCATAATAACACCAGTCAAACAGCACACTAAAGTCAGTGCATGGAGTGGATAGTAAAACACACCACTTATACTACATACACACACTTGCTCCCACTTGGAGGTGCAACTGCGTCAAAGGCGCAAAATCCGCCAAGGACCACCCACTGATTTAAGTTTCAACAAATTTGCACAACAAAACAAACCAGGCGCACACTCCACACCAGTGGAACGTTAAAAGAAGTCTAAGATGTTGAAAGTGGTGTGTCTCTCCAGACAGAGAGTGAGAGAGAGAGAGAGAGAGACAGGGGTAGAGAGAAAGACCAGACATAGGTCAGCACAGACATCAACCAGACTTTAGCGAATAACCACCAACAGAAGAAGTAAATTTGTCTAAATCACAACAATAACAATATCAGCAAAAGTAAGAAAAGCAAAGCAAAGCAAATCACCATGTCGACTTAATTAATAGATTTATCACTATGTTTTATATTACAACAAATTGTTAACGAATTAATCCTTTCAGGTGTCCATATACTCGTATGTATGCATGTGTGTGTGAGTGTGTGTGTGTGTGTGTGTGTGTGTTGTGTGTCGAGAAGCCTAGAGATTTACATTCATATTACTCATACACCATGTGAGTCGCCGCTAATTAGCCAAAGACACGCCCAATGAACCAAAAAAATCAATATAAGAATAAGCCAGAAAACATACTTCTCCATATGCGAGTACGTCATAATATTGTAAGAGTTCAATAAAAAAGAATAAAAACTGAATTATAGACGTGCGCCTTTGTGTAGCTTACATTCTATTGTATCTTTGTTAAACTTGTACACTTCACAAATACTAAATATGGATTATAAAGCTTTAATCCAAAGTTTGCAACGCATAAAATTATTTCAGGCAATGGAAAAATATGACAATAAAAATAGTGCATTCGGACTTCCTCTTTCAGTAATTGAAGAACTCCTATTGTAATATTTTACCTGTATATGACAATGGAACTTGGCTGTATCAAAACTATCGATCAGAAGAACAAATGATATTGATCACACTGATCATTTTCATATATAATTTACTAGTTAAGCCCCTACAATGATTGGATCATCGATGAAAATGATCAATTTACTTCGAAATCACTTGTATTTAGAGCTATAAAATTGAAATATTTCCTGCCTGTAATTATAGTTGTTTTCTGAAGTAGTCTATGTCCTTTCTTTGGATAGATAGATAGAATTAGATGATAGATTTTAAGAAGACAGATTCAATTTTAATTTAAATGTGAGCTAAAAAATGTGTTATAGCATTTTAACAAAAGAGTTACAAACCACTAGCGTACCTGACCCTTCTTCGTACAGGTTGCATCCTTTCTTAACATGATAATAATCTCTCTATTACAGTTTGTGTTTTAACAAAGAACACAGTATGATTATATGTAAATTAAAGTGCATATTTTAGTTTCTGTTTTTGTAGTATACTTTTAGGAGTTATTTGAATATTACAGATCTCGGGAACGGGGACAAATATCGGGATCAAAACTATCCTATGTTCAAGCCAGGAACCAATCATACACATTCACCAAATTTTAATGCAATCAGATGAACAGTATGGCAGCGCATATCATACGAACAAACAAAACAATATTTTTTGTGTATTAGATTTCAATAATAGAACTGCTTCACCAAATCACATGGCTTTTTGCCGTTTACGACAGCACCAACACATTAGTCATGTGGTTAACACTGCTAAATCACTGCTTTGATTTTGTAAAATGATCATCATATTTTAACCTATTTTCGCAAAACCGTAATAAATTATACATTTAAACCTTCCTTATGACTTACTTCGTTCATTAACGAAACCCGTATGAAAATCCGTTCAGTAGTTTTTGAGTTTATCGTGTTCAGACAAACAAACAGACGCGTTGGGGAATTTTGTTTCATAATGTGTAGTGATAGTTGTGTAATCAAACAAATGAATAAATAACTTACTATGTACTACTAGTGTAGTGTATCTAATTTTCAGTGAGACCAAAGTTTTCGTATATGAATTTTTGTGTCTTGTCTTACTATATTTTCTCTGACCTGTCCACCTTATGATTCTTAGGTTGGCTACTCATCGTAGCCAATTGACTGTTAGTAGGGATAAGAAATACTATCAGCTATCCTGCATTTCATGGGTTACCTTCATTCCCATTTTGGCTTTTCTTTTTTCCACCTATTTCATCCTTCATTCTATACTATTGGAAGTAACATTTCAAGTCAAGAGATCGCTCTCTGTGTTGCCAAATATGGCAACTAGCTTAGTTTCTTGACTGTTACGCTTATTTTTCTTATTTTATTTTTTGTTGCTTACTTTTGACTGTGGACTGTGGTTCTTGGTATTATGTATTATTATTATTGAAACCCTGAATAGTAGAGCGCATCTCTGTGGCGATATTTAAAATTTATGTCCACAAAGAAAAAAAAAAAAAAAAGAAGAAAGATAGTAGTAGTACGTTGCGTTGTGTTGTAGGTTTCCTTTGAAAATGAAAAAATACAGACATAGGGCGATACATATGTTTTTTCAAGTCATTCTAGACTTAAGCTAGTAGAAAAACGAGTGTTTATCATCAGTTACGACAGCAGCAGGAGCACAAGCAGAAGCAGTAGTGGTAGTAGTAGTAAAGAACGCGTTGATGATGATGCAGCCAGCTACTGATCGTTGCTACCGTTTACTTTAATTCAGTGGGTTTAGTTATGCTGGTCTGTTGTTGGTCAGGAAAACATCTTTGGGTCGTCGTTTGGTTGTGGACATGATTTACTCGTTTAGAGTTTTTATTTGCGCTGATGAGCAGAAAATTGATTTATGATTTGGTTTAAAAGGTGATCATTTGATTTGAAAAGTTCAAGTTGAAAATAGGTTTTTAGTTCTCTTTAAAGATTATGTTACAATAGATCAAGATTGATTGAATGGAAAAAGTAATATCCTTAGATCCTTAGTAAGTTTATTGAAATCTCTTTTAGTTATATTGTAAATCTCAGCTCATACATAAAGTAAACTATTGTACCAGTCACGATTAACACATTCAAATCCAAACACTTTCACAATGAATCCAGCTTAAGAGAAGTCAGTCCCTATTTACATATGCAACTTTATCTAATCTTAATCACAGAGATTAACTACAAACTTCATAAAAACTTTGTTGTTTTTTTCGAGGAAAGTTTTTTAACGACAGCTCCTACTTATTATACTTATTTGACTAAACCATCATCATCATTATCAACATCAACATCATCAGCAGTAGCAGTAGCAGTGTAGCAGTAATATCACATCACTTCACATCACATCAACTAATGTGAAACAACAACTTGATCGTCAAAATCAGACAGCGAGTTACTTAAATTAGCAAACGTGCTTCAAGCATAATACATACACGTACACCCGCCATAGTACCATAGTAAAAAGACCCAAAAACAAAGTATCTACCTACCAAGATAATATATATACATACGTCGAATCATCGCATTACCAAAACCCATTACAGATTAGACGTTTAAGATGGCACCGCACTGAAGTACACTGTAGACCAGAGAGTAAAGTATAGTAGAATAAGGCAGCTACTTAAGCAAACCGCAAAGATCGTAACACATGTCAACACCATGAACTTGAAAGCAGCTGAACCTTCCAGAGGAACAGAGTGAACAGAGCTAGTGGTTAGTGAATGAGTTGTGAGTGTTCCAACAACGACTTCCATGAAGCTTAAAAGCATTTTGTATTCTAATTAGATTGTCAACAACACGAAAACAACCTCATTTCGGGCCAAATGTGTTTTTACATTAGCGCCAACAAAAACAACAACAACAACAACAACTACAATACAATTTCAAAAGGCAAAGTTGGCACACAAAAAAACCATAGTCTAAGGTAACAACGAAACTTAAGACAAAAATCTGCATAAGACTTGGTATAACTTAGAGCTCATTTAAGCGGAAGGGGATTGGAAAGGAAAGGTATGTTACCGTAAGGTATAGTCGTCTGGTATGGTTCAGTTAAAGTTCATTAACATGCACAGGTTAATTACCGCTTTTCTACGTCTCCACATTTCAAGGAAATAAGCCATTAACTCAACGAATATGTAGTAGTCGTCTTAGTAGTCTTTGGCTAAGTCTTGAGATCCACATTGTCGTTGTTTTCAGTTGGGGGCGTTAGGATATTAAAATGGACTAAAAAAGAGGTGAACACATGCTCTTTTCTCGATTTACTCGACGTTGTATTGTATTGTAGTATGTTGTATGTTGTGTGTGACAAATGTTACCCGTCGTTGTTGTGCTCTACATGCAAAATGTGCCACTGATAAGCGATGGCGACAGTAGTCAGCATCTAGTCAGCTTGGCTAGGCTTCTCTTAGGCTACGCTGGTTAAATGGTAACATCCACCAAAAACATCCAACAACCTCAACAGCATCAACCATGAAACACCGAAAGCACGATCATTAAAATAAAAGCGACAAGGCATGACCAAATGGCAGCCAGCTACTGTTGCCACTGGTAGAAGGTAAACTCAACTAAACTAAGGCTAAAGTTAAGATACTACTTACATAGACAACGAGCGAGTATGTGGTGTTTGCATTTCGCGGTGTTGGATTGCCTTAAACGATCCGCGTGAATAACTAATTTCATCGGAAGCTCAATGCACATGGTCGGTCAGTAGTCACGGGTTGCATTTATCAAAACCGCCATCAATTGGTAAAGTTGGTAGGGAAAAGGAGAAGGAATAAAAGAAGAACAAAAATAAGATGCAAAATGCTAGAAGAGTAGAAATCATAGTAACTAGGAAATTCATAGAAAAAGGAATATATGAGTAAACATAAAAAATATATGCAAAGAATTTAAGATGTAATACTCCCAGTGTACGATCCACATTCAAAAACTGGAAAGGATAAAAAAATTGTTATTGGCATGAAATCTCTACAATCTGAAGGAAATGACAATCATCCTTAGATATACAGATTTGCACATTTATTAGCAAACCGAGGGTCTTATTTGGTTTTAGTTCCCTTAGCCCCCTTACGAACTTAGTCCGCCAATGTTAAAAATTAGAATCTCCCAGTTATTAGAACCAAGAGTTGAGATGCGTTTATCTCTCTCCAGATTTATTTTTTCATGTGATAAAATAAATTAAAATCTTAATCGACAATGAGAATGATTTGCCCCAACACAAAAACCAGATTATTAACAGAATTGGTCCAAGCAATCTCTTTGCCCATAGACGAAACTCAAAGAAATGAATGCAAAAATCAATAAAGCATATTTGGACGAAACATGACTTTATTCTGCCTATAATGCCATTAACATTGAGGAAAATGTCGCTCTTCAATTCCCAGAATGGGTAATTTTATATAAACCCTCTGTTTTTAAAACTCTTATCTGTAAAAATAATCTGAGTCACCAACTCAGGCATTTCGGTAGAACCATCGCTTATGAAGTCTGCCCAGAGGATGTGTCTGGTACCACATGTGGTCAAAATCCCACGGAACTTGTTCCATCCTGGGAAGCGGGTACAGGCACTTTAATCAAAATAGTTACAAGTTGTAACAGCGGATATTTATCCAAATAGACGTTGAATGACGCTAATCAATTCTGTGCTCGGCACCGTGATCTTTGATTTCCACGACAGGTGTTCCCGTTGGTGATTCATAAAAAAGGTATCAATTTATATGAAAACAAAAACAATATATATTTTACTATATTTTCTTCAAACTTAAATTAAAATTAATTTCCAGAAATTATAACAATTCGATAATTCGAAATATCTTAATTACCAAGTGCTTCTAATTTGTGAGCTTCTATTCGGCAAGCGTCCCTTGATTCGTTCGAAATAACACGTTGCACAAAGACTTCAAGATCCCAACGGTTATGGAGGTGATCAATTGTTGCAGCAGTCGCCATCACTTAAGACTTTTGACTCATCCCAACCCATTGGCATCCACCCGCACCCGCTGCTCTGTAAGGCGAAGACTAAAAAGACTACACCCGTACGATCTCCCCCTAAGAAAGATGTTATGGACTTCTCTTTCATGTAACTATTCTTGAATCAATAATAATGTGTCAGTTTTCTGCGATAAACGTTATTAATAAAGTAAAATTCAGAAAAAAAAAAATCTTGTATACTTATATTTAATTTTTATGTCCTTTCTTCGGATTTGATTAGTTTACTATATTGTGCAGTCTGAATAATCGGTGTTTCTATTGTGGTTATGTCATTCGACAGTCGTTTTTAAATAAATTGTACAAAGCATATAGAAACCTTTGTCCTGTATGCCAATTTTCTTATGTGGAAAATAAGTTTGGGTTGATTTATATTGTGACCATTTCTTCTAGTGGGTTTATAGTTGAAAAGGCCACCAAGAAACATGGCTAGATCACATCATCATTTTCTTCATATCATTCTTAGACTATAACCAAGTCTCGTAAAGTCTTTGGTATCTTCGTCAAGACAATGAGATTATAGATCGATTTGTCAATAAGTAAAATTACATTCTCTTGAAACAAAAAAAAAAAAAAAAACACTTGATCAATTCTATGCCAAAAGCTCATTCACCTCATATAGTACATTAAGCTATTGTGGTTCTTTCCATATAGAATACAATATATATATATAAATATAAATTCAAAACTCTTAACATTGTAATACTATAACGAATTTGAAGTTGACCCCATTAGGGCATAGAAAAAGCATTGAACTCTTGAACTTAACCACATATTAATTACATTACCTCAAAAGCGAAGGTAAATAGAATTATTCTATATACTTTAAAGTATTGTCTGATCACTTAAATAGAGAAAAAAATAAACCTAATTAAAGAAACAGTACAAGAGACAATACACAACACATACAACAAAAGCCAGTTGAGCTGAGGCAACTTTAAAATGTGGCAGGCACCCACCGTGAGCAGCATGGCACGCGATAATCAATCAAAAACCATTAAAGAAAAGTTTCTTCAACTGTAACATGCCATAGTAAAAATTTCCAACAACTAAACCATTGGAAAAAAGTATTTCACTTGAACATGGAGAGCAACGACGTCAACTTCAACTAGATACAACTGCACCAACAGTCTGAGTCTGAGGAATCAAGTCTCTGAGCTCAGTAAGGAGTGGCAAGTCACATATAGTACGCATAACAAATCCAAACTCCATCGAACCGCACTGCACCGCACCGATCCAAGATGTTGAGACACGAGCGAGACGTCAAGACAAGTTAAAGATCAAAATCAAATATATTCAAGATCAAGACAAGGTAAAGGCAACTACAACAACAACAACAACAACAACAATGACTATAACTATGATGATGATGACGGCATGAACACCAGCAGCAGTCATAGCAATAGACAAATCCAACCAACTACAATATACAATACATGAGAAGATCTTTTTCTAAGCACTTGGCATAAGTAAAGCAAAATGTTTATTTTTGATTGACGGAATTAGAATATGAAATCGTGCGAGATTATTATTATTTCTATTATTATTTTTATTATTATTATTATTATTATTATTTTTAAATGACCCAGTTATTGTTAAGACTGTAAACTCTAACAATATTGTATGAAATAAACGATGTCGTTGAACGTCTTTATAAACAAATATCAAGTTGAAGTTGTTCGTAACTACTCATTGTACAAACTGAAGGCGTTACTCTACTAAACAATTCAAGAATGTCGCCTATGCTTGGCATTGTGTCTACAAATAGTCAAGCAGATATCCACAATATACTACATATGTATAGTAGAGTTATAGTCAGTCTGGAGAGTTTTATTAGTTAGTAGAGAGAGTAAATGAATGAGAAAGGGGGAGGAATTGCTGCGAAATGCAAATTAACCACACAAACAAAATCATATCAGCACAAATGGTTCAGTTCAGTTCAGCGTTCAGCTCAATTCAGTTCAACTTTCTAAATGAAATTCCAATCATTGGTGGCTTAACTAGTCACTGAAACTTTGTCTGTCTGTCTGTCAGTCTGTCTATCTCTCCTGCTACTTTAGTAGTGTCTTAGTGTCTTTCGCTGCATGTGCATGTTCATGAGTGTATCTCAGACTCTGAGTTGTATGCATTTTAATAGTAAAAAATTAAACAAATAATTTGAGGTAAAAATACGCAAATTGATTGTCACTTGGCACTCAATGGGAAAGTCTCGTTGATGTTGGTAGTAGCAGTAGTTATAAGAGAGTAGTAGTACCCTACAAGGTATGTTTCAGTTGTTTAGTATTAGTAGTTAGTTGGTTAAAGAAAAATACATGTCTGTCCATTTGAATATGTCATTCCCAGAATATGAAAAGCAGAATTCCCCTCAAGTGAGTTTCATTTAGTAATTTTTAACACATTTCAAGAATTGAACTTTTGTGGAAATGGTGATACCAAAAGATGTATAATAAATTAAAACAAAAACCGAATCAATTATTGATAGTCAGAAAAGTGAATACTACAAGTTAATGTCAACATATATATTAAGGATCTTTTACGAAATGCTTAAGATTTATCTTAGCTTCGTCACGAAGAGAAACTTCATTTCTCTCTGACATGTTTAATTCTAAGAAACATTACAAGGACTAGAAACTCTTGAAACCTCCCTCTTATATGCAAACGAGTAGTGAAGGTCCATTGAAAGATAAAAAGAAACACATTCACGAAATTGTAACACTTGTGTCTGCATACATCAAACCATGATTCGTTGCGCTCGACAGGCTGTGCCCAAGCCTAAGCCTAAGTCAGCATCTAAGCTGCATCAAGCCACGCCAGACCCAACTTAAGGCGTCGATAGATCGCTATATGTATTCATGTAAACACCTTTCTCCTTGTCAAAAAAAAAAAAAAAAAAAAAAAACAAACAAACAAAAAAAAAAGAACGGCAACAATTGCTAATAATAAACAAAATAAAATAAATTTAGTTACCAAGACATGATTTGTTTTAGCCAAGTGTTTCTTATATTCACTCTAAACTTGAACTTTCCGACATTATGAACAACATCAGCCCGCATAATGCGAGTGACATTCTTCTTGTCCGTTTCACTTTAATTGATCTTCGACTATCACCGCCATCACCATCCACAGCCACATCACATCACCACACATTCTTCCAATTCAAGCTTTAGCCAAATTTACTAAAACTAAAAGCATTCGGCATGACTGACAGACTGACGGACTGATGGACTGTTGACTGGTGACGACGCCACTAACCATCATTGTCGCATATCATGTCGATCTTTGTGGTATTTTGTCGCGTCGCTTTCAATGTCGACGCAGTCATTTTATTGGAGTCGCCATTGTCACTCAATTGCGACTCAAACACGCATATCTCGCTTCTTGTCATTTTGTCACTCAAGCATTGTTTCACTCCTCAAACTGATCCTCTACTCTGGTCAACTCTGTCTAGATCTTGAGTATTTTCAGCTGTTTCAATTGGCAGGCAATTTTTAATCTTAATGCCAACGGCTGTTACGGTAGTAATTGTTGTTGACAATCTAAGTGACATGTGCTATGTCCGATTCCGAATTTTTTTTTTCCATCTTCCATTCATTCCATTTTATCATTTATTTCTCGCACTTGACTTGATGGTGAATGATTGCGGTATTCAGTGGCCACTCACTAACCATGATGATGATGATTATGATGATGATGCCTTTGAGGTGCGTATTAATGTCACTTGCATTTATACTTTATGGTTGGTTGATTTGTTGATGAATGTGGCATCATCTACTTACCTGAAATTTAATAAGATAAAGTTATGTGAATTTCAATTCATTCATAAAACATATCATCTAAACAAACTAAGTAGTATCATATCAATCTTTAATAAGATACAATTTTAAAATAAAGAGTACAAAAAGAATTTCTCATCATTAACAAAACAAAAAATGTTGCCAAATGGATAAATATAATACGAGCCTTGTAGCAAAAAGTCCTAACTCAATAACAAAAGAAAATTTCCCTATAATTTCTCATTATTTACACAAAAATGACATTTAACCAACATTAGAGAGAACAACCAAAGAAACAATTTTTTTTTTTTTTCGAAATTGACAAACCAAATCATTACCGGATCAGATCATCGCATTGGTCTGCGAGGATCGAGAGCGAAGAGTGCGGCTCATTACATTGCAAATGTCTGTTCAAGATGTCAAATATGGTCTCAAAGTACAATCGCAAATTCATGTCAATGACAACAATAAAATTCAAGAAACGAAAGTCGTCATCATCATCATCGTGATCCTCATTGATGTGGATATGGTTATCCAATATAATAATATTGCTGGTTGTTGTTTGGTGGTTGCTGGTAGTCAGACAATGATGACTTTTATGCATTTTATTTCTGCATTTGACAACAATTTCGCTGTAGTTTTTGTTACTTGTCGATCATTGGAGACACCGCTGTCGCCACATGTTCCAACTTAGTCGCTTCCAATGCAAACACAAAAGTAAAATCTCAATGCAAGGTGGACACCATGACAACAAAGAATTGAGAAACTCTTTCTACTAATACAATATTTGTACTGTGATAGACAAACTCATACACTCACCCAAACCGAAATGAATTTTTATTTACGCTGACATTGGCATTTGGTTATTGGGTTAATTTAAAATGCTTAGCGATTTTAGCCATATTTGTTGTCTCAATGATTTTATTGGCTAAACACCCAACTTCAGACTTAGGCACTTTACTCTTAGATGAATGAATGAGTGACTGACTGACTAACTGGCTGAGGGAGTATTTGCAGTTGGTCCCATCTGGTTTGCTGCAAGACTATGACTATGACTGTGAATCTGAATCTGAATCTGCGGTCTGTCAATTTTGCATATTAGCACACAATTCCATTTTTCTTCGCATTGTCGTAAATTTTTATAAGTGCAAGTGCGATTTGAGTCACTCGATTAAGTTGGGTCTTTGGGCTACAACAAAATGGACAATTGAATTGAAAGCAAAAACTATGAACTTTTCGCTTTCACCTGTTTCTGGTTTTTCTCTTTTATTTTTTCTATATACATATTATATTTTTCGGACATTTGTAATGTCCAATGCAAAATGGAGCGAAAAATTATATTTAATGATTTATTTTTATTATTTTTGCCGGAGTCTATTTGAATTTATTATGTCGAGTCGAGTCGAGTGAAGTTGAGTTGAGTTGAGTTGAGGAGTAAAATTTGAGTTTGGAAGTTTGTCTCATGTGTAAATAGTATTTATTATATAAATATTCATTTTAGAAAGTAATCGAGTCATTAAATGGTTTAGTATCATAAAATTAAAACAAAGGGATTTGTTCAAAATTCATTGATACGTGATACGCTTGCAAAGGTGTTAAACTATGATTATATTCGCTAATTATTTTCATAGTGGTAAAGATATAATTTTCATAACTTCAATGCAATTGAAAGATACATAAACAGTTTCTAGGCACTCATTCTTAATACATGGATGCACAATAACTAAGTAGATACATCGTGAATAGGAAGTTTTCGTCACTTAGTTAATTTTGAATTTTCTGAAAGATTCGGTGCCAAAGACAAATGATACTGATACTCCTTTCCCAAGGCATTGGAGTACAGGTTATGTAAACACTTAGAGGAAGGAAGCCTGGATAGTTTTCTGTTTTTTTTTTTTTTTTGTATAGTTTTTATGGACAGATAGGGAGGCTGGTACAAGTTTCTATCTTATCTATTAAACATATAATAATTTTTTTTTTTTTTGCATACACCAAAATTTATTCACAGAGGCTAGATTCTTTATGATATAACAGCTTTATACTGTACTAGCCTTTTATACTTTAAGGCGCATTTTGCCTTAAAAGAAGGTAAAATAAAATTTTGTGACCCCTGTTTTCATATTATATTTACTTGTTTACCATTTGCAAAATTAGCTTAGATTAGGGAAGAGCTTGTCATCTTATCTCAATGGTAAGGCCTATTATAACAAATCCCATAATTACAGTTCTTCCTTCATTCTATTTTTCATTAGAAATTGCTTTAAGAAATCAAGGGTATAAGATAAAAGACTGGATAAAGGGAATTGGGAGGAAATTATATAGCGGCTGGAACTAAAGCCACCAACATTTTTTAGCTGTTGCTCTAATCAGGTTATTGAAATCATCATCCAGGCAACGACAAACATGTTTCCTGGTGAGATTTCTTATAAACAAATCAATTCTTACAACATCAGCTGAAATGTATAATTTTTTATTAGAGAAGCCGCTGTCTGGCCGTCTATATAGGGAGGTGCAAGACCTTAGAAATCTACGTTCAAGTTTCCTTATCCTTTCCATATAGGACGGGGATATATTGAGCCCAATTGAGCAGCCATAAGTCAATAACGGTCTAACAAGTGTTTCATTATAACTTTAAGTCTAGTTGAGAGCATACTAAATGGATGGTTAGTTCTAGGTACTGGTTGCCTAGATATCGGAGTTCAGTTCAAATCAGACCCTGGCATAACATATGCTCTGCTGTCTTCTCTCCATCATTATACAATCTCCATTGATTGTTGAGGATTATCTGAGTATTATGAAAATGTTTCATAACTCTATAATGTTCTATTAAGAAACCTAAGACTATACTGATACCTTTCCGAGTTAGTCCTAGTGTTTTTTGTTTTTTTGCGAAAAAAGTAAAAGGCATATTTTGTGTGTCCAAATAATATTTTTACGATTAGCGCAGAATAGCTCTAACAGCTTCGTCTGTTTCTTCGTTCCCAAAATATCCACTGTGCCAATGTATCTTTTTAGTAATACATATTAAGCAATTTCAGACATGCTTCGTTTTGATTACAAAAGCGTTGATTGCATGTGTATAGTCCTACAATCAGAATGAATATGCTTGTTAACAATAGCACAACCTTTTTCTTTTTTTTTTTTGCATAGTTATATTGCAAGGATTTCGGTCTGAAAAAAAACTGCTTCTCTTGATCCATGATACTACTTATTTTAAAATTTGTATTATGTGGATCTCCATTTTTTGTTAAGGGCTCTTCGCCACTTGCGTAAGTACAAAATGCTCTTATGCATACAAGTCTAAGGTTCTTGCGTTATATTATCTACTTCATACTACAGTATTTTTTTTTTTTTTTTTTTTTTTTGGGAATATACAAGAATATGTGTAATATTTTATTTATTTTTATAAATCAAGTGTTAACTTGTCACCTCATTTCCGTTATTCAACACTCCAACATAACTTAAGTTTAGTCAATAAATTGGTAACATTTATAAAACAATTTGCTTAATCACATCAACATAAAGCATTTACTATGTTAACAACATTTTCACTTCTTGTACTAATTAATTTTCTCCAAAAAACCGAAAGACATAGAAAAATTCCAGAAAACATACATAAATGAACAAACTCAAAACTAAATTTTGTAACCAATAAAGCACCAAACACAGAAAAAAAAAAAAACAAAATAAAATAAAATAAATTTTTTAAAGAAAGCATTTCACCTGAAGCATGTGGCAGACATGTTGTACAAGAAAACATACTACATACGAGCACAGACACACAACAAATATTAATGTGGGTCCCCCAATTTCATGTCCCCTTTTGAAAATTATATACAAATTGTTTTTCATGTCATGAAGAGAGTATTTGATTTGAAGTGGTTGGAAGAGGTGGTGCCAAAGAGAGATGAAAACGATATAAAAAAATGCTTTTAACCTGGCTTTATTAACTTGAAATTAATGTGAAATCAAAAGTTTAAAACAATAGTTGTGTTATTGCGTATTTGTGCCAGCCAAAGACCAAGACGAAACATCATCATCTTCATCTTCATCATTAGCAACATCAGCATCAACATCGATTATCAAACTTTCAAGCTGTCGCTTGAAACTATTGGACACTGGACATGATGCATTTCATAGACCAACTATGCATCATGCATTATTTGGTTAGATGAACCTCTGTACAAGTATGTATTCTTTATTCAACTACTAAAAACTTGACACCTTGAAGCATTTGTCGGTGTTCACGTTTGAAAAACGTTTAAATAATTGATTGCTTGCCGTTGCTAATTTGTCATGAAGACCCGGTTTACTCTATACTACAGATACTTATGTGCATATGATCAGTTAATGGTATAACAAGATTCATGATCATGATAATTACGAGTATGCTGATCTTGATGGAGTGCATACTAGAGTGACATACTTTATATTCCATAAGATACAAATTTATTTATAGAAAATTTAATAAAATGCATTGCAAAATGTTTAATATTATTCACTTCTTTGGTTAGACCACTTTTTGAATACGCATCGTGTGTATGGGACCCACAGTTTAAAAAGTATAATGATAGTATTGAATCATTTAACAAGCAATTCTACACTGGAATCCTAATATTAACCTGCTATCTTATCAAAGCCTTCTTAAATTAATCCGCCTCCAAATATTATCCTGTAGTAGAACGACTCTTGGTGTCACATTCTTGCACAATCTTATTGCAGCCAGCAGCTTT
Organism: Amiota mariae; assembly: GCA_035041805.1. Taxonomy (NCBI): domain Eukaryota; kingdom Metazoa; phylum Arthropoda; class Insecta; order Diptera; family Drosophilidae; genus Amiota; species Amiota mariae. The sequence continues at coordinate 457,647 of JAWNKV010000216.1, read as the reverse complement.
TTCATATCCTTGCTTGTTAGTATAAATATTAATGTTCCTTCTCGGGTTACAAGGAATTATTCTCCCATACTTGTTGGTACCTGTAAGACTATTCCATTTCGTGTCTTATGTAAATCCTACAAATTATACAACGACCTTGTATCTAATTCTATTTCTTCCCTTCAGCTCAAATCTAATCTCTTAACTCATCTAAGGCCTTTGTAAAAGATACGCTGAGTTTGTCCATACTCCTAACAGCGATGACATTAAGGAATGTCAGCACGCTGATGCGGATGCTTTAACTTAATAATATGATTGTATAGTTTGGTGATGGCAAAGACCTCTTCGTTGTTTGGGCAGTTCAATAAACCATAAATTGAGTGGCTCCTTGTCTCTACATCCCAGATGTTCATGCTCCTGCTCAATTAACGATTTCGATAAGGAATGATGTAGGCCCCGCACCACCACAACACGGAATGCTCTTTCAGTTTTCAACTGATATGAGTACCAGTTTGCCTTAAGGTTTATTAGGTATTTAGAAATTTCTCGATAAGTATTATATTTGAAGTAGTGGTCATAATGCGGACAGTTCTGACTTGGGTGGCTTTAATAGTGAATGTCACCTGTTTCAGTGAATGGATAAGTTTATTTGTATCAATTATGTTCTCAACAATAATTGGTGAGGGCTTGGAGCCATTGTAAGCTGAAGTGTCACTTAAGCTAAGCATGTTTTCCTTTTTGTCACCATCGTTGTCTAAAAATGGAGAGAAGTGGTTGTTAGCTCCTGAATAGATGCTGGAATTCCGGGATAGCAATTTTAGGGTTCCATCCAGTTGAAGTAGACTGGATGTCTTCAACCACCAGTCGACGTTTGATTCTTATGTCTTAAGAGTACTTCTGTACTTTTGATCGGCGTAATAAAATGTAACATAACAAAAAATAATAATAATAATCTCGTAAAGAAGTCACTTAGTTTGTATTGCACTACTCTAGTAGTTCAGTACCGTAGTGACTTATGGTCGATACCCAGACTTGTTCCATTAAATAAATGGATCCCAGATCGCACGGGATCTTGTCCCCCCAGAGTGGTGTGGGATAGAAAGTAATTAAATGAAAAAACAAATCCATCATTTCCAAAAGTAAGATTTAATATTTATAACAAATTCAAATTTACAATGTCCAATTTCAACATATTAAAATTTTAAAATTAAATTCTAAACAAATTTAAATAATTCCAAACAAATCTAATTTTAAAATTGCTCACAATTCGAAAGACCCTCATAATTTTAAAATTGCTTCACATTCACAAGACCATCGTAATTTTAATATTTCAAAGTTCAATTTAACGGGCAAAGAATTCTTCGATAATATCTCAATGTGTTTTTATGTATTATTCGAATTTTCTTGCCATATGACAATGATTGCCAATGTTCCTTATTCATCCACTCTCATAGTTTTATAGTCCAACTTCCATTTAAAGGACAAAATGAAAATTTGTATCTTGGTGGATAATAGATCAAAAGCATTTCTGATTGCTTGATGAAATCTTAAAATTATCTTACATTTCCACTTCGCTTATCTTTACAAAGACTGCCATACGTCCTTTTGGTATAGTTTCTCGTGGCTTTGCTGTAAACTTTCTCTTCCTCGGAAATACGAAAGGCTTGAGATTTACTGGATAGTTCAATGCCAATGAAGTCTCTGAACGTTTGATAATTTTTAAGTTTACTTGATGCATGTGCAAAGTACAATTATGCATATCGATTTCTTTTTGTTCATTGAGAAAATAATCGTTTTGCTTGTCATGTAAACCTTCATCTATTTCAGTTTTCTTCATTTGAATGTCGCTCTCTTCTTTATCCGTATTATTAACTTTAAGTAAGACATCTCGTCCATATTTATGTTCAAAAGATTTCAACAAATCTTCAAAATCTCCAACATCGTCTTTATCGCAGGGATATTGGTCATTTTCTGCTAAATCATTATTTCGAATATCTTCCAATTTTGGCAATCGCGCCACAAAATCGTCAAGACAATTCTCAAGCTTTTTAACGCGTTTCTTAAGCATTTTTATTTGGGTACTCTTCGAAACGTGATGGTTTTTGTCGTTTTTACTTTTACGATGTTTTTGAGTTCGTTTCTTTTTAATGTTGTCAACTGGACATTCGACAAGATTTTCATTAGGGTCAACAACATTTGTTGGATTAAGATCTTTGGTTGGATCCTCAATTTTATTATCATTGTCATATGCTATGTCCCAAGTACCGCCCACTTTATTCCTTCTACAGAAATCCGGTATTCCAGAATTGAAATCCTTCATAGCCATTATTATTTCCGATGTTAGCGGTATAAGACGTTGATTGTTACGCGCCAGTTTGAATTGTTGTGATTAATTTTGATTTAACATAAAATATATACAAATTTTAAACAAAGAATTTAGAGATTTTATTTTTTTTATTTGATTTTACTTTAAAGTTTAACTGAAAGTTCACAATGTCAGTTTGTTTTCATTTTTATATATAGACTTTTCTACTCTGTACTACTTTGGTTGATACTAGTCTGGTGCTTATGTAATATGCCAACTATTTACTTATTTATCACTTGTGGCGCTTGACTCTCAGTCATCGCCTGATTAAAAAAAGAGCTCTGAATGCACACAGCGTCAAATTAATCACAGCATGTGACATTTTTACGCAAGCGCCACTGATTAAACTTAAATTTATTTAAAAAATGGTCCACAAAATGAAACAAAAACTTTACATAATTTACGACAAAAGCAGCATCGGCGAAGGCAACGACGACAACAGTAGCAAAAATTGTCAACAGACGCTGCGGCAAATGTTAATTCCAAAGACCAAAAACTGTTGCATCGTCATCGTTGTACAATAGTTGTTGCTATTACTTGCTAGACTAACTCAAGCAACAGCTACTAATTATCACAGCAGTGTCACCAGTGAGACACCAACTGTGGCAGTGCCGGCTTTGGCGACCACCACCAAGTGTGTGCAACATGCGTGCTAATTGAGTTCAATGAGCAGAGCACCAATGGAGCAACCAACAACCAATGGCCAATGACACACTGACTGAGTAACCAAGTTTTTTGGGTAATTTCCCGATTTGGTTAAGCAAATCTAAAGAGTTTTTCTCCATCCTCTTATGCTAAAATAAATCTTCTATAGAAATAATAGTAGTAGTCAGGTTGGCATTCAGAGCCTGAATTCAATGCAGTTCGATTATTTTCATTATTGGTCTTTGATTAATTGAAAGTGAATTTCGTATTGAAAATTATAAGTATTATTTTGTATTTCATACACTTCATGTTAGTAGCAAAGCATAAAAACTTTAGTATGGTATTTGTAAGTGATAAAGTAATTTATATGGATTTATCTGTTTCTATGTAAATTGAGTCTATAGCTGTTTTGATTTTGATATTCAAAAATCATTTGTTTCAAATACTAATCACAGTACGTGGCGCCTTGGTCAGAGCATTATTTCGGTGCCCATTATTTAGGTCTATGTTTTACAATTTTAAAATTTAGTTCGATTGATTGTTTTTTTTTTTATCTAACTTTAAATAAAATATATTAATGTGTGCATGTATGTTCACGATTTTCTTAAATACTACTGATGCGATTTGGTTGGGATTTTTGCTATTCAAGTGCTTATTTTTCTGAGAAAGTTTTCACGTATATAGATTGTATACACTATGGTCTGGCCAAACCACGTTGACTTTGTGCAGATTTTAAAAGTTTTTCCAATTTTTTACTTTCGATTTTTTCCTTTTTTCCAGACACTTGCATTCACACATAAAAGATACATAACGTTAAATAATTACCACCAATATCCCATATAAATGCATAGTATCCGGAATAAAGGTACCAAACCTGGTGTCCACATAAGGGTTAATCGCTTTGATATTGAGAAAACTCTAATGCGACAGACAATTTGAAGCCCAAAGATTTTAATAATAATTAATTTGCTTCTGTCAGTTTGTTTGGTTTGTTTTGGAATTAATTTTCCAGATAGAGGAGCTCTTGCATCGATCATATTTTTTTTTTTTTTTTTTTAATTAAAACGATCAATTTTACATATTGTCGTAAAATGATAAATGATTACAAAAATACATATATATATATGAATTCCTTTTAGAAGACCATGAAAATACAATATATAAATAATTCATAATATCTATGTGATGTAGTATATACAGTATAAGTTTTGGTGAAAGACGAAAGTTATAATTTGTCTTCCTTTTTATTGCATTGTGCCTTCAAGCACTACATGTTTCCAATTCGGAAGTATGTTATGGGCGTTTATAGTTTAAGCCTAAATCCTCCAAAAAATATTTATCAATATTCGATTAAGCAGATTTACAGTCATGGTCAGCCACAAAATCATTGAAAATATTTATTATTGAAAAAAAAAAAGAAAAGTTAAAATTCAATATGAAAAAATCATCTTTAACAATTGCAACAGTCAAAATATTTTGGTAAATTCGCTTTATTGATTCCTTGCTTACTTGGTTGGATGGTTGGTTGTTTGTTTCCTTCCTTACTTTACTTTACTTAACTTAACTTAACTCAACTCAACTCAACTGATTTAATAAAATATTACAAAAATGTCGTTGTTGCCCCAAAAGATTTTCATATTTTATTGCTTATAACCACAAAACGACATTAAATACTTTTTCGTGGATTGCTGCTTCTGCTGTTGCTGCTGCTGTTGTTCCCGGCAGGTAGACTGCTCGGCTAGGAGGCAACACAAGTTGGATGTATCTCATATATTGTAAGCGAAATGAATTGTCTTCATTTTATAATTTAATGGTATTTTATTGAATTTTTGATGCTTTTCGACATTCGTTTCGGATTCGATACTTCTATATACGTGCATATGTGTACTCATATGTTTCATTATTACTACTACTCAGAGTATACTTGTAAGCATTCAGCAGTCAGTCCTTCTGTGTGGTGGCATTCACTTGGCATGGATTGGATTGGATCGGTTTCTGCGTCTGTGTCTGGATTATTTGAGTATTATAGTAATATGTCTTTTTGTATAAAGTATATCAGTTTGTCTGTGCATCCATTGACCGCGTCATTGACATTTAAAATATGGCAGTGTGTCAGTGTGGCCGCCCTACGCCCATTTTTTATATGTCCATACACTGCTTACATATGGTGCATGTGAAGTGTATTGGGATTTTGTTTGGTATTTTTAACAATTTTTCCCTTATATAGAATATACACTATATAGTTAGGGCATATGAAATTGGGATGAAGTAAGGACATTAAGAGAACGACAGACAATTGGATAAGAATAGATCAGGAAAAAGAATATTTGAAGAATTTTCAATGAGTTCAACTGTGGATTCGATTGACTGGATGATGATAAAAACCTTATTGCACAAATTCAATTTTTATTGGATTATCAATTATGTTTTTGTTAAGGTTCATCTTTTAAATGCACTTCTGAATAAACTAGTCTATTAATATGTGATGAAATCATCACTACTTTAAGTCTCTTTTTTTAAGAGTTCTATTTACATTCTTATCAATTCTTTTTTTTTTTTTTTTTATTCACTTTTTAACTTCTATGATTTCTTTCCATGAACTCTCACTATGATGATCTCTTCCTATGTTGAACCCCTGAAAGTGTATAGAAATTATCGATAGCCATATGCATTTTTAAATGGCATAAATGTTTTTTGGTTTAACATTTTGCGTAAAGCTTAAATTCAATTTGAAGGTCTGAATTTTGTTGTTTTTTTCTCTGTGAGTCTCAAGTACAAAAAAAATGTGCTTTCACTTGACCCGTACCTGTCGGCATATAAATTGTATGAACCATTGACACGTGCGCGTAATAATTTACCAAAATCAAAATCTCCAACATAACACAAAAATAAAAAAAAAAATAATAATAAAAAAAAACCAGTGAACACCTAAAATAAATTATAAATAAATAAATGAAATTTAAGTTTAGTTAAGGAAGAAACTAAGACAAGAAAAAAACCTGTTCAAATCTCAAATACAATTGTTTGAAATAAACAAAATCCATGTAGAAGTAGCTTCCGTGCAACTGAAATCTTGCAATTATGGCACTTGCATTAAATTCAGTTCAGTTCAAGTCCGCAATGTTCAATCGACGACGATGACTGTCGTCTAAATAAATTGGCAAAAGCATCACAATATCGGTTGGCATTAAAATTTTTGACAACAAATGCCAAACTAGTTAACAAAATCAAACGACAGCCAAGGCAGCAGAAACAACAAAAACCAATTGCCAGAAATCATTATTACATATCCACCAAACCAAGGAGGCAAAGACATTTAGTCTAGTAGACAAGCAGCAGGAGCAACTATTGCATGTGGCCAACAATCCAACGATCGATCCTAGCAATCGCTTCATAAGGTTTGCTTCTACAGCTACTACTAGTAGTATGCATAACACAATTTGAGAAATATGATTTAATAAAATGCAGCCAAGCAAAGCAGAAAAAGATCGAAAAATAAGTAAGTATGAGTATAAATTGCATATATGCATATTGAAGTCTTATTACTTGCCACCTACGTTGGGCTGCCACTCACCTGGTTCACTTGTACAACTACTACAATATTATGCTGCCGATTTCTGTTGTTGCCATTTGCAGTTTGTTGTTAGCTGCAGCACATGCGTACAACTATTTTGCTTACTACTTACTTACTTGCAACCAATTGTAGAAACTGTCACTATTGCGTTTCTGTGCTGTTGGTTGCATTTACCTTTACCTTTATTTGTTTGTTTGTTTGTATGCATGCATATCTATGTGTATTTACATTATATGACTATGTGTTTGTATGTATAATAATCAATGCAATGCTATCAAAGTGAATGTCTTTGACATGTATTTGTATTTACTAATTCCATTCAGTGTCAAACTCAGTTTGATTTAATATTAATTTTAAGATTTTTATCAACACAATAACAAATACATATTCGTACAATTCCAGAAGAGTGGAGTTGAGAAGTAAAAAAGTAAGTACAATAATATCTATGCATAATTGTCTGGTTATAAATATGAAATTAGTTTCGAACATAAAGTGTCAGTCACCTTTTTATTGCAGTCAATCAGTTTTCTGCCTTTTTATGAATATGACTGATGAGGTCGTTTATCTTGATACTACATACTTGATACCTACTAAAGCTTTTAGTGTTCATTGAAAAAAGAGGCGATACTCTAGTATACAAAGTAATATTTATTTATGTGCAGTACTAATCTCTTATTTCAAGAACCCTTAAATTATAGGAGACAGGTCAAAAATGTTTATTAGCAATCCATAAATCTTTACAATGGACGAAGGATTCTAAAGGATAAATAGGCATCAAACGAATTACACACATAGCGCAAACTTCTCTTGAGCGAAGTGATGGACAGTTCCCAATGATTTCGCTGTAAATTATTCCAAACTACCCTTTAGCGATGTGATTCACTATTTAAACGCCTTCGTATTAAAAAGAGTTCATGTGTATCTACCATAGACAAATTCCAGGTAAACTAAGCGAAAGTTAGGGAAGTTTTTGTTTTCAAAAATATCAGTTTTGTATGAGGGGGAAATGTACACATCTACGCTTTACAAATATAAGATTATGGTTTATTATGGTAATGTTGCTTATTATTATTATTATTATAGACTATTTTATTTCAATTTCAATGTGGTAATGTATTTTAACTTCAATGTACAAAATATGTAAAATATAAAAAGTAATTCACTGTTTATTCTTCTACTTGTCTTTGCCCACTACACACTTATTACCTTTCACATCCGGCAATACCTGACCTTGCCTCCGATGAACACGGATCTTGGTCTTTAACATTTGTAAGGTAATTACATAATCAATTCCTGAATCAATTGATCGTTTAAAAAAACAATTCATCATCATCTTCGGTTTCATTTTGTGGTCTTTAAACAGATTAAACACCATCCTTCTTCCTCAACATTTAATTCATTTCCATTGTACTCATTATCATTATCATCGTTGCCTACTTCACACCTAATACCTTTCGCACAAATATCAGACAGAACTATGTATATAAAAATGTCATATTAAATAAAATATTAATAATAACATATATTCTTAAAATTTTATTCAAATTATGAAAATATACAAGTATAAGTAATCAATGCTACAATCCAATTTATTCAAAATTAATGTAAAGAGATGATCAGGGCCGCATTTAGGTGTGTTGGGAACCGGGACAATGAAAAAAGTGGAGGCCCTAATTTCTGAGTGATAAGCAAAAAAAGAAAAACTATTGATGAAATGAAGATTTATAGAAGCCCTCAATGTGTTGCCCCATCTTAAATTCGACCATGGAGATGATAAACTTACATATTTTGTACGTAAAGAAAATACAATAAGGAATAAACACTTTCAATTTAAGACAATGTTATCAAAATATTTAGAACTTCCATTACGATATAATTATGTGAATTGATATATTTTTGTATAAAAACATTAAATATTTTAATAAGATTCTTCTAAGATCTGTTGATAAATACACCAGTTTATATATTATAGAATTTTGTTGAAATTAAGCTGATAAGTCTTAACTCTAAACTATACTAATTTGGGGCATCACTGCAGTGAACAACATAAGGAAAGTTCATGATTGCCAAAGTAAGGCTTTAAGACAAATCAATGTAGCCTCATGATTTCTCAGCAACACTACCCAGACATAGGGATTTCAAATTACCTACAGTCTTAAATTAAATATATTTAAACGCTGCACTCAAACGAATTTCTTCAAAGAAGTAATTCAATGTTTAATGTTAAGTTATGAAAATGCAATTACTATATTTATTGGTCAACATGCAATTTCTACTATTTATATTGAAAATTGGCACAATTCTATACTCAAAGTGTACATGAGAGATTTGAGATAAATATTTGTCAATATATTAAAGGAATTTTTTCTTTATAGCAACACACACCCAAAAAAAAAAATCCCATAAAACAAGTGTCAAGTAACACTATGTAAATCCACTTGATAGTATTTCTGTAAGATTTTAAAAATTTTAAATTAATAAAAATTAATTAAAGTTATTATTATTACACCACCTAAGTACAGAAAAACAACGAACGTCATAACTGAGGAAGTCATACAATTCTGAACCCTTCAAATAATTTACCAATTAGTGTTGCTGTTATTGTTCCATTGTTGTTAGCCCACTGATGATGTAGTAAACCTTGCTCTCATCTTATAATATTTATTACATTTATTGTCAGTTACAAGTTACACGAACGCTTGTGGCGTCTTGTCAGCAATGCACGGCAGGTATTCAAAATACAATAAAATTGTTGCAAACTAATGCAAAATAGTTGCATCTGCAATTTTCAGTCATTAGCCAATTTTATAGTACTATATTATATTATGTTAGTCGCCGCAACACCCAGAATCTTACGCACATGCATACATAAGTATGTATATAGAATCATGCGTCGGCACAGGTGAATAATGTGCGCTGGGTCATTTGTGTCAAACCATCCTCACATCCTCAAGATACACTAGTACCTTCATATTGTACTACAACAAATGGGCGTCAGTTATTGTAAGATGTTTCTTTATATGATGTTTCTCTCCATATGCATGGGCGTATTTATGTGGCATGAAAGCATAATGCGAGCTAAATTTCATACTTGAATATTTGCAAATGTTGTCATAATTCTTTTGCTGAATGCCAAGCAGGCATTTGAATTCTTGCAACCTGTAAAGGAAGAAAACTTTTATGGCGAATCTCTATCCTTTTTGTAGTTGAGTCATTTGCGCAAGGTATCAAAGTTATTGCAGTATCCTCCAATCTCTCCATCATTAACTCCTATCCAGAAAGTACTAATGTGTGAACGATTTCTTTGTTTGCCGCATTGAAAAAAATTAAAGAAAATAAAAAGAATGAACATCCTTCATCTAGCCAAAGCGACATTGATCATTTTTCATCTATTACCAGCCCAAAAAATGCGTCGTGTCTGGCATTTTAAAGCGCTTAAGTGCTGCACAATTATTAAACGCTTGCTATGCTGACTTGACTACTCTTCGCTTCTCTAGCAGCTTATCTAAGCTGCGTCATACACCAACATAGAGATCCATACGCTTTGGTCTTGTCTTGTCGTCTCCTTTGGTTTGGCAATGCAATTTAATGGCGCAATGTGGCAACCATTTGTGGACCAACAGACAAACAGATAAACAAGACGGTCGCTCCAAGTAAACTGGACAACTGAACTAAGTAGGAGCAGCAGCAGAAAAAGCGGAAACTCTTGTGGCCTTCTCTATTCAATCTTTTGAATGCATATGGTGCGGGTTGTGTTCGGGTTCCTTAGCTCAATGGGATGCGCATCTAGCAACCTGAGTATGATTTATTATTTCGCTGTTCATTCTTTCATGCCGACAACGAAGGCGACGTGAACCAAATGGAATTCGTGATGATCTTGCGTAGAAGAGGAGCAGCAGCAGCAGCAGCATCAGCAGCATCAGCACCAGCACCACGACGACGACAATTGAAGAGAAGCCGACTTTTCGCTTTCTTAGTTTAGTTTAGCTTCGTTAGTTGGATTTTGTTTGCTTCTACGTTTTTATATTTTATTTCGTTGCTGCTTAATTTGGCCACATTGGTCAAGAGCGTGCACCTGATTTAGGAAAAAATCTACCAAGCAGGCAGGCAGGCCGGCAGGCAGCATTCAGTTTAAGCCAACTCCCTGCCCCTTCCAGACTCTCTCCTACCTATGAGCTGCCTTGACTAGTTTGTGGTCAATTGTGCTGCGTGGAAAAATTGTAACAAATGAGTTTAAAAATGTTTTGACTTATTTGTGCGCTAATAATTTTTCATTTTCATTGTTGGCATAATGCAACAACGAACTACAATAATATATTTTACTTACATACTACCATATACCAAAACTCACAGATACTTAAAAGTTGGACCTTAGTTTCTTTGAATTGGTGGCTGTGTAATGGGAGACAGGTGCAGGAGTATCAAACTCACTCACAATGAAAGTTGTTATTTCTCTTTAGTTTCGATTGTCATATGATATTTTATGATTTGTTCATTGAATGAATATCCTTCCTTTTTCCTAAGATTACTGTGTACTAATAAATTCCCTCTTCTCCAATCATCTGAAAGTTTGATTACAAGTATGCGTGTATATTCGTTAAACCATTATTCATAAAACAGTATAGATTAGAATAAAATAAGCTATTGTTGTAACATCAATTTCCAACTTACTGTGTAAAACTCATTATAGTTCAAAGACAAGTTTGTTAATTTGATACCAACGCTGCGCTGGAACAATCCTCACTTCAGCTTCATAACATAAATTCGCAAATCCGCAGGCTTAAGACAAGTCAGCTAAGCTAAAGCCACTACTCAACTCAAATGACTTGATGTCTGACTATTTATGTTCTTATTCTTTGGTTTCATTGCCATTGGAAGGCGGTTACAACGATGATGATGATGACGATGACGACGACGACAATGACGATGACGATGCCGCTAGTGGGTTGTACACACTTGACTATTAGCGCATTGGCCAACGCCTGCTCTACCTTCGTCATCTAAACTGAGATGGTAATGATGATGATGGTGGCAGTAGAGTTTTGTTTGGCAATAGACTCCTTCGCATTTAAAATTTGTTTATTTGTGTACCTGTTGCTTTTCATACTTTCATTTTGGTCCCTCTGCACCATCACCATCATCATCATCACCACTTCACTTAACGTCTCTTCCTCTCTGTTTCATGTATTCGTTTTGCTTTGAAATATTCTCTAAAAGATTTATGTATTGTTGGTGTCATTTTAAGTTAATGGGTTATTCGTTGAGTTTTTATAACTTTTGCATGGACGCACATGGTCATGTGTAAACTAAGCGCAGGCGTAAAGCCAAATCTCTCATTCTTTTTTTTTTTTCATTCAACAAAATTTGTTTCTTTATCCCTCTGAGTTTGGTTGATGTTGTTTGTTGCATCTATGCAAAATTTATTATTAAAGAGTGGAGCGCGTATATTGCTCGTTTGCTTTATTGGCATATAGTCTTGCTTATCGTTTGTGTACAGGTGAATTTTGTATAGTTTATTGTAGATTTGAGTGTTGTTAAACACATAGAGATACAAGATACTCTGACTTTGGCTATGTTCAAGCAAAGTTAGTTACTTATAAGCTTTGTATATAGCGCATTTCTTAAATTTATGACTATAAATGTGTGGTTATATACAATTTGGTTTATTGCTTTGCCAATAAGCAAATGAGAATTTTTTATACCATTCACATTAAAATGAATATGGATTATAACTTTCTCTTGATGTTGGTAACTTAAAGTAATGTAAGTCGAAGACCGATAAAAAATGTATTAGGAATTGTCCAGCATTATGAAGAGAATGAATATCCCCTTATATTTATGTAACATATGAAATGCTTCCAGCTTTAGAAATTTTTGTGCAGACAATTAATGCTTAGAAACATGCATCAGAGGGCTTATAAAGTATACAATACTCGATGTACCAGCTACGCCCTTTCTAAAAAAAAAAAAGCACATGTAATTGTGGGTTGACACTTTTATCATGTAGTTGACTTTCATTATGTAGTTGACTTCAGTCTTGTGGTTAATATTTGGTCACGTGGTTAATACAGTTCACTGCTCCGATTTTAAAATATGATGGAAATTTTTGGTCCAAACACTCTCCAAACTATGCTAGAGTTTCCCTGAAAATTTCATCAAAATTGGTTAAGTGGTTTCGGAGTCCATAAGAAACATACACACAGCCATAATTCCATTTTTATATAAAAAATTAACTAAATTAAAATAATTGCATACTTCCTTAGACATACAACAGCACATTGTGCTTTTATGAGTCTAAAGTATTATCCTCATTTCATAATATCAAATACCTTGTGTTATCAGTCGAACACGTTTGATGTTCGATGAGCGGCATAAATAGATGCTGATCACCAATGACCCGTACCGTAATATGCCGATACACCCGTAAACATATGGAAGGCGTTAATGCCCTACAGCATTTTTGAATGTTATCTTAACTTATATAAATGGAAAATGATCTGAATAAAAAGAAAAATATATTAAACCGAGTGTCTCTATATTTACAAGCTAACAAGAATGGTTTATTATCAAATGCTGCTGGTATGTCAAGAGTTTTTCGAAACTGGAAGAGGTAGTCCTCATATGAAATACACTTTAAGCTCACTCATAAGCTAGTTAAAATAAGTGTGAAAGATATAAAAACTTCGGTGAACCACTTCTATCCTGCTTTTAGTTTAATACAATATTTCTTCCAATGTGACTGGAGCATTCTTTGTATCTATCGCCTGTAGGTAAAATATATTTGTTGGGCAACATTTAATTTCCGTTCAATTTCAAAAAATCAGTTTTGCATGCCAATCTATTTATTTTAACATGAATTGAATTACAACCAAATTATGTTTTGCGAATGAATGTCCATGCCAGAATTTTTAAGTATAATTTGGTTGGCACTGCTTTGGTTATCACTGCTAAGTATCTGAGCTCCCAGTTAATTCCATCAAAGATTCAGAACAAATCATATCAATCTTAGAATTGACATTGTCTATATATACATATGGAGCCTTCTTTCTTAAGCCATCATTATTCTTATTTCCATTCTCAGGTGATGCAAACAATGGATGTTGACATGGCATTTCCTCTTTATAAACAACCGATTTCCAATGATTTTTGTCTCCATCATTGTTCAATTTATTCAAGTAATTTATGAAATCTTTATATTCCAATTGTAAAGGATATGTACAGACTTCATTATGATGGTAAGGACAATTCTTATCATAAATCCATCTACGTTGCTGCGGGAATATGTGTTTGTAGAGATTGACAAAGGGATTTGTTAAACGTCTAGAAAGTAAAGCATCATAATCATTTATAGAATTTGTTTATTATTATCATTCATACACGTAACTTACTTAAAACATTTTAATGCAATTTTCTTAACTTCCGGCGTACAAAGTATACGCGGAATTAGCGTTGAGTTTCTTTCAAAACAGAAGGCATATAAGTAACAAATTGGTAGAAGATAAAATCGTACACAATTCAATAACCGATTCACATAGACATTGCGGATTTCAATATCATAGGTTAGCCAAACAATGATGGCCATCAGTATCTGTATTAATTTTTTTAATAATATTGTTATATCTCTGAGCAAATCATTATAACACATTTTTATTTTTATTTACCTCAATTTCTGTATTAACACCCACTGTGCTAAGGCTTAACAATAGGCAAATCTCTTCGATGCATAATTCACAAAATTCCTTTGTTGCCACATAACTGAGAAAGAACTTCGATATCCGATTGAATAGCATCGGCGTTAAGGTATTTATACCACGTTTCTTTGCTTCCACTTGTAATATTGCTGCATTCGATTCACTATATGATTCCGTTTCATCAAAGACACACCAACAAAGTTGTATTAAATCTTTGATATCTAAAAATATTGCCGCTCGAAAGATATCTACAATATATTGCCTTGGTAATTCTTCTGTATTAACAAGCATCCATTTGTAGATGATTTCAAATGCCATTTGAGTTACTTTGTTTTCCGGTAACCATATAACTTGGAGACCACGGAATTCCTCAAAGAAATTCGTGTAACTTTGAAGAACAATGAAATGTACTGGAAATTGTTTCATGCCAATTAACACAATACAATCATGATTTCGTCCACTTAATATAAGATCAGAGGCTAAGACATGTAATGATGTTTTCATTGGCATATGATCCTGTATATCCAACAACCATTTGCTCTCAACAGATTCCATTTCTGGACTATAATCAAAGTAGTAGTGGATATGAAAATACAATTCAATATAAAATCAATGTTTAATGCTATCAATATCTTCAAAAGTTTAAAGTAAATTTAAAATTGCGAGGGCATAAACTACCGCATAAACAAAAGACATAATGCAATTGCCCAATTGATTAACATTTGGGCCTCCAATTAGAAAATATCATTGTTATACGGCAGCAAGAGTCTTGACCTCTAAGGAACTGTAATTACCCACAAACTGCAAGTCTTCAACAATTCCTAATTGTGTATTTTGTAGTGGTGTTGCACCATTTACATCAAGATTGTGGATCTTTGAACAAAACTTCTTCACAATGGGAATAGTGAAGTACAATATAATTTAATATTGTGGTACATTTACTTTCTAGTTGTAATGGACAGTATCACATTCTTGAAGAAGAAATTTGATATGTATTTATTTTTCTAATACAAAAATTGCTACATGCTTTGGACATCATCCCTTGAAATTTGCTGAAGACTTTGGCTAAGAAAACATAAAATTACATAAATATGCATACTTTCAAGAAAAAATTTGAGTTGGCAGCAGATCAATGAATTAGTTCTCAATAATCTGCTCTTTGACGCCATCTAACGGTAGAAACCAATCACAGTTTCTTATTGTACTTTCTAGAATATTTCCTTTCATGTTTTTGTATTATACTTCAACCGATATTAGAGGGCCTACACACGGACAAGCATGCATGCCACAGGACATACGCATAACGATAACGATAAATTTGGCTTGAGGCAAGCATGTTTGCACGTGTATGGCTATGATTGAGCGAATGGAGCGGTGCTTAAGCTAATAGGCCTTACACACGGTCAGACTTGCTAACCGCTGACTCATTTGTCTTCTCTGAACGCTGTGCTGCTTGGATTTTAAATTACGGCGTTGTGAAATGTACGGCTTAGAAGTCTACCGCAATTTAATGGGAGTGTTGATTAAAAACAGCTGATAGAAACATAAGAAACAAAACCATTCATCTTTAAAATACATATTAACAACATAAATAAAAATTATATAAACAATACTTTCCAAGAACCTAATAACAACACTAAAATTTTCTTGACAATCGACTTTTTTCCTTTGATTATAAACACGAAACAGCTGATTGAAAACAGCAAAGAATTTTTATGATTGATTTTTAGTCAGTGCAAACACTACATTGTGAATGAATGTGTTGAATTTGACAGTTACAATGAACACCATGTATTTGGAAAAAAGAAAGCAATTGCAACTCGCTCAGAACTCGGTAATAGTGCTGGTCACTCTGCGGCAGTGCTGCCAAGTTTTTGATCATGTCTGCATTTTTTTGGTTATTCGCGATATTAAACAGCTGATTATGCACAAAACAATTTGAAAAATATTTTAAATTTTTTTTTTTTTTTAATATTAATAAAATAAATAACAGGAATGAAAAAGGAAGCTGTAGGAATTATTTGCATTTACTGCGAATTGTTCTCAATAATGTTTTTTTTCACACTATTTACATTTTAGTTTCTCACAATTAGCTACAACGTTCTATTTGTATATATAACCAAACCAAAACAAAACAACAGGCGCGACGGCGAACGGCTAACCAAAACTCGTAATATAACTCGATGTCTGAACAAAATTTAATAGTAAATGATTATTGACAAGCCTACTGGCGCCGTTTATGTGCTTGCCGCAAGTCAAATATATTGTTATCTCAATTTACATTTTCGTTATGGGATATAGCAATTCATTCTTGCCCGTGTGTGGTCCTTATTAGTGTAATGACGAATCGATATTAGATAAATGTCGTTCACACTGGTTCAACCAATATCGGAGACCACAACCTAAAACAAATGGGAACAAGTTCACTGTGAGCAGGCAAGTGATCATACACAGTCTTATTCTGACTGAATAGGAAATCAAATCAAGAATTACTCAAGGAAAGTATTTACTGTAGTCTACAAATGAAAATATGATTAGGTTGGAGACACATTAAGAAAATCACCAGCTAAATTTGTAGGTGTTTCTGAATGGGAAGTAGAAGAAACAACATGGAGAAGGGTAACATATAGATGGTTAACTCTTTTTCTTTTCCAAATGCAAAATCAAAGAACTGTTCTTCAATAAGTCTATTTGTTTAACGTGAACACCTGTCGTGGAGACTTAAGATCACGGTGCCGAACACAGAACCGGTAAATGTCAATCCACGTCCGCTTGGTACCAAATTAAAATCATAAGACTTAATCCTTGATCAGGAGTTGAGGGCTATCTTAAAACCTTCGCTGCTCCATCGGTCACAGCACCTCGTTGTATAAGTCAACTCGACGCCATGTTAATAATCTACCCGCTTCGGCATAACAACGAACCGATCGATCATCAACGTTCAAAACAATATGCCCAGTATAGAGGAGATTCGATAACAATGCTTATTGTTATAACAATGAAAATGAAAGACTGAACTCGTCAAAGCAAGATTGTCCTAATAACAATTTGCGGGATCTAAATATCATTTAATTTGCCACTGTACAATACTCTACAAAATGAAATGCATTTGATTCCTTGATGGCAAATTCAAAGTTCACACAAAGAACAACATACAAATGTACGCTGAATCAGCTCACGTAAAGCCAAAATATTTGACATAATTGTTAGAAGGTGCCACCAAAAATATTAATCAAGATTTGTATTCTTGCCTTTGTAGAACATAAATATTAATAATTGATTCTTACTTGTAATTGCTCTCGGTAACATTATCATCTGGATTGCTCTTATTGGACATTTTGATTCTTTTTGGTGTTTTTTTTTTTAATTTTGCATTTCAAAACATGTTTCTTTTTTTTTACTATATTTTACGAATTTTGCATTGTCGACCTTTTGTTTGGAATCAATCAGGTGAAAGGGTTGTCAGATACTCACACGACAGCACCTGCTGTCATTTTTGACAGTCAAAATCAATTCAAATTGTTTAAAACAAAATAAAAAATAAATAAATTTATTTATAAATTATTGAAATACAAAATTAAATGATTTTTGTAAATAAAATAAATTGTGTTATATAAGAAATATATGTAAAATCACTCTTATTCTGACTGTGAGTTGACAACTCTTAAGAAACGAAAACACCGACTGACAAATTATGCAAAAGAATAAAAACCCACGCTAAAAAGTGGTGATTTGTTTTCAATTGTTTTATTGAGTTTATTGGTGTTAAAAAAAATAATTTATTGAAAATAATAATAAAAAAATGGGTCGTTCACGACGTCGTAAGGCATTGCGTTATTCACCACGTAGGACAATACCAATCCAACAACAACCGGCGGATCCAACTAGCCAAAACCAAAACCGTGAAGAATTTCTTAGTGCTGTTGGTTATGATGCAATTGAGCTGCAACAAATGGTGGAGAGACCAGTAACACCAACCGATTTGACTATCAACGCTTTATATGTCGATGTCGTTAAGAAGCGCCAACAGGAGGACAGTGATTTCGAGGAACCGGTAAAGCCAATTGAATTTACTATGAGCAAAAAGGACTTTCCTGCTTTGCCGGGCACTAAGAAATCAGGCAAACATAATGGCTTGAATGGAGATAATGATACAGCAGTTAGTTTGGATGGTGACAGCAGCACTGATGAGTTTGTCAGCTATGATGGTGACAATGAGCATGACGACGACTTCTCAAGTCAATCTGAGAAAAGCAGTAGCTGTGACGGCGCTGTCGGGGGCGTACTAAGTGAATCTGATATTGACTTACTAAGCAATACTAATGTGTATAGTCACTACAACAATTCAGCGAACTTGACAAACATGTCCAACCTAAGCAACTATAACTTTGGAGCAAAATTTAATACAAGCACACCAACAAGTTGCCATGTGCCACCACCACCTGGTTTCGAGGATTCACTACTACCAAATTTAAATTCCTTACACAATACACAAGCTTTCAAGGATTTAACCATAGAAGCTGAGGAGTTGCGTATACGCTTGCAACATTGCCTGGCTTCAAATTATAATAAACGCTTAACTGATGCATCGTCCATGTCACCAGGGCCACCAAATGTTTATCCGACTGTGCTCGGCAACAAATATGGTATATTGGCATTGGCCAATACTTTGAATCAACGTTATATGACTGAGAAACTATTAGATTCATTTGATGAGACACTTGCAACAGCATTTAATCAGCCATCACAACAGCCACCAGTATTTAGTATAGATCCATTTCTCTTGGGCATTGAGATCGGTGCACCTCCATCGACAAAGCTTCATGAATCATTTTCTGGACCCTATGGATATCATGCAGTTGGACCTGGGAGTGTTTATGCTCCTGTCCCACCTTCATACATAATGAATGAACGCATCAGATTGCAACCACCGAAAATGAGTGAAATGGAAGCGGAATTACTATTTTATTTCTTTTACTTATATCCCGGTGATATGATGCAAATGCTGGCTGCCGCCGAATTGGCTCATCGTAATTGGCGTTATCATAAGAGGGAAAAAATGTGGTTGAGGCGTCAAGATGGTTTCCCAACATATGTGTTCATTGGTACCAGAGAATGTGGTATGTTCAATTATTTTAGCTACAATCGTTGGAAGATTTGTGAACATTATTTTGAAATCGACATTAATGAATTGGAGCATACAACAACTAAACAAGAGCTATACGATATTTATGGATATCATCCACAAATGGGTTAAGTTGGAGGGTATGTACTTCATTTTATAAGTAGTATATAAGTAAAAGTATATATTGTATTTTTTTTTTTTTTCATATAATTTTTTCTAGAGAACACAATTTGGATGCAATATTTTTGTGAAACCAAGAACCATAATCAAACCTTTCAAGTTCCTATTTCATACATGTTTTTTGATCACAGTCAAGTCAATTGACAAAATATGAAGAAACAAAAAAAAAAAAAAGATTTAATTAAAAAAAAAAAAAAAAGTCAATAAACTTTTAACTTATCTTAATAATGCAAATATCACCTGCGATTTGGTTAAGTAATAATCTTTTGGCACATTTAAATTGATTATATCCTAGGCATATGTCTATGTGGACATATGTATGGTATAGTAGTATAACAAATAATCTAAGTACGCATGCATAGCTGGAAATACGCATGATTCCATTTAATTTTTATGTAAACTACACGAACTTTTTTGTAATACAAATGAGCCTTGTTAATGAGGTGGTTGGTTTGCTTTGCTGCTTTGTTTTCATTCATTTTTCCTTTAATCCTACAATTCCGAGATTCATATAAGCATGCATTCCGGTCCGTTTCAATATGGTTGATTCAATCATCCATCTTAAGTTCACAATTCTCAAGTCTTTCAGTTTAACATTCATTTTCTACAAAAAAAAAAAAAAAAATATCAATAAAAATCAAATAAATAATACACAAACGAGATCAATCACATTTATGCAAATTCACTTACATAATCATTCAACCGAAAAAAAATCAACAAAAAAATAAATAAATAAATGATAAATGAAAAACCCAAACCCAAACCCAAACCAAATCAAATTGAATGGGGGGCTTGCATATCCGAAGAATTAAAAATCTTGCTTGCATGAGAATTTGCTTGTTTTTGAAATTTTGTGAATTGAATTTAAAAATAAATCAAAATACACAAATAAGAAAAAAATCAATAAGAAATTCATTAAATATTGTATCTATCTTTTCTAACTATTATAACAGCATGTTAACAGAGCATTAACATTGGATTAACAGCATACATAGGCGCATACGCTTGCAACGTGTGCAGCATTTGTTACATGAGTACTAACACTTTCAGTGTTTTTGAGATTTGATTTAATTGCATTTACTTTTAACGTGGTGGTGGTGGTGGTGGTGGTGGTGGTGGTGGTGGTGGTGTTGGACTCACTCACTCCGCCGTAATCAAATTTGAATAACTAAATATGTTTTCATGTTTTTTTATTTTGTTTTATGCAATTTTTTTTTTTTTTTTTTTTTTCTTTATAAAGTTTAGTTATTTTTAGCATTCAATACTTGTGTTTGTTCATGTTCATGATCTGTTTTGTTCATGTTGAAGTTCAGTGGCCATCAAAGCACTTCAATGTGTCTATTCTATTGAATAAGATTGTGTCAAACGTCGTTTAGAAATGTATTTAGTAGTAGAGTGCATTGGAATTTTCTAGGAAATATTGATCGGTATATTGAAATTGTTGTTGCGTATGCCGTGAGTTGAATTGCAAATTAATTGCGGATGCTGCAGTTTAACAACTTCAAAACAGTTCAATTTCATTCCATTCAATTCGATTCGATTCCATTCAATTCAATTGAATTCAATTCAGTAACTTTTGTATGTTTAACCTTCATAGTTCACTTCACTTTGTGGCTTAGAAATAATTTGTATATATTTGTCATTTTTTAAGTTCACAGGTCCTGAGATCGATTGGACAGTGCAGATTGAATTGAGATCATCTCTCAATCAGTCAGTTCAATGCACGTGGCCGTCAATGAACTTCTGATGTGTTGATCTGCTTCTGATGTGTCTCTGATATGCCATAACCACCATGCCAGACACTCAGACGACTTTATGAATGAGACAGTGAACCGAGCGAGCAAGCGCCTGGTTCATGTTCATCATCACCATGATGATCATCATCATTGTTCTGGTGTTTGTTCATCATGATGATGATGATGATGATGATTGAAAGACAAACCTGACAAAAACTCACATGCAAATTATTGCCATTGCTTTATTCACAGTTCAATTCACTCACTCACTCACTCACTCACTCGTTCGCTCGCTTGTTGTTTTGTAGCTCACATCAGACAACAATTTCAATTAAAATTTTAAATTTTACTCTTCTCACCCATCCACCACAAGTTTCTTTCTTTTGTGATCTTTGGGATTGGATTTTTTGTTGTATCGAAAAGGAAGATGCGCTTTGCAATTAGCATTGGACGATGATTTTGTAGTAGGAAGGTTTCCAGTATTCAAGTAAATACAATCTCCAATAAATTGAGTTTTACTTTTCCCAAGAAATCCTTGATGCAACGTTCATTGATCTTGTCTCTCTTATGTATCGGTATTGTTCATGCTATGAAGATTTTACTGTTGTCAAGTCATCCTATATGATGATGGCATTGGACACGTAACTTTTCCATCATTTGTATTGGTATTGGACTTTGAGTTGATTCAACTCGAGTTGCATCTACAATATACGCATAGTAGTAGTGATGGTGGCATTTAGTAGTATCTATGAATTTCTTTAACTGGTCAATATACAAGGTTGTTTTGATACTATCTTGTGTTCTATAAAGTTTAGTCAACTTTTACTGTTTGTTCTGTGAGGTTAATAGTATGCAGGCATTCAGTTCAAATGGAAATTTATGTTATGTGTATATACACAATATTTATTAAAGGTAAGTAAGATATGCATAATTGAATAGAAAACATTATTAATATTTCTTTTTTTTCTTATCAGAAATGTCTCTACATTTCATGAAAGCAGTGAACAATCAACATATGCAGTACTCAGAATATATTAAGCAACATTTATCATCATGAATAAGGTGAGTTCATGTATTCTAATAAGAACAAAATCAATTGGTAAATTGAAAAAAGAATCTAAATGTTTTAAAGTTCTAGGCAAATAATATAGCCAATTTATAAAAATATAACTATGAATTAAATAAGAGTTTATATTAATAGAAGCATTTTTAGTTCTAGAAAGAAAAAAACGATTAGAAAGAATCTCTAGAATAATTTATTTCAATTACATTTTTTTATTTCCCAATAATCTGTAAAATAGTGAATAGATTTTTAGATTTTGTTATATCATTATTTTACCTCAATGATTATTACAAATATGTATGACATTTCGACTTTGATTACAGTTCATTTGAACTTTAATGGATACTAATATTAATTTTAGTTTATTTCCGTTTTAATCGATGCGTTTTAGTAAATTCCAGGTTAGGTACTTTGTTATTTTCTGAGTTTTCATGTTGAGCTATTGTTATTTAATGTCTTCCGCTAGTATTTCTGATTTCCTCCATTATTATTGGTATATTCAGATCTCTATGAATATATTCGTTTCTTATGTACTAGAGACCTGCACATGTACCTTCAAACGTTTAATGAATGGATTTGCTTTGAAAACGACTACTTGTTGTATCGTCCTTATTTGAAATAAATACGAATGGATAGTGTATTTTGTAGAAATGAATACGAACATTTTCATTCTCTATGCAGTGGGTTCAGTGCCTCACAGTATGCATAGTACTCGTTTAAAGTGAAGTTTTATTATCCATTATCTTCCTTTATATATAAAAAACTGGAACTATGTCTGTATAGACTCTGAAACTGTTGGACTGATTTTGATACAATTTTCAGGTAATTGTCTGGAGAGTGAGAGAGGAAATTTTGGTGCGGATCGAATTTCCATAATTTCCCAAAATAATAGCAGTAACTGTGTTAACCACATGACCAAAGTTGCCTACATAACCAAAGTGTCTATACAATACAGGAACAATGACTACACAAATCACGTAATAACATCACGTCGAAGGCGTAGATGCGCGCGGAGGCTGCGCTAGTGGGTGCTGTACATACTATTATTTTATTAATGGATAGTTTTCAATTTTTTCCTAGTAGTCAATTGAGTTGTTTTAAGAATACAGTATTGGCTTAAGTATATAAATTTTCTTTTGGTAAAATCAAAATTTTTGACTTACATTTAAGTCTTCATTTATTCAAATTATAACTTTAAATGAAAAAAAAAAAAAAAAATGCTAAAGCAAATAAACCAAAGAAACTTATACCATAATATGGGACTGGAACCTGTCACATTTTATGACCAAACATTTTTGAAAAACCAAAAGTCATACATCAATTTCCAATCAACCACCACCGACAGAAATATGACAAGCTTCAACAACAAACGCAACATGAAGTAGAAACACTATATCGTCTATATGATCTTTTTATGATATATATGCGTGCGAATTTTAGAGCAAATTTACAAATCAACATGGGTGAGCGAGTGACTTTTAAAAGATTTAAAACAACATTTTGGGCGGGGGTAGTAATAACAAAATTTGCTGAAATACCATTACTCAAAAGTGAGTTAGAAAGGAAAACAAAAATAAGGAAAACTTCAATAATTTGGTCTGATATAAATTTAGATACACTGCACATACGGTATTTTCTTTAACTTTTAGACCCTCATAGGTATAATTATTATTAAAATATATCAAAGACCAAAGTTCTCCAAGTCTTAACAGTCACTAAACATAGATTTGATCCACATACATTCATATATTATTATGATTCTATCAAAATTAGATTACAAAAGTATAACAAACTTGAGCTTGAGTTATCGATTTATAAGCTGGTGACAATGCTATCCAGTTGTTGATCTGAGAAAGATGCTCTAAGCATAATTTCTAATCAAAAACTAAGGAATTAGTTAAAAAAAAAAAAGATTTTTATTCAAAATCTTAATTACAATGATGATTTCATCGATTCAAAGAATAATATTTTCTAGAATTGAGCTGAAGGCCTTTGTCGCTATTTCTCATATTAATAACTAAATTATAATTTGTACTTATAATCTTAGTTCTATATAAATAAATAAATAAATAATATTTTCTGGTATTTTTTTTTTTTTTTTTTTGAATGGTTCCCTAAGTTTTACCAACATCGGACTGAAGTGATTATACTGGTGCGAAATGTATGAAACATTTTTTGAGTCAAGTTAATGAAAACATCTATATAAACAGAATGAACGCCAACAGAAAACAAGATTTGTTAAAAGGAAACTTAAACAAAAAAAATATAAAAAATAAAAAGAAAAAAACGCACAGGGAAAAATATGAAAAGTGCGTTGAAGTCGATGACTAATGACGCATGACTCGATGGTGACTGTGTCTGTGATTGTGATTGTGGAGTGTGTGGTTTGGGAAATCTCTTGGTGTTGAATAATTGGCAAATCGAGGTAGTAGAAACTGGAAAAACTTAAACGAAAAACGTTTAGCGCATAATTAAAGGCGCCTTTGCGTGAACATTTTTTTTTTTTAATTTTTATTCTTTTTTTATGTTTTTCCTTTTGGCTTTAAGGCGCGCGCATGCGTGACATTTCAATTAAAATGCAAATTTTTCTTCTGGATGCAAGTTAGTTTTGTTGCTCGATTCTCCTTCACCGAAGCTTGTTAAGTTCAATAATTTGGAAAATTGTTATTGCAGCAGCCACTTTAGCAACTAAATTACTTTATTAAGTCTGGATTCCATCATCATCATCATCATCATCACCATAATCATCATCATCTAGTTAAGGCGTGTTCATTGGTTTTAATATGTATACTGCAACATGGCAAGGTGCATTAATCAAATAACATAAGCGCTGCTACCTACACTGATCTCTATGTGTGTGCATTGAAGAGGGGGGACTATGTTTGTTTTAGCACCCCATTTACCCCTTAATGCAAAGAAAAATCAGTTGCCCTCTTCTAGTTTCATTTATCATTTTCATATTGTTTGGGAAGGCAAGAAAATTATTGTTGCACTTTCTCTGCATCTACTAAAATGATCTTGTTGTTTTTCATAAATTTTTATGATTTTATCCAAAATGAGAACTTCCTTTTTAGCATTTAATAAAAAAATATAAAAAAGAAAAGACAACAAAAAATGACATTTAAAAAATCCTGATTCATATGCACACAATGGTGCTGTGTGATGCCGTGCCGTTGCAGCCCTTTACGTTTCTCCATCATTTGTTCCATTTTCTTCATTTGATGTTGTTGTTGCAGTACAACTGCCTTTGACACGTGATGTGCCTGACAGCAGCACATGTGTATGTACTTGGAGCTTCTACCTCAACAACAACAACAGAAACACCAAATAGAAAATAGAAAGCTAACAACAATTAATCTCACACACTCCACTCCCAGATTAGAGTTGGATGCAGCAGCAGCAGCAGCTTGTTGTGAGATCAGACACAGTTTTTGGGGCTCTTGCGGTACGGCAGGAAATGTGTGCGTTGCATGATTTAATTTTCACTGATTTGGATTTGAATTGAAATTGAAGAAAACAAGAAGATGAAGGGAACAACAAAACCAAATTGATGCATGTATGTATGTAGGTAAAAACAAAAACAAAAACAACAACAAAATACAAGAAAATAGAAAGAAAAACAATTGGAAAGTCTTCATTAAAAATCATTGTTTGTGACTTTTGAGATTTAGCGTCATCGTCATCGTCATCGACATTGTTGTTGTCGTCGTCGTCGTAGTCGTCATCATCATCTGAAATTGAAGAACTGTAAAGTGTAGGTGGTTGAACATTTGAAAGCAATTAAAGTGCGTTGTTTTTGTTGTTGCTGTTGTGATGATTTTCAATTGGGAACTTATTAAAAATAGTGAAATTATAATCGGAATCTCTTAATGAGGTGCCAAAGTTTGCATTTATAATGAGATAACAGAAAATGATAATAATGAATTTAAGAAATAATCATTATATGTCCCTATAAAAAAAATTTTAATCCTTCACATTCGAATTCAGGGAAATAAGTTCATCATTCATAACATGGCATAATTGGCCTATTGCTCATATTCAGGTTCTCAAAGAACATTGCGCTGATTTCTTATAAAATTCTTATAGAACCAATTTCAATTTCAGACTATTTGTTTAAAGATACAAATCTAAATCTACTAAGCTAGGCTATTGTTAACATATCTTTAGTATAACTTTCGAATATTTTCATAATAAGAAGAGCATTCTTTCCGCAGATTGAAGGGGAGTCCTCTGCCGGTCTAAAATTGTTAAAGTTCTTTCAAAGTTTTATGTAAACTTATACATTTTTTAATATAATTTTGTAATGTCTTGAAGAAATGCCTAAGAAATGTCTGAATATTTAAAAACAATCCCGCTTGATAAATGTGCGTTTCTAAATACTAAATTCTTGTATTATACATTAATTGGATCGGGTAGTATGAAATTTTCAGAAAAAACAAAGTTGATTGACAAAATATTAATACAATGAGTTTTTTCATTTATTAAAGTATGCTCCCATATTATTTACACACTTTTGCCATTAAAGCGGAAGAGTGTTCAAGTGGGTTCTATAAAACACTGGCGGAAGTAAGGCTATGAATTCTTGGATGACTAGTTTTATGAATTTAATTTGTTATCCTACCAAAAATTTGTCCAAATTGCGGAAAAAATGGTAATCCGTTGGTACTGGTGGAGGATGTTGAAGAAGTTCTAACTCCAATTATTGTATTTTTGCCATAGTCATTTGTGCAGTGTGACGTCTAGCATTATCGTGAAGTAAATAGGAGTAGATCTGTTGACCAATCTAGGCTGTTTTTGCTAAAATTTTAAATTTTGCACCATCAGATCCAGTTGATTGCAGTATACTTCAGCTATGATTGTTGACCTATGTTTCATGAAGTCATGCACCAGACCACCAAACAGTTACCATAACCTTCTTTTGACGAAGACCTCTTAGTGGTGTGTTATCCAAACACCTTAATGAACGCTTACAATTGTCATATTAAATCCATTTTTCATCACAAGTAATAATTGGATTAAAAAATGTATCGATTTATTGATGACAGAGCAACGATAAGGAAGCTTCCAAACGCTTTCTGTTTTCACCTTACCGATTTGAGCCAGTTGAGTTAATACTGTTTTTTTGCAAACACCAAACTTAAGTGACAAATTCTGTGCACTTTAAGATTAATCAGCATGAACATTAAACTTCTGTTCGTCGTTTCAACCTTTTGATTGTGATTGGCGTGAAGTCATAATTTTGTGAACCAATTTCTTTTTCTAGATCCAAATACACTCTTGGTGTTTCACGCGGTTTGCGATTCCACGTGATTCCACGTAAGAACTCATACTTCATATTAATGTGTATTTTGACAAATCCCTTTTATCCAAAATAATTTTTTATACAAAGTTTTGAATTTTTTAACAGATTTCTACGAATTTTTAAAGAAAAAATTAAGTTTTCCAATAAAAAAAATATATATACTCAGCTGTTAAAGTTGATAATAGTGCCAACTATTACATATTACACGACCCAATATTTAAAATATACATAAAAAACCTTTATAACTAAACCCTAAATTATCATTTTGCTTAATGTTCTAAGTAAAAACTTTTACCATTTTCCTTTGAAAACCAATTTCGAATAAATTTAGCTTACAATCAAATGAACACTAATCAATAGAAATTCCAAACCGTAGCCAATCTTAACGACACATAGGCCCAATATTCTCAACAGAAACAAAGTAATCCAATATGAATATGGTAGAGTCATGCTTCAATGTTGACAATGCGATTATTTTAATAAAAAGTATTGTCTCTTAATTTATACAACACACTCATATCATATCATATATTGTTTGGGTAGTTAACTCAAGATTCCAAAATTAAAGCTGTTTAAGCAGATCAAATTAAGTCTAGGAAAATGAGGTGTGAAGCAATTAAGCTGACTAGTTGAATTTGAGTTGTCTATCTTTCAATTAAGATGATAAACTAACGTGAAAGAAGAGGATATTAGTTTCGGAAAACTCTTTATCATATCATGATGAGCATGTGCTGAACACACTTCAGATTTCCTTGGTTGATAACTCATTTTTATATTGTAGAAGAGAAGATTTATCATATGTTTAGCGTATAGAATCAATTCGTAAGAGAAGTTCATGCTCATCATAATAATGCATAATTTCAACCAAATTTTTGATATGATAAATGATAAAAAAAACTTCATGTCTTTGAGTTTAAATGTATTTATTTAGTATTGTTGCATTGTATTTAATATTTATGAGTTCTGGTATGCAACCTGCGTGTCTACATTAAATTTGGCTACATCAAAAATACAAGAAAAAAATATAAAAGAAAATTGTAAATAAATTACGCCATTCAAAGGCAATGATCGATCGAATCGATTGAGTTTGATTTTGAATGAGTGAAGCGCGAAAGAGCACGAATTTTTATAAAGTAAAATAAAAAATCAAATGTTTAACAAATGAAAGCGCAATAAAAGCAATCAAAAGAAACCACCAACAACTTGAACACAAAAAAAAAAAAAAAAAAAATAAATAAATAATAATAAATGGCAATTTTTATGCATTTTCATTTTTTGTTTTATTATTTTTTGTTGTTGGTAACAAATCTAAACATTGCTTCTGGGTCAACAAAGTCACGAGATCGAAGTTTACTTCGACTAAATTTTGTAGCTTGTTGACTTCGAGTTTGTTGAAACTCAAAGAAAACTAAAGTCTATCTGAATAAGTTGTCTAAGTTGTTGGTGGTTTATGGATGGTTAACTGGCCTTGTGTGCTTGCTCGCTCATCTTAAGGATTTCAAAGTCTCATAAATTTATAATACAGAATTTTCTAATATTTTTTGTATTATGTATGAACTTCGATTCTAAGAATAAACTGAACAAAGAATGGATGATTAAATGTGAGAAATAATTGTAGAAAACTAAGCTAATTAGTATTTTCCCATGCTTGTAACCTAATTCAAAATAAATTTCTTTATAAAAGACAATAATATCTTATTTCATAAATTAGTTTGCTTATTGGTGAACGGTGATCATGTTTAAAACATCTTCACTTCTTCATACTTCACATCCTCATAATTCAGATTGGCATATGGCAAATGCAACAGCAACAACTATTGAATAAAGGAATGAAAAGTCGAAAGGTGACAATCCTGAGAAACAAATTTGAATGTCGCGACTGCTGTTACTGTTGATGGTGATGTTTATGCTGCTTCAACCAATAACACTAACGAGCTCAACATGAGATGCACTTCATAAGAAATGCAACATTGACTCCCTCTAATCGTTGTCTTTATCATAAACATCATTATAATCATCATCATCATCATCATAATTGGCATCAAGTTCATAATGATTATGTTGTATACATATATTCATAAAGAGGCACTTACTTTTGCCACTACGACGGCAAAACAAATGTTTCCTTTTAATTTCGAGGCTGCTTGCTTACACACACTCCATATTTCTATTCCTCCTGAGGAGGCCCATCATAATTATTATTTACCTAATACCATCAGCTGGATGAGGAGGAGTAAGTATCTGTTGCTTATGTTATTTTGGGGGTATCATTTTGAGGGAAACCTCAACCTCAATGGATTTATGTATTGTGTAGTCGCATGTGGAAGAAAATATGAAAATGGAAAATGTGACAGAAATCGTGAGTTATGACAATCACTTTGTGTATGTTTCAATTTAAATCAAATGCACACCCTCCTGCACTCACTTGATTGCTTTCTCTGGGACTTTTTTGTATTTTTCTTTGATTTTGGTGTTAATAAATTTTAACTTTATGCGCATAAATAATTTATTATTGCATATTAATAATAAACAATTTATTTATGCGAAAGGTTTGAACATCTTGAAAGTTAATCCAAAAGAAAGAAAAAAAGGGGGAAAAGAAAGCTAATACAAGTGGAGAGGAGGGCAAATGAAAGAAGAAAATAAACTGATTTTAAGTAATCTTAGTCTTATCTCATCATTGTCACATTCTAGAGTTTTTTTTTTTTTTTTGCTAAAACTACTCACTACTATTTTATTAGCAACATATTGAATATTGGGTGCATTCTTATACCTTCCAATGATTCTACTTCCTACTCACTGGTTTTTGTTGTTGTGCTTTTAAAATTGTTTATAAATAAATTCTGGCATTAACTTGCCATATTTTTTCATTATGTGCGACATAGAAAATCATGTTTTTTTTTTTTTATTTCAATACAAGTGGATTTCTTCGCCTCATACAACTTGCAACCATAAAATGTTTCTAATTTGGTGGCAACATGTTTCGCTATTGTGTTACTGCTGCACACTGCATCTTAACAGCAACATATTTTGCAGTGTTATTCGTGTAGGGGTCGTCATGTGTCATTGTAATAATGTATTTATGGTGCAAATAGGAAGAAACAACAATAACAACATCAAGATGCAACAATTGTGTAAATAAGTGAGGAGTAAGAAAGGGAATGAGATGTTAACGAATCAAGTGAAATTCAGAGGAAAGAAAAGAAAAAAAAATCATCATAAGATACTTGTATATATATTTTTTATCTACAGTAAACTCAGGTGCGGATTCTGTAATTTTTAGAGTGCATTTTATGGAGTTTGAAGAATGTGTTGGAAATAACAGACCCAGCGATTTAATTTTGTTGATTATCGAAGATTCCATTAATAAAGTGCAATGTTTATAAGGTTTAATATTATATTTTAATTTTTAAAAAACTCGATAGATATTTTTTTTTTATATGTATTCTAAAAGATTAAAGAATGCAAATTCACCCAGAAGCCCTACGGCCTATTGTGATGCCTGATTATAGAAAGAAAATTGTACGGTATCCAAGTTGGTCCCAAAGGACTCGCCTTAGCCTCTAAAGCCAATCTGAAGAATCCGTGAAAAGAGCCAGGTCTCCTAATGGCAATTTTGCAAACTGCCCATATTATCAAAGAAAGTTTTCCCGAGAAGACGGGACCGTCTACCAAGAAGAGCAGGTCAGTCACAAAGAAGATGTTCAATACTCTTTGACTCATTCTCATCATGACGGCAACAACAGAAATCTTGGTGATGCACGCGCATCAAAATTGTGCAGTACCCCATTTCGACTCCCATCATCATCCGAATTCTTTTCTTGTTAAAGTGTAGAAGTTGGGAGGTACATTTTAATTTGTAGCAAGTCCAGAGTATCCTTGCAAAAGTGTAGCCAGGCTTATTTGCCAACTTCATGCCTGCTAGCACCTTGATTTTGCTTCCAGTCGTGAAAAAATTTCTTGTAGAGGTTTTTGAATTTTAAAATAATTCAGCTTTTTGGAACAAAGACTTCAATTTATTTTTATAATCTTTGTATATTTTTAAAGATTCTAATAAAAATATTTGGAAACTATATTTTAAATTGACCTTATATATTTTCTGTTCTTTCAGTCATGAAACGATTCCACAATTATCGAAATGTAGAAAAAAAGATGGATCAAAAATAAAGAAAGAATCACAAATTCAATCAAGAATGATGGAATATTTCTTTGTTAAAAGTTTCTAAGGTTAATAAAGAAGACTGTATATATCAATAGTGAAGCACCTGATTTATAGAAGAAGAATAAGAGTTGCCAATATGAATGAATTTGAGACCACAAATGTCATCGATCTACCTTATTCACATGTTTTGATCGCCGCCCTCGATCTTTTCCAATTTCCAAAACTAAATTTGCACCACTTTGTTTAACTCGTTTTGAATCGATTGAGGTAAGTATTGAGTTATTTGAAAGAAGACGAGACTGTTCCGGAAAGTGTCTTTAAAAATAAATTTCACAAATGAGCCTACCTACGTCAATATAAACACTGATGGTAAATTTTATATCTATATTTATAGATACATATACTACATATTTTATTTCATTCAAAACTTTCCAGTCTTGTTCTCTCTGTCTGTTTAGTATTTCAAAGGGAATTGTTTTCTGTTTTTTTTTTTTTTTTTTTTTGAAATTTCTGTTCTGTTGTTTTTTTTATTTTTTTTTTGCCTGTGCCGCTCCTGACCGGGATTCCATATGGTAATTTTGTAATTTATACGCAAACGACAATCAATTGTTGTTGCTGTTGGGAAAGTGTTCCTACACTACTACTACACTAGTACATATGTACTGTGATACATGCTATGAAACAAGAAAAAACATTATACACTATACACTCATATATGAGTACATGTGGCAACAGGTCCACCTCAGTCAATTTCTTTTGCTTTTGTGTGTTCAACCAGCCTCAACATCAGTAACAACAACTAAAATTAAATGCCAACTTCTTCCTACACTTGGATGAGGATGAGGATGAGGATGACGATGTATTGGGAAAGAGAGAGAGACTGAGCTCAATGC
Organism: Amiota mariae; assembly: GCA_035041805.1. Taxonomy (NCBI): domain Eukaryota; kingdom Metazoa; phylum Arthropoda; class Insecta; order Diptera; family Drosophilidae; genus Amiota; species Amiota mariae. Next base: position 424,932 of record JAWNKV010000216.1, on the reverse strand, counting down.
GAGTATTGTTGGATTTATCTGTATTTGTGTGAGTAAGTGTGTGCGTATGTTTGTGATTTGTTTTTTCTTGTGGTCCGTGCGCGGTGTCAATGCTTCATTTTTGCTGTCATCTTAAGTTGATTGCAAATTACGACCAACGAGTGAACACTTTTGAACAACAACAACAGCAATTGTAATGCCACATAATGTAACGGTAATTGTGTTGTGTGAGTATCTGTGAATATTAATGTATCTGTGTGTGTATGTGAAAGAAGAGGAAAAGATCAAGCGTTTTTGCCTTTCAATTCTACCTTTATTTGGCCACCACCTTGTTGTCCAACTTGTGTTGACTTGACTTGGCTAGGCTTAAAGGAAGAGGTTATTGGGTTAATGCCGAGCAGAGCTGAGCATTTGACTTGATTTATAAGCCTTTGGATTATTAATCAACAATTATAAAGTAGTGTGTGGCCTGTTTTTTGCATTTTTATTACAATATTTCTTCTCTTTTTTCTTTGCATTTTTTTATAAATATAATTTGAAGTGAAGAAATTTATTTTGATTTCAAATTCGCTTACGCAACTCCACAAAGTGGGTGATTCATGACCCAGTGTCTGGATACATATACTCATAGATTTGAAAGACTTACAACAAGCAAGTCAAGTTGTCAATTTTTCATTTAACTTACTTCAATCAATCGCCGTCTTTAACTGTCGTCATTAATTTTTCCTTCATTTCAGTTTGTTGCTTTTTTTTGGTTTTTTTTTTTTTTTTTTTTGAACGAGTTTTTCACGAGATTTTCCACAAAATTATTAAACGCATTTGCCATGAAATCAAAGGAACGAACAAACGAACGAAGGCGAACTGAATGAAATTAATGTTGTTGTTGAAGACTTGTTGGCAATTAATACACAATTCTCTTTATATGCTTTTTTTTTTTTTTTTTTTTGTTTGACCAATTTTCCATCAACAATCATGCGGCAGCGGGTGTTGTCAATTTGATGGCAATTAACTTGACCAAGTTGATAATTTTGATTTTGTTTTTTTTTTTTTTCTTTTTGTTTTGTGTTTCAAATTTTTTAATGAGCATCTAAAAAAGGAGATTTGGTCCAGAGCAGAAGTACAAAAACCAAGTGTCTGGAAAATTATGCGAATAATTATTTTGTGTGTTAATTGACAGTTAAGTTTCACTTCAGGTGGATAATTCAGTCGAGCGGAGAATGTTAAGTAGCCTCAAACTCAAAACTTTGGAGTCTGCTGGAGTCTGAATGAGTTTTGATCATGAGTGGGTGTGTCGCGCCACCACCATTTGGTGCAGTTTTCAACTGAACTGAATTGCATTGAACAAAAAGTGCACGCGTTTCATTTAAGAGTAGCCAGTCTAGCAACAATAACAACAACATGCTGCTGCAACAAGTTCGTCGTCATCATCAACATCATCGTCGTCGTCATCATTGTTTTTGTTTCAACTCGCTTGCAACAAAAGAAGTTGCAAGCCACCGCTGCCGCCGCGTATTTCGTTCGTGTCTGATGCTCATTGATCGAAATTGAATTGGACATAAATAAAACAAGATCAATCAATTGATTTATTTTGACATGTTGCAACAGCGTAGCTGCAGCAGCAACAGCAGCAACAACTGATCAACTCAACAAATAGTAGTAAGCTACTCTATTGTTGCTCAAAACACTCGCGTTTTTTTGTCGCATGGGAGATTTTTCTTTTGTTAAGTTGTTGTATTTGTTTGACATTTTTGTTGCTTGTAGCTTGCTACTTATTGTGTTTGTTGCTTGTTGTCTATTGTTGCAGAGAGTCAGTTAATTTGTTGTGTTTTTTTTTTCTTCAATTTTGTTTTTGCTACTCATTCGCATATCTGTCGTCTGATTAATGTCATTCGCTTCGCAGTATACTACAACAGCAGCAGATACTCGCATGCGATTTATCTATCAACGGGAATGTACAAATATTCTAATTTTGTTTTTGGTACAACTTAATGAATGTATTGATTGACCTGCTACTTGTCTTTTATTGTTGTCGTAGATATTGTTATTGTCATTGCTCTTGTTGTTGTTGATGTTGTTGTTTAATGTAATATTGTTGTTTTATTGTTGTTGTTACTGTAGTTGATTGTACAATTTGTTTTGCGGTAAATTAATCAATTGCAAATTTGCTGTTATGAGATTAAAAGGCAATTGATCTATACGCATTGTACAAGGACACACATATATGTAATTATTATTATTATTATTTGTACTTATTGTGATAATAACTAAATTGGTAACCTATACTTTTATGAGTGAATGGTTAACTGATTTTCTATTATATGATCACAAAATATTATTATGGGAATTCTTAAATATGTATAATCAACTTCTGGAAACTTTTTTAAAGAAATTATATACAATCAATAGTGAATAATTTTGGAAAACTATTAATACAAAAAAATTTGATGAGTCACCATCATAACTTCATAATTTTGTTTCTAATGAAGTAGCTACACAAATGAAAATGATTCTATGATTAATTGAAAGAGTTTGAAACATGAGAACTTTTAGATATTTTTCCATGAGAACTGTAGGAATTTAAAAAAATAATTTGGAAAAGATTTTAGCCCAAAAGATTTATTCTTTAAAATAAAAGGAGTAGTGAAAAGAAATCCATAATTTTTGCATGAAATTGATGAGTTTATTTAGCATAGAATAATCCGTTTTTTTGTCAAATATCCACTGTTTGTTCCATAACTTGGTGCCATTTTGTAGGTAATTTCTAATTTATGCATCTCTCATAGAAAACCTCGTTCCTATTGTAAAAAAACTGGGACAGTTGATTTTCAAAAGCTTTTCTTAAGGCTAAACATTTTTCAACAGCAAAATTATTCGCCATTGACAGGAATAGGTGCCACGTCCGTACTATAATGATGCGCACAAACCTTCCAACCAAACTCCCGGAGCTTCTGGCGAATCACTTTCGATGTGTGCTTCCTTCAGACGGTCCAATTGTTGCCAGTAAGGGTTCGAATTAGGAGTTTTGTTCATAGGTGACCAGCTCATAGTAGATGATTCCCTGTCAATCCCAACAGACACGCAGAAAACCTTATGGACCGTCAATCCAACGTTGGCCACTATTTCCGCCAGCTCACCGTGATTCAACCGCATGACTTTGTCGTAAGTTATTCACTTTTCATCACCAGTCACCATCTGATTCAGAAATGGGTCCATTTGTTCAGCAGGGATTCGCTGATGGAAATTCGATCCATGAGCATTAACTCGGGTGGTACTCATACATCTAGCTTCATCTTGTGTCCACTCTCATTCAAGAGGTTCCAAACGGTTTTTTGAGCAATGTTAACTCTTGGACAATTGAAACAATACTTTCATGACGGTCGGTTTTGACGATTTCCATTATTTTATATACATTTTCGACAATTGCCCTTCCAGACATCAAAATTACCAGAACGGAATTAGTGAAACTTAAATTACGCATGATTGACTGTTACGGTATCAAGACCATAAATACTATTCGCATTTTCAGCCACTTGACTTTCGATAAAAAATTGTAAATTATGGTCCATCTTTGACGTGTGATCAAACAATACTGAGTCAAGCAATCACAAAACAGTCTGAGTAGTTTTTTGAGCATGAAATCGTATTATTTTTAATGCCATCTAACGCAACCCCCTCCCAAAATCGAGTCCGATGGATGATGGCAACTGAAGACGCCCTATGCTCCAACAGGAGATAAAGGAAATCATATATATATATAGCGCAACCCGATCGCACGTATACAACGCGAGATACACATTATTAAATCCTTCTATTGGAAAAAGAATGAATTGCTTTTTACTACATAATAACATAAAAAAATCATAAAATAATTTATGTTATAAAAGTAAATATTATTATATTACCTTAGAAGCAAAATTTACTTACTAAAATGTTAAATCAAGTGTTGCTATTCAACTTATCCATTCAAAATTACTATGTTGATCAATTTAAAAAAATATTGTATACCTTCCATGGACTTGGATTGTACTATAAATTTATTTATTTTATTTATTTATTTAATTATTTATTTCAGGATGAAAGAGTCTTCGGAAGAATGAATAGCATATGAACAATTATTAAAAGAAGAGTCATTTTTAAAAACTATTATCCAACAAGAATGACAGAAACTCTTCAAAGATGTGTCGGAAAATATAGTGGCTTTTATGGATATTATATATAAACTGCTATAATATATAACCAAACATTAAATAAGTACAATTTATTAATTTAATTCAATATATTCCACAATCTTTAAAATTGATTTAATATTTTTCTAATTTTCTTTAGGGAGTAAAAGTCTTTTTGATTTATGACAGTGATTTCTGAAAGTGATTCCACTGACAGCTATAAATAATATTACGGCAGGAGAGTTGGTGCATTCGCTCAATCTGGACCATAACGTTTATAAGGAAACATTTGGATATATTTCAGCATTTTCATTTCAACACAAACAACAAAATTGTTTAATTGAAAGAGTCATAAAAGGTATGAAGTCTTTTATAAAATCAATAGTTAGTATCATAAGAAAAATCCAAGTGTTATTTTGCGATCACTCATCAAAATACACAATTTATTTTTATTATATTTCTGTATTTTAGTAAAAATACACAGAAGAAGAAATCGGAGACCCCATAAAGTATATACATATATTCTTGTTCAGTGCGAAGAGACGAGTTGAATTAGCCAGGTCCGTTTGTCCGTCTATCTGTCTGTTTGTCTGTCTTTTCACCATATGCAATATATTTGTCGGAATCAGCCGAATCGGACCACTAGAAAGGGATAACTGCCATATAAACCTAGATCCAAATTTATGTTGTTATAAAAAAAAACTTTTTGTTTTTTGTACCATGGAACTGAAATTTGGACAATATTAGTGTCTGACCAAATCTATCAACAATGTAAATTTCAAGACTTTCGGACCACTAGGAGTGGTACCTCCCATACAAAACATAAACTTATAACAATAATCAGAAGATAAAAAAGGTGCGTGAAGAGTATTACAAGTGCAGCATAGCCAAATTAATCTTCTTTTTACTAGTTTTAGTTCATTTAAGATAACCAAAAGCTGATGATTTTAGGTTCAATAATTTTAGCTGGGATTATAATAATTAAAATTGGGACAATTTGAATTATTACAAGTTGTTTAGTTATTTATTTATTTATCATAATTAAATCTAACTCGTATTATACGAGTTGTTTAATTTAAGCAAATTGTAGGAATAAAATATAATTTTATTTGATGTAAATTATTGAGATTTGTTTGTTTAAGTCAAATTGATTAAAAATGTTAAATATTATTTATGGTATTCACATAATTGAACAGAATTTTATTGTTTTCCATATATTCCTCCATATCTTAACATCTTCTTATATGTTCGTATATCATAAGACTTCATTTAATCATTAATCAAAATACATATATAAAAAAGAAATTCATAGAAATCAAGAATTCATTTCTTATCAACAATTTTGATAAAATCTTCATCATCTTCTTACAACACAAAAATGCTAGTTGACTTGTCGCTCGCACAACGCAACGTGCCACTTGAACTTTTCAACTCAACTCAACAGAAATTAAATGAAAACTAAACTTAATTTCATTAAAAAAAAAGCAATAAACAAAACCAACGAGGGCTAATAAAAATATATATATATATATATTATACAAGAGAAATAACTTAATATTTCCACTTGTTACTCCATTTACAAATTCCATAGAAATATGATTGAAATCATTTTACCTGCTCAACTCAACAGAACACAACACAACTCAGTTCATTTCATTTTATTTTATTTGTTGATATCATTGGAGCTCGTTAAAAAGTTTATAAACAAATTTAGTTGTAAAACAACCAAAAGAAGAAGATATATGTATGTACTATATATGTATTTGTATCTGAACATGTTCAGAGTGAGTAAATGAGTGAATGAGTGAGTAAATTGGCCACCATAAGTGTTCCTCGTAAGCCAGATACAACAAGATCAAGATTTAAAGATTTCTGTTTCAAACCGCGACTTAATACTCAGTGGCAAGTGGCAAGTGTTGCAGAAGAATGTTAAAGAACAAACAAAAAATAATGAAACTTGGTAAAAAGTTTTAAATAAAAGAAATCATCTAGTAGCAATATGGTGACAAGTGGCTGCCTGTGAACAGGTCTGGGGATAAAGAGTGGGTTTTCTTGAAGTCGAAGTTGTCTTAACTGTTATGTGACCCTTGCAGGGCAACGGAAGTCATCATTTAGCTGTTACTGCTGCTACAATATATAGAATACTAGATTGTAATACTATAGTGATGACAATGAGGCGATCGGGCATGCGTTGAATACCAAGAAATAGTCGGTCAAGTTGACTACGATTTACATTGTTCTTCACACCGGACCTCCTTCTCTTACATAGTCTTTCTTATAGTCCTCTACTTTCTTAGTATTTTTGGCGCGAGTTTGACTAATTAAAGCCAAGTTTGAGTTGAGATTTCGGTTCGGTCTTTTGGCTTTTAATTTGTACGCTTGTAAAATAAAATTAAATTTATTTTGTTTTATATTTTTTGTGTTTTTGTTTTTTTTGTTTGATTGTTACTTTCGTGCAGCTTGTTTCCTTTTGTTAAAACTAAATTTGTCTACGGTGCGTGTCATTATATGAGTATAGTATAGCATAGTGGTATTGTATGTTGTTGGTTTCTCTAAACTCGTCTTTGGTGCTTTATTGCTCCGTTTCAGATTTTCAGCTTTTAAGTAGTAAACTGGCCGCAACTTGGTTATGATGATTTTCGGACTTCCAGGAACTCGCTTTGCTTCGCTTTAAACATGCTTTTGACCTCTATAAGCGCGTTTGGCACGGTTTGAATGATTTTATGTGGCAACATCGTCATCATCATCATCATTATCATCTTTGCAATGATCTTTATAATCATTCGAAGCCAAAAAAAAAAAAATATCATTTGACTTGGACTAAACTGAACTGAGTCATGCGCTTGCACAATTCAATTGTTCATTTGTGGCAATCTAAATAAACATTTAAACCAACAAGTTGAACAACAAAGTCATTATGCAATCGAAGTGAATCGAGAAATAAAGTACCTAAACATCTTCATCAATTTGGACCCCCCAAAAATGGTGTCTCTTTTGTCGATGCAATGCAGGTGCAGCATCTCGTCCTCGCGTTCAATGACTTCAATTCAATGAGTTTCATTCGATTCAATTCAATTCGATTCGATTGTAATCGGTTTTGTAAACAGCAAAAGTAACACATGTTGTGAATATGAACACCCACCCCCTAACACCCTTTGCAACTCTGTCTGTACCTACCACCTGTACCACTTAGAGTATCTAAGTTTCATTGCCAAATGTTGGGGGCTTGTTATTGTTGTTTGTTACTAATGTTGTTGTTGTTGGGTACAAATGTCAGCAATAAATACTAAAATTGGTAATGCTGCGTTACATTTCTCGCAAATATGGCGACAACAACACTAACAACAACAACAACAACAGAGAACTTACATTTCTTCGCATTCGTTAAAAATCGACTTACAAAATCGCATGCGACAAGGAAGTTTTGCGTATATTTTTTTTTTCTTTTTCCTTGTATGCGCTGGCTGTTGGTTTTACTATGAAGTTAGAGCGGCCACATGATACTGATGATGATGTAATTTTTCTAAGTCTAAATTTATATGCAAATTTAAAATGAATTTTGTTATCCCATTGATTTCTCTTTTACCTGAAGTTTTTCGGGAGAAAATTATTGTAAAAACAAAAAACATTTGACCAAGTTTTTATATTAAGAAAATCCGAAGAAACTATAATTTAATTGTAGTTTTATAGTTTTTGGTTTGGCAAACTATAAAATAAATAACAAAAAAGTAATATTGTATAAATGATAATCCGCTTAAACTTTTTCTTAATGAAAAATACATTGAACTTTGTTAATTTATCAAAATTAAAACAACTTCGTATGATCTCGGGAGCTCCGTGGTTTATGCGAACGGTGAACCTTGAAAAAAACTTAAAAATACCAAAAATTGGCGATGTGATTAATCGTCAGGCCAAGAATTATATGAAGCCGTTCAAAAATCACCCAAATATACTAGCAAGGCGTCTATTAAAGCGACACAGAATAGGAGGAGTCAGAGTGGGGAGACGGTTGAGAAGATCTCATTCTGTCGACCTTTCTATTAGATCCTATTAATTTAATTGTTCTATCCCACTTACTATTGTGTTAAAGTTGTATTGTAAATGTTATAAGTTTAATTTAAGTTGTTTTATAGAATAACAGAAAAATTAAAATATTTCTTGATAAAAATAAAAAAAAAAAAATTAGGTCCATTAAAATCTTACACATATTTATCGGGACTAGTAGCGAGGATGCCAAATTACTCTATAGCTTTGATTCCATGTGATATTCGGTGAATTGGTGTTAATTTACAGCAAAAGTTACATTCAATTAGAGTGCAAGATGTCATAAGAATATGAAAGATTATTAACACGGTAGTTTAGAAATTGAAGGATAGAAATAATACAATACCAATGACACATAGCTATAAGTGAAAAGTATAGTACTTTTCATTATTATAAGACGTTTTAAAATATTGACTTTATGCTTAAAATACTTATGAAATATGATAAGTAGTTTGTTAAAAAGTTTTTTGTTTTTTTTTAATCTTATGAACCTCTCTTTGTCTTTTCCGTATATTAGAAACCGTTATTATCGCTCAAATCATTCTATAGTCCCTTTATCTTTTGCTTGGTGATCTCCTTTGCTGCTTTTTAGTTATTTCATAATGATAAGACAAGTCATTCGAGAAATGGATTTTAATGCATTTTAATGAATCAATAGAAATTATTTTTTAATTTTATTTATTTTAAATTATTTTCTAATGGGAGTACATAGCGCTACAATTATATAGGGATGAAGAACTTGGTAAAATACTTGAGTACAACAAGTCTAGATATTCAATATATGATGTTTTCAAAAAATTAACACAGTTCCATGCCAATTGACAGAAAATTGGCACTGCACTATCTGATCTAGAACACAGAATTATTCTTAGAAAGAGGTATACATCGAGCAAATTTTGTACCAACTTGGATGCCAAAAAGTGTAATAAAGTGACAAAAATTACAATTTGGCTCCAATATATGAAAACAAAACATCTTTAGGCACGGATCAAGTAGATGCATCTTCGATTTGGAGAAGATAATCTTATCACTTGTTGAAAAAAAAGAAGATACCAATATTGATCTCAAAAATTCACTTGTTAGACACTATTTGTTGGAAATGATTTTTTTATTGCCAAAAAAATCCAGAATCTTTATGGCACAGATTGCTCCCTATTATATTTGAGTGATTTTTTAAAAAGTCTTCTTTAACTTTCCAAACAAAATTTTCTGGAACATACGTAAGGTCTTTTACATCTTAATGAATTTCAAAAATGGACCGAGTAGTTCATGAGGAAGGGTAAAAAATGTGGAAAAACCTCAAGGGAACAGCCAAAAATCTACAAATATCAAAAAAAAAAAAAAAAAAAGTGATATATGTGAGATGCATTTAAAGCTTAGAGAAATATTTCAACATAATTCAAGTCGCCTTTTACAAACATCTCAGCATTATACATATTTTTCTAGGAAGAAGAGAGAAAACGTCTGTCCGGGTATTTAGTAATGATTAAAATTTGTGAAGTTATCAATGACATAGAATTCGATTTGAGAATGAAACTAGCCTAAAATTTAATTACCAGAATTCAGTCCATACAAAAAGTTACAAGCTTCAATCTACTGGAAATAAAATCGAATTAACTACTTTAAATTAAATTTAGAAAAGTCTAATTAGTTGATGGTGATTTCAGTTTGAATTGAAGAAATTTCCATTGAAACTGAAATGATTTATGTCGTTATTTCAGTAGCACCACCATTGATGCACAGACTCCCTTAAATCATCAGGACTATAATAAGTGGGAATATTTATTTGTATGTGTCGATATGGGAGGCGTTTCTTATATCCAAACAAAAAGATATTTCCGAATAAAATTGCACAACAAAGAAACGCCTTCAAAGCCACACACAAACATACGATTATGCGCATGCGTCTCTCCTGGGTCAATTTACCTGTTGCACATTGAATGTGTATCTATCTATTTATTTATCTGTAGAATGACAACAAGTTCTCAAGCAAAAAAAAGGTTTTCTTCAGATATCTTTTTTTTTTTTTACTACATATGTAGGGATATTTTTCGCATGCTAACAAAGTTATCAACTCAACCTAATATTGCCAAATGACAAATCGTTTGATTTATGATGATTATGTTTTGTTTTTTGCCTGAGTTTTGCTTAATGCGGCTTTTGTTCTTTGTGTATTGTGTATGTTGTTGGTTGGGTCCAGTTGGTCAAAGTGAACAGGTTCATCAGATTCAATAGATCAGTAGTGTATAATACTCACTTTGAAAACGGCAGCAGACAAACAGAAACAATACATAGTACAATACAATACAATTTTAAAGAAAATCAAACAAGTGAAAAATAATGTATAAATTTAATACTTCAATGGTTTATTGTTAGTGATGATGGTGATGGTGTTGCTGGTGTATTTTTGGTATTTGGCTATTGTTATTTTGGCGATTTTTTGTTTAAAGAAGTTGAAATAAAAGATAAAGAAACAATTATGAATGCTATGTGTGTGGCAAAAGCAAGTTTTATGAAGAAATTATTTCCCTTTTCTCTCTCGTATTTTTTTTTTTTTATTATTATATTTCCACACATCAAAACAATAATAAAGACAAAAAAATTCATTTTAATTTCTTTATTTGCCACAACAATTGGCAGATTTCTGTTTTGTTTTGTTTTTTTTTTCTTTTGCATTTTATTTTTTATTTATTAATTTTTTTTCATTTTTGGTATCAAAGTAATTCATTATAGTTTGTGTCAGTTCCATGCTTCATTACTATTTACTTACTTGCTTCATATGCATTTATTGTATGTACATATTTAGTATTGTAGTAAGTTGGTTGCTTAAATCTTTTGTTTCTTACTGTTTTGTTGTTATTTAAAGCTTTCGCCATGCACAGCGTCTCCTGTCAATATTACAACAGAAATTTTGTTAAACAATCCAGAAAATAATATATAAATCTTGTTGAAAGCAGCAAACCAGTCTATCTGGCTGTGGCAATCACCATCATCATCATCATCATCTTATTCAACAACAAATACGATTAATTAAGGAACGAAAGAAAAGGATTAAAGTCAAAACCTGACGTGTTCTTCTTTAGTTTTTTTTAATTAGTACAAAATGCTGTGCTTCAACTGTCAACCTCAACTCAACTCAACTTAAATGAATCCAATTCAATTCTGTTAATCTCAGCCGCTGCTGATGTTGACCAAACAGTAAACAACCAACAAGAACAAGAAATGCGTTGATTAAATCTTGAAAGCAAAACCCTAAAACGCATTCAACTGAAATCATGTTAACACAGAGTAGCAACAACAATAAAAATAATAATAATAATGAAACTGCAAAACTCATATTAAACATTTTTATTACATGTCATTTAACTGAACGCGTTCAGTTCACATTCATCATGCTCATTTAGTCAACATGAGTAAGGTAAGCAGGCAGGCAGTCCGATGGGGCCTACTCAGCTTTATCTTCTTCAACAACAACAACAGCAGCAGCATCAGCAACTGTTATACTACAGTTAGTAGTAACTTCAAAATTCTGTCATCGCTCGCTTGTCGACTTTTTTTCATTGTAAATTAAACCATAAAAGGCAACAAAATGTCAAATTCTCGTTCAAAAGGTTTTTTTAATATTTTATTTTGGTTTTTGAGATTTTTTTTTTTTTTTTTTTTATTAATATTTTATTTAACATAAAAGATGCGTTGTGGAAAAAACAACAAAATATGGTAAATGAAAACTCAAAATTTAAAAAAAAAATAAAAAAAATTGGATGTTTTGTTTTTGTCTTGTCATGCTGCATGATATGCGTACTTTGTATTGTATTTATAGTATTGTGTATGTGGTATGATGATCCCCTTCCCCAAAATAAGGGGGGTGGGGGGAAGGGTACGATATGCGTGTCTCAAGTGTGTAACTTGAAAACGACAAGTGTCTCTGTGGTTGGTTGGTAGTACGTACGAGTACCTTCCTGCACTTGTCACAAGTATCGGACAACTTTTGGCTTTAATATTTTAGCCTTTGGCATTCATTGTTCGCATTATTGTCCGAACAGGTGAAGAAGTTGAAGTTGAGCTGAGCTGCTCATTTTACACTTGGAACGTGAAACGTTTTTTTTTTGACAGTGAAATCTGTTTACAGTGATTTATTAAAGCTGAAGATTTTTTTTTTTTGCCGTGGGTTGTGTGTGAGAGATTTTATGTCATTTATGTGTTATATCTTTCATCTGTTGTAATGTCAATTTGTGATGGTTCTTTTGGTTTTTTGCCAGTCATACGTGTACCTGTGTGTTCATTACTAGATCACAAGTTAATTGCTTATCGTTCGTTTGATTTATTGAATTTCTTTAATACACAAAATTTCTATCATGCTAGAAAAAATGTTGTATGTGGTTCAGAATTGAAAACTTGTAATTGAATTCTCTTGTTTGGTTCATCGACTGATTTCGATCTTATAATATTTCGGTATTTTTGTCGTCTTTATTTAGTTGTCGAGCAAGTAGAGCAAAGTCATCACGTTTAGTTCGCCAAAAGTGAAACTTTAACAAACAAAAATCCACACAATAAAGATTCGCAAGATTAGATCATAAAAAATATATTTATTTATTTACAAAAAATATATAAATTACTGAAGACACGAAACGAATTGTGAATCGAGTTAAAAAGCAAAGCGTAGCAAAGTCAATGTGGCCACGATGAAGACAAAGTCAGACGGACGAATGGCCTGCCATCCACCTGAATGCCGGAGATCGAATTTTAATTGTTACAACAATAAATTGAGTTGTAAAGCAGATAAGAAATGAACAAAATAAGTAAATAAAAAATAATCATAATAATAAATACTTTTGTATAAAAAATGACAATAAAAGAATTGAGAGTGAGAAAATCACGATTTAATTGCGTGGGAATAAATTTTGCGTGCGGAAATTTTTTTTAGGCTAAATAAATATGAAAAAAAAAAATTGTTATAAAAATTGGGAAAGAATTGCAGAAAAATTGTTTTTATATAAAATAAGAAGAAATGGAAACTTTGGCTCAAGACTCTTTAGAGATCTGATAATTCTAATTAAAACTATTAAAGAGTTTATGCTCTTTAATGTACTTTTGAAGAAATAAATTGTAACCCTATGTGGGCTTATTGTTCTATTCCTATGAAACTGCCACTTTTCCCCCAAATTTAACCATTTATTCTGTAATCAGAATGAAGGAATACATCAATTAAAATTATTACTTTTATTGTTACTGGTTATAAATTTCTCCCATCTGCCAGGCAAAGCACGGATTCCGTGCTCGAAGGTCTGTTGAATAAACGTAGTGGGGTAAGACTTTCCAGCCTAGCGCTTCCAACGTTTTTTGGACTGGATTAGTCACAAAATCACTTTCTGCTCACCAATACATAGAGTTTCTTTTTCAGTGCTCAAAATAGACGATCCCAACATTCTTTCCATGAATGTTCCGTCTTGTCTTATGGTTGACCTTGATAAACCCAAGATTTTTAGCATTTATGATTGACAAAATAAATCCCTTTTTTTTAGCCAGTGGAAGCTATTATTGCAAAAATTCTTAGCACAAACTCTGCTCTGTGCTTAAATGATTATTTTTTTTTTTTTTAATTTCTACAGTTTCAAGTTATAAAGAATTTATGTCACTTTTACAATTCAAAAATTTGTTAGGCCTAGGGTTATTCAATAATCGGGAAACTACATGCAACTAATGTGCTTGTCTCATCAGTCTTATGTCATGGGCTATAATACTATTTTGCTCTAATGATTATAAATCGCTTGTTCAACCTTCAGAAAAGACCATGCATACCTTAATCCAACCAACTTATTCTGATAGATATTAGTTTGTTAGTTAGAAGAATAAGATTCTATTTTTTATACCAAAAAAGGGATATGTTTGTATAAAACTACTCAAGAAGGCACGGAATAACTTATGTGTATAGTTTATGAGGTCTCTAATCTTAACTTTATATGAACGGTAAAAATGTCAAAATATAATTTAAAAAAAAAATATGCTCAACCAATTCACAAAACAACCCCAAAGAAATACTCGTATATGAACTAAGTTTCCAATTGAACCCAAAATAAATCTGATAATAAAAAAATATTTCAAATTCTCCACCAATAGAACAAAATCTTGACTTGAAGTTTAATAAATTATCAAATAACATGAAAAGTTCAGCAGAAAAACAAAGTATCTACTATTATATTTGTTTCTACACAAAAAAATATCAAATTTTGTGTCAATAGAAAAAATTTTGTGAGCAAAAAAGAACAAAAAAAAGAAACCGTTTTAAAAAAAAATTTCGTTTCAGTTTGTGCCAAAGATTAGCATCATTGTCCAGAAAGAGAAAAGATTTGCAAAAAAAAGGCTATAAAAAATACACAAAAAATTCCAAAATGAAATCGAATAAAAACTAAAATCGTCAGTAAAACAGGTTCACACGCTGTTAGAACTTGAAACCGAATGAACTCAAAACATAGCGATCAAAGACCGCACAGTGGGATACTTAAATACTACTAGTAAGTAGTAGAAACAATTTCAAAGGGAATAGTAGAAATAAGAGATAGAATTGGAATGAGACTCATAATCTGAAAGAGTGAACTCTGAGTGAGTCTAAACTGCGCGCTTCCTGTCTATGGTAACTTGCTCTGATTGTGTCTGATCTTACTTACTATATTCTAAAAGGGGGTTACCCTTTTTAGTTTGGCTTATAACTCATATCCCATTTCCCTAACTAAGCCTCTGTAGCAGAGGATCCCTTCAAAGATGTGTCTGGATGTATGTACATCGATCTGTCTACCTGTTCTTTCCATTTATGTTGACTGGCAAATGGGTTCAACCTTAATTTTTTGTTTAGTTTTTTTCAGAATCTGCGCAACAAGTGAATGACAGGATAATCGTCCTGTGCCGCTTTGTTTGTTTGTTTGTCCGTCCGTCCGTCTGCGTGTCTCTTGGTAAATTCATTTGTGTTTCATGTTCTGTTGCGCCTCTTATTTGTGCCACTTTTGTGTGTGTGGCATGTGAATTCAGATTCACATATAAAATCTTGTTCAATGATGATTGCATTTTTATGCTGAATTTTTGCTCTTCTTTTTTACCCACATCCTCTTTCGTCCTAACTACATGTTCTTTCTTTCCTTTGGAGTTTTACTGCGTGATTGTCGTTATTATGTGTTGTGTCTTATGTATCTGTATCGGTACCTGTATCTTGTTTGGGTTTGTTGTATTTTTTTTTAACATTTTTTCTCTCATGACACTTGCTGCTACTACTACTGTTTCCTTGTCTCCGTTATTGTTGTTGTTGTTGTTGTCGTGTCAGGTTCATTCAGTTTAATTTTGTTTCCATTTCATTTTCAGTTGTTTTTGGAATTCTTATTTTGCGTTAATTCTGCAGTTTAATAAAATTCCTTTTATGTTTATATATGTATTTTCATTTTCCCTTAATTTTGTGGTATTTGTGTGAACAAGTGTAACTGAGAATTGCAGGTTCATTCTTGATTTCAAATGGAAAGTAAGTAAGTACCATTGAGCGTGTGAATTTTGTTTTTTAATGCTAGTGAAGAATATCTTTGAATGGATGTTACATGATTTGATGTTTTTCTTTACAGAAAATACTCACTTTCACAAAATCATTGTATCTCAAACAAAGACACACTAAATGAATGAGATTGTAGCGCATTATTCTCTATAATCAATAAATACAATGATGTTTTAAAGTGATGAACTTAGGACAAATCGTGGTAAATTTTAGAAGAGTTTAAATAATCCAAAAAGTTAAATCTTTCAGATGTCAAAATATCGCTGTTCCTGTTCTGCTAAAGGTTACGCGACCCATCGTGCGTACCAACACAACTCCATTCTGGTGGCATTGCACAATGCATTACTCGTCTCAGCCACATCGTGCTGCTAATACTTGTTGAAGGCGGCATTATTATTATCAAATAAGATACTACAGCAGTGAGCTAAGCGATGGCCACAAACAGACTATCTATGGATCGTTATTCCTCACCTTTTTGGTGATTGAGCTGCGACAAGTATGAATCGGCGACAATTGTGTTTTTGATACGTCCTTCATTTAAGCGAGAGAGAACTTAACACTATCTCTCAGCAGAGAAGCAAGCACGCAGAGTCAACATGAGAGGAGTGCACAGTTAACGAGGTGAAGCTTCAGAACTTTTAGGATAATAAGTTAAGTCTTGTCTTAAGTCAAATTTGTATTGTAGTTTAGTTGGATCGCAGACATTTAAGACTTCCGTCTTGCGACTAAGCAATAAATCTAAATGCTCATGTAAAGAATTAACTGTATACTAAGACAGCCGGGAGCCAATCACTCTGGTATAATATGTAAGGAGGTGTCCGATATTGATGATTCTTTCATCTTATAGCAAACTTTTATGCACACGGATCCACTTACTTTTATGCAAATTAGTTAAAGCAAATCTCGGAAACGATCACAATATTCTTTGCTTTGGCCTTTTTCAAATTTATTATTTATAAGTCAAATCTCAATGACAATAGAATTTGAATTTTTGTTTTGAATACTTCTGGGAGTTGAATTGATGGCCACGGGGTCTTCTAGGAGCATGACTTGCATTATCTCTTTAGATAATCTGACAGTAAGTGGGACAATCTTGCAATATATCTTCCATGCTTTATAAATGATCTCCAAAATATTGTATTTATTATATTTTCTATTAATTTTTCCACTTCAAACTTCCCTCTTTTGCTAGCTTAACAATTTGTTTGTAGCAGCTTTCAATCCACTCACTTGACCGTTAGTTTTAGAGTTTCTAAATACAAAATACTTACAAATAACTTACAGCTAACTTATAACTGTCGCATCGTTAAAATTTGTTTAACATATTTCAACTTCATTAAACATCAGAAGTCAGGCCAAAGAATGTTGAGAAACACAGTACAAGCTGCATTCTGAATGCCGAATGGATGGATGACCAAACCAAACATAAGAAATATCAAGTGCAAACACGAAAGAACAGATGCCTTCATCAGTACAGTATGTACAATATGTAGAATAAGTATATGCCTTCATGATCCTTACCGGTCGAGTGCTTCTCTGAGCAGCGACCGCAACAGTTAAAAAAGCGATTCAAACAAAGTCATCTTCTCAATTTCAAGTCAATAGTCAACAACAGTCATGAGTAAAGTGAACACCACCTTCTCTTTTTTTGGTTAACAGATGCAACAGCGAACACTTGTTCCTCTTCGGTGATTCCAACATTATACAATAATACTAGTATATACCAGCATAACACCAGACAAACAGTTAAACAGTTAAAGGACACGTTATGCAAAGTGCAAAGGAATGTGCTTGCAACTCAAGCGAGTGTGGCACGAGTGACTGATTAATTATTCAAATTATGACCAAACAATGTTAACTATGACTATGTTTATCATGATGATGATGATGATGATGACGATGATGATGATAGAATGCTAGACTGAAACAGTAAAGGTCGGAAGAAAGTAAACAACTAGGACATGTAATTAACTGAAAATGAATGAATGGAATGAAGAAGGGGGTTGAAGAAAAGGTGAAGATGATCGCACGACTGACGCCTGCCACAATGCACCAATGACTTTGTTTTACCCTCTTCAACAACTAACTCAACTCTAAGCCATGGTCAACACCATCATCATCGTCATAATCATGAACAACAATACTAACAACAACATGGTCAAAAGGACGGCGGCTGCTCAAGCGCGTGTTCACTGTAGCATGTCGCTTTGACTTTATTCAGTCGGTCGTGTGTCATGCATGTATCTATGCATATGAGGGTGCTTTAGTCGCATATTAAAATTGTTGGCACATGTGCTGAAGAACTAAACATATCTTCTTAGCCTTTAAATTCTTCCACCAAATATTTAACAATATTAGAAATTCTAAGCAAGTTTAAGTGTCACTCACGTCTCGTATGTGTCTCGCCTCATGTCGACGTTTGTCGCCTAAACAGGTTCACGACGTGTGCCGCATTTTATCTCTTGTACAAGTATCTAACGTGGCCTAATTATATTTTTCGTCTCTTATTTTTAATTTGTTAATTTTATTTTTCCTTTTTTTATGCGGGACATTTCCCTGTTTTTCCTACTTAATTTGTCATTAACCTTTTGAGTCTTGCACCTTGCAGTTTATGCACAAAGGATATTCAATAATATGAATTTTACTATTGTTTGTCAGGTGCCAAGGTACAGTTCTGTGCAAACACCATTCATTACTATTGTAATAAGTAACTCATAAATCCATCAAAATCATTGACAGTAGTTCATGAATGAAGGATGAGATTCTTCTTCTGGGCGAAGCAATGAAGCGACTCTCAATAAAAAAAATAAGCAAATAAAAAAATATAATAAAATTTGAATTTCCAATGAATTTTTAGTTGAATGGAGAAGAAGGGACGACATCAATCCATTGTGGACCATATAAAATCAAGCAACAATTCAACTAAACTAAAAATGCTTTTTTGCAACTAGATAAATAAAGCTAAAAGGCGAATAAGTTGAAAGCTAAGAGCAACATTGACTGAACTATAGCAATAAAGCGATATAACAACGACCACCCACACGACGCATCCTCGCTAGGTAGGTAAATATACCAGTACCATAAATATAATATATATTCGTACATACATGGATATATCCATTCAACCATAAGTCAATGACTGTTTCTGGTGTGGCTTTAGCTGCGCCTGCGCAGTGTCAAATATCGACAGATGGATGCGAGAGTTGTAACTGTGAGTGCTCAAATATTGCAAACAGAGATATGCATGCATGCAACATATCTCTAGGTTTGTTGAATTTTGTTGAATTGTTGGTTGGTATAAATATTATCATATGGAAATTTCGCGCAAAGCAATTACGTATGCGTCTAAAAGCGCCAAGTCAAGCCAAATACGAGAGTAGGAGCAAGTGACCTGACTGACTGACTGACTGACTGAATGTCTGTCTGCCTGTCTGTCTGTGAAGTTAGTCAGTCCTACACTAGTATGAGAGATATCATGTCTATGTTGATGAACATTATATTGATCATAATGGGTATGGTGATAATGATCATTATGATATACCATTCAAGCCTCTGTATAATCGCTCATTCATTCATATGGCATAGAAAGTGCAACACCAGCAACATCAGCAACAACAACAGGTCACAGCAAGAATCGCCTCCACGTCGGTGGTAATCCAAAAGATTTCTAGCTGCTGTTGCAATTGTTGCTGCTGCCTGTCACAGTAATCGCCGCCAACTTCGAACCTGTTAAGCATTCATTTGTTCATTTTGCTCCAGAGTTTGGCAGTTTTAGGCGCAGCCACATCTTCAACAGCTGCAACCGCTATGCAGGCAGGCAGGCAGACTGCCAACCAACTAAAGGTAGTAACGCGTCAACAATTGGTGTACTCCACAGTACAATAAGCTTCTGCAGTTTGCTTACACAACTACAATACAAAACAATACAATATATTGTATGATGATGATGATGATGGCATAGAGAGGAACCTTCTATTTTGTTGCCACTTGTGCTTCCGCGCCCAAAAAAAAAAAAAACGAATCCCATTTTAAAAGTTCGCTACTGCCTTTTTTAGACATTTTAATATTAAGATTTTGTTGGTTTTTATGTGCTGCTGCTGCTGCCACTACTACTGTGGATGCTGTTGGATTGTAGCTGTTCATCTTAAATGTCTTGGATGGTTCCTTGGTTGCTTTGGCTTGGCTTGGCTTGTGGGTGTGTCTGATTGGACGCAATGTTGCTGTTGTTTTTGTTATTGTTGTTGTTCATCCATCCATCGTCTATCTAAACCTTTTGCATTACCTTTCTTCCTGCTTTAGCTTTGAAGATGATCAATCTTCTTCTACTGTTTCTGTTTTTGCTTCAACTTCATCTTACCACATTTTGTTTTTCCGTCGTCGTTGTTGTTGTTGTTAGTGCCTCTTCCAAATGATGATTATGCTGATGTTGATTACAGTTTATGAAGTTTATGTCTAAGGCTCAAAGCGTTTTTTCACTGCTCATCTTCAGTGTTTTGGGCTTATAAAATAAACTAACTTCAGCTACTGGTGTTACCACGAACCACTCCACTCCACACTACTTACTACTACTTGACTTGGCGTTGGCAACAAAAGTGGGCGTACTACCACCACAATAAGCCTTTGAAATGAACCATAACCAAAAATATTGTTAGCTTCTTTTGTTTTTTGTGCATCTAATGTCTCAACAATCATAGTAGTACCTTTTAGATGGTAATCAGTCACAGCTTTATTTTATTTTTGATATTCAATGATTCAATTATAGGGTTTCGAAAGCACATCTTGCCATTGTCTTGTGAAGGTTACCACAACTGATGAGCGGATGGCTAAACAATTTTAAATTTCTATGGTATAAAGATGATAGAAACAGGTCCAAAATATGTATAAAACCTTTCAAAAATTTCACTATTTAAGACAAAAGTTTATTGCTCATGAATATGCAGTCTTTTCTTTTATTTTTTGTTCCTCAATAACAACAATTCCATTTCATTTTTGAGATATGTATGTAGCTCATATGTATAGTAAAGTTTAGTTAAAAATAATTGAATTTAAGCAGCTTCATTATCATCATGACATCTAATTACTTTGATCACCTTCAAAAATATAGTATTCCCACTAAAGAAGCATTTAGAGTGCCTTAAAATTGGATCCGATACAATTGGAGGATCCTTGTTAGACGAGTATACTAACACACGTGTTATTGTAACTCAAGGAAGTATTTAGAGTGCCTTAAAGTTGGAACCGATTCAATTGGATAATCCTTGTAAGACAAATTTACCAACACACCTTTTTCTCTCAATGTCCAGGAAGCAGTGGGATATTCAATGACAGCTATATCTCCTCCTTTTGTCGAAAAAGGTTACGATGTGATTATTCGAATCTTCTTATTATATTTTATATTGTTTTTTTTTTTTAGTAATGGTAGCGGGTGAGGCCTTACAAATATCTAAATAAATAAATTTTGTATTGAGATCTTACTTATTTCATTGTTAATAGAAACTGTAAGAAATTTTTACTATACTATAATGCATTTTGTTTTGATACTGTTACTGGATTTCTATATACAGAAATATTAAGTCAATAAATACATATTGACTATGTGTGATAGTTTTGAACTTTTGAAAAGTTGGCATAACTAGCATTAAATCGCATTGCAACTGTATTCATGTTAAGGCAATCATCATTTCCCTCTAAAAATGATTTTCATTTTTTGTTCAGTTTCCAAGGCACATGATTTTCGTAAAAGAGATACATGTAGTGAAGAAATTGTCTTAAATAATAAAAGGCAAATTCTTAATAATCTTGAAATCTTAAAAAAAAAGAATAATGTTTCTTTATTCTATATAGAAAAAAGAATAAATAAAATGTAAACAATAAATAATTGCAACAATAGGCACACACCCAAAATTCTGCACACGTGTAAATCTTATTTTCAAATAGAATTTATTGTTTTGTTATCTACTATCATAGAAACGGAAGTAAATTGATATGCTTTGCAGAAAACTGAGGAAGGAACAAATTCATAGATACACATGCACACATTCATTTTTGTTACTTTTCTCTTTTACAGAGTTCGTTAAGATCCTGAATGCTGTAAAATGATTGCTTTTTTATGTATATATATATATTTTTTTTAAGATAAATAAAGTGACAATAGTTTTCTAAATTGAGGAAATGATGATTTTTCTTACTTCTTCCAGGAATTTATGATTATCTCTTGAAATTTAAAACTGTCAGGTAGGTAGTGCAAAGAAACTTCTTGGCAATTATTATTGTATTTTTATAAAATTTATATGAATAATTTCTATAAAAAAAAAAAATTGATTCCTTAATTATTATGAGTACACAAACAAACCAATTAAAGGATATTCATAATTACTTATTGCATTCCTCCACATATTCATTAAATATAAATCCCAAGTTCAATGAACTTCCTCTCAAATAAAGACACTTAAACAGGATAAAGCACAAGGAAACAGGTGTGTCCTTTGTGCCATAATAAATAAATCATGCACTTGCTTCATGCAACGTACTCCAGAAAATCATGTATCTCTAGACATGAATGTTTTTTTCAATTCACTAAATTTCATTGTATGGTTTGCTTTATAAAGCGTCTAAATAGGATTTATTAAAATGCGCTCGTGCACTTTGAACTTAAACATCCAACAAAAGCAAAACATTGAAGGTATAGAAACCAACACAACTACTAACAACAATAAAGCATTGCATACGCAATTGAATTGTATTCAACATTTCGGATGCAGACTACGTCGTTTAATTCTAGATACACGACAATGACGCGCAAGTAGTACTTAAAGGAATTTCCGGCCTGACGCCGACGCTATGCAAACAGTCAGACTATCAGACTATGAATCAAAGATATACTCATATATAGACAGACAGACAGACAGACAGACATGCGGACAGATCGACGGAAAGTCTTAAGACAGGAAGCATATGCGCCAGTGCCAACAGTTTGAATTTGAAAGAAAGAAAGAAAGACAATCGAGTGCGAACATTACGCGCGTCGTCGACATTGCTGCCATAGATTGGATCGATTCAAAGTGAGTAAGTATCTACAACATTATGTTCAAAGGCTGCGGCAACAAGCGGCTTTTCTTGTCCCTCAATCGTTAGTTGATCATGATTTTGGGCTCATTATGTTAAGTACTTTTCAGTAATAAAAATGGTCTAAGCCCGAATTTATTTCAATTCTATTGCGCTTTAATTTGAGACTTGAAATACAATATTTACTAGTATTGACAAACACGTATTAATGAAACTTCAAGTCGAGGAATTAATTAACAATTAATTTTAAATATTTATTAAAACTAACTACAAAAAGAAAATATAACTACAAAAGCACGCGTCATGAGCACAATGTTGCATGTGGCATAGATGATGAGATAGGAAAGTCCATATACATACAAACGTATCATTATGCCGGAAGGAAAACATTCCAGAACAAAAGGATCCGTGGATTCGAAATGGTATATGGAATCCTTAACATAACCAGCTGCTTGCACTTGTGCCACTTACACAAGTTCGTTCTTTTTTTCTTTCTTATCATTAAGAGCATATCAAGCGTAAAGTTCAGATAGTTTTACAGGTACGAAAGTAGTAGAAGATAGAAAAACATATGCCACATAATGAATGACAACCCCTCAAACTAAATGCAGATAAGGGTAACTTATTAACCAACCACCCTAAACACCATAAACACCCTAAGCTATGATCACTCATTCATTCAGTCACTCACTCACTCATTTCAGTAGATCACTTTTCCAGCCGGAAGGAAGATACTCTTGTACTTTATGCATATAGGAAAACTATGGCGCATAACGAAAGATCCGTTAAATTGAAATATAGAAAAGAGAAATATGCAAGGTGTATTTGAACAGACGAAACAAATAGAAAGACATACAGACATATGTATAACCGGATCGACGTCAATGGATGGAAATTTCAATAAAATTTTTGAAAAAATTCTTCAACAAAGAGTTGCTTTTGTTGTCGTTGCTTGCACCTTTTTGCATAAAGCACCGAAGCTGAAACTAGAACGAAGCCAAGCCAAGCCAAGACTGAGCAAAAGTAAACATTATAAAGGCGTCATCATCATCATCATCATGATCATCATTACCATTATATAGTAAAAGGAAAGCAGCTGTGCTAATAGACATATAACTAAAGCACCTTTGGCTTTAACTTGTGCTCTTCTTCCAGTCTTTTTGTTAAGTAAGATACTCAATACTCATACTTATAACTGCTTTTATTTACTTTAATGAACATTGAACATTTGTGTTCGCACCTTGAGTTCATCAAAGAAATCAGAAAATGAAAAAGGGTTTCTCTTATGAGGACTATTACTTGTGTATACTTTTGCTGCTTATCTGTTAATAATTTTTGTTATAAGTACTGATAAGCGTAGAAAATCTGACTTGTCAGGAATTGACAGAACTTAGTAGTATCCACGTACATAAATGCACAGTATGTCGACACAAATGTGCCACAAATGACGTATGTATGTATGTAGAAGTATGTAGTATAACATTTTCATTAATGCTCGATATTAAATGAGTCTTAAAAGGGGAAAAAACAAAAAAAAAAACATTTATAGTATCAACAATTTATGACTTTATTACTTTGAAAAGCGTTTTGTAACATCTTAAGATATTATTGTACAGCAGCAACAGCTTGAGATACAAAATAACAGCAGCTCATAGCTCAGATATTCATTCATATGATGCTCCTAGTTATGTACGCGTATGTATGAACGTGTTATAGAAGTTGAAGAAGCACTAAAAGAAATTAATCTTGGATAGACAAGCGCAATAAAATGTGAAACACAAACGCCAATATTGAAATATGTTTACTCGTATATCTAGCTAAGCATCTATGTATGTATTAGTCTGTATGTTGATAGCTTCATATCGAGTTTATGATATTATTATTTCATAAGAGTGAGTGAGTGAGTGTGAGTGCCACTAAGCATTAACAATTTTCCAATGAAGTTGCTTTTCTTATTTACCGCCAGTGGAGCTGCTGTTACTGATGCTGCTGCTGTATCTGGTGCTACGATGTATTTTGTCAGGTGTCATAAAAACCGAATTTATTGCGCATGCGCAACATTCGAGATTCAATGTTGCTTTCATTGTATCTACTCTTCGGTTTTTTATATTTCAACAACATAAATCATTATGCGTGCAACATAAGGTGACAGCTTCATGCGGCAAATGCACGTTTCATAAAAGAGATGAGTGTGTGAGCTCAAGGCTCTAAATAGTTTTAATTAAGTTACACATACAATAAATGAATAATAATATAAAAAAAAAAAAAAAAAATGAATGAATGACTAAATGAATAAATGTAACTAAAGGGAAGAATAATATCACACATGCTCACTCACAAGCAGAAGTTTGTTTCTGAATTGGACTAAATTCTGGGCTCAATTTGGCCCACACTGAAGTGTATATATTTAGAATAAATGATTGCGTTGACAAAATTCTTCACTTCACTTGTCTTCAAGAAATAAAAAGATATTGTATCTTGTCCTTGTTTTCGTTTATTTACTTTAGAATTTGCCCTTCATCTGATGGCATTCAACTATTGTCTTTGTGCACATAACAATTTTCATTTGCTTTTGTTCTTTAATGCGCCGTGCCTTGCCACATCTTAACTTGCCCTGGCTCAACTCGGCTTGTCTCGGCTTGGCTTGTGCGCTCCTGCTGGGTTGTGCCGGGTTGTGTATTGTCTTTTACCAGATTTCCAAGAATTGACACCTTGCCTTGCCTTGCCTTGCCTTGGCTGACTGGTCATGTGTACCTACTCGTACTATACCATATAGTAAGTAAGTGTATTTGTTTCGATCGTGTTTCAATGAAGGCATTACCTAAGATTTGCTACAGTTTCTGTTTTTATAGTATTTTTTTTTGTTGTTTTTTTTTTTTGTTGTTTCTTTGGCCTTTTGTGCGCGCCAAGTTGTCTGCGATGTTGGCTGTCGTAGAAGTATTTAAAGTTGTTGTTGCAACAGCAGCAGCAACGGCATCATCAGCAGCAACATCAGCAAGGTGAAGATGCAAACCAAAGAGACGCACAAACATTCATCATGATTCTGTCAATGAGGAACAATTGTTATAGACACTGTTGTGTATCTGCTTCCTTAATATGTTTGCCTTTCTTTTTTGCCTTAACTCTGGGTAAGTAAGTACACAAATCTGCTGCCTGCTTCCTTGGCCAGGTGTTGTTAAGGAATTTTTCAATTTGCATAAATTTGGTGCAGATTTTGCTTACAATACAATATTCGTATTTGTTTAAAAATCGGACAGGCCAAAAAGAAAATCAACTCAAGATAAGGTTGAATAATGGGCAAAGAGCACGTCTTACCAACCAACCAAACAACGAACGAATGAATGAAGGAGCAGCACACACACACTGAATAACCGACAAACAACAAAAGCCCATAATGATCGATGCGTATTTTGTACAGATTTTGTTTCAAGCGACAGATTTTCACTCAAAATGAAGACATATTCATATTGATTGACAGTTTGATGTATACAAAGTTAACAGAGGGAATCATTTTCTCCTATCATACGTATATCGTATGTAGTACTACTTCAGATAATTGAAGCTTTAAATTAATGAAGAAAGTTTATGCGAACTTACCTGAAGGCTGAAAATGAAAAGATAAGACAAGACGATTAATTTTGAATAAATATTAAAAAAAAAAAACAGAAAAATATATAATTTGTTAATCAATTTAATAAAAATATCTTCAATTTACATAGTGTAATGCTAACATGAATAATATATGTACTTATGTATATAGTTTGTCCAAGAACAAATTCAGGATTAAAATATATGACACAAAAATTTTAGCCATCTGTACAATTTTGGTAAGATCAATTCTGATTCCAGATGCACTCACCATGAGCAACAGATCCTTATTACTTTTACCAAACACAACACATACTACTAGTACAAATGTTTGAAGTTCTTTCTATTAACTAATCAAGATTCCTTAAGTTGGGCACACCTGATGCGTGCCAAAGGCGTGTACAATCTACATTAATATGCCACCTACTGGAACTACCAATAATACAATACTATGCCACAGCGCATGGCGCACAACAAATGCCGACTTTTATTAGTTTCAACTTAGAGTTGAGACAAACAAAAGGGCAGAATGAGCGGATGAGGAAACAATGAATAACCCGTAGCGCGGATACTGAACAAAAAACCAAATAACAAGTGAAGTAGAAAACAAAAGGAAAAAATATAAAAATTGCAAAAGTGACAAGGACAAAGACTAAACTGCGTTGTATGATTTTCTAATGAGGAATTCATAGTGGCATGCAGAGTCAAGACTTATGAAAAGAAGAGCATTATTGAAGAGCATTAAATAGAATTGAATGAGTATGAAAAGGAGTAGAGTCCACAGGTTGCACAAGTATTCTATATAAGTATTTAAATTTATTGTAGAAAAATTCTGGTTTTATTGTTGTAAAAAAAAGATTTTGAAAAGCAATTGCAATTCCATCAACAAATATAAAGAAAATAGAAATACAAAAGATTTATAAGATTTATACATATAAAAAAAAGAAATAGTAGGTATGTATATATTTAAGAGACTTAAATAATTTTTCCCTGCAGCTGAACCTCTCGGAGGGGACTACATCGCCCAATCAAATAAGTGGAAATACCTAGGTCACATCCTGGATCAGGCTTACTTTTGGTCAACACATACGTCGGTGTTACTTAGTTGCCGATATAAATTAAACAGGCTAACTCTCTCTCTTTCTCTCCCGGGAATAATCGTACAGTATACGTCCAAATCATTACCGCTATATGGAGGTACGTCATCTAGATATGGGGAATGCTGCTAAATACCAACTGAAAGTCTTGCAAAACAAAGTATTGAGCTTAATGACGGGATGACCATGACATGTAAGGAACTCAACACTTCATAGAGACATGACCCTGGTGATAGTTGAAGTATAGATAGTCTCAGCATATAACAATCGTTTGTTCAGACCATTGACCGATGCAATCCTTATCCGAACGCTCAAAGGCTATGATTTGGCTCTCTACTGCATTCGAGCTGAGAATGCTTGAGCCAACACGTTGTCATTTTACATATTTATCCTTTATTGAACACTGTTTTTACAAATTTATATAAAAACCTATCAATATTTTTACACATAAATAAATTTCATTATAGAGCATCATAATAAGCCCTGATTGGTGCTAAATAAATAGATAAATTAAAAAAAAATATATTTATATTAAATTAATTTTTTTATTTAAGTAAATTGTATAAATATTGAATTTTTGGGTAAAAAAATAAATAAACAACACTGAATTAATATAAAAAAAAAAAAATACATATAAATTACTTTATGTATTTATTTATTTACCAATTTTTATACATACTAAATTTCATTTGAGTTCGGAAGAATTCGAAGATAAGAATAAAACTCATTTTTGAACTCAAAATCATGCGGAGGTTATGGAAAAGGAAAACAGAACATTAACTTTGGTTAGAGCAAAATCAATATATGGCAATAAGAAACTTCTAAAGAAACTTTTCACTTGATAACTGAAACTATTCTAGTTCACATAGAAACGAGGATAGGTGAACAGATAAATAAATTAGACTCTTTAAACTGACCATCAGCAGAAAGTGATTATATGTACATATTATGTAAGTATTTGTAAACCAAACTGATAAATCAATAACAAATATTATCAGAATACACATTACAGTACAAACCAAATTTCAGGTGCCATGAGACTATCGTTTAGTTTATCTACAAATAACCCAACTCAACATCATCATCTAAAAATCAGAGTAGCAAGTGTATTTAGATAAAAAATTCTCACATTCAAAGTATTCTGTAGTATGTGAAGTTAATGACAATGATAAGATTGTGTTGTAGTATTATATTTTGTTGTTTTATCCTTTCGGTGATAAAAAAATTTCATGAGTTTACAAATTTTATCTAAGATTAGAAAATATCTATTAAATATGGAATGGATTTTGAGTTTTATTTATTTACAAGTGCATAATATTTATATACTTTGGGTCATTGTATTGATAATTTTGTAGTTTTATCTCTAGTCTTGTCCTGTGGGAAATTTTATGAGTATTTTTTTTTTTGATAAGATTCAAGTGTAAGTATGTTTTTAAGAAAATTGTAAAGGACCAGAAATAATTTGTATGAAGAATAAAATCTATTAATATTCTTGCATGTTGAAGCACATGTCAAATATAAAAGAAATGTTGCAAGTTAAAATTTGTCCTCAGGCCAAAAACATAATAAACAATGAATTTCTCATCCTGAAATTTGTTTAAAATAAAGATTTGTTTGTCCTGCTGCCACACAAGGACAGGTGAGGGATGTCTTTCTCCCTCTATATATTTTTTTCTTTTGGCAAATAAGAAAAGAAGTAGTGGAAGAAAATCTTTACAAATTCGTAACAATGTAAAATGAGAGGTAAAGAGAAAAATCAGCAACATAACGCTGCTGCTTATTGTTCAGGAAGATAACTATTTTCGATGAGTATAGACTATCAAATATTGCTACTTTTAGCAAACTATATACAGCTGTGATAGACAGCTGCATATGTGTATGTATGTGTGTGTCTCTTTATAAATAAAAAAAAAAACAGGGAATATGTATCTTTTTTGGAGTATACTCGTAGTTTTGCAAGGTGTTCCTTTCATTGAAGTATCTACTTATATGGGCATGCGTTGCTTACGTCATTTGAGAATGTTAAAGAAATCAATATTTGTTGTAATATCCGAGTATGTTGCTGCTAGCAAGGTGGCATTCTATGAAACAAAAGGAACTCATAAATCTTCTTTAACTTAAAATAGCTTTTATTTTTATTTTTTTTTTTTTTTTTGTATTTTTGAATAAAGTGTTTTATTTTTAAAATCCACTTTTTGTTTTTCAATATACCTTAGTCATAATTTTCTATAAAGAAAAATACACACCCAAACAACAACATCATCATCAGCATCGCCATAATCATCTATAGAGTACCTTCTCTTCACCCGTTCGATCGTTCTTGAGCTGGTTTCATTTAAAAAATTTTTTAATTGATTTTGCCTTAATCCGCAGCATTGTGCAACGGAAGTTGTTGTATACTCAGATATATACATACGTACTATTATATATATGTATATACTTGTACATCAGAGCGAAGTTGAAAAGTCGAAGAGTAAGCATAGATACTACATGTAGGTACATATCTACATCCCTGTTATTAATTGTCATAAATCTTGATAAAGTAATAAGCTGTCATTATGGCGTTTTTATAGTTTCATAATAAATCGATACATGAATGGACACGACGAAGGTAACCATTTTGTTCATTCACATGCGATCTATTCGAACTTCTACTACTAGAGAGAAGAAGTAACCTGTTATTAGTTGCTAGTAAGAAACATTTTCTACCGCTTTCTACTTTCATCAAATTATATAATGATGATGCTAACAAATACTGCCCACAACTACTACTTGAGTTAAGAGATTGGTAGTCCCAATGTATATGTTGTACTATACTTATGTCTATCTACAAAAGGCTGCCGCTTCCTTTTGAACTAACTCGTTACTCATGTCAAATTCATCTGCTTCATCAACTTCTGTGGTGTTTTGGGTGTGTCTACTACATACATAACAACAATAAGAACAAAAACACAAATCAAATATTTTAATCCTTTCTCTGCCATTCAATGAACACTGACCATGCATTTTGTTTCTTTCTTGAATCTCGAGTATAGTATCCTTTTGTCTTTACCGTCTTTACCATCTTTCTTACTTGCTTTCCCTTTGAAGACCCTTTGCCTTTATTATGGTTTTGGCCACTTGACAGTTTAACCAAAAGAAAATACAAAAGAGGCGCGTTGAAATTAAGTTAAATAGTTTCTTGTTAAACAGTAAAGATTTTAGTCGAAAAGAAGATCATTTTTGAACCCTACCCTTTTGTTTGATTTCATATTGTTTTGTTTTGTTTTGTTTTGTTGGTGTTAAGTACCGTTTTTGGTAAGATATTTCTACCACCAACTACCAACCACCTGCCAAATGATTAATCATTTCTGTTAAATAACACTTTCGTTCATTCTTCGGTCATAAGCATAACCTCACAGACTTCTCCAGTTTCCAGTCTTTTCCTCCTCCTCCGTCTTCATGTCTATCTTAATTTAGCACCTTTCGTTCAAAAGTGTGAGGGTCTCATTTGAAAAAAAAAAATCTCTTTTAGTTCCTTCTCCTCACCTTTTTGTTTAAATGCACTTTGCTAAAAGCTCATCAATTATCAGTCAGTGGTGTATCTGTGTATATGCAACGTCAAATTACTCATTCCCCCATACAATGCCATAATGACGTCTCGACTTGCTCATCATCGTCACACTAACGAAAGTTGTTTCCGAAGTCAGGGCGCCAGCGTTTAACTTGGCGTGAGTCAAAAAAAAAAAACAAAAAAAAAAAAACAAAATATAATTTCTAATCATGTCCATCATTTTGATGTGTAGACTCAGTTGTGAAGTCTCTCGGTTATGTGTATGAAGTATCTGTCTTCCTATACTACTAGCAAGTTAAACTATTGCAGAGGCCCCTAATAGGCTTGCGTGTCTTGAATACTTACTTGTTAACTGTGGCCGTCGCTTTAGGCTTTGTTTTACTTGATTTGAATTTGATGTTTAGCTCGTGATATTAATTTTTTGATTGTTGCTATTAAATTAAAGGTGTTGATAGTTAAAGGCTTTTTTGATACTGTTTTTTATTCTTAAGAGGAAATACAAACAGTTAATAAAGGAAGGGAGAAAAGAACAGGAATGAATGAAATGATTTTGAAAAGATTTTTTCTAATTTTATAATTGTTTTGTACTGCGTTTTCAGAAAGACAAAAGTATATTATTTATTTCTCAGTTCAAGGATTTATACTTTTCTCAGATTTTTTAAAACATATATTCATAGTCTTTCGTACTTCCTTTTGGTTTCAATTATAGAAATCTTTCCCTTAAGTTTATCTGCTTTAGAATACAATCTTTAGGTTTATACCTTTTTCTTCTTTTCATGCTCTCAACTTTGTGGAATGTGAAAAATTTGGTAACAATATATCCAATGATCAAGACGTCTAAGACAATTGTAGGAAACAATATCAACAGTTTGATTTTAAAATTTGCAAAATTGATAAATATCAGAGAAACAATCGGTAATGACTTTCATGGAGTCCCCGATATACAATTTTATTCAAGCCAACAAAGCTAAGTGAAACGAATCACGGTTCCCGCGACCAATGATCTTATGATAGAAATAATGAGAACCTAAGCGAAACTTCCGTTCAAAATTGTTCGTATCTGGGGTCTCCGATACACAGCATACAAAACTTAAGAGATAAACATACATATCTCCCTAATAAAAATAATTGTATAGCGAATGAAGTGGAAAAATAGTTTCTTCAAATTAATGTAATATATTCATATTTTTCGATCTTATAATTTTTGAATTGCCTGGTTTTTCTATTTATCAAAAAGTGTGTGGGCGATGCCTGACAGCGTCGTCCAGGTGGATGCGATATCTGAAGTATGGCAGTTGCTTCAGCATTCTCATAGGAGCTGCTGGGATCTGAGGATTGGCTAGTCTTATTTTTTTATTCCAATAGTGTGGTCATTATAGCATATCAAATAGATGTTGAGGTTATAATGCAAAATGGAATTCGCAGCCAGTGAGAAAGAGCATTATTTTGTTTCTCATGGCCTAGGCCCATTTACGGTTCGAATTTAAAGTGATACTCCAAATATGTACCCCATGTCTTCCGAATAGTTCGACGATGAGATAAAAAATTGTTCGCTGGTGCAAAGCGTAAATTTGCTTTTGGTTTAGAAAACTCAGTGAATGTTATTTGGTTTGGATTCGCAGGTTCTAACTTTTGCATATTCATAAATATATCATTTTCATATATCATTTAAAGTTTTGCTTTTCTACACCTCATTTCGGGAACCATTTTCCTTTATAACTTGAACTTCACTTGTTCTAATTTCATAAATCAAATATATTTTTTCCACAGAACTTAGCTTGTGCCTTACATTTTAAAAAGTTACAATCATGATTTTTACAACACAAGGACCAACTTAAAGCAGCTGCATCCCAATATGAACACCGAAATGTTAAAAGGACCAACTTATAATAAAATTTCACTTTAAAATGTGTACAAAAACATAAAATATTAAAAACATGACAATGTGTAGATAAATGAATGAGCGAGTGAATGAATGAACGAATGAATGTATCTATTGCTTTGGCTGTTGAAAAATCAACGTAAAGTGAGAAATAATTAAAAGGAACAAGCGCTTGCGCGCATGCGCGATGATAAATCACAAAATCACCCTAATAGGAATTGAAATAAACCTCACTGAATTCAAGGATAATTTTGAGTGCAAGAGAATGTTTTTGTATTTAGAAATATACACAATAATTTGAATGATAGGGAATGTTGCAGCAGGCTGCATGTCGTGCTTCTGTTGAATATATGTTTTCGCTTGAATGCAATGAGATCCTTTTAGTTATTCTACTGCCAGCACTCCAGCACTTGTAGTAAGTGGCAAGCAAATCCAGTAGCTGATAGGATGTGTAGAGATGCATGGAAGTGTATTTGGAACAAAAGACAAAGCAGCACGCGTATGTGAAATTTGATGCGTTTGCAGGATTAAACAGGATTTCATCACAGACTCACTCACTCGGACTCATTGTGACAGACACCTGGTTCGTTCAGCCTCTGTCTGGCGGCTGTTGTGATTTGTTCATAAGGGTCTTAAGCAAACCTGTTTCTACTTACTATACTAAATTGATTTTAAAATGCGCTTTAGTAAAATACGAGGGCATTGGCATCATTTTGACAGGATATGAATTTTGGCAGAATATCTGGAGAGTAAAAATTAAATAAAAAATCTTTTCAGAAAATCAGTAAAAATAATACAATTCTTAAAAAGTGAACAGCTTGGCACAGTTAAAAAATATTAAATATATATTTCTTATGTTATTTTAAAGCAAAAAAGTCAAATGCCACAAACTGAAACTTGTATTAGAAAATTATAATAAATATTAAATTTTTATTATGAAATCTTTGAAAAGTTGTTATTTTTTCGTACCCATCCATCCATTTCCATTTCTTTGGGGTATTGGGGCAAAACACAAAAAATCAGATCAATTGAATCAAGTTGCGCGAACTCGTGTCGCTTTTGGACTGAACTGAGCTCGATCTCAGCTGGAATTGCAACATTTTTTATGACAATAAGACAGCAGAAGCAATAACAACAGCTTGCAACATTATGTGGCACGAGCTTAATGTCGTCGTCTTCGTCGTCGTCATCGTTGTTGTTGCTGTTATACATTTTTGTCTTTATTTTTTTACAGGTTCATGACAACCGGGAATGTTACCGTTTTTTTTTTTTATTTTTAAAAACCAATGACAGCGCGCAACTTCGAAGAGTCAAGAGTCCAAAACTGACATTACACAAGAGACACAATCAAAACAGAAGACGAAAACGATGTAGTCTTTACAAGTTGTTGCTGCTCATGTTCATCATCATCAAAATCATTATGATGATGAGTTTGTTGCATATTTTATAGATTTGTTTTTTGTTTTTTAGTCAAGTACTTTTTTGTTTTTTATAGAAAAACACAAGTTTTGTATGTTTGGTTTTGGCATAGGTCACGCTCAGGGTTATCGGTAGATCAAAAAAATATAAGTATATACCTACTAAGTATATGCAGCACAAGTGTTTCTTATTCTTGCATAAGTCTTAACCTCTATAAAGGGTATTTTTTTTTTTTTTTTTTGGAACAAGAAAAAGAAAATAAAATAAAATTCATTTCGTGGTGTCATAACAATTTTTTAGGTTATTTATTAGAGAAATTTATTCTTTTCAAGTGTTATGAGGGAGGATCTTCTTTACCTGTCTTTCAACAAGATACAAAAAACAACAAAACCCAAACTCACTACAAAAGCAAACATCAATAAAGTATTGCTCATTCATGTAACATTGAGTTCTATGTAAGTATCTATTGTCCTGTGCCATGCTTTGTCACAAGTGCCTTTGGGTGTCCTTTCTAATGCGTATATTTATAATGATACTACACATTTGACTATAAGAATTCATCTTGAAACATTTGCAGCTGTAAAAAAGAATAAGAAACAAGAGACACAGAGATCATAGTGAGACACATTTTGTACTTTTCTATCAATACTTAGTTTTTAGGGGAACTCGCTCTATACTATATATATAAGTATGTTTGAAGTTAGATCAGACTCTCTAAATAGAATAAAAAATGCATTGATCTTTTATTTTAGCAATCAAAGCTTGTTGAAAATATTAGTTATAAACAATAAAACATAATTCTTGGAGGTGACGAAATTTCTTCTGCTAAAGGATAAACCCAGTATCGAGTATCGATAAGTAGATCTGCAAATCAACTGAAATTGTTTTGGTAAACATCACATTGACTAAATTACAATGACACCTCTGCAGGAATCTTATAAATATCTCGAAAGAATATTTATGAGTAGAAAAATGGAAGTAGTACTTGATATACAGGGAACCATCTTTAGAGCACAGCCTCATCATCAACATATGCGGATGACGCAGTCACCGTAATAAACCCTTATTTCGTCCTAGACGCTTCAGAGTCACTACAGGATTTGTTAATAAGATTTCACGCCAGTGTTGGAGCTTTGGAGCAAATGTAGAGAAGTCGGCAAACTGCGTGATTACTTGTTCAATTGTCAAATCCACTACGTCGGGCTGTTTCTGGACTGGTCGTCGACTGAAGAGGCTACACCCTAATGACCTTCTAAACAGGAAAGATAAATGTCCACTGCGGTATAATCGACCATGTCACTTATTCTATATAATCATATTTTATACATAGTAGCTTATAAGTTTTTTTTAACTTTAATAATAAATAAACGAATAAATAAATAAAATATATTGCGAAAATGTTACAATTATAATTTTAAAATAAAGATTTGTTCGACATATCTCCACAATGGAAATAGGTGAAAAATGGTATAGGTAATAAAATTATTATTATTTCTTTCGGCTTATGCCCTCAATAATTTAAAAAGAGTTTAACCTACTTATTTTAAGGATCTCAATTAAATATATTTCAGATCTCTTAACTACTAAAAGAAAAATTGTTTTCGCAATGTTTCAGTTTTTACTGTAAAATTATCGAGACATTGAAACTGCTTCTCGTGTTTTTTTTTTTTCCTTATTGTCTCACTCAATGTCAATTCCATTTTATTGACCAAGAACGATTTCATTCGCAATATGTATTTGAGCAAAATCTTCTCCACCAACATCTAAGTGTATGTGAGAATGTAAACGTTTTTAAAGATGAAATTTCTTTAACAATAATTTCACTGTCATGTTATTTCCTCTTATTTGCAAAAGCAAAAGACACGCATCATCGTGTCCTGCGCCAATAAAAAAAAATCACAACTTTCTTCTTTTGTTGATCAGACAGACCACAATTCACAATACTTAATGCCAGAGGCCAAAGATACAAAGGTAGGTGAAGTTGTACTACTTTAAGTTAGCATAAGTCTCGCATTTCAAGTCAATAAAAATGCTTGATTATAATTTTCACAGTACAATTATCCCGAAAGTAAGGTGAAGTTGAACAACCAGGCAGAGAGTGAGAGTGGACACAATCAACTTTAAGTAGAAAAAAGAAAAATAATAATATTAAGGAAAAAGAAATAATATTCAATTTTTATAACCCTAAAGAGAGTTTGCCCATCCACACTTGTTAATGCTAACATATTATGTTTTTTCTGGACATAACTTTTTCGATTTGGCTAAAAAAAAATGTATTCCTTTTTTTACTTTTACGGTATGTGTGGTGGTTTTGGATGACAATAAGATTGTTTTTTATTTCTACAAGTCCTTAAATGTTTCACATATTATAGTTTTGTATTCCCTTCACACAACTCAGTTTGTAAGGACGCACCACTTACTTCTTCTATGGCATTGGAGATTGCATTACTTATTTATCTATTCTTTTAAGAAAATAATAGATTTAGTGTGTCTGTTTGTTTGTTTGTGCTTGCATCCTTTAAAAGTAAGTGGATTCAAAATCAAATTACTAAAATATAAGAAGCTTTATTGTGAACTGAAGTTAAAATGGATAAAATAATATTTCTATGATTTATTTCTTCTTTTAGAATTGAGGTAATTTCAATTCTTCATTCCGACTGGAGGCTTTAACGCTTCGAGATCCTTTTCCCGAGATTGGGAAGCTCACTCCCCTTAGTCCATCATTGGTTTAAATATCTCTAACAAAAATGAAATGATTCCTTCTAGTACCTACATCTTTGAGCTCTTATTCAAATGCATCCACTTTTGTTTGAATGAAGGGAATTGAATCTTCGTTGGGATCAACGTTTATTGAAAAAGATATTTTACTTTTTAATGGTTTTTTTGTTTTAATATATTTTGGTGTTCTTCTTCTTTTTCTTCTTGTACAGACAAAGTCAAATCTCATTATATTTTTGTGGTATTTCTTCATGTCTTATGTCTGGTCGATCGGCTGGCCACCTTTCAACAATTTCGCCTTAAGGAAGTATTTTTTGGTTTTGAATTTGCGGTTGTGTAACAAGTATCATTCCAAAGGTTTAACAAGACAAAACCTTTGTAGGGCGTTGCATTTAAAATGTCGTTAATAATTTGTTAGTCTACTCTCTACTCTGCTTTACGCTATAAAATTGTGTTTTATTAGTTTTCGTAAAAATTTTTTGAGGTCAGTTTTTGTACATAAAAAAGGATTTACAAGAAAATCGTTAAATTTCACAATCTTTATTTTTTTTTTTTTAAATTTTTAAATTTGTTTTTTAACAATAAAAATTATATTTAAACATTTTACAACACTCATCTAATTGAAAACAGTATCAGTATTTTAATACTGTTATGTGAAAGCTTCCCTCGAACGTCAATTAATTGTTTTACTGTCAAAGCAGTGAATCCGAAAACAAGTGAATTCTACTAATAAATATAAATATGTCGGATGATAATCAAAAAAAATATAAAAATCCAATGGAAGACCTTAAAATAGAATATAATTTTCAATCATCTGTTTTAAAGCGACCACTTGAGATTACAAATGTTCTGTCTCAGCATCTAACGAAATATGCAAAGGTGGAGCCAATACAAAATGAAAATTCTATTCCAATGCAATTCATAGATGAATGTCGAAAGGTAAATCAAATCAATACGAGTATACACAAATTGTTTGTAATACTTTGATTTCTAGGTGCATGTAACACCACCATCAAAGGTTGAGAGGATTGATAATGAAACAGAAGAAATTGATGTAGTTGCTGTAGAACCTGAACGCCGCCCAGTGAAAGTTTTACCAGTGAAATCACAGATCCAATACGCAACTTTACACGGTCAAATGCCTGGAACATATTCAGGTAATATTCAGATAAATAAATCCGCCTTACATAATGCTATCAAAATAAAAGACCCACTAACACTGTTTCTACCTTCACCGCTAGCAATGGCTAACAGGAACATAGCATACACATGCTTCAACTTTGATGAGTTACGCCGTCGCACTAACTTGGCTTTTGCACGACGTAACCTACGTGCACCCACCGATAAAAGTCTGCAACTATTAACATTAGCCGCATATGATTTTCTCAAGGATATTGTTGAGCAAGTTACAGCTGTCGCTAGATCTCGCATTAAGGATGCCTCAAATAAGCATCAACAAGCACTTGATAAAGAAGATCGTGAAAAATACGCGTTCCTAAATGAGATACTCGTACAAGGTATTATGGAATCTCATGAGTCAGAAGCTGATGAAAATGCAAAGAACCCAGAAGGGAAAGGCGTAAAAAAAACGCGTGTATATCGAGAGAACCAAATCCATAATACTAATGAAACAGCATTAGCAGCAATTGGTGGACGTCGTTGCCCAACCAATAATAAACCAAAGCTTGTGACTCAAGTCGAAATGCAAGACTGTCTCTTCTTTATGGAGCACAATGCTATGTTTCGTAAGAGTGAGTTGTTTTATATAAATAGTTTAAAATATACACAATAAATATATGAAGAAATTTATATGAAATTTTATTAGTTGAACATTTTAAAGGAATTGTATTTTGCTTTAATTACAAATGTTTGTTAATTTTAAAATTTTGATTTAATTAAGAAGGAAGAAGCGATCAAAAGAAATAATATATGTATATTAAAATAAATCTATAAATGCAAATTAATAATTTTCGAATTCAAATATTAAATAGTACAGTATTCATAATTATGAAGAATACATTTAAAATAATCGAGAAATTACAATGTATTTCAATCACGTGGAGACTTGCCATGATGATCAAATAAACTTGTAGTGGTGGCATCATTTTGTGTTTGAGAACGTATGGGGAAGAGGCGATTGTAAGAACCTGTACCCATGGACATGGCCATTTGCTGTTGCTGTTGATGATGCTGAGCTACTGCCTGAGCCTGACGATGAGCTTCAACTTGTGCTTGAGCCTGTGCTTGCGCCTGGGCTTGAGCACTCAGGAAGGCATGCGAACGACTATGGGGTCCACGGTATTGCTGCTGATACATCTGAGCATAAAGCCAACGCATATCAACACCACTGGGATTATTGGGATTTCCATAGCGTAGTCCCGGAGCTCCGGCCATAGCCATAAATGGTTGATTGCCTGGTGGGTAAAGATATTGTGGAGCGTGTGTTGGTAAAGGCGTTGAAGCCAAATAGGTAGCAAAATTTCCTGGGTTCCCCATATTGCCGCTTGAGAAATGAGCATAACTATTAGGAGTGTTATTACTGCTATTTACTGATGGTGATTGGATTGGTTGTTGTTGTTGTTGCTGCTGTTGTTGTTGTTGTTTTGATTTAATTATAGTTGGATGCAGTTGGTGTTTTTGTTGTTGCATATCTGGACATAGGATTGGTGGTGATGCAGATGTTTGTTGGGGTTGCAATGGAGAAGGTTTGGGTGTATCAAACATCTTTGGATTGCTAAGAGGAGCAGCTCTTTGTGCCTGCATTTTTTTATGAAATTTGTCAATGAATTTCGACATGTTAAACATATAATAAGGAAAAAACATGACTTACATCGCCGCGTGGTGTTGCAACACGTATATAGCCACCAAAAGCACTAGGAGCCATTTGCGGTTGCTTTTGGTAACCATTCGATAGACTTGCCTTCGATGTAGTTGGTTTTTCTACAGATCGACCTGCAGACTTCTTCTTAGTCAATGTAGACAAATCTTTTGGAAAATCAGTAAATGAATTGCCAGAAACTGCATAGTTCTGTGCCGCATCAAAATAATCAGGGGTGCCAGAATCTGGATGTCCAAGGGTACTACCATATATTGCGCGATCAATCTCGCGTGAAAATGCAACACTCGCACTCTCATTATCGCGTATCAAATTGAAATGCTCCAAACGTGGTTGCCATTTACCATCCGGTGCACGTCTAGAAACGGCAGTCACACGATCATCGCCCTTAGGGCGCCATATTTCATCGATTTGCTCAAATGGCAATGAAGCTAATAATAGTTCACTGTAATGAGGCCCTGCTATTTGTTTACAACATCAACACAATACTTACAAACATCACTACCCGTAAACATAACCTCCTTGCTGTTGTTTGCCATTTTAGTGCCGCCATTAGCCATTTTTTCTTTCGCATCTTCACCACCATTTACAACACGCGCACCATTTCCTCTCTCACCATTTGCAATATGATTCATGCTCTGATTAATTGTATAAAAACGTCGATAATTTTCTTTTTTAACAATTTCCTCTTCGTCACTTGATACTGTCAAAGATTTAAATAAATATTATTTAAATAAAAATTTGAACAAACAATTAATTTTAATAAACTTTGTCATTACGATCCACAAAACTAATTAATTCCAATGCGAGTGCTTTGCTTCTCTCAAGCATTTTTTCCGAAAAATGATCCAAAGCCATTATAGCTGAACTTGCTATATTTTATTTTTCCCGAATTATATATAGTATATAGTATAGTATTTCTATTATTTGTTGTTATTTCGAAAGCAATAAAAATCACAATGCTTACTTTTGTTTTAATATAGGAATTGTATAAAGAATATTTTAGGTTTTTTTTCAATTAATCAGAAGCACACGCACAAATAATACACTAAAATTAACTAATTCACTAAATTTATCCTACATAAAATCGCGATTTTAGTATTCACTAATAGCATCAACAAACTGATGCTTTTTCATTTAGCACTTTTG
The DNA here is from genome assembly GCA_035041805.1 of Amiota mariae. Lineage (NCBI taxonomy): Eukaryota > Metazoa > Arthropoda > Insecta > Diptera > Drosophilidae > Amiota > Amiota mariae. The sequence continues at coordinate 383,905 of JAWNKV010000216.1, read as the reverse complement.
CAACACTTAATGAACTCCCGCTAAACTTGATAGTTTTTTTAAATAACCGTTTAATGGATATCATCCTCCTTCTTCTTCCTTTTGGAAACCGGTTTCATACACTACACAATAAAAGTAGTTGAAAAGGTCTTATCAGGTCTTTGTTTGTAACACCATTTAAAGAACCTTGAGAAATCGGGAGGTTTTTCTTTTTTATTAATTTATTTATTTATTTATACATGACAAAATAGTTTCGGCTTAAAAAAAAAAAATACATATAAATATTACACTTAAAAAAGGATTAAAATATATATTGTGTGTATATAATATTAATCATGGCCAGACACATATAATCTACATAATGCAGACATGATTGATGAACCAATCAGCGACATCCAGTACATCTAAACTTCAGTGTGATCACGATTCCCGAAGGCAGCGAAGGACGACGGCATTAATCGACGATGGCGATAACTCAGGCGAGAGAACGTGAAAGAATTTATTATATGACGTACATAAAGCTCAGAAAGGATCATGTAAGGCATAGTTAGTAATTTATCTAATCAAGGCTTAAAGGGACGAAATTCCTACTAAAACGATTAGGGATAAAAAGTTAAGCTGACTTAAGAGCTTAGGAGAATTAATTGCCCCAACTATAAGCTTATTATATATGGATATAAAACTATGAAATTACATACTTAGATAGACTAGACAAATTGCTTACAAAGAGAGAGCTCTCTTTTTCTTGAGTATCCCGAGATTACACACGAACAGTGTTGCCATTTCAGCTATTTTCCCGCTAGATCTAGCTTTTTTAAAAATAGAATAGAAGGAAAATATAGAATAAAATGGAAATTATATATAAATTTTTTAAATATCAATTCAGGTTATTTTCAGATTTTTTTATTATCTCTACATTTTACAAAAATTCGTTCAATCTGCTAAGAAAAGTATGAAGGTGTCTTCTCTGTAAGTGAAATATCGATTATTTTGTAAATATTTGATCAATGAACTTGAAATGTACTACTTACTACCGATGGTCGTAATTTTGTTACATAATATTACAAATCATAATTTGCTTATTTTTAGGAGATTTTCCCTATTTATAATTTTTCTTCTGAATTTGACTTTTGATTATACATATCACTTCTTAAATTGGCAATGCTGTGAGCGATTAGTGTCGCGAATTCCACACTTGTGAATTTAGTGATTTATCGTGATACCTAAAGAAATATGTAAACTTGGTGGGCACTAAAGACACTTTTTACCAATTGGATGATGAGATTGATGAAATAGATCAAATAATTGATCTAACTTAAAAGAAAAATAAACAAATTTCTCAAAATAAAACAACAGCTTTTCTTCAGCTCGTTTCCTTCAGATATACTCGTAAGCTTTTTAAAATTATTTTTCTCGCTAATTTAGCTTATTTTTACTTTCAATAAATGGCTTCACTGCACACAAATCGCTTCGGAAATTGTGCTCTCTCTTGATTTGCAATTCTCGGGATACTATTAATTTTATAACCTTGAAGTAGAGAGCTGATGACAAAGAAAATAGCGTCCGCTTAACATTCGCTCAACTATCGTAAACGTACTCATAAATAATAGTTCTGCGGACATACAAATGATAATTAAGAAATAATAGGCAAGAGAGACGAAAAACTCTTCTCCTCCTAGGAGAATGAAAAAAAAAAGTATAATACACATACAAACATATTTCTAAAATACATACATATTTCTAAAATACATACAAAAAAACAATAGTTATCTCATTGGAAGTATGTACAAAGAGAGAAGTTGTGTAAAACGTCAGTGTAAAACGTCAGTGTACGCGCAGGCACGCAGATACTTCAAAGTTTGCAAGATGCGTAGAAGAATGAATACGAAATGAAAAGAGAATAAAAAGTAACAGTAAATTTTGTTTTTTTGGATTAAAATTGAACTCAGGTAGTAGCTAGCAATGTGTATTTGTTATTATGAGCTATCGTCAATCATCTCCTTGAGTCATCAATATCAATAATAGAAAAATATAAAAAATGCAAGGTCAAATAATTGATGATATTTTCATATAAATAATTTACTATTTTAATTATTATATAGTAAAAGAAGAACTGCTTTTAAGAGTTGTCAGAAAAGCTCAGATATCTGTTACACTTAGAATCGTGTACAACATAATAAACCACACAGCGAAAGAAATTAGATTATATTTAACCCATAGTCTGGCCAGACCTTTTTTTTTACTTTGAACTGATTTTAAAAGTAGAAAAGTAAAAAGAGTTGAACTGCAGCCAGGTTACCTTCAATCAACTATAATCATATTGAGTCTGTTTATGGAAACAAATGCGCATTTTGAAATTGTAAAGTGTATTTAAGAGACAATGGTCTGGCCAGATCCAGTTGACTTTCAGTTGATTTTAAATGTACAAGGAATGAATATATTTACACCCATGAGATTCCATGTTAGCTTCAAAGTTAGCTTTGAGTGTGTTTGTAGAAAAAAAAAAAAAAAAAAATATTAAGTAAAAGTATGGGATGTGAGCATTTTGAATTTGTTATCTCAATCTCTACATTATGGTATTGCCAGACCCCCAAGCAATTCTTAAAATTTATTATGGAATTTTTTAAATTTTTTACTTGCGGATTTCTGCCTTTTTTCCACCACAATTTACCTGAATACATAATGAAAATGACATAAACACATACACTATCCACTCAGACACACGCATAGACACATAAAAAATACATATCAGTAAATAATTACCACCAATGAATGGATATAAATGGGTTAGCTACATCATTGTGTACGGAATAAAGGTACCAAAATTGGTATCTCCATAAGGGTTAAATTCTACTCCAGGCCGTCCAAGAAAAATTATTAAGAAGAACAGAATTACATTTGTTTAGGGAAATTAATGATAATAAACGAACAAACAATAGATTGTGTTGATAAGTTAATATAGAGTTGTTGGTTCCCCTAGAACCATTCAACACGTATTAATAGAAAACAAATCACATTCAAAGCATTCTTCTAAAAATATTACAAAAACGATGACATTCTTTTCTGCAAAAATTTCACAGCCCCTAAAGTACTAGAAAGGTTTTATTAGATTCAACGCTCCAGCAGAGAAAATATTATACCCACAATAAAAATTGGTAAGTTGTCAGTTATGGTGTGGGATGCAGCAAGGTGTTGGCGATATAACTGATATTATCACGAAAGAGCTTTACTTTTCTGCAAGCATAGAATGCGCTGTTCTTAAATAAATTTTATGCAAAATTTGGTAATATTTTGGATGTCCCGTTTGATATATAGAGGATGTTGCTTGAGGGCAAAATTGGGCAATAAATTGAAAATCTTAATTTTTTTATCTTGAAGAGTTGCAGCAAAGATGTACCCATCTTACACATCCTATACAACCCTTTTCAATAAAAGTTATCCAATAGTCAAGTTCATCATACCGTTTTGAATCAGATGAACTTGGGGTAAATTTATGTTTTTTGAAGCGTTCATTTTAAATGGTGTTTGTTGGTGTAGAAGGACAATGTGGCTGCTATATAATTGCAGCAAAGTCCTCGGTGCACCTCCACAAAGCCCTGATATGAACCCAATTGAAATACGGGCTTCTTATTATTTTACACAAAATATATGAAAAATAGGCAGAAGTTATAGTTGATTTGTTTCTTATATTTAGTACTTGTTATTTCCTATGTGGGTGGTCTCAGTAAAAACAAACTAACAAGGAAAAAACAAACCATAGACCAATGAAAACAAAAAAAAGAACATTAGTTAACAAGATCATTAAATCTTTGTTAACAGCTATCTTAGCCATAATGTTTGGCAGGCAAGCGAATATGTAGACTAAAACGACGTTGTCGCCACAAAATTAGAGACAAAGGCAGGAGACAACGAGCTGAGAACGATCGCCTGCAGTGACCAGGCATAAACAAGTTGGCGATAAGATAAGCAAAACCAAAAACGAACCGAACCAATCCAAACTGAACTGAACTGAACTGAACTAAACTAAACCTATAAATGTATGTTGAAAGTATCTAAACATGTAAATGGTTGGTCGTCGTCTTAAGTCTAAATTCAAAAACACAATAAAAAAAATTAAAAGAAGACCAAAGACTGAGATTGCAAACAACGACAATTCACTACTCGTAAAATCATCATCATCATGATCAGCAGCAACAATATCAGGGTAAGAAGAGATGATGCACTTCAATGGAGAGAAAGGAGAATAAAGTACAATAGTACATACGTAGGTTCCAGTAATGTTCTAGTCAAAAACAGAACGAGTTGCAATACACAAGAAGTTTATCTAAGTATTAATTTATGCTGGTTAGCGTTTTTGCACTTGAGCTGAGCTGAGCCGAGTTGAATTGTGTTTTGTTATGGTTTTGGGTTACCACGATTCCCTTAGCAACAATTTCTTATTAAACACAGCATGATCTTTTTGGCAAGTGTCCTCTTCCTAGACAGTTCTGCACTATGAGTATTTGTGTGTGTTTTGATTTCATACTATTGCAAGCAATGAGATAAGGATTCTAATTAAGTTAAATGGTCAGTTTAGTGTTCTTTGGAAACGACCAAATTGAAATTGACACAGGTTAACAAGCAACAGAGATGAAGTTCAAATCTAATTCACAGTAACCACCAAAGATATTCTGAATATTCAGTTAGTTGTTATATCTAATTTTAGATTTTGACTAATGAATTTGATCAAAGATTCCAGAATGTTTCCTTTTTTTTTTTTTTTTTTTGATTTTAAATGTTTGTTCTTTGTTGTAATGAACATGTGTTTTGAGCAAGTGTTATATGCTAGGATATAAGAACAAGAAATTTACAAATGCACATTTGATTTCAAGTGACATACAGAGTATATACATATTACTTTGTGGGGTGCAATTCAACACAACAACAACATTATTTTCTTTAATTGGGAGAAATATGAGTTGTTAAATTGACACGTGCTTGGTAAAGTTGAAAGGTTAGACGAAATGTAAGAGTTATATTATATAATGTGTAAGATTCTCTAAAGGGAAAGTGTATGTACTAGATAATAATTGAATATAAACATTTTGGACAACTGGATTCTTCAACCTTTAATTGGATTATGAAGTCAGGAATGGCTCCTCTCTATTATATCATAATAGTTGTCGATACTTCTGCACAATAGGACTTTAGCCTATTGAAATTGAAAGAAACAAGAAAAGACATAACTGATTGTTATAAACAAACTATTGTTATTAGGTCTATTAAAAATAGATTGTCATGTTTTATACAATAATATTCAAGATTAAGATAAGTATTAAGATAATCAATTATTGTTTGATGTCATGATAAGTTCTTTAAATTCAAGATTATGCTTAGTATTACGATTTTTTTATACTCTTCATGCAGTGAATAGTATTATAAGTTTGTCATGAAGTTTGTAACACATAGAAAGAGGCATCAGAGACCCCTTGAAGTATATATATTCTTGATCAGAGCGACGATATGAGTTGATCTAGACATGACCGTCTGTATGTATGCGAACTAGTCCCTCAGTTTTTGAGCTAGTAAGCTGAAATTGAAATTACACGAAGGTTTCTTTTTACCATACGCAGTACATTTTTCAGAATCAGCCAAATCGGACCACTAGGAGGGGTACCCCCATACAAACCTGGATCCAAATTCTAGTTCTTATTAGAATTTTGTACTATCGACTTGGACACTAACAGGGAATAGTTAAACTCTAGTGAATCATACTATTAAGTATATATTACCTGTCCACTATTGATTCGTACACCGACTATTTTTTCTCAAATGCAATTTTCAAACTGTTTTATCAGTTATAGGAATAAATAAACTAAATAGTATTTAAACTTGTTGAAAAGGTAGTGAAATTTACTTTTAAAAAAATATTTTAAAAAATTTACTTAGTATGTACATATTTTATTTTTATACATGTTTTTTGTGTAACAACTTTAAAAATACGTCAAACTAAAAGGTGCCACTATTAATTCATATATCTCTTAAATAATTTGATTAATAATTTGTTACGTTGCCTTTTCCAGGGATTAAATCCGTGCAATGGGGTTCATGGATGAAATAAGTTTATTACACCCTTCAGTAGCAATGGAGTTCCACATTTCTTGGATTTTTTCTTTGAGTTCCACAATAGTCCGTGAAGGTTGATTTTCTTCATTAGAGCCTAAACAAACTCGATAGGATTTAGGTCTGGTCTGGCCATTCTTAAAATTCAATGTTGTTAACATTAATCCAATTTTTGGTTATTCTGGCTGTTTGAATTGAGGCACTGCCTGTGGAAGGCTTCATTTTTCTTCCGTATGACTCGTGAGCAGGTTTCCCCTATGCAAACTTCAAATTTAGATTCAAATCACTAAAAATGATTGAATCCCATTCTCTTTGCACCCAATTAAGCTTATTTTTGGACCATGCCATCCGTTTTTATTTTAATTTTTGTAACAAAGGTTTTTTCTTTGTCTAAACATAATTTTGCTCAGATACACTCATACCTTATAAACTTTGTAATCCAATTTACGAAAATTTTTTCGGCTCATGTGTTTTCCGATCCTCTCCGACCATTCCACAGAGAGATTTCATAGTAAAATTCTTCGCAAATCGCGTGTTGTAACCTGGGATGTTCGACCACGATTATACAATTTTGTCTCAAATGAACCATTTTTTTTTTAGTTTTTCATTCACATGGTGTGCACATATTAATATTTTCACTGCGCGATGCTACCAAAAGCTGAAGAAGCTAGACTGTCTTCTCCGGCCCTCAAACAAACTGTCACTAGGCAATAAAAGGCTCATCCACCTTCAAATAGTGGCACCAATATGGCGGTAGGCAATTCAAATCTGGGGCACCACGGCTACCTCCAACAGCTCCAGGCTGCAGGCATGGCAGAACAAGGCACTAAGAAGAATCACGGATGTTTGTCAGAAACACCATGCTGCACAATGACCTAAAAACCCCAACAGATTTTACAAAACTTCAGACTCTCCCTAACCAATTCGCTTCTGCCTTGTCCCGAAGCCCAACTATAAGGCGAAGGTTAAAAGAGACTTCATCCACATGATCTCCCTCAAAGAGGAATCTAGTAATTATAATTTAGTACCACATAAAAGCTCTGACATTTCATTATTACGTATACAACCATGAAAATGTGTCATGTAGAACAACTGCGATAAACATTAAAATATATTTAAAAAAAAAAGTTTTTAATAATTCTCTACACAGAAGATTTGGCAAACTCAATTCCGATGCAATTTTCGAAAAAAAATCATGTCATATCAACATATCGGTTCTCATTATGGTAATTTTTTCATATTTCTTTTGCTCTCTTTTCTATTTAAACCAAAACTAAACTGGACGAATTAATAGTGGCACCTTTTAGCTTGAGAAGGTTTGTAGTGAATTCATTTTCATGGCTACTCAATCATTCCAGATATTTCTTAGTCACACTAACTACCTCTTCCTTAACAAAAGGAATTTTAAGGAATCTTTACATATGCCAAAGTTTGTGATATACAATGATGTGTTAAGAATGTTTGGTCCACATGAAAACCAAAGTATGCGTCTGAATTACATTGATAAATTAGTACCAAGTTGATCAAGTATTGTTTGGCGTCATTAAAAGTTTTTTATAACATTAGTTTTCTTATATACTGCATTTCTCTTTTTGTTGAAATACATATAATTTTACCGTTATATTTGACTGAGAAAATGTCCTTTTTGACCAATTTTAAACTTTCAAACGTGAATTAAAAAGAATTCTGACGTGCTGTAGCAAAACGAATGTGGAATATTTGGAATCGAGAGGTTCTCTTCTATAGATTCTATATAAAATCATTCAAAGGAAAAATAAAATAAAAATTCGCAAGCCTGTGTTATTAATAAAATATGGAAATTATATTTATCAAAAATAATAATAATAAAAAAAACATTTTTATAGTAGAGTAAAATTAAATCTCCTCTTCTTCTTTTCTCACAACACAACTCGCTGTTAGTGGAAAAAAAGTATGAATTCAGTCCAATTTTCTTTACTCGCAAATAAATTTCTTTCCACCTGTGGCCCAACACATGGCGGATTCAATAAGAACAAGTGGTGTAGGTATGACAATTATTTTATACTATGATTTTCGTTATGAAATTTAGGGTCGATTATTAAATCCGAATTAATATTGATCAAACAATATCCACATCACATGAATGGCTCATTGAAGTTGAATATCCTTCATATAAAAACTTAGTTGTATTTGTGGAAACATTATGAATATGAAATAATAAAATAAACATCCAATGAATGAAACCATCTTGGAATTAAATATGTAAAAGTAGTAAATAAAATAAAATCAACAAAATAATCAGCAACAAAAGTATGAAATGCACTGTTTCAGATGAAGAAAATTTTATGTTTAAATATTAATACTTTTCTTCCACTAAAAACTATGTAAGACAAACAAAACATATTTATTGAAATAAATCTTATAAAAATGATCAATAGCCCAGTAAAATAAGGATATAACCTCAAATTTCATAGTAATAAGCTAAAAATTGTCTTTTTTTTTGTACAGTTAACCGTTCTTGAGTTAGAAAGAGGAGAGTGGTAAGAAAAAATGATTAAATATGTGTTACTTTTACCCATTTTGGTATGTAGGAGGCGAACGGCTGAACAGAAAATTATGAAAAAAAACATTACTAAAAGATCTCCAAAGTAATTTTTTCATTGGTCTGCGAAAAACAAAATATGTAGTACGTAATAAAAAATAAAAATCAGGGCTACCTGCGTTTTTTTTATTTATGTATATTTTGTTCAACACATATTTTTTTTATTTTTGGACCAAAATAGGCATATTTTCTACGACTTTGTGAACATTGGTGATGGCTTATTTTGCACTCTGACTCAAAGTAAATTTACCATAATTGGGCGTTCTATTGAATGTGTAAAATGTCAAAATAAATTTTTCCACCAGTTTTTAGCTTAATACCTTGAAAACCGAAATTTACTCCTTTTTTCACCTTTTCTTATTGGGCTAATAAGTGAAATTGATTTTTTTTTTTTTTGACCATTTGTCTGTTTGTTACTGATTTTTCGAAAATAGATACATATATAAGGGAACGTACCCATATTACGTGACCCATTTTTTAAAATTTTTTATTAAATGGCAAGACCACACCAAACCCACATAAAAGGGTCACTTAGTTCAATTATATTTATTAGAGCATACAAACTAAGTTCAGCTCATTAAAAAAATAAGGATATATAAATAACAATTTTGAAATTGCTTTCCCTTGGTGGACCCGGTTATTATGGAGTCTGGAAAGGGTTGGATTTGTATATGTGTAGACTCTTAAAGCTAAGCCCCATGACATTAATTTCACCTGAGCAAACGAAGAATCTTGCACAAACACAAACCCATAGCAGAGGTGTATTAACCCTTTGGCTCATTAAGTTTAAAACCCCCAACGTTATGAAATACGCAAATATGTATCTATATGTGCCCTAGATTCTTCTTTATATCAGGAAAGGGTATTCCATCAAAAACTATTGTGTGGGAATTTTCACTGAAAACACAGAATATTGCTCTTTATGTCAATTATTACAAAAAAAAAAAAAAATTATATGAAAAACGCATGATAATCTTTTAAAAACTCTCTCCTCTCTTTCTATCTCTTAGCTAGTTAACAAAGCCAAAAAAATTCTCTTAAATTATTTGGAACAAAGTGAAAATGAAACATAAGAGAAAATATTTATAATACAAATAACGAGATGATGATGGACATCATCTACGAGTATAAACCAATTAATTAGAATTTGTGAATAAATAAGGAAATAAAAAACTAAGAACTTTTGTTTGCTAAAAATTAAAAAAAAAAAAAAAATTAAAATTAATTTTATTTATAGAAAATGTTCCTTAATTTAATAGATTGAAAAATTACCTCAAATTTATTATCAATTAAAGGAAAAAAAACAGAAATAAATAATTAAAAATTTTTAAAAATGATTAAAAATACTGGTACTAAAGAAAATTGTTTAAAAAATAATTACAAGGAAAATTGTCTCGATATCTCTTATATTTACAGTCAAATTTGTTTGCCTGTTCATAGAAATACTTAAGTATCCCTTCGAGTGAATGTGAATCTTTTTATGTATATTTTAGTATATTTTTCTATGTATTCCGAAGCCATTTCAATTTCTATAAACTTACTTAATTATCATGAAAATTATCTACTGATATTTATTGGTCCAATAGATTTAAAAAAATGGATTGAGGATTGTGCTGCTTATTAAGATGCTGCTGATGTTCTAAGACAACAAACATCGCATTAATGTTAAAACTGATAGATAAACAATAATCTTTATATTTAAATGAATTTAATAGATTTTGCAAATTTTATATGTATGTATTACAATATTATGTACTCATCTACATTACGTACTAATGCATACATACACAAATATATGACACTTCGTAAGTGATGCATTTACTGTGTAAGTATTGTATATGAGCAATCATCTCGTAACTTATTCCAATTGAGCAAAAACAATAGAATCATTTGAATGATCAAAGAGAGACCAAAGACAGACCACAACAACTTTAAAGAGAGCACAGCACAATTTTGAAACTCATTAATATATCTCATGCTTGTTCTGTTTTACTTTTGATTTGCCTTTGTTTTGTTTTTGCTCTTTTTCATAGCTTTGTAAAAATATAACGGCTTTGTTTGTATGTATTGTCTGCGCAGCCGATTGGTGCAAGTGGCACGCGAGCATGTTCCTGAACAGGTTTCGGCGCAATACGAACAACCGATGACAACGTTACAGATACAGACACATACATACAAATATAAGCTGATATGCATTGCAGACCAAAAACAACAGTAATAATGCTTGAGAGCAACAGCAACAACAAAAACAATGATTGGTGGTTGCCAACCGTTAAATACTACACATACATATACTACGAATATATTACTCACACGCATGCAAATATCAATTTACAAATACACTTGCATGGACAAAACCAACTACAAAAACTTATTAAACACACAATTGGAAAGAGAATACGTTGAGCGGCAGAGAATAAAGTGTTGCCGTACTAAAGATTGAATATATGATGGTCAAGTGACTCTCACTACAATTTTTAAATGAATTTTACTAATAAAATATTAAATTTAAAGATTTATAAGAATTTCGTTTAAATTTCTTTTAAAAAAATTGTAAAATATATTGAAAATTTCTAGTAGAAATTGCATAAACAATTGATTGAAACTTGTTGATTAGCCTAGTGGCAACACTACAGAGAGCGAATGTTCGCTTGTGCTCTCTTTAACTCTCACTCCGTCTCTCACTCTATTGATGTGAGTCTCTTTCATCTCATCTCATTCAAGCACAAGTGTTCGGCAGCAGCAGAGTTAGCACATGGCATATAAAAGCCGGCGTTGTTGGGTGCCCGAGCACAATTTCGTCGTTGCCTTTGCTCTGTGCACTACTTCGTTTCCCATTATAACGTCGAACGTCGTGTAAAGTGTAAAGAAAAGAAAGAAAGAAACAAAGATAAAAAGGGATACAGAAAGTAGAGATATTTTGTTGATGAAAAACAATTGTGCGCGCAACACTTATAAGAATTACGAACAACGAAGAAACAAACAACAAAGTAGAAAAAGAAATGTGATGCCGGTTGAAAAACATATAAAAAAATAAAAGTGCATGACAACAAAAATGATAAAATAGAAAAAAAAAAGACTACAAAATTTTGTGCAACAAAAACTAAAAAAAAACTATTTTCTATAAGAAAAAAAAAAAACAGTAAAATTTTTGTGCCAATAATAAAGAAAAATAATAATAATTTTAAACAAAATGCATACAGTTGAGGATATTTTGTTGGCGAAAAACTATGCCAAATGTCCTTTGAAAAAACGACCAGTGAATTATCAATTTGAATTGAAGGATGAAGTTGAACAACAAATAAAAAATAAAGTTGTTCTTGTCATCGAAAGTTCTGAACCTGAAGATTTGTGTCTCAAAAAGGATAAAGTGCTTTCAACAGATGTTATTGTAAATCACAACAATAACAACATAACAATTGCTGCCGATCCTCCCACTTTGATGTCCACCACCACCAGCACAGAGGAATTAATCAATGTTGTAAGTGATTGCTGTGAGGATGAGGGTGTCGATGTTGATCACACAACATCTGATGAAGATGATATGCTTGACATGGATATGGATTGTGATGTAGACGATGATGATGAAGAAGTCGATGACGATGAAGAGGAATGTGTTGATGTCGATGATGTTGCCGATACTGATGACTCTTCGCCTAATCAGACACAAGCTGCTGCCCTTGCGGCTGCTGCCGCTGTAGCTGCCTCTGCTGCAGCAGCTGCGGCTGCTTCTGTTGTTGTACCTACACCCACATATCCGCAAGCCCCAAAATATGGTTTACAACCGTGGAATTTCCATATGTCACCTTACACAGCAGAATTCTATCGCACCATCAATAATCCGCACTTGGCTGCAGCTCAACAAATGACACCAATACGCGGCGAATTGCTTTCGCCAAGTTCACCTTCAGATTCGATTGGTTCATTGTCGCCACCACCACATCATTATTTACATGGACGCGCAAGCTCTGTGTCACCACCAATGCGCACTGAACTCATACATCGGCCAATTGGCATGCGCCAATTGGGAGCACCGCCACCACCACAATCGTCACAGCAACGTTTCATGCCATACGCTGCCTTGCCAGGCTACCAATACCATCAGCAGGCTGCCGCAGCTGTTGCAGCAGCAGCTGCTTATCCTGCACTCGGTTCTTATACGCCACATGCAGCCACTCAACACCCACATCTGCATCATCACTCTCTTCACCATCATCATCATGCGCCCATTTCGCCAGCCTACTCTGAGACTTCATATTACTCAATGCGTTCACTGACGCCTGAATCGAGTTGTTCATCATCATTGCCAGAAGATCTTTCGCTGAAGCATAAAACAAGCAGCAACAACAACTCCATACCCTTAAAATGTAACACTAATAATGAGTCAAACATTGAGGCAAATAACAAGCAATCCAATGCCGCAAACTCCTCCTCGTCATCAACGAATGCATCTGCAACCAAAAAAGATAAATCTGCTCCACCTCGTTATCAATGCCCCGACTGCCAGAAATCATATTCAACATTCTCTGGCCTAACGAAACATCAACAATTTCATTGCCCAGCCGCTGAGGGTAACCAGGTAAAGAAATCGTTTAGCTGCAAGGACTGCGACAAGACCTATGTCTCTTTGGGTGCACTCAAGATGCATATACGCACCCATACACTGCCCTGCAAGTGCAACATCTGTGGAAAGGCTTTCTCGCGTCCATGGCTTTTGCAAGGTCATATCAGGACACATACGGGCGAGAAACCTTTCAGTTGTCAGCATTGCCATCGTGCCTTTGCAGATCGCTCGAATCTACGCGCTCATCTACAGACCCACTCCGACATCAAGAAATACTCGTGCACAAATTGTTCCAAGACCTTTTCACGTATGTCACTGCTCACAAAACACTCTGAAGGCGGTTGTCCTGGGGGCAATGGTAGTCACAATGGCAATGTTCCTCCTACACCAGAAGGTCTAAACTCCTGCTCTAGTAGTTATCCATCACTGCCGCCACCTCCGTCATCATCATCATCATCATCGAGTGTTGTCTATGCTGAACATTAAGAAAAGGATCAGCCAACACACACACAGACAGACTACAAACCAGACACTAACATTGACGCCATGTTCCACCAAAAATTAGTTCCTAGTATCAGACAGCGTGAGAGAGAGAGAGAGGGAGAAATAGTGTGAGATATGTATATGTACATATGTATATAGAAAGAAGAAAGAAGAAAGGAAGACGTGAGCCATAGCTCGAAAAATAATTTGATGAGTATTCGGCAAATTTGATGATGATAAACGATCAAACATATTTGAATGATCTTTAAAAGTAAAAATTGTTAAGCACTCGCTCGCCCCCAGTGATGAAGCCACAAATGTAGTTTCTTATTCTTTTATCAATATATTTTTCTATAACAAATTTCTTTAATAATCTGCAGAAGCTTAGTTTTAAAAATTAATTTCTTTTTAATTTTTTTGGTTGTATTTTTTAATTTTTTGTTCCTCTAGTCAGAGTTTCTTGGAAAAAATATTTTTTAAATTTTACTTTGATCAATTATAATTTTAAAATTTAATGTACATTGTGCGAATAATCAAGTGCATTTATTTTAATTTGGTTGTGTGCCGACGATGATAACAATAAACTATTTTTCTTCTTATAAAGTATTTTAATGTAAATAAAAAATATATATATTTTATTTTGTAAAAATTTGTTAAAAGAAAAAAAAATAAGTAATATTATTACTTTATATTCTAAGCAATCGAACAAACAAACAAACAATGGAAGACAATCATTTTTATATACAAAAATAATAATAATAAATTTTGTATTAAAAAATAAAAAAAATTATTATAATAATAATAATATTAATAATAAATATAATATACAGAATTATTCTATTTAAAGGATAAGATATTTTTGATAAGCATTTTTGATGCATTTTTGTAGTTTGTACACAATTAATTATACTATTTACCTACTTAAGTATATTGAGAGAAATCATTATATGTATTTTAATACTTTGGAAGTGTGTTTTCTAATTTTTAAGTTTATTTATTTAAAAAAAAAAAAAAGGAAATATAAAAAAAAAAAATAAAAAAAATATATTATGAATTTAAAAATGAATGAAAAATATATAAAATGCATATTTAAAGAAAAAATTTTGATTTGTTTTTCTTGTTATGAGAAATTATAGTAAATTTGTTTCGGATTTTAAATTTTTAAATAGATGGACAGTTAAAATTTTCACAGAGTGTGAAAAGTTGGAAAATCTTAATAAAGGAATAATTACAATTATAATAGCTTATGTTTCAAGCAATGCTTTGTAACTTAAAGCAGTTTGTTGTCATTTATGTTGTTATTTCTGTATATGAGGTTCACTATTATTTAAATACATATTTTATTTTGGCTTCAAAAAAACTTGGACAATGATACGGAACCCTACGTCTGCGAGTACTACTCACACTTGGTGGATTTTTTATAATACAATAGATTTGGAATCAAAGCACTTCTAATTTGAATAATTCGAAATTAAAAAAAAAATAATCAAAAGAATCCTTTATGATGATGAACACAAAAACAGGGATATGAATAGAAGTTATAATATAAACGACAAATTTTCAATATGAGGAATATATCTGCAAGTAAAGAACATGTCAAGATATTAGGAAAGTTCAGTTTATAGATTTTATTTATCTAATTATATACATAGTTTATAGTTAATTTTAGAGTCTGAAATAGTTTTTTAATATGAAAAAATTAAAGAATTTTTTTTTTTTGGTTTGTTGTAATTAAAAAATGATTGCAAAATAACAAAGTATTTTTACGATTATATTGAATATTTTCTAGGGGCAGAAGGTTATTCTGCTTATAAGATAATTATGGTGAAATCTCTTCAAAGAATTATTAAGAATCCCATATGAAGCCTTTGCATTGAATCCAATACAATTATGAGGTGATATGTTAACAAATCTTAATTATGTATATGAAACTTCTTTACAGGGAAAGTGAACCCGAATGTATTTTGCAAATCTTCTTTACATATAAAAAAATATATATATATATATATTATAAAATTCGAGTGTACGGAAGCTTCACAATTTTTCTCCTCCTAAACGGCTGGACTGATTTTGATGATTTTTTGTTTGTTTTACGTATGGGATCACTTGACTGTTGGACCCGGTAGGTGGTGCTGTTGTCAAGGTACAGTCACTTTTTTTGGTACCAATTTTTTAACATATTTTTATGTAGCACAAAATATACTGAACCGATTTTAATAAATTTTTTTTAAACAACAAATGCTAATAAAGCGAGTAGCATACTTTTTTCCATCGAAAACGACGGATTTGGTGGACAAAATTTTGCATACATAAGTATAAAGTTTAGAGACATATTTTAAAATCATGACGCCGTTGTCAAAGATCTCATCAGGTCAGGAAGCAAAAGTGTTTAAATTTCTTATAATTAGTTAATTTATAGATAAAGTGTCAAATAAATCAACTTTTGTGACTTTTAAAAGGACAAATACAAGGATGACAACAATGTGGATTGTTATTTGTTATTCAAGCCTCTTTTTGTTGAACTATTAATACATTATTTTCTAGATTATTGGATAAATGTAATTACTGCCTAAGTGAAGTAAATGAATTGTAAATGTAAAGTAAATGAATTGAATTGATTGTAATAGAAATATTTTAAATTGCATGTATTTTCTTTGGAATTTAATTTATAATTATAATGAAGTTGATCGAAAGCCACTGGTTACCTCCTTTCGTGTACCGTTAGTTTAGCTATAAGCATACAAAGTGTAATAAATAAATATAAAATAATTTTAATGAGATTGCACTTCATATGCGTGATCTCGAAAACGATTTAATGAGATACAGACTATCTAACGAAGAAACATATAAAAAATTATGTCGAAGTTATTCAAATGAAATTTTCAATTTGTCTTTAAATAAGACTGTTTTCCACATCACTTCAGTTCAATTTAAATCAATTTCAATTTCTAAAGAAAGTCATAAGCAAAATTTTATTAAAATTTTAATTGTCATATTTAAATTATTTGGTCTTATCACTTTTTCCCAAGTGTTTTTTTATCGGCAATGGTTTGCCTCTTTGTCTGTAATTAGCCTTAAATAGTTTTCGAACGCTTCTTTACAATTTAAGAGTTTCCACAACTTTAATAGATGTGTGGATTTTTTCTATATTGTCCAGAAATATATATTTCCGTATTGGAGTCAAAATGTTGCGAAGGGCTCATCCACATATTACGTCACATGAATTTCATGATTTTTTACTCCTCCCTATCACAGATGGTTGTCACTTCAGAGACCCACCCCTGGTGTGACGTCATTTATTTTGCAGTGAAAACCGATAATATAGTGTTACTTTAATTCCTCTTATCTTTAAATGATTGTCTCTATTAGGGTTTCTATTAGGGCTCTATATACGTAGGTCACAAAGCCTTAAGATAGATGTGATCATAAATTTTCGTTTGAAGATTTTTAATATTTTATATTTTGAAATGTAACGTCACAGATATTATGATTTCCCCCCCTCCCTTCCTGACACAGGTCGTCACATATCGTTGACCCCCTCCCCTCACAAGGTCTGATGTAATATATGGATGGTCCCTAATATGCAATATGGAATATGCCGTTCAGTTGATTGTTTCAGCAAGACAACGATTAAAAAATTGTATTAATGCTAGTGAAGAAAAAAAACAAGAAAATGATTACTCGGTTAATTGACGATCAAAAAAATGACCTCCTCCTGTAATGAAAAAACTGATGTGCAAAACAAAAAAAAAATCCTCCTGTGAATATTCGATTAACCGATGTAGTCGATTAATTTTTGGAAAATTTTAATACTAATTTCCAACTACATGATTAATCGATTAATCGTTTCATCACTTATCTATGCTTGTTGAAGACTATCTAGAGACCAATGGGGTTGCAGTTCCTGATTAGACTCCTCAATCACCTAAATTCCATCAGTTAATTTTTTCATAACAAGGAAAATCTATTCCAAACTATGGAAATAAAATACTGGAATAAATATTATTTAAAGCAGTATTTATAATTTAAAAGAATCATTCTCACTTCGATGTGCAAGAGTTGTAAGAAGTATTGGTTCAAATACCAATTTATTGATTTGGTACTTATTAATTTTTGCGCATTGTCAATATGAATATATAATATTTTCATGAACACGAATCAAATTTATGCTCGTTTCATTTCTCTGATTCTAGTATAAAGTGAACCCATGAATTGATTTTTACACAGAAAATATTAAAACTTAATGGAGCAACTTTTAAAAAGATAATATAATATTTTATTGTAAATAATAATTAAAATGTATTTATGTCATCTTTAATTTAAAGGAATTTTTAACAAAAAGTGTACTGAGATACTTCTAATGATTTTTTGAATCTGTGCACATTTCCAAGCGACATATACAATACTCGTATATTTATTAACGTAACTATTATAAATCTGCAATTTTAATAAACAGTGAAAAGACTCAAGGATTTATATAATCTACAAAAAAAAAAAAAAAAAGATTTAAAAAAAACATCTTTTACTATTGAAATATATTGTCTGAAATACCTAAGTATAACAATCATTTAACAGTTTTTCAAAGACATTTATGAACGTTTATAACAATTTATTGAAAGACTGAAATAGACTAGTCTAAGTTTTGGGTTAGCGAAATGATTCATTTAATTTATGATTCAATGTAATAAGTATACTTAAAATACTATACGAGTATCTCTTTTTAGTCAACTAGTATGAAAAATCATTTGAAAGATACTTATACTTAGATAATTTCAAAGAAAGAGTTCATTTTATAGCATTTCGTATTGATTTGACCAATGTTAGCATTTCCAGCTTCTTCTGAAAATCTTATGTAACTTTTGACAGTGTTAACATTATTATTATATGTTGTATGTTATATATAAAATGAAGTCTTAAATCAACCAATCGTAAGCAATTTTATTACCTCTTACGATTTTATATGTACATAATTCTATTGATAGTCAAATTCTTAAAGATTTTGAAAGTTTAGCTCGTAAATTATATTAAAAATTTCTGTTCACGTATTTAAGCATAGATACAATAAATTCAAAAGAAAGATAAAAAGAAAGAGAAGGAGAGAGAGTAGGAAATAAAGAGAAAAAGAGTGAGGATGAATAAAAAATAAACTCAACATTAGTAAAATAACATTTTAATTTTAATACCTTTTATTCAAAGTGGGTACATTAGGATTTTGAGGATATTTAATATCGATATCCAAAAAAAAAAAAAATAAAAATTATTACCACGATAAGAAAATAGGTTTAATCATAGTAATTCCTATTCATTTATAGATACGTATATCTGTCCTTCCATTTTTATGCCCATCTGTACACCCATTTCTGTGAAACTATAAGAACTAGGAAGCTGAAATTTGATATTTGGTGTACTCGGTTGGTATCTAAGATGATCAAGTTTGATTTATAAGAATTGACAAAGGCTTTTTTCACATGTCTTAAAAAGTAAAAAGATTACAAAAATGTATTTTGGGTAACCAAGAGTAATCTTATATAAGATGCCAGCGATTGGAGAAGAGAAACTTTAGGACATACAAAGAATATAGCATAATAGCAAAGGTTCAAATAGTTAGTCCAATGAGTAAAGTTTGCATCCGACCTGGCCTATATTCAGTTAACAAGTGAAGTTACAAGGGAGCTTAAGATAAGCACATATGTATGTACATACAGGGTGGCGCAATAAAACGTGCATATTGCGTCATCTTTTTTCGCGACGAAGTTTACAGCGAATTTTGAAGTTGGATCTTAAACTGCATCCTTATAAGCTCCAGTTAACACAGGAATTAAAAGAGTCCGACTTCGGAGCAAGGTTGGCATTTGCTGAAGAAATGCTTAGTCGATTTTCCACTTTTGCCAACATCCTTTTTTCTGACGAGGCCCATTTCCATTTGAATTCACACAAGTGAATTACACACTCTGAGAAAATTTCAACTCTCTACCTATTACGGTTCATGAGATAGAGCAGGAGGCGGACGGACGGACATCGTAAACTCCGTACCCATAGGGAGCTAACGGAACCCTAATAAAAATAAAAGTTTTATACAAATGTCTATTCTTTCAAAAAAAAAAAAAAAAAAAAATATCAATTATCAACTCCATGTACAATACTCTTCATGCTTTCGATTGAATGAGTGTACTGGGTATTTGATAGTCGACTCCATTGAATTAAAAATCAAAAATTTTAACCTGAAAAAAATCATGGTTCAATACACTTCAAACAAACTAGTATAGAAATTTATTGTGTTCATCGCTTTGCCTTATTAAACAAACGAAAAATATACTTAATTTAATGTTGTTGGTTTTTTTTTTAGGAAGGAAGGCACACATAACGCAAAATAAGAAACTTTTGAGACAAGAAAAAAAAAAAACCAAAAACAAACACAAACACAAATAGTTTTATTTATATATATTTTTTTTTAATTTTAAAATCGTCGCAAACAAATCAAGCGAAAAATATCTAAGAAAATATGGGTGCGCTACCTTTAGACTCCAGTTAAGGTTTGGAGTTCAGTTCAGCTGAATGCGCGTTGCTCTAAAAAAATTATTATCGATACCAATTGATCGTTGTTTCTCTATATTACTACAGAAAATAAATTTTAGGTTCACGTCTTAAAGCTAAGCTTACTTCAGTTTATCTATAACTTGGTTAGTTCACACATGTGTGTGTCTTTTTTCTACCCAAAAATTATGTGTCAACCTACTACGAGAAAGAAATACAACAACTCAGAAACTAGACAATAGAAGATTCAGTTGATGAAACTTTGCACGAAATTAGATCATCATCATCCATAGTAGTTTAGCTTAGTCAAACTTCTTGTTACAATTTCTAATACTTAGTAAGAAAAATACAATGGTGTAATGGGAGAAAAAAATTAATATGCACGCATTTCAAGTGCCCTTTCCTATCTATTGTATTATAGTAATTCGTACTACTATTTTGCAGCTAAAAGGCGCCCACTTTTTTTTTTATTATACTATTCGTACATACTTAGTAGTTAAACGTCGTGGCTCGTGCAAAAAGTTTCACCAATTCAATTTGTTGTTTTGCTTATTTTATTGTCTGATTTTGGTTTTATTCGTATTTTTTTGTTTTGCTTCTAATAAGTGGCTTAAATTGTAACAAAAAAAGACTTTAGAAGACGACCGAGTCGAGTGGCGCATTTAGGGCGCTAACGATAACGTCAAGATTTAAGGTGGGTGGGTGGTTTAAGGGGAATGACTACGACTTAAACAAAAAAGGGTATCTAAAGTGCAACTCTTCGTCGATGTTTGGGATCTAAGACTCACTCTTATTCCCCTACAATAAGAAAAACTTACTCACGAACTTTTTTGTATAGCGAATTTGTGCTTTAAATGTTTTTCATTCAACCCTTTTAGGGAAAGGGGTGGGCAGGTGGTATAGTACTGTTAGCGCTGCTGCTGGGCGCTCGCTGAGTAAGGCACACTTCGTGACAATCAAATGCGCAAAAATTATCACAAAATGTAGATCTCCATTTTGTTTAAGTCTGTCTATCTTTCTTTCTTTCTTTTTTTCATAAGGTTTGCTTGTTTCTCTTTCTTTCATTGATGATTTCGAAAAGCACCAAAATTTGACGCGCATGGAAAGTTTTTTATTTTTTTATTTTTCTTTTCGATTTGCCTCGTTAAACCCATTGGAGTTAAGTCTGTCTGTCTATCTCCCTCTTTGTCTCTGTCTCTGTCTCTGTATGTGTGTGTGTGTCTTTCTTTGTCTGTCACTGAACATAAAATTATTGAATACGAGAAATGTTTATCTTTGCATATTCATAAAGTTTGATCTTTTATTTGTTATTGTTTATTGAGACTGAAATTATTTTTCTTTTTTTTTTTTCCAATTTTTCTTAAACAACAGAAAAAATGAAGTAGCATTTGGTAAGTATGGTAAGCAGCTGCCTTAGCTCTCGTTATTAAGTACAGTTTACTCAAATGGTTCAGTGTTGGAAAATGATAAGATTTTCTGTTCTCCATATAAATTCTATTCATTTTATTTCATTTTATGAATATATAATTTCCAACTTTCTACATAAGCTGTTGATTTTCTTTTACTCTAGAAGACCACAAAGTTTACAATCACTTACTTGCTTACTTACTTATTACTAACACTACTTAACCAAAACCACGGCAATTTCACTTTAAAAGCCATTAATCTGCACATTATTTGAGGCATTATTAACTAGTGCACTGCCATTTTTGCCTCTTAATTCTCATCACTCCCCACCCACTCCCATGCCCACTCAGTCACTACCACACAACATTATCATCAACACTACTATAGCAATAATTCATCTATCCATCTTTTTATTCAAGTCACTTATTCATTTATCTATTCATTCAGATATTTTGGTTGTATTGTCGCCTCAAACAAAATGCAATCGCTCCTCTTTCTTTCTTTTTTTACGACATTTAATAAATACTTTGAATATAGCCGCTTCTTCTATAGCTTCCTTCAGTATCTTCCTGCCTTCCTGTGTCGTTTGCGGTTAACTCTTCAATTCATCTCAAGTTGACTTGAAGTTGGAAAGTATCTCAAATTAAAGAAATGAAATTCAAGTAGTTGGTAAAATAGCACAAGTTGAGTTGAGTTGACTTGTGCATTTTGAAGGTTTCCCGCACTAGATATTATTATTGATTAACGCACTTGCTTTCTTTTATTTACTCTTGATACAATCGTACTTACTTACATTCATAGTTAACTTTCGTTATATTCATAAAAAGTATTAGATGGATAAAACCTAGTTGTACTATTACGATGTTGTTGATGTTGTACTAAGTATGTTTGTTGTCATGTTGTTGGGTGTTTGCTTCCTATTTTGTGGTGTGTTGGTTATAATCGACATATAGATAGTAATATCATTGAACTTGGCGTTTGGTTGAATGTTCCAATTTGTAAATTATCTACACTGTAAGAAATTTCAATCATTCAATTTTCTCTAAATGTGAAATGAAATAAATTTAATTTAATTTAATTCAAATTCAACTAAATTATATTATTAATAAGCATTTGTTAATAAATTCTACCAAAATCTTTACTTTCGTTGATGGCCGAGTAGGAAAGTTGACTATAACGTGTAGTTGGAGGGTTGTGGACAGGTTTCTTCTCAGTGGTGGGGCTCACGAACTACTATTCTTTGGAACAAAAAATACAAAATTTATTGTTTTCCATAAGTATAATTATGTTGTAGTAAAGTGAGTTTCGATAGAAGATTTTAGTTTACAGACTAAACATTTTCAAATTATTTTAGATTAAATACAGTTGAACATCAATTATCCGGGCCTCTAATTACCGGTATTCTCGGTTAACCGGGATACTGAGTGGTTGATTTTATACCTTTTTAATCCGTGTCATAGATTTATGCATGTGCCCATTTTTTCTGTATAAAACAGATGAAGTTATTAACCCCCACAGTTTTTAAGAAATGTTTATGGTGATGAGTTTGACTCAAATTCCCAGGTATATTGGCTCAGGCCATAGAGGCTAATGAAGTTCTGTTGAAGTTTTTAGAAAACTAACATTGTCCAGGTATTTCAGAGCCAGACAAACTACTTACAAATGTATCATTACGTATAATCAAGGTTCATCTATATTTAGTTTAAACTAGCGTACCCGACTCGGCTTCGCACTGGTTGCATCTAACTATTGTATATTCTCTCTATTACAGTTTTAGTGTCAACAAAAAAAAAAAAAACAGTTTGAGTATCAGCTGTGAGCACAGTTTGAGTGCGATTGTACGGTTTTTATTTGCGCAACCGGGCTGGATCTCGGGAATAGAGACAAATGCCAGATATCAGATATGTATGTTTGCTTTATCAGTTACAGTTTGAGTATCAACAAAGAACTCAGTATGAGTATCAGAAATTAAAGTGCTAAGTATGTTAGTTAATTTGTGTAGTATACTTTTAGGAGTTCAGTTGGATATCCTGGATCTCGGGATCTGGGAGACATATTGGGACCAAAACTAACCTATGTTTAAGCTAGGAACCAACCATACACATTCAGAAAATTTCAATGCAATTAGATCAACGGTATGGCAATGCATTGCATACGAACAAACAAAATACAAATTTTTATATATTAGAAGAAGAATAATTCGAGTTCATTTAGGTAAAGTTTCGTCGGAAAACTGACTGTTTCTTCAGAAAACAATTGTTAAAAAAAACTTAGGCAGAAAGAAAGAATTGACATTGGGGGACTTGGTTCTTTTTATCAATTCTATTGTTTGTATTTGAACGCCTTACGATTACTATGTGTAAACTCGATCTCACATCGAGTGGCCTGTCTAACAATACTCAACATAATTTGTAAGGATTGGCTTTTAGTAAACATATTTTTTAATTAACGAAAATTAGGTTTATTTATCACTGGTATACATACATCAATTTTATGGAAGGAATTTGTACAGTGTACTCTACTCTACTTTACTATTGTACTATAGACAAGTTATTGTTGTATATTTGTAAATCATCATAAACAAATAACAGCTATAACGAGCCAACCAACCAACCAAACAACTAACAAACAAACCATCTGAGACTAACAACCAATAAGCCAACTAACTAACTAACCAACTAACAACTATTAACAAACAACAACAACAACAACAACAACAACAAAGACAATAAGAAAACCATAAAGAAAAGAAATTACGCACACAATAAGTATAAAGATACAGAGAAAAATTTAAAGAAATAAATATATAAAAAAAAGATACAATAACAACAAAGACAAGTTAACAAGTTTAACAAATACAATGCAATAATAATATGAACAAATACTAAGAAGAAGAAAAAGATGGACAAATGTTACTAGAAAGAGATGGACAAAGAAAGAAAGAGAGAGAAAGAGAGTGAGAGGGGAGTGAGAGAGTGACAAAGACAAACGGACATGGCAGACATGGCTTAAAACAAGATAAGAAAGCAAAGCGCAACAAAAAGCACAAATAAAAAATATCTGAAATGTTAAGTAGAGAAAAAAAGCCAATAGCCAAAAAGTGAGGAATGATATTTGTTATTGTTGTTGTAGTTTTCTCTCTATTTCCTGCATTTGACAATTTTCACTAATTTTCAATGTAATTGTATGTATTCATGTGTTTGCGTGTGTGTTAGATACATTTTCGTGACTATAATTGCATTCGTATATGTGTAGTTGTATAGATAAATTGAGTGCGTGCGCTGCGTTTTATTTACAAATGGAGAAAAAAAGCCGAATGAACCAAGAAACCGACAGACGGACATAGGGACATATAGTGGGACAGACAGACAGACAGACAGACAGACAGACAATACAAAAAGACGCCGATATCATCTTTAAGCGACACTTGGCCAAAAGCAACACGTTAAAGTTAAAGGCAAACGTCGTCATCTACTGTTCGCCAATTAGTTAGCTTAGCTTAGTTTAGCTTCACTTGGCTTACACTGTTGACCAGTGGTTCTTAAACTGTGCCCGTGGAACCCCAGAAGTTTAGGGATGCCATTTCATTCATTAACATCCATTAATTTTACATACAGAATTTTCTTCAAATTACCAATCTTTAACAACAGCTCACTGACCTAACCCCTGCACTTAAGAAGCTGATATTTTGATAGCGTGTTCCCCCTATTCCTAGACAGGTATTAGAATTGAAGCTCCTTTGTCTGAAATACACAAACAACTGAAAGTAAGACTCTCGTTAGTTAAATAAGATTGAAACTCCAGAAATATCCTGAGAGTGTGGAATAGTGACATTGCCAGAATTGTATTTACTAACTAAAGAAACATCATGTACCTAAAAAGCTATACATAATATAAGGCTTTTTAATTTAATTACTCTTCACTCATTATAAAATACGAATCCCAAAATACAAAAACAAAAAAACATTTGAAGCTTTTTGTTTGGCCTCAACACAAAGTTTTGCTAAGAAAATAAGTCTCGTAAGTCAATATGGGTTGACCATCCTAGGCTAATGAGATTATTGAGTTGGAAATGAAGCTTTGCGAACGGTGTGAGTGATTTACTGATATAAAGGGTTGTTGTTGGATCTACAAAGAAAAATATGTTATTCAAAATTTAACATTTAAGCTTAAGAACCACTGCAACTATGTGAGGAGGCTGGCTGACTTAGTAGCCAACTTAGTTAACTCAAAGCTGCGTAGCTAAAGTGTGCAATATTGGCATTGACTGTTGTTGTTTTGGTTGCTGTTGTTGTTTCTATTTGATGCTGCTGAGGATACTGATGCTGCGGATGCTGATGATGATGATGATGACGACAAAGACCAACCAAAAGCAACAAACTAACAAATAAAGGCTGGTAACTATTAGAGTAACCAACCATGGTCGAGATCCGATGTCAAGAAAACTACATACAACTTTGTGTATGTTTTATTATTTTGTTAGCTAAGAAGCCACAAGTGCGCGCTGCTGAGAAAGTGTGTAAAGTACCACACTACTTATTTATAAACAAACAAACAAACAAATGTAAATGTCTTGACTTAAATCATCATGAAGATCATTATGATGATGATGATGATGGTGATGACGGCCTTTTTTTGTTGGGTGAGGGTGAAGATGAGGATGAGGATTGTCGAAGTCACAAACATGGCGTAGATCATTAGCGAAGATGGTGTTATTATTTGCACGTTTTGTGTGAAAAATGTTTGTGCAACGACCACCACATATCCTATCCCTTGTTGAATGGAAAAGCCTCTCTGGCCTTCTTAAGTATTTGGTGTTTTTGGTCATACAAAACAAAGAAAGAGATTAACATGCGTTGATAATTATTTGGTGGGTGGGTTTTTTTTTCTCTTTCTCCATGAGTTTTGTAGTAATCCTATTTCTCGTTACTTCATTATTGTTAGTAATAGATGGTTTAGTTGGTTTAGTTGGATTACTTGGTATAGATTCATGTGCGTAGTTAGTGAATTTGGAACTTACTCTTACTTGGTATTCATTCATATAATGAATTTAACAATTGATCCCTAAAGTCCTATGATAGACACGTAAGGCATTCCAAATTCACACGCCAAATTAATGTATAAAAAAAAAAAAACACCTAAACACAATGAAGACATACTTAGTACATGGTAACTGCACTGAACAAATCTCATAAGTTATTTGTGAGTAAAAATGAGTAAGTGTTCACAAAAAAAAAAAAAAAAAATAAAAAAAATATAAAAAAAACACATAACAACCACAGTAGCAACAGATCTCATCTCTTAAATATTCACTAAAGCAACAGTTCGGTTCTTTACTGAGGGATAGAACCTCAGCTCCTATTACAACTGCTAAGATGAAGACTGAGCATTTCAATGAATCGAAATGAGTGAGTGAATACCTGTACCTGTTTCTTTGTGGGCTCCTTGCGTTTAGTATTTATTGTAAATTGGTTTTCATGTCCTTTTTTATGTTCCCTTCTTTTTGTCTCCTCTATTTTGTTGTTGTCAAATATTCAAATGCGAACGTGTGTATGCATAACTGTAAAAACAAACATTTTACTGTTTGTCTGAGAAACTAAATTCTTTATTTTTGACAAGATCACATCATCATTTAGTAGTAGTAGTTTGAATAGAATAGTATGTTTTCTCACCCTGTTGCAGTATGACGACAGAGGTCATGTGAACTAGTATATGAGTTCAAATTGTGATGAGGAAACTGTTGAGCGCTGCGCTGTTGTGTTCTTATCCTAAAATCGGAAGTGAAACCGTTTTGTAGATCAACACAGGATATGGAGATCCCACGGTGTTTGTTTGGTTTATAATTTATTTAAAAATAAATTTTCTTTTCAAAGTGAATATGATTTCCAGATGATTCATTTGATTTGTTATTGGTTTTATAACAGGACTTTTTCTTTCTTTCTGTTTCTACATTGATTAATGTAACACACACACATACACACACCTTGAAATGGACATTTCATTTAGGGAGCATTTTGGATCCAATTTAAGGTTCAAAGTTGCAGCTGTTTTTAGTGATGAGGAAATTTGTTTTGGAGAGAAATATGTATATTTAGATAAGGAAAAAGAAAGTATGGGGTAAAGTGTTTGGGTTGTTTTAAAAGATTTTGTGAATTCTTTGAAAGTGTATTAGCATATGAAAGTAAATACAAATAATGGGGTACAGTTAAGAACTTTTTAATTCGTTAACAGATTTGTCTTGATCCATTGTAACGCGATGAGATTTTCTATTAATGAGATTTTACGACTAAGTATGTTTTTCATATACATATATCATGTATAAGAATATGATAGATTATCTACAAGAATATTAAATGCAAGAGGTCATAGATCAAAAGAGATGAACTGGTTCAAAGCACTTCGAAAGCCGATATTCAGAAAAAAAGGTGATGCTATCCATTCACTGGGATTTAAAAACGATCAGTTCTGAATTATAATGTCATCAGCTGGACAAATTCACTTTAATAGAAAATTCCACAATTTATCAATAGAAAGGTGAAATTTGATTGGGTGGTCCTATACCTATCTGGTACCTTCCGCTTATTATTTGTTCTGGTATCTACAAAGCTTTAAATAAGTAACTCAAAAATCATCAGAATTAGAAGCAAAATTTTATGATCGTGAAATCATGCTACTGCAAGAAAAATAGCATTGGATCAGTATGGACATAATTCAATAAAATATATATTTTTTTTATTACTATAAGAATATCGTAAATAAAAATCATTAAAAAATAAAATGAAATTGCTTTCCGAACAACCCAAAAGTATAAGTATATACAAAATGATAAAGTAGCATTGGGTCAAATCAAAACTGTTGAAATAGTTCTGATTTTTAGAAAATTGATTTAATTAATTGATGTTTCAGTTTTTGATTAGCCACAATTTCTTGAAATTAGTGGGTTCCACAAAAAATGCTATCCATAAATTTTGTTAGCCTCTTTTCATATTGCATGTCGAGCAGATCATAATTGGAAATATTTAGGGACCATTCAACTCTCAAAATGTAATGAAGACAGGAATTGATGAAGAATTTGTAGTCACATGAAATAATTATGGGACCGGATGGATTCTTATGGCTAATTCGCTTCTTCTTTTATTATTGATCATGTCATAAAATATTTTAAGTGGTCAAATGCTACAATACACTTTGCACACTATGCATTATATTCCTATTGTATAAATATTATTATTTTATATATTTTTATTGATTTTCATTTGTTGTTTTTTGTTATTTATTTCATGTTACCACTTAAAATATTTTCAACAAAATAACGATCATCGATACATCCAAAAATTCAAAAAATAAATAAATGAAATTATATTCAAAACATTGAGCGCATGTCTAAATTGATACCCAGGGGCATTTCGGTGCGTGCGTAAAGTCAACTCCATTCCAAATCATAGCTTCAGCTGGAACACAACACTACACTATTCCATAGTCAAAAATTTAAAGTTGCTGCTGTTGCCATCAGATCAGATCGGCAACAGATCAACAAAACAATAACAACAATCGCAACAATACAATCACAAGAGTTAACCAGGTTGGCAGTCATACAATACTATGAAAGCTTGAAGCCATCATTGGTTGCATATGGTTGATCGTGTATGTTGCATAGTGAGCTTCCAAAAATGGTTTCATTTGGATGACAATATAGTAAATTCAAATTGTTATGATCCGTAAATGTCAGCAGCCACTGATTTTTTCGTATGCAATATTTTTGCATTATTATTTGCCATAAATGAATTGATTATGTGACATTTTGGCAAAAAGGAACTCATATCTAACATAAGTACTACAGTACTAGTATTATTGTCTGTTTGCTTGACTGACAACAAACATATAAATATTGGAATAATTCATAGACACAGAATACACTTGTGATGCGTAGGCTTAAAGATAACAATGGTTAAAGGCCTCTTACTGCACAGTTGTTAGTCAAATGTCTCTCATAAAATTGAGAATGAAGTTAAACAATAACAAACTTCAGTTCAGACTATTATCATAACTTTAAGTATCTTTTGCCAATGGCTCTTATGGTAGAGACCAAAACTCCTCCTCCTCAGTTGAACTTTCTTTCAGTCACAAAAATTGAAAATGCTTTTAAAGCTTAATTGACTTCCAATTCCTAATGCCATGCAATTTTGATTTTGGATGTTGCTTCAGAAAGCAAAATATTGGTAAGTACAAGTATTGTGTATTATTTATAGTTTATTTAAGTTTTCATTATTGGGGAGTAATAAATAAATAAACAAATAAATGAATGAAACAAAAATCCGAATTAAAAACAGAAATAGAAAATAACGAAACCGGCGGCACTTGGCAATTGAATTCCAAAATGAAATTGGTTTTCATTGTTTATGGAATTATCAAGTGAGTTAAGTGAGTAGAAGAAATTTGAATTCCTAAAATGAAATGGAGACGCAATAACATGAGTTAAGAATTCTAGGCCAAAGTACTCCATCATTATCATCATCAACATCAACATCGGCATCATCATAATCATCATCATCAACATAAGCATCAGCAGTGGCATCACGATTGGCGTCAAATACGAGTAATACCAATAGGTTTATTTTCTTTGTATACAATAAGAAATAATAACAATAAGTGAGGATAAGATATAATGGGACTGTAATAATTTATAACATTTAAATGGAGCATGACTTTTGTATGCCCTTTATTATAAATCATATATCATAAATAATATATAATTTCAAGAATATAACCATAATTTACTTGAGCTAAAATATTGTTAAATACAATGATGGTGACAACTTTGGTGGAAGAGGTTAAAAATAGACTAAATTAAACTACAAGAAATTGGTAGACCCTTGGGTACAAAGTATTACCAGAGAATTTATAAGGAGGAAGTTAAATGACCCATTTAAGTATAGTTCGTTAATTGTAAATATAATTTAATTGGAGTTCATTAATCCTGTGTTTTGGCTCCATGACATAAATCCTTCTTGATAGTGTCTTTCGTAAGACTGCCTTGACTTTCATGTAGGGTATTTCGAAAATAATTTCATTAAATAACCGTTAGATATTTGTTGCAGTGAGAGTGGTATTCGAACAGGTTAAAACATTACAAACTATAATAAAAAAGTATAGTGGTCAATTGAGTCAGCACAGATGAAAAGACAGAGAGACAGACAAAAAGTTGAACTGACACATAGATAACTAAACGTGCAGCAAGTTAATTATACAAAGAAGAGTGAAATAGAGAGAG
The DNA here is from genome assembly GCA_035041805.1 of Amiota mariae. Lineage (NCBI taxonomy): Eukaryota > Metazoa > Arthropoda > Insecta > Diptera > Drosophilidae > Amiota > Amiota mariae. The sequence continues at coordinate 352,984 of JAWNKV010000216.1, read as the reverse complement.
AGAGAGAGAGAGAGATAGATGAAGAATGAGAGACAGAGAGAATGATAGATGTTAATGCATTTGTATTTAAAAGTTGATTGAAGAGCAATTGGGGCATGCAGAGCACCCCCGCTTTGTAAAATGAAGAATACTTTTAAAGCGCATGCGAAGCATTTGATTTTAATATTGTTTATCACGATATTGATGATGATTAAATTGATGCTGATGATAATGTTGATGATGAATATGAATATGACGATGATGGTACCTGCCTGAATGTCTACCTATTTTTTTTTGGCTTTTACTTAACTAATCGATGCCCCAGTTCAATAGACATTTGCTTATTAGACGAATCGAACATGTTGTGCGCCGCCACAAGGGCACCTCGAGGTATTCAAATACATACTGCTATGATAGACAATCGTTTCAAATGAGCAAAATGAAAGATTGAACGATTGAGAGCGCTTTAAGCTAAAGCGCGTTAACTGGTAGCAAAGAGGCGCATTATTTCAAGTGGCATTCGATCGTATTAGCTGCACATATGTACGAGTATGTACTATGGATTTGTGGTTTTGGGGCAAGCGAAGATGTTTGCGCTTCTCTTGGCCCCAGCAATAGTGAGAAACATTTATTCAAAGTATTGGTTTGGTTTGGCTTGGCTTGGCTTGGCTTGGCTTAATAGCTTTGATAATTATGCCTTTAAGTGCATTGGAAAAATATTAACAATAAAGAAATTATCACAAATAATAAAATAATAATTATGGAGTAAAAGAAAAATGGTAAATGATGATGATGATGACAACGACGACGTGGACGATGACTTTCGCCTGGCTATGGATTCAGTTACTATAACATACAAGAAAGTTATGTGTTGATTTTTGCCTTAGGTAACGACGAGTTGCATTTATAGACTTGACTGCATTTGCATTTATTGCCTTAGACAATTTTTATATGTTTTCTTCTACACCAATGATGCCTTTTAGAGAAAGTCAGTCAAGTCCGTTAAGTCAGACAGTCAGTCAGTCAGTCCACCGACGCCATCGTTATCTAAATATCATATGAATATGGGGTATGTGTTGGCGATACGCATAAATCATACTAAGACAAAAAATGACTGATTCCTAGTTTTTTTATTATTTTTACTTATTATTTGTGTTGTAAGTTTGAAGAGTAAATTGCTGCCAAAAGCTACAATATTTTGATAGCTTCGTTTTCTCTGAATGAGGTTTTCATGACCAAGTCTAAGTCCACTCCCTGCACTACTACTATTACATACATAGCACTCAATATGTCAAGTTTTTTTCAAATACTTGCCTGCCATTGTTTTGTTTTATGATGCCGAGACGCGACTGACTCCATTTCAAATGCACACCCAAAAAATCAAATAAAATGTAAATACGAAAACCTCAAAAATACTTATAAGAAAGACAAAAAACTGATCGCATTATAAAAATGTCACTCAAAGTCAAGTCATTTGTGGGTCCATGTCCAGGTCCAGTCCAGTCCAGTCTCTAAGGCAGCTCGCTCGAGTTAAATACTACATATGTGTACAATAAATAAAAAGAGCTTCGAGCAAAATCAGTGCCGAGTCCAATTTGTTTGTTGTACGCATACAATCGATATTTAAGATAAATCTTTATACCATTTATAGAAGATCTTTATTTATAATAATTCTCTATTGCTCCTATGACAATGGTAATAGATTTCGTGAACTAGAAATAAAAACACGAATTTGGACAAGCGTAACGAAAATGAAATCAAAATGAAATCTTAAAAACAAAAAAAAAAAGAAAAACAAAAAAAATCATAGACATAAGTTCGGCGAAATCTTTGATCTTGGGTTTGGTTGAATAAGTAAAGATGGTTCACTTAAGTCAGTTGAGTACAGTTCAGTTAAGGTATTTAAACTGTTTTCGTTTCTGGTCTGGCTTAAAGTCTTCTTAGACTGGAATTGATACCATCGATTTGGATTTGTCTTTGATTTTATTATATTAGACAATATCGACTTCTCATATTCTCATCTACTCTTAAGATATAATATAATACAAATATATGTATTGTAACATAATTATCTTCTGTCTAACAAAGTTAAAATGCTGAAATTTTTACTCTGTATTTCTGCTATAATGAAAGTAACCACTTTTGTCGCATTCCTGTTATTTATTGGAGAAGGAAATTAACAGTTCAGGGCAATATATTTGTGGTACTGAAGTAATGGTCAGGTAGGTGTGGGATGAAATAGTTTTTCACTTCACTCAATCCATGCATGAGGGTCGTCGCAAGACTGTTGGAGTGAGTTTGCACCCACTGTTGGTGACGGATACATCTTTAGAGGATTTCGTCGCGCACAGTGGGTATTTTCAGGTGTCTGTGCAAAAACGAGGGAGCCTTGGTTATGCTGCTTAGTCCATAGTGGTATCCCATATTTGTATCGCGTAACGCCAAAGAGGTACCACTTCTTGTTTGTAGAATGTCCTCTTATTGTTAAGCAACAATTTACTAGATGGCCGTAGCAACTAGTCAAGCCCATGCAGTTTTGCATATTAGCATGCAGTCGTGTTTTTGACTCGCCATGTGAGGTGCTTGGGCATGATCAGGCCATCTACGTGATGATTCCGGAGTCATAGTTGACAACTGGATAAGTGCTACGCCTCAGTGTAAGCAAGTAGTTCTGAATTTATTCCAATGTTCAGGCTTGGAATCTTCGTAAGAAATCCTGTAGTGAGTCTGAAGTTTCTTGCGTTGAGTAAGAGTCTTCTAGGATGGCTGTGTCATCCACATATGTAGCGAAGACGGTTTGAATGAATGGGTGGTGATAACCTGCTTTGTGGTACATCGCCTCTAATATTTCTTACCAAAGACAGTGTTGCGGACGTTGATAAAGAAGGTTCGTGCATATACATACATTCAGTTGGGAGTACTTATTTGATTTTGTGCAGTAGACCGACATACTCTGTCAAAAGTCTGTTTAATATCCACTTTGGCATCTTTATTAAAATAAATTGCTTCTTATACTTTTCTATGCTTCATACATATATTCGTTTATCTAAAATAGATCGAAAATATGGATACAACTGTCAAATATGAAATTGCTTGCAAAAGTTATAAAAATATTTAAAAAAATAAAAGTTCGAATCATAAATATTAATAAATTGCAATATTTCAGAAAATCTACAAAATTTTCAAATATTTATAAAAAAAAAAATTTATTGTATAATTTTTATGTTTTAGAAATTCGAAAAAATAATTTTTATTCGAAAAACTAATTTTTCATTCGAAATGAAATTAATACAAAATTTGTGAATTGCAATTCAAAATTTATGGTTTTAAAACATTTTTATGTTAACAACATTAGAAATTTAATTGGATCTATCACATCATCTCAAAATGTCAGAAACGATCTTCACCAACTCAGCAAAATGCAGCAATCCAAACACAAAATAACAAGAGAAAAAATGAAAACCCCAAGTCAAAGCCAACAAATCAATAGCTTTCATATCCATCTACTTAATTCTGAGTATCTGAGAGAGTCAGACGCGCAAATTTGAATTTATCACCCACTCATTGAATGGATAGATCACTACGAGTATATGCAAACTGCACTAACAATTCTAGAACACTTAACGAGAATGAGAATGAGAACGATGACGATGACTATGACTATGACGAGGTAGACGACGTCGACTCCATGTACCTGCCACGGTCAAAGCAATAATTCAATAAATCTATTTTCAAATTCATGCGTTCTTATTAAAGAAACAAAAAAAAAAAAAAAAAAAATAGTAAATAAATAAAAACAACTGATCAAGTCGATGACTATAAGGCGGCTTGGTTTAAGTCTGGTAACAAGCCTGGACGAGACGAAATGAGACAAGAAGAGTTGAGTTGAGTGGAATTGATCTGAGTTGGTTTGAGTTGAACTGAGTTGAGCTGAGCTGAGCTGAGCTGAGTCAAGTCGATTATGCAGAAACAGAATGTAGCATATAAATAATCAAATAAATATTGACTTCAACTTGACTTTGACTATAGTCCATCAAATGGCTTTCAATATATATGGCCAAGATCAAGAACGACAGCAACGAGTTTTAAAGAAAATATTGTTTTTATTATATATAGCAGAAAGCATAATAATTCTTATTTGTGATACTAGTTGAAAGAAGTACAATACTCGTATCTAGTAAGATGGGAGCAAGAGATGTGGTAACATTTCGTCGGTGGTTTTGTTGCAAATGCAAATTTGTTGTAACAAAAACATATCTCTGCAGTTTGTTGTAGATTACTTTGTTGCTGCTGCTGCTGCCTTTTTTAATGATAATAATGATGATGTTGATAATAATAATGATGATGATGTTGTGCAATTCAAGTTAATGTCTTTCAGATTTAGTCAGTCAGTCAGTCTTTAGTCTTTTAGCCTACTCAAACCTGACCGACATTGGCGTCTTTGAGGCTCGCATCGTACATCGTATATCGATGGATATAAGATTCAAGTGGCTCATCATCAACATCATCATCATCATTATTATTATTATTATCCTTAATATCATTATGATGAAAATGATTTGTTTATTTTTAGTAAAATGTTTTTTTTTTATTTGTGCTCTCGTATAAATGAGTGGGTCGTCTACACCCTGCTTCCTGCCAATTCTCTCAGATTTTGCGAGCTTTATGAAATATTATTATTCGTTTTGGCGGCGGTGATGATGATGGTGGTGGTGCACAACTTGTTCTAAATCCCAAAATCTGCATATAAAAACATATATCAACATTCGTGTATATGTAGGCATATTGAAACTCAGAAAGCTTATGAAAAATTATTATTGTATGTAATGTGTACATTTGGCATTTTCAAGTGTAGCGTACGACGTATTTGAATACTTCAAGTCTGAAGCATGTAATAGTAAAAATCTGAAATGTTTTGTTATTCTTAGTGTTGTTGCTGGTGTTGGTTGTTTGGCTTGAAAATTATGCTGAACAAAAAAGGCGTATTTCTTTCTTTCGATCTTTCATTCTTACCAGGCCAAGCCAAGCCAAGCCAAGTCAAGACGAGCTAAGCCAAGCCAGGCTAAGCTAGGCTAGATCAGGCGTCAAAAGATTTATGTCCAAACTTGAAGATTTTCTCTGCTATGTGCGCCTTCAAGAAAAACACCAACTATTGTCTTGGCTTCAGTATTGTTATTGTTATCCTCTTGTTCAGGGTTCAGGTTGCTGTTCTAAGCTTAGTTGAGCCTAGCTTAGTTTAGAAATTTGTACAACATGCGCGGCATGTATTTCTCATAACTCACACACTCACCACCAGTCAACCAGCCAACCAACTTAAGTTTGGTCACCACCATTGTCTATCTAAGCCTTACCCAAAGTGATTTGGCAAAATGGACTAAGAATGGTTCAATGGTTCTGCTTTCGCATGCTTTGTGTAAAAAACTATCTCTCACTCTTTAAATGTTGGTGTTGAAATCATTTGTAGTGCGCAAATTTTTATAGCATAGTTCAATGTTTGATATATGCGCAAAGTGTGAAAATATTTTATCAAAATTGCGTGGAGAAAAATTTATGGCAAGAAATGGATGGCTAAAAAAAGAGCGATTGTTATCGATTTGTTGTTTTGATTGAAGTTTATTGAGCAAAGTGGAAATTTGTCAGAATTATAAATAGAAAATAAAATTGCCATAAAGTTGTGATTTCGAATTTTTAGAATGTTAAATTTGAAATTATAATTTACATTCGAAATACAATAGTTTATATTTAAAGATTTATAGAAATTTTTGGATTGTATAGATTTAACAAATTAAAATTAACTATACAAAAAATTTACTTTATAAACAATAATAAAAATATCTTAACAACTCAAAATATGTATCACCATAATTTGTATTTTAGAAAACGCCTTTCTTAGTGATATTAATTTAAAGAAAATGACTACCAAAACTCTCCATCACTTTTGGAAGATTATGGAAATATTACTGTACTAGAAACAGTTTGAAAGGAACATTTCGTTGCTTTTATATCAGTAATTCTATTATCCTTGGCTGTCAACTGAGTTTTGTTGACGAGATATGTAGCAGCAGACAAAGATTCATGTAAAACCCTAAAAAAAAATTTACTTTAAATGATGATTGGCACCCTTACACTTGCAAAAAACAGTGATTTCAAAGTTTAAAAAACTAATTAGCATTATTCTAAAAATAGCTTTGAAAAAATAGGCAATAATATTTGCATTACATTTATAAAAATTATTAATTAGCGATTACCAATTGCTTCGATCGATGGTTCACTTTTTTTTTTATCAACATTTTCATTTCTTTTCAAGATCTTCTAAAAATTATAACTAAAACTAACCTGTGTGCCATTAATGCTGGGGTACTCCAAGGAACCATATTAGGCACCACTCTTTATACAATATATACTGCTGATATTTTACAGACGACACAGCAAAAAATAATCGTATCGATTGAAAGCAGTGTAGTTGCATCTCTGCACCTGCAAGATTGACTTTTCATGGCAAAAAAATTACTAAAACAATGGAAAATAGTGTAAACTAACAAAAATCAGTTCACACAATATTTACCTTACAGCAAGGAAACTGTCCACCAGTAATATTGAACAGTTCCAAGGCAATACCGTCCAATATCAGATAAAAATGATAAGTAGAAAAATGTACGGGTTCCATGAACGTCGGTCTCAAGTTAGTTCGACTCTACAAGGTATGGTAGTTCTGAAACTGACAGACTGTGAGGAACGACAAGTAACTGCAACACTGAGATACTGCTAAGATATCAGTGTGTCGCACTACGTACTTACAATAGTAAGTGCTCCTTGGTATATGACCAAATTTGAAATATACAAAGACTTGAAAGTGTCATTCGTTGAGGCTGAAATAAGTGGATTTTCTGATAGATATCTTAATAGATTACATAATCTAACCAAGTTCATTAGACAACAGTGTGAATGTCAAAAACCTGGTACGGATTCAAGTAATTGATCTTACAAGTAGAATAGAGAATAGATTAGATTGTAAGTTATATGTCTAGCATTATATTGGAACCTCATCAATCCTGTGATGTAAGAATGCTATTAACAAAATTTGTTGATTGTCAAGATGATGATGAATTTCATTTAGAAACATAAATTTGCACGTTGTCATCATCTTTAATAACAATAATATACATTATTATGTCGTTATTTAAATAAAATAAATATTCAGATTTTCAAATGAATACATTAAAAGACATTTTGCATATTCATTTCACAATAATCAAATAAAATTTCGCATTCAAAATAAATAAAAAAAATTTGAAAATAAAAGTTAGTACTTAAAAGATAAAATTGAAATAATTTTTTTTTGTTTTCTTTAAACAAAATACTTAAAATGAAATTTCTTAAGATTTACATTCTTCTTAATTAGGGAGAAAGTTCAAAACGTTAATGAATGAAAAATCTTCAATGCAATCAAGGCAGGCAAACAGACATACGTACGTTAATTTGTATGCGGGTGTGTGCTTTCTAACACCGCTAATTATGACTTATTTTAATAGAAAATCATATTTGTAGAGCACTGAGTGAGTGATTTATTGCGAACGATTCAAAGAATTCGAAAAAAAAACCTAAATTCAGTCAAAATAAAAATAATAATAACAAATTTAAGGTTTGAACGTCATAAGTATGCAAACAACGCCCAATTATATAACGAGCCATGGCCATAATCATTATCATCAACATTACCGTCATTATCTTAATCATCATCATCATAATCATCATTAAGGTTAAACAACGAAATTTTAAACTTCAGGTGAAATTTCTGCGTAAACTGTCAAAACCATCATCATCCAATCAAAAAAACTAATCCGGCGCCATGCAGTCAGTCGGGCAGACTTTGAGCAAGCAATCGAAAGAAGATAGAAGACTTGATTTGAAGTGCTTCACTATTTTTGAATTGGCTTTTAGTGAAGTGTGGTGGAATAGTGTGAAGCAAGGTGGAGTGGACCAGAATGGCAGGGCGTGTTATAGTATGGATTCATAGCGACGACATCGGCTAATGATGCGACACATTTGCTAATTTCTATTGAAGGCGTTCGTTGTTTCGCATCAATGATGTTGATCACAAAAAAGAAAAAAAAAAACATAATAATAATGCTGGCGGCATTGTAATCAATAATATGAAAACAATGATCATAATGTTAAAACTGATGATAATAGTAAAGATGAAGATGGTGATGATGATGATGATGTGATGTTTCTATATGCCAGAGTCAGGTCAATACAAAAGCAAACAGGTCTCAAGTGTCTTGGCCCGTTTCGATCTCTTACGAATTGTTTATTTTCATTTGCGTTAACACCCCCAGTTGTGGCGCTTTCTTTATTTCTTTCTTTTGAATTGATTTTCATTATATTTTTGCTGTATGAAGGTGCAAATGAGAGCAGCGAATATTACAAAAATATTAAATTGTATTAATTAAAAACACGAGGTAAACTTTACTTATTTATTTTTTTTTGTTGGGGTTTTTGCTTTTTTATGTTAATTATTTCGAGATACATTTCAAAGAAGAAGTACCGAGGAGTTTAAAGCATTAAGAAAGTGTGTATAATTGGCCACAGACCTACTAAATTGTCATTCAACCAAACTCTTATTCATTCAATCAGTCAGTCAGTCAGTCAGTCAGCCAAATACATAGATACTCACTCAGTCAGACAGTCAGTTGTTCGATTTGATTCATTTCTGTAAAGCAATCACTGACACCAGCAACAAATAATATCATCTTTCAAATTGTAACTTTGAATTTCGTCTGATTTATGATTTGCAAAATCATTCAGATGGATTCAGATATTTGTGTTTTTTTTATTTTTTATTTTTTTTTTATTTTCAATTTTGACTTCGATCTTCTTTGTTCGATATTTGGTTATTTTATTTTATGTTTGGTTTTGTTTTGTTTTGTTGTTGTAGTATGTTTTGTTTTATCTTTTGTTTAAACGTTACTTGACTTTTGAACTTTTCACCCACAATTTCATTTCTTCAATGAAGACGAAGACAACGTGTGCTGCTGCTGCTGCTGTTGTTGTTGTTGCTGTTGCTGTTCTTCTTTCTTACGTTTAATATGAACTTATAAGGAAATATCATAGACGAAAATGGACATTTGTCGACATTTCCTTAAATGTTAAGTGAAATTTCAGTATGAGACAGCTTGGCTGGCTGAGCCCAGCCATGCAACGCTCCTTACACTTACGACTCCGAGGAGGCTTTGGCTTATTTTGGTTTGTCTCGGCACACGTGAACATTGCTCACGCCTTGAAGCTCTCAATAATTTTTGGTTTCGGCAGCTTTTTATATTTCATTTAAGGGATATTTTTATTTTACTTTTTTTTTTAAAACATTTTGTGTTGTCTAAAAACAAAAAAATAAAATAATATAAAAAAATAAAAGAAAAAGTGGGTTAATTTTGGTTTGAAAAAAAAAAAGAAGAAAAATGTTGCGTATACGTAAATGAAAAATTCCTATACATACAATATTTTATTCACACCTTTTTATACAATTCTTAAATTTTGTCTCTTCTGTTAAAATTTCTGTTCCCAACAATACAATGCGCAACGATGGAAACATACTTACGAGGAAAAATTCCCAATTCGAAAGTTACCGAGTACATAAATTATCAATATTTTCATATCAATGTCTGTGTCATGGCTTTAACCATTTAAGCCAAAACTGCCCATTGTTTGCCGCATCAACATAACAATGACAACTAACAAACGGTAGCAACATCAGTAACAAGTGTCCAATAGACCAAGTGCAACAACAGTAGCAACAATGATGACGACGTCTATGATGATGATGATGATGATGATGACAACAACAAAAATAACAACCACAACAACAATGACAGCAATAAAAACATGAAAATGTGGGAAAAACTCAACTCAATACTACAATAACAACTGACTGACTGAGTGAAACGAACAAAATACATACAACATAAGTAATTCTCATAAATGTAGAAAATGGCTGAAGGAGCAAAACCAAGGAAAATATGTATGTATGTCTACAACGATCGCCAAGAAATCGTGTGGCAACACTTAAAGTACAACAACAATACAAAAATAAACAGAGAATCACACATTAGCACTAATAGTAGGAGAAAGAAGGGAGTAGACGAAGTCCAAGTCGAAGTCCAAAACCAAGTGCAACGCAGTATTATGACATAGAGTTAGCACGTTTTGTTTAAGAAATTCCTACCTTGGCATTGCGACAGAACACAGTCAAATCAGAGACAGCAGGAAGGGAATAGAATAGAGTAGAGATCTACGAAAAATTGACACTTAACTTGGCCAAAAGCGTTGTTATTGTTGCTTTGCCTCTAAATGCTAAACGTGACTAAGTACATTAAAAGCTTAAAGGAAGCCTCTGTATTTGCATGACTCAATGCATTTTCTAAAAAAAAGAAGTTTCAAGAAAGATGCGTTATGTTTTTGGCCATGTTTAACGATGCGAATGGAATAAATACTAAACGACAATGGCAACACTAACAACAACACTATTCACAACAGTAGAAACGCATCCCTGCTGTCAACAGACTTAAGTCAGTTAAGGACGAAAGCACGATTGTTTCTTTTTTTTTTTTGTTTGCTGATTTAAAACAATAAAAATATGAAGAGACTCTCTCATCGATTTTGAATCGCATTCAAATCGTGTAAAGTCAATGTTAATGTGCAACACATAACAAACGAAGAGAAATAATCTCAATATAAAAGTAAAGTTTAATAAATTTGGTTTCAAAATATTTTAGATACACTTCCCTTCCTCTCATAATTTTAATCAATTTATTAACACTAAATGTTCTAAAACAGTCCCCGTCGCCTCTGTCTGTCTGCCTGTACGCAATGAAGTTAAACACTACTGAAAAAGCTTTCATACGATTTTCATCAATGAACGGAGTGATTTATCCAGAAGGTTTTAGGAAAAGAGAAAAATCGGATGCATATCATAACAAAGAAATGATTTGATTGTTGTGTCATATCATTATTATTATTATTGTCATTATCATATGAAATTGCTCACCATCTTCATTGTGACAATTACTCTACTATACTCTCTGAAGTCTCTGATACCTGAAAGTTAAATGCATTCAATGCAAACATTCCACTAAAATCATAATACATTTCAAATTATTGTAAAGTGAATAAAAATTTGAAAAAAAAAAAACAAAAGAAAAATTCCCCTCCGAAGAACAAATCCATTGTTTTTTAGTTTCTTAGCATAGGATGCAACATCAAAAAAAAAAATCCAGAGGGGGCCTGAAAGTCTCCACCAAAATGAAATTATTGGCTCTGCGTGCGGAGAAAGTGCACGTTTTCCTTGTTAAAAAGCACGAATTGTAATGAAAACAACCTGTTAATCTAAATATCTCACTCGTTTGACTTACATAGTCTTGACTCAGTTCGATTCAGTCATCGAAGAAGACAACAAAATGCGATATTCAATGTTTCTTGTATTGTTGTACTTACTTAGTTGTTACCTTGCTGCGATCTGCATGTTGTTATTTTGTTACTAGTTGCCAGTTGTTATTGTTATACTATATACTTACTTACTACTATACTGAATCCCCATGTATATAGATAGACAAGTCGTGTATATTATAACTAACTGAATATTTGAACAGTTTAACTGCCAATAATAACAAACAAAACGACCAAAACTCCCCAAGTATTGGACTCTTGTGTTCGCTTGACTTTGTTTTGGTTCATTTTGGTAAAGAAATTGAATGGAATGGAATGGAATGGTACGGAAGACCATTGAAACGTGTGCAACGACAACGATGCCACTTTGGTGATCTTATTAAAATATCATATCAGCACGATCGAAATGCCAGCACCCCCTTTCGAATGTCCTATTCATTTGCTTACCTCAACAACCAAAACAACCAAACAACTGAAGCTGCAGCAACAGCAACAGCAGCAGCAATAGCAATTTCAGTTGTTTCAAGTCATAAAATGTTATTTGTACCTGTCATTTGCAAATAGTTTCACTTTAATAATAATAATAATAATGGCAATTTTTGTATTTTTGTTTGCCTTTCAATTTATGTTGTTGGTTGCACTATATGAAATTGGTAAGGTTTATCGATGCAATTGGAATATCATCAAACAAGGATCAGAGTCAACAAATAATCACAAGAAAATAAAAAGAAAACCAAATTGAAGGCAAATAATATAAAGAAAATATTACTATTTGAAAATCACCAATGATCTTTCCATAGGCCTTTTAGAATCTTTTGGTTAGATCTACCTTCTAGGTTCCCAGAATTGTAGTAACAGGTCTTTGAACTGTTTGCTAAAATTCAACAGCAATTTGTTTTCTATAAATTTCAATGTCTGTCCAATCCTTTTACTATTATAATAACTTTATAAAACTACTGCTACCAACCAACTAAATGAGAGCATTTCACTTCTTCATATGCCATTTGCCATCATGACTCGACTTGAAGCAATTATTATTGCTATGTCATAGTAGTTGGAAAGTGAAGTGCCTCAATACATAGTCTATCTGTCTGTTTGTCTGTCTCGCGAATGGTCTCTCAGCTGCTGCCGCATGTACCAACTATTACTATTACTATAACTACTATTTCTTCTTTGCGGTGGCATTCAAATATTATAATCGAAATCACTCTAATGAAGATGAAGATCAGTTCAGCTACTGTCGGTGTAATTGTTCATAGTTTTCATCGTCGACGACTTCGTGGTGAACATTTAAAGTTATAATTGTGATCTATGGCTATTTCTATATAAATAATGGAGAAATCGGCCTTTGGCCTTACTAACTGAGTGAGTGAGTGTCTTAAGACTTGAAGCGTTATTTTGAGTGCACTTCATTTGATGTGTAGAAGATAAATATGTATGTACATATGTATGTATATTCGCCCTCAACTTTTCCTTCTAGACTTGTCGAACAACAGCAGCAGGTTGTCTTACTTGGGTTGGCTGTCTGTCTCTCTGTCTGTGTGTCTTTCTGGAAATCTGTCTGATCGCGTGCTTTTGTTTAACGATTTAACATTTTTTGAATATTTAGCAAAGTTGTATGAATATTGGGAGTAGGGCAAGTCATAAGTACAAAGGCATATTGTAGAAAGGCAATTAATCATTGTGTAGCAAGATTTTTTCTTAAAAGACAAATAGACAGGTATATAGATACAGATACATAGAATGGAGTAAAGACTTCGGTGTGAGTTTTATTAAAAATAAAAACAGTTAAAATCGTGAAGCTACAAATGAATCTGGTCAAGAAGATTTTTTTTTTTTTGTAAATTGTGTAGTATTTGTAGCTTTCTCATTGAGATTGTGATTGTTTAGATAGAATAGTAGATACAAATCTTTCACATTGATATTTTATATTTCATTTGCTATGGTTTGTTCAATGAGATTTATTATATCATACACATATGCGAATGAAATCATAATTCGGCAAGCTTTCCTTTTAGTTTGGTTTCCATGAAGGATACAGAGATGATTCAATAATCACTTTTCAACATAATCTCCACCTTGACCATACACTTAACCAAACAATAATCTTCTTAAGACTTTATAAATAGAAGTATTTGCCTTGTTATTTGAGCCACTTTCCCACATATATTATTGACCACTTCGTTACGTCTAAACTTTGTTCCATGTAATTAATAATTTCTTAAGAGGCCAAAGTAAAAATGCCAAATTAGAGTTATGAAAGTTCAATACTTTTCCTATAAACTGTTTCTGTTTCTATTAAACTAGATATCCGGGTGGATGTTGTCCTGCATCTCCTTCCCAAAAATCTTGTGGATACTGATTGGTTTTCTCTTTTCCTAAACTTTTCTTATGAATCATTCGGTGCATTGGTGAAAACCGTGTAAAAATCCGTTTGGTAGTTTATGAATTTATCGCATTCAGACAACCAGATGCCTCAATTATTATTGAATGACTCACGTAAATATGTACTGTTGCTCTAAATTTCAGGACTACTTTTTCTTTTCTTTTCTTTTCTTTTCTTTTCTTTTCTTTTCTTTTCTCTTCATTTCATATTCATAAAATCATTTAAACAAAATTTATTACTCTAACATACATAAAATCTTTTACTATGCCTTTCAATTTCTTCCTTTATCCTCTTCCCATAGTTTATAATTTAAGCTCATCACTCGAGTAGTTTAGTTTTTAAATCTCTGGCAATTGTTCACTACTAATTTACAGGACAAGATCACTTTTGTTAAACTGACAGGCTCATTTATTGGACAAAATTAAGTGTTTACATAGTCAGATAGACATAGAGACAAAACGACATATAGACAAAAAGACAGACAGACAGATATCCAAGTCAAGCAACTGATATTTTCTATTTGTTCCCAGATTAAATGAACACGATAAACTTTTTCAAAAAACCGAAACAAAAAAAACTCTCATCACGACAAACTTTTGGTTCGCTACAGTTAGGAAAGGTTCGGTTTGGTTTGGTTCGGTTCGGTTCAATTCATTGGGGCAGCAGTAGCTTCATCACTAGTTCTGCCGCGATCACCAACATTAAATGAGTATGAGCCAAATCTTGCGATTTAAAAGAGTGAATGAGCACTGAATTTAGCCAAGTTAACAAATTGTTCCTTTATTGCCAACGTCTCACTTAAATGAAATGAACAAACGAACGAACGGTTATAACTCTGATAGATAGCTTCAGTTCCAGCTCTAGCTCCGGTTGGCGGCTGATTTGATGCGCTGCCGTAGCCGCTACCAAAACGAAATTCAAGCAACACGGCATTAGGATAACTATCAAAGCTACAATGGTAAAGTTGGTTAGAGACCCTTAAGTTTGCCGCCGTCGATAGACGACGCTCGCTTTTGCTTTTGCCTTTGCTGGTACTGATGCGGCTGCTGCTGCTGTTGGTGATCCTGACTTAAAGATTTGAGCTATAAAAGAAAAACGCAAACTTGCGGCAACCTGCAATGGAAAAAACTGCAAATTGTGGCAAGCAACTTTGGGACATTACCTCAGGGCCTCTGCCACGTAGCGTCTCGTCGCATGATCAGCTTCTCGTCGTCTTCATCATCAGCATCAGCATCAGCATCGTCATCATCATCATCATTACCATCCATGTTGTTTTAGTTAGTGTCTGTAACGGCGGCGACGGTGGCGGCGATCTCAGTCAGTTGATCTTGTCGGCGCGCATGAGCAATAAACAAACACGCCATGTTACCATTTTCACTCAGTCTCACAACTATACAGCTTCAGTTCTCTTCATACCCCAAAACTGTATTGGTAAGCGCATCACCATTGACTTTCATCTGGTGTCAGTGGGAGTTACGCCAAGCGAGTGAAATGAAATAATAATTATTATTAACTATTATGATGTGCGCCCATTTCAACTCCTCTTCCTGCTCTTGCATCTTCATCTGGTACTTTAGTTGCTGTTACTGCTGCTGCTGTTTGATTGTTTATGACCTCAAGTAGTGTCGTGCCGCGGCGAAAAGGTCATCATTACCTCTAGTGTTCACTCACTCACTGGATTCACTCATTTATTACTTAGTTTTGAATTTGATTTGAAGGCGTTTAATTTAAGCTGTAATTTTGAACTTCTGTTTGTAGCTTAAAAAATAACTTTAACTTGTACGAGTATTGTACATCAAAATGATCTTTTTGTATAGATTTTTTGCTATTACTATTATTGCAGTTGATTTCGGTTGATTTTATGATGTTTTAATTTGTTACACGAAGTCGTAAATTTTCACTTAATCTTGACTGGGGTCTTTTACATAGCCAGTGAGTTAGTGAGTGAGTGACTCGTTCTCATGATTGCATGACAAATTAAAACAGGTTAAAAAATCGATTTCTTAAAGAAGATTTAAACTTAAGTTTGACTACTATTCTTTGATCATGTTAAAGGGACTGCAGATTTTGTGTTAAAGATAATTTATTTGGGAAGAGGT
This sequence comes from Amiota mariae, assembly GCA_035041805.1. Lineage (NCBI taxonomy): Eukaryota > Metazoa > Arthropoda > Insecta > Diptera > Drosophilidae > Amiota > Amiota mariae. The sequence goes on along the minus strand of JAWNKV010000216.1, from coordinate 337,078 downwards.
CAATTGGCAATCCTTAAATGATCTTTAATATAAAATGTTTTTTCTGTTGGGTACAATAAACAATTCTATTTTAAAAAGTCAATTTAATTCATTAAAAATAAAATGTTTATTAAACAAATTGTGCCAAATTGCTAAATAAATGTTAAAAGCCATGAAAATTTCCCATTGCCAATGTAAATTAAATATAATACAATTTTATAGCCACTTGGCTACTTACTTACTTTATTGAGCTACAATATTATTTCAACAATACAAAATAATAACAACAATACAACAAATAAATAATATTGTAATAATATAAAAGTAAATTGCTACAAAAAAAAAAAAAAAGTTTTGCTTTATTGTTCAATGGAAAATTGCAGTGATAATGTGCAATAATGACTTATTTGTTTAGGAAAATTGCTCGAGTTCATTGAAAAGAAAAAAAAAAAAAAGAAAAAAAAATGCAACAAATTTTTCTATATAAAAATAACGAGCTAAGTGACTTTAGCATCACATCAAATTGAGCTTTTGAGTTTGGATAAAATGATGTATAATTTTCTATATATTTTACTTTTAATACATTTTGTAAATGCTGGGTCAGAGGATGTGGCTCAGATCATGCAGGATATGGAAATTGTACCAGATATAATACCCATTGGTCCTGAAACATTATTACAGGTAAGGAAATCTTTCCTTTTTAATTTAAATCATCATCTTCTTTTGATTTCCTTCTACTAGGTTAAATATCCAAATGATGTCACAATTCAACCGGGTTTGGAATACACGCCCACCCAAACTCAAAGTGTACCCCAACTTAGCTGGCCCACCGAACCTGATACTTATTATACTTTGGTCATGACAAATGTTGATTCACCTATACGTGGTAATGCCTATTGGCGTGAAATGTTGCATTGGCTTGTTGTCAACATACCGGGAACATCAATTGATCAAGGCGAAGAGCTTTGTCCTTATTTTGGTGCTGGTCCTATACCATATGCTGGTATATTACGTTATATTTTATTAATCTATAAACAACCAGGACTTTTGGATGTATCTGCGGAACCTCATCTAACAAATACCAATATTGCTGGACATAAGAATTTTACTACAAGTAAATTTGCTGATAAATATGATTTAAAAATACCAATTGCTGGCAATACTTTTGAGGCACGTTTCGATGAGAAAACCAGAGATATCTATAAACAATTCAACATAGATGTTAGTTGGTAAGAAATTTACCAAATCCTATTTAATACAATATGTGTATATCATATAATCATATCAAATCAAATCAAGCACTTGGCATGAGACAAAGTTATAGTTACTTTGTTGGGGATCCCGTCACTTGACTTTTACTTTCTTTTTGACTTGTTACACATCTTCTTCTTATTAATAATCCTTTCTTTGAAAAGAGAAATAAACAAATAAAAAAAAAAAAAAAAATAATACTTTTGAAAAACTTTTCCGCCTTTGTGCACTCACTCGCTTTTTACCATCATGATTTATTGTCATTTTCATTTTGACTTAAAGGAATTCATTCATTCATTCGTTTGTTCGTTTCTCAATATGAAGCAATAAATTTTATTGTTTTTCTTCGATTTTTTTTAAATTTTATTATCATTAAATATATAAATATTTTATTTTATATTTAAACATATTATTGGGGAAGAAAAGAGTTATTCGAAAATACTTTTTTCCTTCACTTCTTTCATCAAAATAATGTAAGGTAAAACTGACTTTATTCGCTCGTGGAGGTCAAGGGTTAAAATGTGGGAGTCACGATTTTTTGACTGTGCGCGCGACTCTTGCATGAAATAAAGTTAACAAAACACAAAAATATCAAATCAAGTACCGTTTATTCTACACACATACACAGACTAACTTACTTAGAAGAGACAATGGGCCTGTGTAGACAGACGGGTGAGTATCTTCATTGGTCATGCGGTGTGGGTCTCTGAAGGCTTTTGTCCGCCTTAGTTTTGGACGCATTCTATCTTCACTCCCCTGCTTTCTTAGTTTGTTGGTTCCCTTAATTTTTTTGTTTTGTTTTTTGTTTTCTTGACATTTCTCTATAAGAATGGATGGAGGCTACCTTCCTACCAACCACAAGTCCACAAGTTAAAAAAGAGATTTGCTTTGGCTTTGACTTGGGTTTGGGTTTGGGTTTGGGGAGGTGGATTTATCAATAAATTATTGAGCCATTATTGTTATTACAATTTCTTTATAATGTTGGCAGCGTGCGCTTTAAGTTTTGACCATTTGTTGTCTGGTCGCTGGGTTACCTTGGTTTATCATGTGCACAATGGAGTTCAGGTCGCGGCCGGTCGTTGGTCGTTCGACGGTCTGTCGTCTTTGACTTTACTGCATGTTGTATGTTGCATTTGATGCTGCTGCTGCTTCGGCAGGTTCATGATGTATGCATTAAAAAAAGAGATTTTTTCCAAGTATGTTTTCGTTTGACTTTTATTATATTATTATTATTGTATTATTGTATTTTGTTGTTTGGTTGTGGCAAGACAAGTTGCATTTGGTTAAGGTTGTTGATTTTGTTTGGGGTTTGCTTTTGTTACTATACTGTGATTATTATTGGTTAAATAGTAATTTTTTATTGTTGTATATTTACCATTTTGATTTCTGTTTTATTTTTCTTTCTTAAATATTTTAAATAGTTTAATGAGTTTTAATTGGATTTCCATTTTTTTTTTGGAAAGTTGCATTGCGTCGTGTTCATAATGAGTGAATTGATAAGCAAACCTTCATATAACAAAAAAATTATATTATAGTAACAATAGAGTAATTTTTCCTTTTACTAGTTTAGAGAAAGTCATGTTTGAAGTTGTTGATCAGACAATAGAATAATAGAAGAAAGAATGAATTGATTGTATGATTTGGGTACCTACAATTACTTGAATCTTTGATCTGTCAGACAGATCAAAGACAAATTATAATCAAAAAATTAAATTACAATATTTCAGGAAAACAAAAGCAGGTTACTTTATCATTTCGCATTGTTCTGTCATAAACCGTTAAAAGACACACTTATGCCAACTAGGAAATTAATGAAAAGACAACATGCTTAATTCATTAAGTTGAATAAGGAACAAAAAAGAAAAAAAAGCAAACAAGGTATCACTGATAAGAAAAACAGAGCCAAAAATTCGAGTTGCAAATCAAAGCTTGACTCAAAACTGTCTCCAGAAGAACAGAATATAGAGAACAAACAGCCATAACTTTTGGCATTGCCTTGCCAACAAGCCAACAAACCACACACAAAGTATCTGAGTTGAGCAGCAACAGAACCGGCTTCAGGTTATTTGTCTGACAAATATAACTCATACGCCAGCTTGGCCGGCATAAGAATAAAAATAAAAACAAATTTAGGGCATGAATCATACAAGAAATTCCTTTAACCAGCAATCAGAGAATAACAGAGAAGAGAAGAGAAGTAAGGTGTTAGAGAGTATTTCAATCAGAACAACAACATGCACCGGTGTTCCTTCCTTGCAGCGTGCATGCACTGACCGTTCGACAAATGGACCGACCGATCATTGATCTTACTAACTGACTTACATACATTGAAAGAATGGTAAAGGGGAGTATTGCACTGCAGAAGGAGTCTGGCTTAATCAAAACATGTCGACGATTTGGCTTTTGACATTCTTTGTTTCTTTTTTTCTTTCTGTATTTCTTGTGTTGAATGTTCTTTGCATGTTAACATTTTATTAGTCATAACTACGGCGGCAGCAAAAACAACAATAATAATGAGAGCATGCAATAAGCCAAGCCAAGCCAAGCCAAGCCAAGTCAAGTCATCGATGCCATCAGTAAGACATAAAAGACCTTTAGTCTTTAGTCTTTATAAGCTGTTGCACTGACTCTGCCTTTGACTCTGACTGTTTATTATGGAATTCGATAACCTAAAAATATTAAATGATTACCGTATTCATGGCTTATTAGAAATTCTTTATTGTTTCAATTGGAAATTTTCTTCGGAAAGCTATTAAGGTCAGTCAACTACTACTGCTTAGGTGCTCATTTCCATCACCATAGAATAATTCAAGTGAAATTTAATGAGTCAAAGTTAAGAGTTCAGTTCAATCGCATCAAATGCAGTTTCAAATACACGTACAATGCAAGTCAATCAAAAAATTTGTTTATGGAAAAAAAATCATTTAATGGACTTGTCAATAACTTTCTTGCCGCCATTAATTATATTTAAGCGGATTTCAATGTTGATCTCGCCACCAAAATAAAAAACATCACAGCCACATTTAACCTGTTATTGTGTTGGGTTTGAGCAATCCAATTGTCTACCGCATGACTTAATACAATCAAAAACAATCAAATCAAAGGTATAAAAATTAAAGTATGTATCTCATCCCACCCCGCTCAGAAATAAAAAAGTCAAAAATAATCCGTGACGAAATCATTCTTATGTGGGAAATATCGCTTTGAATGCGACCGACAGACAAGTGAGTTTTTATGTCCAGCGGCAGAACAAAAACAAATCCAAAAATATTTCATTACTGTCTGACTGGCAATCAATACATGTAAATATCTGTCTAATAATAAAATAGTACTATGTACAAGTATTCAAATATTGTAGATCTTTCCTTGAGTTGTGTTGCGTTGTGTCACAGAAGTTTGTCGGTCACTCAAAGCTTGAGACATGTTCCTCGGATTATCTTGAAAGCATTTGCTCAATATGTATTAATTTTAATCCTTTTCCACTCATTATTTTTATTTTGTTCATTCATTCATCAAAGAAAAGATTTCTTTGTCTCAAATTCATGGATTGTAATATTTAATATTTAATATTTTTTTTTTAAATGTTCTATTTTTTTTTAACCAAAAATGTTTTTTTTTCTCAATTTATTTTTTAATTGGCGGTGACATGTGTTTGTTGCGCCCCTCATCCTCAATCAAACACTAATCCTTAGCTGTATGTTTTTTTGTTTCTTTATTGTTCATTCAAGTGTGTTGTTGCATGAGGAAGTGTCAAGCTTTGAGATTAATTTTTATTAGATTTCTCTTTTTCAAAAATAAAAGCGGGAGACATCAAAACCAAACCAAACCAAAGCAAATCAAAATAATCTAAGGTGGAGGGATAAAAAAAAAAAAAAATACAATTGAAAAAAGTTTCTTATAATGAAAAATTAAAAAAAGGTTTATTTGGCCCAAGACCAATCGACAAGTGATTGAATGTTTTATAGGTCAATTATTTTGAGTGAACTTACATAAGTCAACACTGTTGAAGTCCAATGAAGCAAAACTGAATTGAATTCTAGGTAGTTGAATCGAGATTAACAAAAGATTCTAAATAATTTGTAGAGCTATGTTCAAATCTTGGCAAAGTTCAATGGATAAAACCCTATGAAGTCCTCTCTAAATTTTTTTCTGACAAACATCCTCCTAACCCATCCCATACTTGTTTTTGAAGTATTTATCTTTGTTTCTGATGAATTCTATTTACATTTACAATAAAAGGGAGTATCTCGGTTTATTGATTATGTAATGTGTTAAAGATGAAAAAGATTCTTTTTTTGTTGTCATTATAAATTCTCCAGTTTGAAAGCTCACTGCAGTTGGTCATTGATTTCGGAGGAGTCTCCAATATTTCCTTTGTGAAACTTTTGTGGATCACATTTACTGTAACTGGCATTTGTTGTAAATAAATAAATAAATAATAACCAACATAATAATAAAACGATATTAACTAAATGTGTAGTGATCTCCTCCAACAATATTCTTTTCCCTCCTTAAGCTTTGATTGGATAATCGGTTGAATTCAACAATAAAGCCCTTAATCCATTGTCACGTTCAAATTGCCTTCAAGTGGCAACACCAAACCATTTGGAACATATTTTTTCACAAAAATGTTTAGCAAGGTTCACCATTTTATCATGGAATGATGTACGATTCAAATAGCGCTACCAAACCATAATCACTGACTTTTTGAAGCATACATGAACTTCGAAACGAGTGGCGCAACGTTCTTAGCAAGTTGAGAAACAAGAGGAGGCTTTTGGTATGTACAAATCCCTGACCATATAATTTGTACACTCAAACGTGTAAAGAATAACAACGTGAATTGCGCGAACGAGCTGAATTGATTTTTGATTATTTTAAACGTTTATTCAGAGTGAATCAGCTGTTTTTTTATTCAGAAATGTAAACAAACAATTCAAAATGCAGACTTGCCAATTCATAACAAATTCACAAAGTTGGCAGCCCTCAGTAAAAGCGGGTTAACCTAATCAATTATCGATTAAAGTTTAAAGCATGGCTTCAAATAGTATTCAATATCTCTTATGTGACTGCTCTGCTCTTTTTAGAAGACGTACACGTATTCTCGGAAAACCGTTTGGGCAGTTTGGCAAAGGTGCCACTAGGAGACCTAGCTCTGTTCGCGGAATCTTCAGATTGGTTTTATAAGCTGAGGGAGACCTCTAAGACCAACTGCCAGATGTTCACCATAATCAGGCATCACAATGGGCTGTAAGGCTTCTGGGTGAACTCGCGTGTAGTGCGAGCGGGTTGTCTAACCTAACCTAATCTATAGGTTTAACTAATGCATCTCACTTGCTTACCTAAGTTTTCTTTCGATTTTTCGGCTGTTCCTTTGGAGTTTTCCGAATATTTCTTTTCCTGAAGTTTCCTCTTGACTCACTCCATCTATTGGTGAAAACCGTATAAAAATCAAACAGACAGATAGACTCGGCGTGGAACTTTGTTTTATAATAAGTGCGCTGATTATAAGTTTTTACTAATTTTGATAAAAAACATGGCTAAATATTCTTCTACAACATGATTTTGATGGTTTTATCGTGAGTAAAGCAATTTATAGTTTTCTTAGACAAAATTTCTGTTCAAATATTGTATTAAATTCATGAACTACGAGTTTACATTTGCATTTAACGAATTTTTGTTTAGTTTTACTATTATCTTAGGTGAATCTCTTAAAATAATCTCGTAAAGCAAGTTTTTGTCCATCCTTTAAATGCTTTTAGCTAAATTTTATTATGTATTTACACTACAATATTTATTATATTTTCGCTTGTTTTTGAAAATTTTATGACGCATTTACAATTTCATGTTGCATTTACTTAACGTGCAACAAACAAATTGTATAAGCGCACGAAAAATAGTTAAACAGGCAACATTAGTGTAGCGTTAAAACGCATTAAAAAAAATTAAAGATAATAAAAACAAAAATAAAAACAATAATAACAATAAAATGACTAACAATATACCAATATTTATACTCGTATATACAAATATAAAAAAGTTCTGCATGCAACACTGTCCATGTCTATGTCCCCTCCTTCAAGCCCCTGTCCAATGTGGTGTTGCTTGACTTTTGTTACAGTTTTCATGGTTTTTTGCTTTCAGTCTCGAACGTCATGCGTCTCCCATTAATAATGTTAAAGAGCAAAAAAAAAAAAAAAAAAAATATTGAAAAATTTGTCACAATTTATGTCATAACGATTGCGTGTCCATAATAACGCCGTGACGTAGCAGCATTTGTTGGTGCGGAATGGTAACATAAGCCAAATGAAGTCAACTACAATAGTAAACTGAACTGAAGCCGGCCTGCATCAAACTTCAAAAATTGTTGAACACAAAACAGCGGCGGCGTCAATGGCGTTGATATCTTTTTGGTGCACTTGGCGATAAATTAAAATTGACCATGTTTGTTGCTTTGTTGCAATTTGTTGGTGTTGCCGTCGCGACGCTGCTTCTGCTATTGCCAACTTTTTATTGGTGCCGTTGTTATTACTAGTATTTGTTGTCAACGTCATCATCATTGTCCATAACATAAGCCGTTATTGTTGTTTGTTATCGTTACAGCGAAGTAGAGTCATTAACTGCTTCCTTCACAATTAGTTCAGGATTTTTACCGGCGACACTTTGATCTATTTACCAGTGATTTTAAGCTCTCCCCCTTTTCATATGCAGATGTGCGTGATTGAGTGATTGCGCCATGTGCATAAAAAGCTCACTTTTCGCGCTTACATATTTGTTAATATTGGTAGCCTATTGATAAGAAGGAGCATACTACGATTATATAGAATTTAGATCTTAGTGAAAGTCAACAGTTCCAACAAAATTGATGGTTTTTAATAATAAAGGGACTTTTGTGATTGATAGTTATTATTTATTTTATCATTTGTATGAAAAATAAATTTAGTTTTCGAATTGATAATTTTTCGAGGTCTTGCACTTTGCATAACTTTCTCTCTAATTTCCACAAACTTTTCTAAATGACAATATAATCAACATAAAATATTATACAAAATTTGATCATTTTGAACTACTTGACATGTTATTTACCACCACTGAGTCAGCCATAATTTTGGCTTTATAACGCCTGTGTTAGCTCTATGAAGAATGGATTCATACTATTAAAGTTGTTCCTGGAGTTGATGATTCTGTGAATCTTAATCGTGAGAACGTTGCTAATATTGTTTTGGGCAACATCAAGATTCTGATGAAGTTCGTTAGTTGCCACCCAAAGAATTAAAATATAAGAGAGAGGCAAGATTTCTTGAGGGAATTGTCCACTCTGATCTATTTCATAGTTTTTGGTAAAGTATCTCCTCTATTCCTTCTGTTAGGCAAATCTTTATTGAATGTATTTCAGATTGAAATCCTGAGTTCTCTACTAATTAGCGCCTCCCGGGGGTTTTTTCAATGTTCGCTTTAAAACCATTCGTATACCAGACATGGGAATCACAAATGGTTTGTTTTTGTTCTAATTCTTTCCAGGTTGCTCCATCCAAAGAAATGTTGGAAGTTAAATTTAGTCAGACAGAGGTCGCTTAAGATAAAGTTGGTTTTGCTCAGACTAAGTTCATACCATTCTCATTTCTACTGGGCTAGTTTGCAATCTAGTAGCCAGCAAAATCACCATCTGCTAGTAATTTCGTCTAATGTAATAATGTTAAAAATAAGCAGACTGTAAACACTTTACCTAGAAAAGTTGAGAGCCGTGGTGGTCTCACTGACACAAATTCTCTCTTAGTTTCAAGGTGAGTTAGCATTGAGGCAGCTGCGAATATTTCAGTTGTCTACAAAACTGCGTGACTACTGAGCAAGTGAAGAGCTTTATGTGTCATCGTTACTAGCTCATCCGTTTCTAAACTCGTTACTTTGCAGCTTACAAACTGATCCAAAGGAAATCAGTCTTAAGAAAGGCTGAGACCAGCGCCGGCCCTGGGGTAGAGCGAGAGGAGCGGCCGCTCTAGACGCCAGATGGTAAGGGGCGCCAAGAAGCCAAATACGAAAAACAACATAACGCATTTGATATCATGTTTTCCTATCAAAGGGAGCCGAAAGATAATCCAGCTTTACCCTGATGAAGGGCTAGGGCTGGTGTGACATTTGTATATTTATCTTTTCAAACCAAGTCTACGAAAAAATACAATGATTTATCTTAGACGTTCCTTCTTCTCTTTGTAAAAAACCAAAAGCGAACCGTTGGCATCTTTCACGACTTTGAAACGAACACCGGGGATATCATCGACAGCGTGACCTTTATGACCGAAACCGGCGACCAAAATTTCATTGTTTTCTTCAGAATTAGGCTGTTTGGCTTCAACGCCAACCTTCTAAAGCACAATACTATTAGCATGAGAGGCACCACCGAAAGGATTGGCTTTCCATCTTGCGCCCAAATGGCTTTTTTGTAGTCTTTATCGGCCCAAAAGATGGTTCACGAGCTTCCTGGCGGTGCGAAGACCTCTTGGTTTGCCCATAATTTCCAAACTATCTCAAGCTATGGCGGAACTCTAATAATTTTTGATTTGGTATAATTTAGTGTAAGCGCAGAATAGGCAGTATTGCTCTAGAGACAGCTGTATCCATTGACATCTTTGGTTGAAGTCCCCAGTTATTACCCAATAATGTATTGCTGTTTCATATTGGCCCTGGCTTTATTATTGGGAAGTGACTGTTTCAAAGCAATTTCTCATCAAGTGTGTTGGGCCCTTTATAAGATCTTATTTATTATTTATTTATTTACACTGTATGCTTATAGTTAACTTAAGCTACAGAAAGGAAACAACTATATCTACTGGGGCTTTCAGCTTCAAAATAGTTTTATTTTTTTTTATTTTTAAGATCTCTAATATTTCAATTGATACATTACATTAAGACTACACACACAATATTGACATCTTAAGCACCTCTGTTAATACCGTTAAAAGTCTATCAATTTAAATTAAATAAACAATTTTATAACTCTAGTGTTGTAGGTGTTGAAAAAACGATGACAAATATAAGGTAGCGGTTGCTGATGTTTCTGCTTTGTGTTTTCCGATGACCAGTACCGATAATTTTGTTTGTTTAAATGTCCGTTTAAAAGTAAATTAGCTTAGTCTAGAAATAAAATGTTATCAAACCATGAATCATATTGTCCTAGTAATATGCTCGGACAGAAAACGCTCATTGTTGGCCGGTGAACAAATCCAACGCTACTTAATCTTTACGAACCGAGCTGCTTAATAGTATTTCACGCCATGCTTTCTTGTATAATTTTTTGTCTTGTAGTAAAGTATACACTGACAAACTAAACATACTTGGTAGTGCTGTAAAATGTCTTTTAGTACAGTTTCCATTTTTTTTTTCTTTTATGAAAACTTTGTAACTCTTCTTTTGTGGCTTTTGATATCCTTTTTTTTGTTAAAAAGTTAGCAAGCCTGTTAAAAATATTAGTGAAATTTTCGCGTTCGTTTTGCGTACTTTATTTGGTAAAAAAAAGAAACTACGAGAAATGGATTTGCATCAAGAAGTAATTACGAAGTCCAATTCGGTCAATGTGTCTGACTATAATAAAGAGCGTGAAATGTTGAAATCGTGGAAAGAAGAACGACGTGGTTTATTTTTCGATTTGAAGGTTATGTATCAAAAGCTAAACAACTTAGGCAAAGGTGGACCTGTGCCCATGGGTGAAGATCTATGCCAATGGTCAGCAAATGAGAGTTCATCAAAGGAAGGTTGCGGAAATGAAATTTTGGATACTGCAGAAAAACTTAGAGTAGTAGCTAATAATTTTCAAAAAATTGGCATAGTTTTATTGAGAAACTTAAATGCTGCAAATGATAAATCTACCGAAAAAATGCAAAATTCATGTGAACAAATGTTGCCGGAACAGGAAGCAGCTGAAATTGAAGGAGGAACTGAGGAATCATCACTACAATCGGTAGGTGCAAGTACAGCTAAAAAAGTAGCATCTCCAGATGCTGCCTTGCCATTGTCTTCATCATTATCGTCGCTCGTCAATTTCATACCATCTGATTGCAATAGTGGAGTAAATGGTGACGTCGCAAGAGGCCGAGATAGAACTTCTCAGAAGCGCCTTAATAGTGGTGCCGTGCCCAATGCAAAGAATCAAGAGAAACTAAACAATCTGAGAATGAAAGTGAAGGAAATGTTGCTAAAATTGGTAAAATTGGAAGGAGTAGAAACTAATGAAACTGCCACTAAAGTTGCAGTAACTAATACCAACATAGATTTGCCAACAAATGATGCAATCTTACCTTTGCAATTGACTGCAATCATTGAACCCCTACCACTTGATTGCGTTGTGGGAAAAGCTGCTACTAAAAGAGGTCGTGGCAGACCTGCTCGTGTCAGATCTACTCATGGAAAACTTGCTCATGGACATTTGTCTGTCAGACGCTACTCTCGTTGTTTGGAGGCACTCCATAAAAGTTTACAATCAAAAGTAAAAATTCCTAACCTTAATGAAAACGAGGCAGCAGTAGAAACTGAGAAAGTATCTTCAAAGGAGGGAGCTGATTCTACAAAAGTAGAATCTCTTGATAAACCATCCTTACCAGAAAACGAAGCTTCTTTGTCAATAACTCCAATTGTTAAGGCCAAATCATCAGATCGAAATTATGTACCAAAAGTACGGGGCAGACCTAGACGAGTTAAATTCCATGGCAAAAGCAGCATCCGTTTTCTAAGGAACGTAAAAAAAAATGCCTGCGCAAAACCTATGACACGTGAGCAAATCAACAAGGTAGCTTTAAAACTGAAGAATCTGAATCTTACTCAAGCTCGGCAACTTGTCGAATTGATGCAGGAATTAGAACCCGATTATAAAAGACAAAATAATGCAAATGGGTCGGCAACTTATGATTTGGCATTCTTTCAACCGGCAACCTTACATCACATTAAGAGATTTGGAAATGCATGCTTGAGGAACGTTAAAAAACTTGCCGAGCAACAGAAAGCCCAAAGAACAAATACAGATCGCGTTGGGAACGATAATGTCAAGGATACAAGCATTGGCGAATCAAAAGAAAAGTCTGAAGATGCTGCTCAAAATGATAATGTACCCAGCTGTTCAGGCTTAAATGATGCCAAGGATCATAAACAAGCAGGCGATGGAAACGATACAGACATTGGCGGATCAAAAGAAAACTCTGAGAAAGCTGCCCAAGATGATAATATACCCAGCTGTTCAGGATTATATGTTGCCAAGGGTAGAGGTCCAGGACGTAAGCAAGCACACACTGAGTTCTTTAAGTGGAAGAAACTATCTGATTCAGATGATTCTGATTAGAAATTAAAGGTATTTAATTTGTTTAAATTAATTGATATAATCTAAGTTTTTTTTTTTTCTAGTTGGAATCTCCAGGTCAAACCCAACTGAGAAAGCAGGACACTCTCAAATTACCAAACATTCCAAAACTTTTTGTTTAACATAAGATTCTTTATATTAATTTTAAATGTTTAAATATACATTCTTGATGTTGTAACCAATTTACTTTCACACTTGCCAATGGCATTAGTCTTTAATTTTATTATTATTGCTGTTGTTGTTGTTGGTCATCAAAGCCTCTGGCAACTTGATGTTGCAACCGAAAAATATATAAAAAAAAAAAAAAATGTAAGTATAAAATAAAATAAAATCGAAAGAAACATGCAAATTCTGTTCACTGACTGACTTTACCATTTAGCGCGTTCTAATTTCGTTTTTCTGTAGTTTTTCATTTTTGTTTTCTATACCTACATACTCGTATGTCCCCTGATCCACCATCAGTAGTTGCCCTTCTCTATCTCTGTGCACATGTTTGTGTTGTTGTTCCATGCAAATGGAATCAAAGTTAGAAATGGAAGGTGGTAGGTAGGTAAAGTGCACACATAACGCCAAATCCAAACCAATCACATCACATGGCAATGGTTCCAAATACTTACTTACTTACTTACTTGGTTTTCTTTCTTTTTTTTTTTTTTTTTTTTGGTGGCTCAAACGACGTAACACGCGCGTTCAAAAGACGTTCGAGTAAAAACCAAAACCAAAACCAAAATCAAAAACAAAACATAGTACAAAAATAGTGGGGTAAAAAACATCTCGAGCACAGGTTACGTGCTTGTAAATTCAAATTTTTACCAAACTCAAAGAACACAAAATTCAATTGTGTACATTGAACAGTCGACAATGAATATATTGGACATTGAACATTGGCAGTGTTGTTGTAGGTGCTTGAGGCCTGCTCAAATGCCTGTCTGTCTGTCTGTCAGTCTGTCTGTCTTGGTGTCTGTCACTTTGTTTTTGGTTCACATTTTTGTTTGTGGTTCATTGAGCCGATTCGTGCATAAATTAATAAAGTATGAAAGGAGCATTTTTTCTGCACAAAAGCGGACCGCACACAATGTTCAACATGGTTTATTAATTCAATTTGTGCCTAAATTAACGTGTAAGTGGTTAATATTGAGTTACGGCACTTTTTCTTCTGGTTTTCTTTTTCTTTATTTTTATTTGTATTTTTAAATACAAAACTCAACATCACAGCAACATCAACAAGAATTATAACAACACCAACACCAACAACAGTAACAGTAACAACAACAAAAGCTACAACAACATTGTGGACGTGTACAAGAAATCAAATCAACTTCCTCTTAAAAATGTGTTGCTCCTTAAGCTATGACATACACTACTCTCATACAATAACATACTCGTATATGTTTGTAGTACATATTTCCAATACTTTCGTACGTGCCTCATATGAAAGCGACACGACATGCCATGCCATGCCTTGCCATGCCATGCCTTGCCATACTATTCCATATCATTCCATGCCAAATGGGATTTAGCTCAGGTGTCTCTTTTTGAGTTCGAACTTGGGCTGGAGCTGGATCGCGCTTATCATAAGTTTGGGGCATCTGTGAGCGCATTGCACGCAGCAATTGCTCGATTCCTGTTCGTGTCGTGTCGTGTCGCGTTGCATTGCGTGCACGTTTCGCGTTTAATTCGCTTTTTGCGCGTTTGCACTATAAACATGCGTTTTTGATATGAGCATTTAGATTATTACCGCGTTACTTCAATAAATATATTGGCAGCATAAACAGCAAAACAGTAACCAGCAACCAACAACAACAAGCAGTAGCAGCATCAGCAGCAACAGCAACAGCAACAGCAACAGTTGCCAGAATAACAAAACAAGTAGCAAGCAACAACAATTTCGTGTCATGATTCTTATTTTGTAGAAAAAGTGGGATTTATTCATTTACCACAGAAATTCAAACTTTAATTGCTTTGCCTAAGCAAAGTCTAAAGAGATTATTATCAAAAGATTCGAAAACATTTGAATTGTTTTGATCGCTCCATAGATTTAAAAAGATAAAGTTGTTTTAAATATTGTATTATATATATCAAGCTACATTCTATTGATATAATTTAAAAGGCATAGAATCTTTTTTACTCTCTATAGTATTTCTGTAAAATGTCCACAAGAATCTAGTAGGAAAAGCCTCAAGTCGAACTAAATGCCTTCTGCACAATAAAAAATTTCATTTCAAATATTAGTTTTAAAGATCTTATTGAAAGTTTTTAAACTAAATTTTTAGCTAGACAATGTTTAGAAAGCTGAGGGATTCCGAAGGCTTGGTATCAGCCTAAAGAGGCCATGACGGTGATCATTTGTATAGAATTTGTATTTAAAGGTGTTCACAAGTTTTAATTTTTTTTTGTCAAATACATACATTTTTGTTTTGAAATCTGTCTTGCGACAACCAACAAATTTTGTTAAACCATTTTTTACAGTCTTTTACCCCGTTTATGCGACAGCTAAGTCGATTTTTTTTCATTCGAACTTAGTATGACCGCATGCATACACTTTTATAATTTTGCAGCTGCCGTTCACACATCGCTTTCGCTTTTTATGAACAGTTTTTTTTTTGTTTTAGTTATACATACAAATGGAACGTTAAGGCTAATTGTGAGAAATTAAAATGGAAATTGTGCGAGAAATACATGATTGAGAACAATTTGCATTCTATGCAAATAATTCTTGCAGCAGCCTTTTTCATTCCTGCTACTTATTTAAGATTTGAAAAAAATATTACAATTTAAAATTTTCTTAAAATTGTTTTCTGCAATGATCAGGTATTTAATGTCGAAAATTACCAAAAACTTGGCCACACTGGCAGTATTTTCCCAGTCCTGCTTAGCTTCAACTTCACTTTTTCTTTGGAAGCTGAACAAAAGCTAAACCAAAGCAAACCTGAAATTTAGAAATTTGCCTGTTTTTGTTGTAGTATTTTGAAGCTGCTTTTAGAAAAAGCTGCTTTCTTCTTGGTCTGACAAGGCCATTAGGTCGAATTAAAATGTCGCATTTTTGGTGCGAGTTTAAATCAACTGTTCCCAAAATATTGCTTCGTGAAGAGTTTCCGTGTAGTATAATTATTTTGCTTTATTATGATTTTGTGAATTATATACTGATTAATCATTGAAAAACGTTTTTATAAATCAGGATAAGCATTATACATTTGTATTTTATTTAATGTAATGCGCATTTGGAACAAAAATTATTTTCAAATTACATTTTAAGCATACGGAAATTCGCCCTTTATGTAAACAAACAAAAGTCGCAATAAATGAGACCGCTGTGCAGTCGCAAGCATAAACTCATGGAAGAAATCACTCTTTCTTAGTTCGAACGAATAAAAAACGAACTAAGCTGTCGCATAAACGGAGTATTTGATAACAGCATTAGTGAGGCTTCAATGAACTTAACTAATATAAAGTAGACATTATTCTATTGCCCAGAGGTTCCTGCACTGACATATAGATCATCATTTAAAAGTGACTACGCTAGAAATTAAGAAAATTCACAAAATGGTATTGGATTACCAACCAAATGAAAGTACGATAGCTAGAAGATATGGTAGGCTTTTTAAAAAGTACTTTATATCTTATTTTGACTGATGCAACAATTACACTCATAACCAATACGGTTCATCACATCACATCTGAGATTAGAGAATAATCAAAAAATGGGATTGAAAGTGGAGAATTCACATCAAATAATACACCCCACCCACCTGGGGTGGGTGTGGGATATTTTTCATTGATTATCTTCAGATAGGAAAATGAATTAACGATTAGTAAGTATTATGCCAACTTATTGCAGTATTTGAGTGATAAATGAAGAAAAAAAAAAAAAACATGCAAAAAAGATTTGTTTCATTAAGACAATCCACCGTTCACATATCTGTAATAGCGATGTCTGAAAACAGGGTATTGAAGCCATGTTTTTAAAGGATATCGAGCTAAAAGGAGACTAAAGATATGTTTTCCAAATATGCATTCGTTTTCTTTGTTAGGTTGGGTACTTCAGGGAATATCCTCTGAGTTTATAAACATTTGTAAATATGTAGTTAACTAGTAGACGATGGATCGTCCTTTATTTTTTTTTTTTTTTTGGAATATGAGAATATTACTTTTTTCGTATATTGCTAAAAGACTAGTAAGATTATTTCAACTTCTATGTCTTTTCTCCGTAGATGTACCCTGCTTTAGTAAAACTGAACAATGTATATTTTATTCCATTGCGATGTTGTAAAGTAATTGTTTTCATGTCTAAACAATTATAAACACATAAAGTTTGCATCAACTCAAGTAATATAAATAATATACCAACACTATTTGACATACTGTCCAACTCAAGATACTTTTGATTTCGCAGCAAAACAATAAATCTTAAATCACGACAAATCAAATTTAGGAGCTAAATACCATACAATTAAAAAAAAATAAAACATGCACCTAAAAATAAGTGTTTCAATTTGTTCGTATGTTTGGGCTGCCAAAATAGTAGTCCTATTGCATTGAAATAAGTAGAAATTGTTATTGGAATAAGAATAAGTAATTAAAACAAAGATCTTAAAACAAAAAAATTTATCATTTAAAGGAAAAAATCTGAATAAAAAATGAAAAAACATAACATTGGCCTTCCAACAAAATTACCTATGGTAATTGAATTAAACAAATTTAGAAATTACTAATTACAAAATATATACTATATTTACTTCTTTCTGCCATAGTATAATTATCAATAAATCCAAACCGTATACAAAACACCACAAGAAATGTCACTCAAAAAGGTTACAGAGATCCACAAAACATTTTTATGCAAATCAAATACGTAGAAGAAAACCCAATTGAGGAATACATTGAACTACGAATGAAAATAAAAATATAAGTATTATGAATAAGGGAATTTATATAGTCCAGAATTAATAAAATAGAAGACATTATTCATTATCACTTTAAAAAAAATCATCTACCTAAAGAAACTGATTAATAAAAAGCAAATTACAAGACTTTAATGAAGACCAAAACAATAATAGTATTAAAAAATTATATTTTTGGAGGAGCCAGCAACTTACTCAGAAGCATTAAGAATAAAAATTTAAAAAATGTATATATATCAAAGAATATTTTATTTCATAGTAATAAAATTTAACATTTAAAGATTACAATATTATATCACAGAAAATTCCCTGGAGAAAAAAATTTTCATTCATATGATAAATTTATAAGTTAAAGGTCCCATTGAGCAACATCTTCAGCAAACTAAGAATGAAAATAAAAATATAAGCATTATGAATAAGGGAATTTATATACTCTAGAATTAATAAATTAGACATTATTCATCATCACATTAAAAAGAAACTGACCAAGACTTTAATTAAGAACAAAATAATAATAATACAAAATTACAGATTTGGAGCAACCAGAATCTTACTCGGAAGCTTTAAGAAAAATTTATAAAAATTTAAATAATAAGTACATAAATCGAAGATTATTGATTAGTAGTAATAATATTTCGCATTTCACAAAAATACTATATTATATCTTTGAAAATTACCAGAAGCCAAAAATATTCATCCATATGATAAATATACAAGTTAAAGGTCCCATAGAGCAGTACATCCAAGAAACTGAAAATGAAAATTCAAATATATTACGAATAATGAAATTTTATTTTAATTTCAAAAATTCTTAATACCAATAAAGAAATTTTAAAATAAACTTGAATAAAAATTAAATTAAAATATATAGAAAAAAAAAATTACAATAATTTACTCTTTGTAAATATTTTTAAAAACTTAATTTTTTGCAAACTTATAATAAAACGAAATTTTAAAATAAATTTGAATAAAAATTAAATCAAAATATAGAAAAAAAAATTGCAATAAAAATAAAGTAAAATTTACTCATTGTAAATATTTTGAAAAAAATGATTCATTGCAAAATTATAATAATTATGTCAAAAAAAAAAAAAAAAAACAAATAAGATTACTATAGTATTAATGTATTAAACATCAAAAATAATTGTATTCTCTGCCACCTCTACATAACTTGAGATTAAAACTTGAATAAACATATGGATAAATTGAATAACAATTGATTTTATTCTATAAAGCAAACCATTTTTCATTAGAAGTTATAAAAAAAAATTTGCAAGACGATTGAGCCTTGAACTTTATTTGCGTTGTAGGAAGCTACAATTCAGAAGGAAACATTTTATAAGTTTCACAATTTTTCAATTTTTCAGTAGTGGCAAAAAAACTGTTTTTGTTTACATTGAAGGTATATGAAAAGACAGAAACCCAATGGTAATTTTTTTTAGGTAAAGCTTAGAGAAAAATTACCAGATTTGTACAGGGGTTGAGGATGATCATTGAGTATTGTTTTTTAACAAAAAATCAAAATTTGTTAATTTTGAGTTGTCACCTTATGTTATGTTAAAAATGTGCAATATGTACTAAAGGATCTATTGGTCCGCTTTTGATTTGGTCATTAAATGGACAAAAGTTAAATTTATGTTAATGAATTTCACTTTATTTGATAGAGAGATGCTTCCGATTAAGTATGGAAAATGATTAGCTGCGTCTGGCTCGGGTATAGGCCATCGTGGACCACCGATTTTCAAGCACTTTATCCACTGTTTCTTGGTCAATTTGGTAATATCGGTACGAATGTTCTGTTTCAAGTGATCAATTGTTTGGGGATTGTTGGCATAAACTTTAATTTCAATGCGCCCCACAGAAAAAAGTACAGCAACTTCAAATCGCAGCTGCGAATAGTCCAATGGACATCCAAAAAAAAAAAAAAAAAAAAAACGGCTATTGAATCTTGTGCTCAGAAGGTTGATGACACGCGCAGCGGAATGGCAACTTGGGCCATCTTGTTGAAACCATAGCTCATCGAGATCGATATCTTCCAATTCCAACCACAAAAAGTCGGTTATCATGCCTCTATAGCGTTCACCATTGATAGTCACGGTGTGACCTTCAGCATTTTCGAAAAAGAAAGGGCCAATCACGCCACCACTCCAAAATTTGCACCACATAGTGACTCAAGTTGGATGCATTGGCTTCTTTGCTACGACGTGTGGATTTTCGTAACCGCCAAGAGGCGCTCATCACTTCTACAAAATTTTGTACGCGATATTAATTTGAAATATCTTTTCAACATTTCAAAGCGTTGTTTCAAAGAAAAGCGATCTATATTCATTCAGCGGAAGGGTAAAACTAAACTAAAGTGCTGTCAACAATTTATGACGTTAACGTTGACAGCGTCATTATCGACACCTTTTATATATTGTATAAAGTTCAATAGAAATTGAGTTTTATGTTTTTGGAACGATGAAAATTTTCATTCGCACAAAATAACTTCGTTAAACACGAAGTACTCGAATAAAGATTATTTCTCATTAGAATAGAATAGAATAATTCCAACTGTGATTGAACTTTAGATTTTTCTTAATATTTTTTGCTAATATTTAATTATCCCTTAGCACATTTGAATCGCTAATCAAAAGTCAATACTACTAAGTAAGTATATCAAAAAATCATCACACATCGCATCATATTGAACTCTTAGAATTGCTTTATCGCAATGTGCCACCCATTGTGCAATTGTTTCAATTTCCACACTACAAATAACAATTAAAATTATTCAATAAATTCGCAAATTAATTAATGGTAAAAACTTATATAGATTAGTTTTTGTATACTCAACACACAGATATTGTGGACTTATACCATAAACACACCTGAGTAATCAAATCTGACTACATTATAAAGGGAAATACCTATGTAGTAATATGTGTTTTCGTATTCGAATGAATTCATAACGAAATGTAACGTTATTCATCACAGGTGGTAACGCGTAAATCTCTCGCTTCAAAAGGGATTTTCTGGGTCAAAATAATTAATGAATGCGTTCGATTGTGGAATTGAACGAATCGGCAAATGACGCAGCCAAAATTAATGCATGTGGTGGTGGTTTTCTAGCTGAGTGAGCGTGTGTCTGCCTGTGTGTATGTGTGTTGTGAAGAAGTATTCCAGAATGAATTTGCAAAAATTTTGATTTGGTATTTATGACAAAACAACTTTAATGACAAAGAAGATGTTCCAAATGATACCATACAAAATGTTAATGATGAGAAAGGTATTATAGTAGTTATGGTGCTGATGGTGATGAAGATGACGATGATGTGTGTTGTGTAAAGAAAACTTTTTAGTAAATAAATAAAAAAAAAAACAAATTTCTTTAGAAACTAAAAATGGTTTACTAAAAAAACAAATATATTTATGTATGTATTTCATTCTTTATACTAAATTTTACACATACTAGTTACTTATCTTTCAGAATATGAAATTTTGCATTCGATCATTAATTTTCAATTCGAACATAAAATTTTTCATGTAAATTTACTACTCAGTACTGAAATCTTAGTAAGAATAGTGTAGTATTTTAATTATATAAAAGATATAACCAACTTTTAATGATTCTTAGCAGCAATTTAATTTAAATGTTTATAGTTTTTGATACCAATAAGAATATTCGAAAAAACAAAAAATTAATGAAAAAAAAAAAATATGCGATTGCATGAGAGACCACCAAGAGACACACGATTACCAATAATCAATCAAAATGTCTGAAACAAATCACTTGTAGTATTACTAAATCCGCAGCATTACCAAATCCAGAGAATGATAAACAAAAACACTCCCCAAAAATTACAGGCTTTAAGAATCGGATTCGAATTGAATTGAATTGAACTGCACTAAAGTGAAGTGACTCCAACTCTGAAATCTGACTGATGCAGTGACTCTGAATGAATGCCAGCCAACCTGATGGACTCTTTGACGACTATTCGAACATGTTGTAGTTGTTGTTGCTGTTGTGTAAATGTGGCAAGAAAACAAAGTCACGATTTGCATGTGCGACAAGTAAGCTAAGATTACAACAACAACAACAACAACAACAACAACAACAACAACAATATAAAGAAAATATGTTGCAAATAAGCCAGAACTGACTGGGGAACAACAAGCCGACAATCGTCGGTCAGGAAAGTGTAGTAGTCAGCGTCGTTTGTACCGTCGTCGTCATCGTCATCGTCGCTCATTGAACTGTCATTGACACGAAAGATAGAACGAACGAACCCAAGCCGAGATCGAAGTTGTAGTCGAAGTCGTATCGAGTTGAGTTGAATTGTGCAGAGACACCTGTGTATGGCTTAGCAGGCCTTTCAAAGTACCGCTTTTGAGTTACAGTACTATGGGTACGGAGGGCGGTCGATCGGTCGGTTAGGGTAGCATTATGTTATGCTGATTTGAACGGGGTGTGGGTCTCTCAGGTCACTTGCTGCCGCGTGGCGGTAGCAGTCCATTTGTAAACGTGGCAAAAAAGCGGAATTATGCCAATTACGAGCATTACTAACAAATTCGAATGCGAATTCGTATTGAAATTGTGGCAAGGTTGGTAATTTAAGACTCACGCCCGATAACCACAACAACAACAACAACAACAGAAACAGAAACAACAAAAGTATGGAAACACATACAACATCGACGACGACGAATGATGACGATGACGGTAGGCAACCGATGTTGTTATTGTTGTTGTCTGTTATTGGTGACGAATACGGCAAAATGTTGAGCTGGCAACCACTAACAAGATTTGTAAGCGTGTTCTAGAACTTGAAGAAATCCGCATTGCTGTATTGTTGCTGTTACTCTTGGTGGTGGTGTTGTGGTGGCGGCGTTGGTGGTGGTTAATGGTGATGGTGATGGTGGTGTGGTGTTGATTCCGATTGCAAGTTGCTCGCGCATGCTTAGCTCAGTTATTGCCACAAATGTCAGGTATCGCATGGTTTTCATTGCAGTTGTCATTGTTGCTGGTGATTGTTGTTGCTGTTGCTGCTGATTGTTGTTAACGATTGAACGATTGGTGATTTAACGGTTTCTGTTGTCAAATTAATGACACTCATTCATTTTGCGCAGAAATGTAAACGGTTTTTGTTCTTAAGTTCTCTTCGAATCAAATCGACGACCAACAACTTGAACATGGATTACATGGGGAACGAACGCGTAGAGCAGCATTTTTTGTCCATGTAATTTGTCTGTCTTGGGTGTTATTGATATTGTTGTTATTAATGTAGTTATTAAATATTTACAACTGCAACTGAAACGTGCGATTTTTTATTCTACAACTACGTGTATTTCCCACTCCTACTATTCGTACAATGACTTACTACATACTATAGTACAATACATACTGGGTTGCTGGCTGATTAGTTACTATAATATAACATAAACTCGATTAAAGCCAATCAAAGTTCAAAGGTTTGGCATGCGCTGCAAGGTAGTTCTTGACTTTATTAGTAGTCATCGCTTTTAATCTGGAAAATTGTTATTCTTTTTTTATTTTATTCTGTGTTTCTTTTTGTTTGTTTGTATAAATGTTTATATAAAAATAGAACTTTAGTGAAAGGATTTGTCTTGTTTAACTAGGTTGTTGATTTGTCAGATTTATGTTATGCTCTATTGAATGAGCTTTGAAATATGAAATCAATTATGTATCTAATTAGTTGGTAACGAGTTGTTTATAATGAGTTCATTAATTTGAATGCTGACTGACTGATTGACAATAGCGGTAGCTAAATAGGCACAAGGTTTTTGGGTGGTCGGAAGTCTTAGGTCATAAAAGAAGATCAGAGATTGTTACAATCACAAAATTTTCAATTTTATTTGCTTTAGGAAGTATTTTCTTTGTATGAAAAATGTGCAATCTATAGAAAAAAAAAATGAAGCCATTTTCGTTTGTTACTTGATACTAATAGAACCGAGCATAGAATAGTCGGATGATTACCGGATGAGCGGTTATTGTCATCCTTAGATATACAAATACACATAGTCGGGTTGATTTCTTACCATCAGATTAAAGTGATTAGAGGACGTTGCCACAATGCAAGAAAATCATTCAAATTCAATTGGAATTGGAATTTATAAATTTCTGCAGAAATTGATTAACTTGTCTAATTTCAATGTTTCAAGTAAATGGATCAATTCAATCATCAAAATTCACATAACATTCCCGGCCGGGGCAGTGAAGAGAGTGGATACCCTTTCGAGTTTTAATCAATGAATATCTTTACATTTAAAAAACAGATTTCCGCCTATTAAGATACATGTGTAGAATCAATAGATATTGAATAGTATTTAAACTGCCACTATAATTTCATTAAGGACTCTTTCTCCCATCAAAGCAATCAGCTTCTTACAGGTTGTAGATGATTTCCACCCACTTCCTTTATTTACTTTTTCTTTGAAATGAGTTGAGAGAAATGAAATGTAGTTTGCTAGTAATTCTAAAATACATAGAAAATTGAAATTTCTCGGTTAACCAATTTATTTGTCATCACCTCTAAAAGCTAAACATTGTTCTGTAATAAATTTTATTGTGCCAACAAATCGCATCAAAACTTCTCGTTAATATTGCAATTGCTCTGCTTCTTCTCTCGCTAAACTCTGATCGATGCGTCCCTGTATAACTCCTAATTTTGCTGAAACTGTGATAGCTTCTAGGTGATTAAATATGTGCTTACCACGCCGTGCATTCGTACACATTGGATTATATTATGGACACAGTAGTGGGATAAAAATGTTTACAAAATGTTATTAAAATGGTATTATTTGTATTTATTATTTATTATTATGTACGAAGAACTGCTCTGGTCAAAATAACAGTGAGATTTAGCATAATTTAGAAAAATCCTTACATATCTTCGCCATATACTTTTACAAGCGTAAAGCAAATTAAACACAAGTAAAGCAACCGCTTTATACTTCTCTCGAAAGTGAAAGCCTTGCCATTTACCAAACTCCAACTTGCAGCTTAATTCTGAATTCATTCATTGGGAAAACAGCGTAAAATACCTTGGAATAATCATAAAAAAAAATTAATCTTCAATGTCTGATGTTTGTAAGATTGATCCAAAAATCTCTTAGGCTAAAATAAAATTTAGTATGAAAAATCAAATATCTCACAATTTTTGACAATCTGTACTTCGCAAGCTAACACTTAAGTTATATTTTTTTAAAAATAGGCCTCTAGTTTTTTTTATTAGTTTTAATGCCTACGTCAGGAATTTTACATTTAATGTAAGGTTTCTTCCCCTTTTCCTTACGAATTACTAATTCTCTTAACACATAATATTAATCACAAATGCATTTCTTAGTTGCAATGTTAGCAAATCTAACAAATACTCTATAAAAATATAAATGCTTGTAAACTGTAATAGGATTTTATGTTTTATGGGTTAATAAATAAATAATTAAATAATAATGTTATGTAATGTAAGTTTTCGAAAACAACGTTTTCCATTTTATCAATTCTATAATTTAATAGAATGTTAAAATCCACACGAAGTTGTGTGAATAATTTTATTACAGAAAATAAAAATTAAATTAAAAGATACTATTTACCAGAACTAATTCTGGCACAAAAAATAATTGCAATTTTAAAGGAATCTGAAACCAGAACAATTATTAGTAAAAGGGTATGGGACAGGGAATTGTTCAAAAATTGTATCATCAAAATAATTTAAAATAAAAATTGGTTTTCTGTCAGTCAGAAGTTGTGAAATCAGCAAAACATTAAATTTAAATTTTTTTTTTTAATGGTTTTATATTGAAATATAATTTATTTTTTATTTAATATTTCTATTTTGATTATTGTAAATTTATTTCTGAAATTCTTTTTTTTTTGAACTTTGTTACAAGCTTTCATTTCCATTTGCAATGTCTGTTGTGTCGTATTAATAAAATTTTGCTTATGTATGACCAACGAGAGAGTTTGGCAAATCTATTTGGTTTCCGTTCCTATATAAAATTTTCTTGAATTTTGTTTTATTTGTAATTCTCCTTCTATGATTACTATTAACTAATAGATCTCTAAAAAAATCTTTGGTTTTTAATTTTTTAACTATTATTTTTAAAGCTTAAGTATATTTTTGGTTCCTTTTTCCAAATGTTTAGCTTAAAAATAAAAACTATATTTTTTTTTTTTGTTATTTCGATCTAAAAGTGAAATTATTTGTCATTATTTTTCTGTTTTATCTTATTCTTTGTTAGTGAATTTTTTTTCTTTTTAACTGAATGAATAATGTCTATTTTGTTAATGCGAGACTTTAAAATGTTTTGATAGTTTTTGGAATAGCAACACTGTTACAGTATCATGGAACGTTATATATTTTTATTTTCAGTTTCGGTTGTCGGTTCTTTTAATTTTAAATAAACTTATGATTTGCATGAAAATTATATTCTTTAAAATTTGTACAATCTGTTCTTTAATAGTTTTTCGCAACTTTGATTAAAAAAATTGGACAGCTCTGTTTAGAAGCTTTGTGGGTTCAGGAATCTTTAACTGCATTGTTCGAATTACCAGATGTAAACTTAACGGACTACTGAATTGATTCAAACGATTGTTGACAGTTTCAGATTTGTTTTGCCTTTGTCAAAGTCTGTCATTTTTGGCGGCTTCATATTGGATCGCAAACGATGCAATTGTGCTGCGTTGACTCAATATAATTCTAATGTTTTCCTACAAACCAAAAATATGTGAAACTGATTGTGTTATCCAATGACATATCTTTTAACTTTGCTTTATATTCAGTTCTCTGAATCTGCCTAAACGAAAAGCTGATAAGTTTGAATCAGCTGTGTTCTACATATTCACAGAAAGAATGATTGTATAAAATTGTGCCATAGGTGACTTATGTATTGATACAAATAAAACCTACTATGATCCCATGTTTACCTATTTCATAGATTGGATAGTTCGACTCTTTTTAAAATAATACTAGCTGAGCCGACAAACATTGTTTTGCTTTAATGGTACGTATATTCTTCGGAACCTTAAACCTTGAACCAAAGGTCAAATATTTAAATAGTAATTTTTTTTTTTTACTTTTATCGGAATTTTCAATTGTTTTTGATTGGCAGTTTTTCCAGTTTGACATTTTGCCAATTTGCACGTTGCGTGAAGACCCCTAGTAGTTTTTTTTTTTTAAATATTTTAATACAATTTGTAGGGGAAAATAATATAATCGCTAATTATTAAAATTTATATGGCGACAGTTGCGCCATGATTTAACAGTTTGATAGCAAGTGGATTACGGTGATAGATTAGCAGATCAGTTTTTTTTTTTTTTTATTGGAAAAAAAGGAAATTTAACAGACAACATAATATTAAAAAAAAAAAATAAAAAAGAGAAAGAAATAGGAAGACATAAGGATAGGGGTGTACCAGGACCTTGCGGGACTGCCGATTAAGCAAAGCTTCATAAGGCTGGTACTGTACTCATTAGCCGACATCTAGGTTTTGGCGGGATCTCTCTATGCTGCGAAGCTTCTTCATGACCTCAGCTGAAAGCACTAATGACCCTGAGCGCCCCCAGCCTGTAGACGCTCTCAAGGTGCCTCCTGAATGATACCTTCTCCATTGTCTTAGCCCAAACCGCTGCTCCGTAGAGCATCATGGATTTGGTTGCATTCAGCAGAAGCAGCCTACGCCCTTGTTTAGGTCCGCGCGTGTTTAACAGTATCCTCGAGAGGACCTTGCATGACCTAGCCGCCCTGTCACTGGCGTATGTCAAGTGCTCTTTGAAACTGAGCCTATGATCTAGGGTAATCCCTAGGTACACCAACGAGCTTTTTGTTGTGATTGCCACGTTGCCGACAGTGACCGTAGCTCTCTCCACAATTTTGCGACTGCTGATGAGAAGTGCCTCCGTCTTTTGCTCCGCTAAGCTGAGACCAACACTGTCCAGCCATGCTGAGATAGTTGCTATAGCTGCGTTATATCGCTCCACCGACTCGCTGATATGCTTCCCGACCACCACTAGCGCAATGTCATCCGCAAACCCCACAATGTTTACACCAGCAGGGAGACGGAGTCTAAGGATGCCATCGTACATTACATTCCAGAGGAGAGGCCCTAGGACAGACCCTTGGGGAACCCCTCCGGTTACGCGGTATGCTACCTCTCCCTCTGAAGTGTCGTAGAGAAGGACCCGCTGCCTGAAATAGTTCCGAAGTATTCTCAGCAGGTACCTCGCAACTCCGTATTCAGTATGTGCGTCCATGATTCTATCACAGTTTGCTGAGTTGAAAGCGTTCCTTATGTCGAGCGTGACCACAAAGCAGTATTCTTTTGCACCGCCTGCCCAACGTCTGCGTCGGATAGCTTCCTGCGCAATCTTGACCACTTCCGATACCGTGTCGGTGGTTGATCGCCCTTTCCTAAAACCAAACTGGGATGGGGAGAGGCCCCCTCCTAGCTGTATTACTTCCTCGAGTCTGCACGCAATGATCTTCTCCAGTGCCTGCCCGCCGTGTCCAATAGACAAATTGGCCTATAGGAAGATGGTTCCTGGTTTGTTGATGAGAACCAGTCTCTGCATTTTCAGCACGACGGAAAGACCCCTTCAGATAGGCAGAGGTTGAATAAGTCCGCAAAGAACTGTGGCCGCAGGGTCATTGCCAGCTTGAGAGCCCGGTTTGGGATCTGATCGGGTCCTGGGGATTTGCCATTTTTTATCCACTTCGCTACAGACAAGACTTCCTCCGTGGCGAGCGGCAAGAAGTTGCTCACCCCTTGGTTCTCACCGACACTACTGGTCTCACTCCATTGTTGCTGCTGCGGGATGAGAGATGCCACGATGTGAGACATCTCTATGGGCTCCAAGAGAGAGACCGGCTTACGTGACCTGGTGTTTTTGACAATCACCTGATAAGCCTTACCCCACGGATCTTACTCTGCGTCGTCGCACAGCGTGAGGAAGCAACGCCTTTTGCTGTCTCTGATTGCTCGCTTCAAGGATCTCCTACATGAGTGATAATTCTCCCGCAGTTCGAGAAACCGACTTGAGCGCCTTGCCCGCTGATAGGCCCTACGTGCCAGAATGCAGTTACGTCTCGCTATTACAATTTCTTCGTTCCACCAAAATACTGTCTCCTTTATTTTTATATTAGCCGATCAGTGTATATATTTGTGCGTCTGTCTATTGATTTTCTTCCGAACTATAGGCATCTGTAGATAATTGTGTATTGTCTTATTTCTGACGATCCATAGAGTGTTAAGTAATTTCCGTACAGCTTTATTCTGAGAGATTTGAATGCGTTTAATTAAATAAACAGAACAAAGTAGTCCCATATGTTAATGCTAACAATGATATATCTGAATCTTCCTGATCGCCATAGCTCCGATAGATAGATGTTGTGCTAAGGAGCATGTATCTTTTAAGCCATTTGCTAAATAGCACAGTGCCACGTTAAGTGTAGGAGCTAGAAGGTCTTTTAACATAATTTTAGACGAAACTTCCAATTAGAAATCTTCTTAAGTAGTTCAAATTATGGTAGATAATGAAAGTGTATTACCGTTGTGAATATAGTGTGCATTTCAAATAAGATATGTAAACTGTGGTTAGACCATCAAGTATATTCCTGAGTTCATTTGTATTCAATGACCTCATTAAAGAAAGTACTACAATACACATACAATGTGCTAGTGAACTTTCTTCTTCAAATTTGTTGCGCTTTTTCGAATTGTGTTTTGTTGTTTGATTCAAAACATTTAGGAATGATAGAAAAAGAAGAAAAAACTGACGCCCGTATCGAAATGGCATCAATGAAGCATGTAGACAATCATCAATGACAGTTAAGAGAAAATACTAAAGTCAAATCTTTTTAAATATTGAGAATATTTCTTTGGCTTTCTTTCTCTCTTAGCGAAGCCATTAAGCGTTTTGATGGAAAGAAACATTCGAAGAGACATTGTAATCAATCAATCATTAAACAAGCATAATGACTTCGAAAATTTGGTATTTTATATAGAAATATTATTGTTCAATTGAACCTTAAAACCATTTTGTGTTGCAAATGATACATTGGTAAATATGTTTAACTAACAAACAAGAAATTCTTTAAGAAAAGAAAAGAAGAGAAGTGGCTTTTTAATGCCGTCACGAATTATGGTATTTGTAGATTTCAGTTGTTAACTTGTTATATATTTATATGACCAAAGATAAGAAGCACAATTATTATTTATCGCATTAACCAGGCCAAAAGACAAAAAAAAAAAAACAATGTATCTTGTAAATTCATATACATTTGTATTCGAATATGCAAATTTTCAATTGAATATCCTTTGGTATTCAATATTAATATGTGCACCATATATGAAGAAATGAACGAATGAATGAATGAATGAATGTATCAGAATTTGGCTCCTGCAATTGCATTGTACATACATATTTTTATTCAGTCAGATCCAATTGGATCTTATTGTTTTTTATTTCTTTTGTTTTGGCTGTTTTCAGATGATTTCGGTTGCTGCAACTTTAAGCATAAACAATAACTGATATCGATCGATGGCAATCGTTGGTAATAAAAATACGACCGCCTTATTTATTTGTACCTTTTTTCATACATTGTAGTGTGCATTGGTATTACGAGTATGACTTTTGAGATGATGTTTGTAGTGCTTTAAATTCATATTTGAAGATTCTTTAAGTCATGGAGTAGTATACTGTGTGAATAACTAAGGGCATATGTTTTAACAAACTAGTTCCTCAATTTTTGAGATAATTTTCTTGTTGCTTTTTTGTTTTATCATTTCACCGCTGTTGAACTGGATGATACATTTTGATAACAAACAATAATGATCCAGGTATCACCTCAATGATCCAATTAAACTCTCTTTAGTGGGGGCCATGAAGATGGAGTCTTTCTAATCTCCACCTTATAGCAGGGCTTTTGAGCAGGGAAGACGTCAATTGGTTAGGGTGCGTCTGGAGATAGATAGATGCCATATTTTTTTAAGAAATGATACGACAAATGTTGGGGCTGTCGAATCAATTCTATGATATCCTAAAGTTGTTTTTCAGCTTAAAGTAACAAAAATCATTGAAACTTATAAGATCAGACGACTTGCTTCCCCATTGTTCCCCATCTATTTCAGACAATTTAGGCTTAAGTACTAGTGTCTATTCAAATGATGTTTAGTCTTCCTTCCCAATGCTGGTATCTTATAGGCCCTTGGATAGACCGAGTGGAGCGGTCAAAAAATAATTTCCAGCGTAAAATAAAATTATAAAATATCTCTATCATAATGATATTTGCTCGCTATTGTCGATGTTGCAAAAGTGAGTTAAAAGCGCCGAAGTAGAATTACCGTGAAGTATAAGTGTCGACCAAAGGCCGCAGAAAGACAATCTTGCACTACCCTGATGAAGGACTAGGGCTTGCCCTGCTTATAGGCAATCGACCTGAAATAGTATCTATTTATACAAAAGGTTTTTAGATTAAAATTTAATTACTCGATCAGCATCCTGTAATGCTGCCCATTGCTTGTCTGTTTTCCATTTAAATGAAGAGTATATAATCATCGATGTCACCTTATTTCTTCCTGTTAAACGAAAATGAAAATTGTTTCAAGTGAAAGACAAAAAGAGAAGGGAGAGAGAGAGAGGAAGAGAGAGTAAAGTATACAGAAGAGGTGCCCCGCTGTGCACTTGTTTGTGCCAAAAGTTCAAAAAAAAAAAAAAAAAACCAACAAAGATATTGGATATTGAGAGACGACAACAATGTCTTTACATATTACTACTATATAGTGTAGTTGTAGTAGCAAAAGCAACAGCAACAGCAGCAGCAGGAGCAGTAAACTTCATTCAATATTGCTACATATTTTTCGCCTGTTGTTACTTCAGAGACTTGAGATACTTTTGGATCTGGTAAGACTTTTGGTTGGCATTTGGTCTCGCTTAAGAATTCACAAGAAGTGAAAACAAAAGATTGTCATCATTTGAAAAATGTGCAAAAATTTTTTGTTTGACATATCTTTCTTCATATTTTTATTATTATTATTATTTTTTTATTGTTGTATTTGTTAACCTGGAATATTGTGTTTTTTTTTTTTGGAGTTGTATTGAATTAAAGAGAAAATTATTTTAGTAAATCTAAGACAAAAAAGACTATTCTATTTTAAGCAACCAAAAATATTTACATTCACAAAAGCTTTTATGTAGAATATTTTTTTTTTTTAAGTATTTTTCCATAATTGAGTGACCATTAAAAGTTTGTTACGCACAAACAAAAAGACTTAAGAAACGAACTGGAACCGCAAGATGATGATGATGATGATGACGATAATGATAATGATGATGCACTCAGATACACAATGCGGCTTTAATTGCTTTTATTAGTGAAATCACGAAAAAATAATAACAAAGCCTAGCATTCCTAACCGACAAGTGAAGGAAAATTTCAATATTGTCCAATAACAATAGAGTCTGAGTAAGACTGACTGACTGCCTGACTGCCTGACTGACTGAATAACTTGAGTACTAAGGACAGACATCAACAACGACAATGATAATAACGTTTAAAGTGATGATGTTGAAGATTCTGAAGATGGTGATGTTGGTGATGGAAAAGTAGACAGCAGCGACAATTAAATGAAAACCAACCAACAGGTTTGTGTTGTTTTCATTCTTATTGTTCTTTTTGTACTATTCTTACTGAGGTGCATCAAACGCTTGCGGCAAAAGAAAGAAAAAAATCTTGTAGGCAGCTTAAAAATCTGAGCTCAACTTAAATGCTGCATCATGACAAAACCATTACACTTGACCAACAATAATAATGAGAGCCTTATTTTCCTCTAGAGTTTTAAAGAAGAACATGAAGCAGCAACAATAATAAGACACAAACAATTGTTCGTTCGAGGTGCGGGTGACCGACTGCACAGCTAGCTTACCTACCTATCTGCTTTTCTGCCTACGTGTGTTTATACCTTCCCGAATGTTGCATGATGATTGCAATAAGCTTGTTCATTCTTTCATTTATTCCATTCCCTTTGCATTCCCATACCAAGTGTAGGTGAGTGAGTGATTGATTGATTGATTGGCAGCGTGTGTTTTTCTGTTTCTGTTTCTGTTTCTTATTTTGTATTTTCGCGCTTTAGCTTTTGTTATATGTACATATTTATATGGTAGATAGTCAATGCTTAAAGCAAAAATTTATTTTTATATCTTTCATACTAAGTAATATGTGAGTAGGTATTATCACTTTGCCTTGATGTTTGTACTACATAGAGTTGTGAAACAGGACTCTACAAAAAGTATGGTAAGTATGTGTATATGGAAATGATCAAGATTTGTACTTCCATTAGTGGTTGCACAAAGATGATGATGTGAAATTTGGTGCATTTGTTAATCATTCAAATTTGAAATAATAATTAATTCAAAATAGAGAGAATAAAAGATATGTATGGTAAGCTTCAATGAACTAAGATACACACATTTAAAGATTTACAAGTATAAACCTATCATAGTTAAGATTCCATTAAGAATTTGTTGGCTTCATTTTATTGATGTTTTCAAACTCAAAAATCTTAAGTTCTCATTGATTGAATTGCGTGTTTCATCAGATTTTTTTTAACATGGTTCACTAATATTATGTTATGTCTTTGTTATTTGTTGGCTTAGGAAAACGTTTTAATACTTGTTTTATTTCTATAGATACATGTTCCCTTGAAAAAAAAAAAAAAAAAAAAAAAAAAAAACACATTCGTTTATCTTTTCTTTTCATTATTATGCCAAACTGAACATTGGCATTCGTTGAATTTTACGTTGCAATTTGTTCAATGCAATCTAAGTAATGCTGCCGCCTTTTAACATCATCAGTAACATGAGCAGCAACAGCAATTGCAACATCAACATCAGCAGCAGCAGCAGCAGGAACAACAACAGGTACCTTGTAGCAATTGTTGCCGCTTTGCGCGCATTTTTCATAATTCGCTTGAACAACAAAATGTTGTTGCTTTTTTTCTTAGTTTCTTTTGATATTTTGTATTTTTTTTTTGTTTTGTTTTGGTTTCGCTGCAAGCATTAAAAATGAGCTCAAAGAAACAGGTGGATTCCAAGCAATAATAACAACAGAAACAGCAACAGCAACAACACTTAATAGCCTTTGCCAACAACAGAAAGAACAATAAAAAAATAAAAGACTCTGGTAAACTTGGCCGTGAACGTGATTTTTACAAAATCGTTTAGATTATTTCTCGTCTTTTGCAAGCCTCTATCAGATACTTCACCACTCCTCTACTCTCCTAATACTTCATTTGAACTTGAAACATTTCATTTTGTTGCTTGTAGCACAACAACAAACCACCACTAACAATAATAACACCAACAACTGCAATATCAAAGTTGAAACACCCGCTCAAACTGAAAAACATCTCGTTCGATCGATTAGTGGCATTCTATTGCGTTCAATTTTCATACTCAATATACAGCATACATAGCAAACTGAATGGCAAAGGGATTGGAGGGAAAGATATCGGATGGGGAGCAATAAGAGCAGCAAGTGTACAAGTACGTTGCTTATTGCCCCATGGCACAATAAACACGCGATTTATTTCATGAGTTCATACCTTCTTCGCTTTCATTGCATTGGATTGGATTGGATTGAATTGAGCTGAATTGAAGCCGCATTCAACTTAAATCAGCCAAACTACTATAGGAAGACTCAACTTGAGTCTCTAAACCTCTGAGTTTTAAGTCCGAGGTAGAAGTAGAGATGGTGAGCCTGAATCAAGTGTGGTATGTGATAATGGGATGATGGTATGATGATGCATGCTCAACATTTACTACAAAATAACAACGCCAACAACAACAACAAAACAATCGACTAACCTTGGCCGCTGGTTATAGAAGAAAAAAAAAAACAAAACAAAATATAAAAATAAAAGATTGCTGTTGCTGTTGTTGTTGTTGTTGGAGCATTTTAGGCCATAATTGCATGTGATGTATGATTTTGTACAGTTCTAGTTTTCAACAGCATGGGAAACTTACTGCCTCAGTGAGCATAGCTTGAGATCAGTTAGAGAGCTTCAAGCTAAATCGAGTTGAGTCTTTGCGTTGTTGCGTTGATTTGTGAAAGATCTCTGATATTTTTCTTTAAGCTTTTCAGATTTATGCACACATACCATATAAGTGTTGTAAGTAGTACGAACGAGTATGCGGGTGATATGAGGTATTTATACTACAATTTGATTGATTTCAGTCGCTTTTTTGAAAATTTCCATTGTCTTAGAGTCATAATTCGTTAGTTGTTGTTGATTCACTAAAAACAATTTTCTCTTTTCAAATTTCAAAAATACTTAATTTGTTTTTCTTTTGTTACCATTAAAATTCTTAAACTGTCAATGAACTTACAATCTGCTAGATAAAAGTAGTCCTAAATCTATTAAAAAACAATGTATTTGATTTCAGATTTAATTCTTAAAAATATTTCCTTTTGCATCGTAAATTAAATCCATTTATAATGAAATTTGGTAAACCACTTTTAGAAGACGTGAAATGTTAGAGATTAATAACAATTTAATAATTTTTGAATTGTATTCTGAAATGAATATTTGAAGAAGCATATGACCAATTTATGCATGTTAATTATTGTAGAAGCTTCTTGGAATATTAATAAAACAAATTAATTAACATTAATAATCATCATCATCGATCAATGATTCAATCATTATAACAATTAGTTTACACATCATTCAATAAATCAGTTCTTTAATCAAATACACGTATATGGTAGATGATGCCTTTAGTAATTTTAAACTTAGTATTATATAAGGAGGTTATAAGTATAAGCATAGCTTTATAATAATTGTAGTAATATAATTTCTGTGGGGACAAATTAATCTAAAGCCACCTATAAAAAAGTTTACTTTATTAATGATAAAATCGATATACTTTTTGGGTCTAATACATTTATCAGGTATCTAGCACTTTGTTCCCAGGGGACATCAGCTTTGTGGAGTCTTATATGGCTGGGTGGCTTAAATATAGGTTTTCGTTTCCTAGTGAATTAGACAGCTTCAATTTTGTCCGGCTTAACCACGTTCTTCCATTTAGTAAAGTAGTAATGAAGGGATTCAAAAGAATCTTGCAACTTGATAGAAATGTCAGATGCTAATAGCCCAGAGCAGAAAATCACTGTGTCATTAGGAAAAATGGAGGCAGTGCAAACATAGATAGATGTGAAGTCAGAAGTGTAGATGTCATAGAAAGGGGACAGGTACAACCTAATGCAAAAGTGAACTATAAACAAATGGTCGTTTAAAAAGCTCTGCACAATTATTTCAAGATTGGGCGGGAAATTTAAGATTGTCACCTTATGGCTAAGCCCATTGTTGCGCACGGAGTCGAATGTATTGATGTCAAGCAGGATCATGCCTGCAGAATTGGAACATTGAAAGTTTTGTTTAACAATCTAACAGATGCACAATGTTATGTTCCTTATGAATTTTGAAAAATTCGCCATCAATTACAAACATAGTGAGCTTGTTTTCGAAAAACTTTTCTAAGATTTTGCTTACGGAGGACAATAGACGTATTGGCACAATTCTGTTACCTGTTTTTAATGATTGGAAATGAATCATACTAAGTGAGATAGGTTTTCTCGTATCGGCCAGGATCCTTTTTGCATTTAAAGTATTTGTTTATTTTTGAGACTATCTCGGTCTTAATAAAGCAGGAGTGTTTTGTTTGGTCCAATGCAGTAGTTGGATCACTTAGTTTGTGGGTGCTAGAATTGTTTAGTTGGAATACTTGAACGAAAGCCTCGCATGTTTGCTTGGACTTAAAACAAGTTTTATGTGATTTGTTATTCATTGGAAACAAATTCCGAACTTTAGTTTACTGAGTTCTTACATTTGGAAGTTGTTGAAATGAATGTTGCATTTTTGAAGAAGTTACATAGGTTTAGGTCTTATTGAGTCATGTATTATCTATGTATCTACTATTTCACCTATCTATCTATTCATCTTTAACTGGGAGCTGTTAAAAGAACCAAACCGATGCATTAATTTTAATTATCAACTTAATTTCAAAATGAAATTCATCTTCATTTAATAGATCAAAAGACTGGAAACCGCGAAACTCAATCAAATTAATTATTTCGAAAATCATTTATTTGTCTTACGAATCAAAAATAAAAAAAAAAATAAAAAAACAAGAGAAATATTGTTATGCATATTCAAGGCCCCCAAATAGCAATCATGGTGCAGTTGAGCATTTATTTTATTTGATATTTCTTTGTTATTCGTTTGTTGGTTTCTTTTTTCAAATATCATTTAGAAGCGGTTTACTTTATATTCTTGGAAGCCGCAACCAAGAGAATCAGAATCATCACTTCTCTACCACCAACCGCAGTAACCTTAAAACCAAAAATTGGCCAAAATCGAGGAACATAAATCACAAAACACACACACACACACATATATTCGAGAAATACAAACTTTGGAATCATTGACAGCGGAAGCATTGTTCCTTACCAAAAAACAAAAATAAAAATAAAACAAAAAAATTATAAAAAACTTCGAAAACGACTTTAACTTCAACTGAGTAAAGATTTCTTGGTATTTTATTAAACCACACAAATCAAAAACAAAAGCACTGAGAAACAAGAATGTTAAGAAAAAAGAATAAAAACAAAGTAGAAACAGAATGCTACTTGACTCATGATTGTGTAAAAATTTCTTAACATCACTGCGACAAAAGCTACTACTTCTCAGAGACTCACACTCACAAAAGGAGCCCAGCATGCAGCTTAAGTGTCTGATTAGCTTGGCAAACAAGTGTTAAAGTCCCCATACAAAATTTTCACCCGCTATATAATCTGTCTTATGTTTGTTAGTTTGCAGTTTAGTGGTGTACATCCTACATTCAAAAGCCTCTAACATTTTGTATAGTAAGTTAAAGCCTGCGACGCTTTGTCGCCTGACTGTTTGCCTGCCGGGTTTATTGCCATTTTTGGGTAGCTTCATTTTAACATTGTGAAATATATTGGTTTGTTATTTATTCTTTTTTTTATACAATATGTATATTATTACTTTATGGCAATCGTTTGTAACGCATTGAAGGAGAGCTTATAAGATACTTATAATACAAGAATGATTATTTAATAAGCATCGCAAAGGGATTTCCTTTAATTATGCATTCATTCATCTCTTGATTCGCTACTATGAAATTTATACTCTTAAATTCTAAACTCGTTAGTTGATATCTTATAGAAAAGTTTACTATGCTCATAGTTTGTTTCAACTAAAGTTCCGTTATCACTTTAATGGATTTTTGGGGTGAAAAAAGGGTTCTTAAATAAAAAGGAAGTTGAAACTTTAAATAAACAAAATAACAATTACCACAATATAAGCCTAATATCCATACAGAGTGATCAAAACAAGAAGACTTACTTATAAACTTCATATAAATCTATGGTAGAATAAGAAGTTTCTGTGTACAAAATATTAATAGGCTAGTTGTCTCGGAGCGCTTTGTTACTCCCCCGTCAAAATTTCATCAAAATCGGCTTTCCACGGGAATCATAGAAAGAATGATATTTATTTACCTTTTTGTGACTCACAATTCAGAAACAGATGTTTGACAAAGTCTACTTGCTTTATTTTAAAATATGTCTCTAAGTTTTATATGCAAAATTTGATCCACCAATTTTGACCGATTCTGTAAGTAGATTTTGATGAAATAAACGGTATATGTTACCCACAATAAAGCTTGTCACTTTTCAGTAATTCGATTTTGAATTCAATAAGCGACATTTACGTGATGCGCGCAAAAACACTTTTAGTCTACGATTTTATATTAAGTACACTGAAATCTGAAAGGTCTATTGTAATGGTATCAAATGTAAGTTGGACAAAAGGCTTCCTTCAAAGGAAAATTCATAAACTAGACTTATTGGACTTACTTGCAAAACAATATTTGAATATCTTTTATACACATCGTTCTTTCATTTCATCAGTGAAGTTCACACTGAAACTTATTAAAAGTGGATCAATGAGATTACTTATGACATTCATATAAATATTTCCTTAACAAAATTTAAGTTTTTTCCATATGAAGAAAATATGTGAGGTATAAAATTATCGATGGAACTGATACCAAAGTACTATTCTTTGTTTTTTGTAGTTTAATATTGTGGATAGAGGATTGTGTGGTTTTGGGAAATGGAGTCTTTGTTTTCATTTGGTCTTCGAAGGTGTTACATAAAGTCAGTGAATAAAAAACATAAAGAAGCGAATGGGGAAGATGGCGGCAAAGTTAGCAAACAATTGTCTTCGTTTTCAATTTGTATATATATATTTTTTTTTGTTTTCGCTTCATTTATCGTTTGTTTAAAAAATACAAATGTGTTCGATCTGATTTGCTTATTGTATATACTGACTACTTAGCAACCAAAGGATGAATGCATAGTAAGTACTAAATATGGCCTAGTATTCTATTGTCTCATTGATGATTCAACAAAAGTGCTTAAGAGAGCTCAGGTGTTAAGTTATGTGATACAAGTAGCATGAAAATAGGAGAGTACTAAATGAAAATTGAGAAAACTTTTAGGGCTTGGGAAGTATAAATGTTTTTTTTCAAAATAATTCAATTGAAAACTTATGAAAATTAATTTGAATTTTTGCATAAATTTTAACCTAAATTTTGCATAACATACACAATGATTCAATCAGCACCATTTATTTTACTCAAACACACACACACACACACACACACACAGATATACAATTACTGATTCCAATTTTACTATAAAATTTGAAAGAAATACCACCTGCAAAGTCAAAAATCAAAACACAATTAATTGACGACAATTGCGGCACCAAGAAACCAAATCGAAATCGAATGTGTATGGCACACGTTGCCAATGACAAGAACAATAACAACAATAACAACATCAACAACAACATCAACATAACAACAAAGTATCTATAATAATAATACATTTACAGACAACATGGCTAAGACTAAGCAGCAACAACAAAATAAAATAAAACAAAACAAGATACGTCAATTGTCTAATCAACAAAATTCAGTCAATAAATCGTAATTAATTAACAATTTCTTATGTTTCAGCCGTCGACGTCGTCATCGACGATTTTTGATTTCATTTGGAATCAAAGTCTTAAGCAATGAACGTAATAGAGTCTTATGCAGATCACACTACGCTCATTTTGATTTTGGGAAAATTCAAATACAAAAACAAAAAAACTATCACAAGTCACCATCATGGTGGTGAGCAAATGTAACCAAACCCCAAAATTTGGTTTTTTGTTTTTATTTTAACAAACCACAAAAATTGTCTAAAAAAACGTGCAACAAATAGAAATACTTATTCATTCAAAGCCGTACTACTAACTCAGATTATTAAAGTTTATTTCAATGGGTTTTTACTAATTTTTAACAGTCGCTTTAGTAGTTTTCGTCTATGACCAAAGTAAAGTAAAGTGAATTGTTTGCTAGAGTAGATTTTTGGCTTATTTTTTTACTTTTTAATCAGCATCGCGTACGCCCCAAAATAACACAAGGCATTCATGGATGGATTTGCAATAGAGGGCAGGAGACGATGACTATAACTAAGCAGTCAGTCAGGTGTGTTTTGTGTGTTGCCAGGAAGGACAACCTGTATGTCGTTTATGTGTTTGCTTGCTGCCTGTCGACATTGATAACATCATATTGTATTGTATTGTATTTGTTCTTGGTTACAATATTATTGTATCATAAAATTGTTGTTGCTACTGCAGCCGCAGCCGCAGCAGCAGTAACATTATGTTTATTGTCAAAAAAAATTGACTTGCAACAAATAATATTAGAGACCTTTATTTTGTATTATGTATAATACGTTTTTTTCGGTCTCATTTTCTAAAAAACGGCAACACTATTACTTAGAACAGCGGTTCTTAAGCTATGGTCCGTGGTGTCTATTCAAGGGGAATTTTTAGATACTCATAAGATATTTCACAGAGTATTGCGTATCCTTTAAAGAAAATTGACAATTCACATGTAAAAATAAAATTTAAAGTATTTACAATACAAAACTAGGAATAGGGGTTTTGTAGATCAAATTTGTATGCCTCTTTGGCCTATGAGATTATTAAGCAAGAAATTCAGTTTTAAGAGCAACATAAAATGCCTAGAATTCTTATAGGGGTCTGCAAAAAAACCTAATTGTCCACGGACTCAACAAGTTTGAAAACCCCTGCATTAGAACACTTGTTGTTGTTAGTCGATTGGTGATTGTTTGGAATAACTGAAACAAACGAAAGACTTAAGCAACGAACTTGTTTATTTCCTTCAATATTTTTTTTCGTATTTATTTCATTTTGTTAACTGAAATTGCTTTTGAAAGTTATTACAATTATTATTAGCCACAAAATGTGTCGATTAAAGTGTGGTTTATGTACTAATTGTCTTTGTGGACGCATAAATTTGTTATTGTTTATGTATTTTTTTTTTGGATTTTTTTTTCTTTTATATATCTTTATATTTACTTTGACGGCAAAATTGATTGTATGGAATGAAAAGAATTTTTATTTGAAATATAAAAATAAGAATAAAAATAAATATAAGGAGAGAAAAAGAAAGAGATCATAATAAGCTAATCTCATTGATTGGATTTAAGTTTCCTGTATTCAAATATAATTCAAACCTTCAATGGAGTGCCAATCAATGAATACAAAATTCTTTTTCTAGGATTACAATTACAATTGTTTCACTTCACTTCGCATCGCATCGCATCGCATCGGCTCGACTCCAATTTCCATATGACACAAACGAATGGTGACTAACAACGCCCAAGAGGCAAATAACTAACAAACAAACAATCAATAATGCTTCTAACAAGTAGAAAATCCCAAACACTTGTTGCACATACTATGTCAAGAGGAGAGAAGTGGCAAGCAAGTAAAGAATTTCTTCTTAGAGCATCTTCAGTTGAAAATGTTGACACAAAAGAAAAGGAGGCCTTTATTTTTCATATCATTATTGTTCTTGTTCTTGTTATAACATGTGTAGTTATTGTTGTTAGTGTTGCTGCTGATGTTGTTGTTGTTGTTGTTGCAACATACATGGATGGTCAAACATGTGCAACAATAATAACAACAGCAGCAAAAACAGCAACAAAAGCATTGATCATTGTTCAACATGTAAATTCGCTAATTTGGCAACGAAAAAATATCTATAAATGGCAAGCAACAACAACAACAACAACAATAACTAACCACCATCACCACCACCACCACCACCACTAACGACAAACATAAACAAACATAAGATATAAAAAAAATGAACAAATAATACTACAACATCAATAAAGAAAAAATATGTTTTAAATTCCAATATCAACGAATAACGAATATCCTTCATTGGGGGGAGAATCTACAATTTTAAAGTCCTTATTTTTTCTTATAAAAAATATCTTTATTTATATAATAAATACTTAGTTTATGAATGACAAGATAATAGCAAACAACTGGTGAAAAATAATTCAGAAAAGAGAAACTTCCAATAACCTAGAGAACAGTAGATAAATGGGAATAAATAATGATGATCATCTAGATATAAATATTTAGATATATAATGGCTACACCTATAGTTAAAAAAATTGTACTAGCTACCAGGGTCTATGTAAAATGGAGCTATATACGTGTGTCTGTATGTCTGTTCTTTATGGACTCCGAAACCACATGGCAGATATTAATAAAATTTTCAGGAAAATTCATGACCAAATGCTAACCACATGAACAAAGTTAACTACATGACCAAGGTGTCGATACAATACAATTATGACAGAAACAATGACTTCTATAATCACGGACTAACATCACGACGGAGCCGGCAGCTCTAGTGGTTCATAAAAGATAAAATTCTAATAACATAGTCAGGTTGAACAAAAACAACAATAGATGCGAGGCGGTAAATGCAAATGATGATTTGTTGTAATAAGTTCTAGTACAAATTAAATAAAAATTAATGAATTCCTTACTCATTCCATTTATAACTTTAAGGGTAGTTTGATATACTTAGTAGTATGTTGAGTCAAGAAATGAAAAATCTTTGGCTTATTATATGAAGTAGTACTTATTCGACGTCTACTTCTAGAAATCCTTAATAGAAGTATTTTATGCCTTAAATACTATTTATCTCTTATACAAATGCTTCAATTATATGCCTTTCCAAGTATAAATCTGATGAAACCGTTCCTTTTTAAATATGTATGTTTAAGTACCATTAAAGACAACAATCAAAAAGCTATGACTTAAATTTTATACGAATATATTAAAGATTATCTAAAAGATCGAAGACTGAATTCTATATTCTATTCTATTATATTATATTAATTCAAACTTCATACCAAATGTATAGTACTTCAAAATGTGATAAAGGGTATAAAAATCGATGACAAAAATATTGTATATGCAAGTTGTACGTACGATTTTTGCATATGGTTTGATACTTGAATCACACAAAACTAACCAACTAAACGAAGGTTGAACGCGTTTCTTATGTTTTGATTTTGATTTGGTTTTTGTGTTCTTTTTATTGTAAATAAAAAAATAAAAATAAAAACCTGGAAAATATTTGCATAAAAATAAAGCGAAAATTCGTCGTAAGAGTTGCCAACAAAAGCATAGTTCTCTCTATTCAATAAGAAAAAGAATATCAGCAACAACAAGTGGCAAGCATCACAAAACAAAATACAAAAAGAAAAATAAAAAAAAAAATAAAAAAATTGAAAAGAATCTTTAAATTGAAAGAACCACAAACGAAATCAGAACAAAATGTCTGAGCGCGAACTTATTACGTTTGTTTCGCAGGTTCGTAAAGTCCGTCGATCTGTCAATCCACCCATCCATATTATGCTCGTACATTCATTCCTTCCTACCTACCTTTCGTTTCGTTTGTATATATTTATTTATTTATTTGTTTGTTTCTTTTTATGTTGTTCATATTATGGTTGCTGTTGCTTTTGCTTTTGCTTTTGTTGTTGTTATTGTTTTTATTCATTCGTTCGTACTTGACAAGGATCAAGGTTACCTTGAGGCGTGCGCATTTCGTGCCCATAACCAATATGCCTCATTTGCTTCAGTTCTGTTTTGAATGTTAGTGCCTAGTGTTACAATATTTTCTCTGGCTTTGGCTTCAAATTCAACATCAACGGCAAGTTTTGTTTTTAATACTCTGGTGCTGGTATCTGCTGATGGTGGAGGTGCTGGTTTTGGGTCGTCGTTACCGTCGTCAGAGAGTCATTGGTTTTATGCCTTGTCACTATAGTATGTGGTGTAGGCGAGTTGGATTGGGTTGGGTTATGTTTGGTTTGATTTCGTTTTGTTTTAACTTTGCTTGTTGTTGGGTTCTGGTGCTTGGTTCTTATTGTATATGGAAATTGCTTTATGGCTTGTATATGCAGATTAAGCTTCATCTTCTTCTAGGTACTAGTAGTTGTAGGTATGAAGTGAGCAGCATCCTGCTTTTGTATTAAAGTTTGTTCGTATACCCAATAGCTCGACTTTTTTAGCTTTGGGGCACACACAGATACACAATGTTACTACTAAACTGTGCAACGCGACAGGTTCAACAACAAAACAACAAAATTCATGAAATTTATGCTGATGCTTATTTCTTGCGCCTTTAACAAGCAAAGCAAACCAAAGCAGGAAAACCAACCATGGAGATCTCCCGAAAATCTTCCTTCTTGCCACAAATTTCAGTGCTTTTTCTGCTGAAAATTCAATTTGCTGCAATGACGACGAGGACAACAATGATAATGATGATGATCAT
Organism: Amiota mariae; assembly: GCA_035041805.1. Classification (NCBI taxonomy): domain Eukaryota; kingdom Metazoa; phylum Arthropoda; class Insecta; order Diptera; family Drosophilidae; genus Amiota; species Amiota mariae. The sequence continues at coordinate 292,793 of JAWNKV010000216.1, read as the reverse complement.
CATCGACGACGAAGATGTTGAGGATGATGGTATGGTGATGATGATGATGATGATGACGAGGTTGCAGCTTTTGCATATCTTGCAGCGAAATTCGTGATTTACAATTTTTTTCAATTTTTTTTTTTTTTTCTGGTCATCGTCTGCTGCACTTATTTTTGGTCTTTTGATGGCTTCGAGGTCTTTCTTCCTTTCATCCTCTTTGCGTTTGACTTGATTTAATTTTAGGTTTTTAAATTTATTTATTTTATTTTAAGGCAAAAGTTTCGTTTTACGTTTGTTACTTTCATGTTGTTTGGTTGCTCATTCACCTGTTTATGCCAGATTCCAGGCATGCGATTAAAATCACCTGCGCATGCGCCCACGCACGAACAAACGAAGCAATGAACGAACGATCGACTGAATGTCTTGGCAGTCTTCCTCATTTCATCTCTTGAGTCTTCAAATTGTTGGTTTGTTGGTTGGTTGTCGTTGCCATTTTTAGGCTTGGCAGCTTCATTTATTATTTATTTATTTTTTTTATTTTTTTTTTTTTTGTTTTGCTTATGTTGCACGTTCGATTATTCAAACTAATTTAATTTGCTCGCGCTTCACTGCTTCTCCTTTTCGTCTTTACTTTTTCGGTTTGGGCTTTTGTGCGTTACGTTCTCCGTGACCAAGATGCGTTGCAATGCAACGACAGTCCATGGAACATGGAAAAAGTCACGCCTTTTATTGCGTATATATACAACTGGAGATGGAGACCCCATGAATGCATCACCACCACCATCACCACCATCGGCAGACAACATCGACAAGAACGACGACATCGACAACAACGAGTTGTTTCGGCTGCCGATTCTGATGCAAATAACAAATAAATGCGTGTTTGTCCTGTCCTTTCTGCTTAATGTTGTTGTGGTTGCTTTGTTGTTATCGTTGTTGCACTTGTATCTGAGCCACACGCAAAAAGTTGTTAAAATGCAAATTAAATTAAAGTTCTTGCGACGGAAACACATAAAAGAACAGGATGCTGCTCGAGGATTTAAGATGCATTCAGATAAAGAGAGTGTGTGGTGTAAGAAGAAACTGTAGCAAATTCAATTCAGTTGAATTTTTGTTAAAATTTTGGTTACAAAAATTTGTTGTCTGTTTGGCAAAAATCAAAATACAAAAAAAAAAATCTTGTGAACTGAGTGAATTCAATTAATTCATGAATTCATTTAGAGGAAAACAAAAAAATTCAAAAATAGTTGTTTTAAAAATTTTGTAATACTAAATTTAAACTTAACATTGGATTTTAAAAACATAGTTGAATTCACTCACTCTAAAAACAAATGAGAACTTGTACTACTAAAACATGAGAAGGCGTTTTAAGAATTCAAAAGAATCTATTGGCATGCTAAACTCATTATGGCGCATTAGCTTCCTTGCGGGAGCGAGTTCTGTAGTACGTAAAGTTATTGCCTAATCAGAAGTAAAAGAATTTGTGGTCCGCAAATATGTCAGCTAAATTACATAGAAAAGCATTGCAAAGACATATTTCTTCATTAGTATATTTGTCCAACATTTCCACGTTTAGGAAGGTCATTTCATCCATTCATCAGCTAGGTACAGAAGATGCTACCAATGCTGCTGCTACCGCTTCAACCTCTGCACCAAATCATCGTGATTCGCTATTGTTGCATAATAATAATCAAATTAATAACAATAATAACAACATTAACAATGCTGAGCAAATGCATGTGACTAGCTAAAAAAATACTTCAAATGCCTTTGTTGAGGCAAATTGTCTTCAAAATTACAATGTCAATGCCAACGGTTTCAACAATTGCTACATAGCTCGCCAATATCGCTGCTGTTGACACGAATACAGTAAGAAATCATCCTTACAAAAGCACCTCATATGGACGTACATTCATCCTTATTGTCATCACCTTCGGCGTGTCCGGGCATGCTGAGTAATGTTGCCGAAATAATAATCGAAGTGATGGCATCAGTGGAAGTACTGTGTTGTGCTCCGGTTAAAATACTTGCACCCAAAGTGTTAGCTGGTGTCGGAGTAGGTTGTCTCGGCCGTTATAAATTCGATCCCTTACGATCACAATAAGTATAAGTCTGTGAAGTATTTCAACTACACTAAACTACACATTTATTTCTTTTTTAAAAAGAAGTATATATATTTTGTTATTTAAAATAAAAATCAATGACCCAGTAACATTTGCATGAATGAAACACAGATATGTTTCAAGCTTTTAATTTACCTATAACAAACAAATTTATGCAATTTATTTGGTGTTTTTATTTTTTGGCAAATGAATAAAATAAAAACTATTTATTCATTTATTTATTAACAAATCGCATGTAATCAAAAGTTAAATGCGAGTAATACAACGAAATGAACAAAAAAGTTCATTTAACAATTTCACACTTTCCCATAACTCAGCCCATAGGCAAATTAATATATATAATGACAACAACAAAAACAGCAAAAATACCAAAAAATAAAATTGAAACTAATATAAAACGATTGCAGCGGTTACTACCCACTGTGCAATTAACACTTCAGCGCTTTTGCAAATGCCACAGAAAAATGAAAAAAAAAAAAAAAATCGAAATTCGAAATCAAAATCAATATGAACAAATAACTGTTGAAAATAAGGTGTAAAAAATTATATAGGTGAGTGAATGAACTAAATGAATGAATGTAAAATACTATATAAATAATTGTATATAAATTATCGAGAGAGCTGAATGAACAAACACCTTAGATAACAGCCACTGTGCATTTTCTAATTTATAAATATGTACAGAAATTTATATGAATTCAAGAAAACCTAGTTTGGTTTGAACTTAAAACTAAGTATGAGGACCATTTAATTTCATGTCAAACAAGCCCCACGCGTCTAAAATGCATAAAATATTCGAAAAACATTGCAAAGCACTTTAATTTTTTAGCTAAATAATAAAAATAATAATAATAATAATATCTTTGAATCTCTTTTTGGTTTTAGTACCACACACAAACCTTATAGTGTAAATGGTTTCATCACTTTGCCATGATATTTGTTACAATAAGAACAAAGCATTTGAAACTTTATGAGGTATACAACTATATTTTCAAGATTAATATTATAGTAAAGAATATCTAGCCATATTTGTGTGTTATTAAGTCTATTTATATTAAATAATATGAGTCGATAGCCATTGATGCTAGTACTCCATATTATTTTTGTTAACTACAAATAAATATATATTTAAACAAATTTATCCAAATTTTTGAGATTTATAAATAAAATTTATTACATTATATTCTATGATATTGGTTCTTAGACTTACGAGTATGTCGTCCAAGGAATCTGGACCAAACAATAATTATTTTCGCGAATACCTTCCACACCTTACATATTTAATATGTTCATTTAATGTTAATATCAAAAATGTTTTTCGGAATCCAGTAGTCATATCATCAATTTAATTAAAAGTGAATTAGAACTTCCGACCTACTATAGAAGTTCGAAAGCTTTTAAGGAAATTGAGTTAATTAAATCGAAAGCTTGGATTGAGCGGATCAACATGAGTTTTTTCACAATTTTTACAGTATTTTGCAAAATCTCATGAATAAAACAATAATTGATGTGAAATGCAGAACTGAAAGCCTTGGAAGCTAGTGCACTTAATACTAAAAGGTATAAGAATTTATTTTCATCCATATATCTATATATAACAAAAAAAATCAATTTGACGGAAAGCGTAGGATTAGTAATAGGGCATCCCGTTGGCATCCTTTGGGTATAAAACCCCTTAAAAAATTAGTAGCTAAATGTGTTGCGAATTTTTTTTCGTTGTACTTATTGAATGGTTATTAGCTACATTTGGACTCGGTAGGTAGCGTAATTGTGGAGATATATGTAATAATACAACCCAGAACTTTGAATTGAGAGTAACAATATAATAAAATAAACATCATTCTACAGTACAAAGCCGATTTTGATGAAATTTTGCCGGGGTAGCAACGCGTGCCGGGTCTACTAGTTTCTTGATAATAATTATAGTAATCATGTAGAGTGTATGCGCTTTTTGGTGAAACCTTATTCAATAATATTTTGCCTGTATCTTTTTTTTTTGTTTATTATCTTCACCTGCAGCTAAAGTAATCGTTTCATTTTATTAATCCTGTTCCTTAGTCTAAATAAGTAGTACGTGTTTGTAACTTTGGGTGTGTATAGTATTCATATGCATATGTCTCTCTCTCTATATATTTTGCATCAATTTTCTATGCTTTTCTTATGCATTTATCCTGCTTATTTTATTTTTTTATTTATTTGACTAAAACAAGTATAAAAATGTCGTTAAAAAAATAAGTTCAACAATAAATTGTCTATAAATGTCGCCTTGATTTGGCAATTCGTTCGATCGTTCGAATGTTTTTTGGTCGGTCACTCGCTGTGCTGTGCTGTGCTGTGCTGTCTAGGCTCACTTAACCAACAACAAACACCAAAGTGAAGGCTCATAATTTTGGCACTATTTATTTTTGCCGAAAATTAATTGTATTTGCTTTGTATGCATTATGTTTCTTAGATATTTTTCACTTTTTAATAATTTTTAATTGATTTTCAATTTACATAATTTATTTGACAAATGTCAACCAAAGACAAACTTATAATGCATGATTTCTTTCTTAAACTTTTAAAATCATAAATATTCAATTTATTGCCTTTTAATAGAAAAAAAACGAATTTATGAATCTATGAAAAGAATTATAATAAAGTAGCCAAATTTATTTGACTGAATAAGTACAAACCGAAAGTGAGTTCATTTTATATTCTAGTTAATTAAACTAGGGACTTTTACTCTTCTTGCTTAACATTTCAAAACACTTAAATTTCATATATTTTATTTGGAATAACAAGAAATCTGAAGATACATCGTGTGGAAAGTGTAGTATTTTTGGATAAGTGAAAAAACTGAATTGTCAGTTGTTTATTGGTCGCACCCCTAGAAATGACATTAGAAGTATTTTGAATAGCAATGATTTCCACAGCAGAATTCCACTCAAGAAACCCTTAACATGCAAAAAGATTCATTAACTTCATTTAGAATTTCATTTCAATATTTGAACAAATTTTAAATTTTTTCTTTTATATTCATTTATTTAGAATCTGTCATAAAATATATGAAGATAGAAACCAAATTTCATGAGGAATTCAGTTATCTTGAGATTTTATTGGGTTGAATAGATAAATACATTTTTATAAAAGGATGGCGGCGATTAAGTCTGCGACATGCCTGCCTATGTTCCAGGAGTTGAATTGAAAAGACGTTTATGTTGTTCTTAAGTAGATGTTCGTAACGGCGATGATCTTTATAAGCATAACATTCTTGATGTAACGATGAATGAATTCGTTGTGAACATAGAGGGGCGAACCTACTTTAGTGCGAACAACTTTAGACTGAAACCTCTGCATGATGTTGACGTTAATGGCCGCAATGGAGTTCCATAGCTGGATGCCATATTTTCAGATTGGCCTTAAAATCGCCTTGTAGAGAAGTAGCTTATTGCGTAGTGAGAGCTGTGATCTAGGCCTGAGTAACCAGTACAGATGCTTGGGATTTGAATAATGAGCAAAAATGCTATTTACAAATGAATCCAAGGAATGGGAAAGCCAAAGTTTGAAAAATGGCTTTTACAGATATAGACCCGAATTTATTAGATCTTACTGTCAAGTATGGTGGAGGCATTGTGATGGTTTGGGATGATGGGATATTCCTACAAGATAACGATCCAAAACACACCGCTAACATTGTAAAGGATTAGTTGCTATACCATGCCACATAATAATTGCACACGTCACAAAGGTGGGTCAAAGGTGGGACTTATAAGTAATTGAGTATGATTGGGAGATGCTGAAGCATAGGTTAAGGACACAATGGAGGCTTACAGAAGAATGATAACAAATAACGTCCATTGAGATGTAAAATTTAGTTGAGTCAATGCCAAGACATTTGAACCAGCGGATTTTGATTTTTAGTAACATATTTAAAAAAATTTATTTAAGACAAAACTGTATTATTACTTTTTTCAAGTCCTCTTATCACAGTTTCCAAGCCCAATATAGAAAATATATTCCACTTCCTAACCAAATATGACCTTCAAGATTTAATATAATATTTTATAATTTCTTAGAGACGAAGGCATAGTAGCTAGTGCTTTAAAGCTAATTATTAGTTATAGTATTTTTTTTAAAACGTATTATTATGAATTTTAATAAATAAAATAATAAAATAATACTTTTTTCAAAATATTATACTTTCTGGGTATTAATTATATATTTTTCTTTTACTAAAATATATCTTAAACTCAACCATTTATCTAAAAACTTTTTATTTCCCGAAGTTATTGTTTCTTTAAATAAATTCTTTTATTAAAATTACTTTCCATTATCCTTACTCCACCCAAACAAAGTCCAACTTCTACCCATGTCCAATAGTGGTGTCCCATTTCAATACAATTAATTAATTATTTGTTTTATACTTTACGCCCATCAATTTATAACAACTTTAATTCAACTCCACAACTTATTACTACAACACTGAACTAAGTACCAGTTTTCCGCCCTAAAGCAATTTACTTGAATTTGTTGTTGTTCCATTGTCATCATTCATTGTTATAGAACAAATAAAACCAACCCAAAATATTGTATGTAAGTAATAAAAAGGGGTCTCTTTCTCTGATTCAACATGTTTATCATTTTTAAAACTAATAACATGGTAAATTATGCTTTTAAATTTTTGCTTTAAAAAAAAAGAAAAGAAAAAAAAAAGAAGGGGAATACAAACTTGCAACATGCAGCAAGTTACTAAATTGTTGTGTTGTCCCGTTTTCAATATTTTTTGCTGAGTTGACCAAGCACGTACATATGATTGTTGTTGTTGTTGTTGGTATTTATATTAAATGATTTATCTCAACTCTTAATAAATCACTTAAAATGCAGCGATAAAAATTAATCAATATGGTCGCACTTTGAGCGCCAATCGATGTCGTTCATCGTCGTTGTCGTCGTCTTAGGCCACGAGACAACCAACAAACAATGTGTGCAACTTTTTGTGGCAATCGAACAGAAAATCAATAAAAAATATCTCATATTGAAGTTTTTGTTGCTGTTATTGTTGTTGGTAATAGTTTTGGCCATTAAGTAATAATATTTATATTTATAAGCATTTTTTTTTTGTTGTTGTTTGCTTCTTTGCCGCAAATGTATCCTTTGTGGCACAACAAACAACATTCAATATCCACGTATGTGTATAGTACAATATTTCCTTTATTGATTTTCTGATTCGATTTTTTCATTCTTTTTTATATTTTGTTTTTGATATTTTTTGTGATTTTCATTTCGTTTGTGGACCTGCGGCGCATTTAAGAATCATTGTGAGGCGCCTCTTACCGTCATACAATAGTTTTAGTCTGCACAACACAATCAAATTGAATCGATTCGAATTGAATTGAATTGAAATGAAACGAAATGTGGCAAAGTAGTAGATACTCTAGCCACATTGGCATATTAGTTTCAATTCATTTTAGTATCTATGTGGACTATGCATGTGTGTGTGTGTATGTGATTTCAGTGTTCATTTTTGGTTTATTTATACTGCTTTCGAAGTGTTGCACTCAATTGACAGTTGGAATGACAGTGTTGCCATAAGCTAAGCCAATGCTGGAGTTAGAGTTTGTAGTTGTAGTCATCGTCGGCAGGACTTTTATGGTTCGTTTTAGATTATAAAATATTATTGCGCACTTGCTGTCGTCATTTGAAAATGAAAAGTGACTGCCACTTCAAGTGTCATGTCTAGGTTAAAAAACACTATGAGGAAGAGAAAGGGAAAGGAGAGAGAAAGAGAGAGAGACGGTCGACCTCGTAATACTGATTACCTAATTTCTTTTTTCCTAGCAATTGACTGGAATCTAGTTTTGTTGAAGTTTAAACAATTTTGATGAAAATTGAGTGGTTTTTTTGTGTTTTAGGTGTGGAAGAAATATTCAGAAAGTATAAGAAAATAAGTTAGGCCACAAAAGCCAGGTTGATTGGCAATAGAAACTATAGATTTTAATAGTCATGTGATATATTTATAAAAATAAACAAGTATAATAATTGACATTTCAAAATATGTTTAATTATTCTATGATTTGGTATTGCGGGGCTCTAAGTAATTCAAGAAACTAGACCCACACCAAACTTGTTATAGGTATGATTTTAAGAATAAATAATTCTTTGCTTTGAGAGAGAAGTTTTTTCTGCAAATAACGAATTATATATGAAGTGGATAGCGAATAATGATTTACAATAGAGCAGGAACCACACGGCCAGCGGTCCATGTGATCAAACCAGAAAATACATAAATTAGATGGGGCTAAATTGGATTATGTAAACGAGTTTAACTTTACAGAAACAATGGCAAGAATGGACTGAGAACACTGAGATGGGTGCAGTGCTAGACTTTTGGTGTTGTTCTTATGGGTTATGTGAGATTTTAGATTGAGCCGTTAAGTCTACGCTTTGTTGAAGCAGGTGACGGTGGACGCCAGATTGTTGGGATACGTCTGAAGCTTTTTGAGATAAATTGATAACCTTTATTACCATCGGCATCTTGAGGACTCTGTGAAGCGTGGTACTTCGGAAGAACCTAGTGGCACTGGAGTGCTTTGTTTTGGCAAACCTGTATGTTGAAAATGTTGTACATAGTTGGTGGTGCCATATACTCGTATTTGAATGGCGTAACACCGAGCTGGTGCCACCACTTGCATATGTATTAACCATTTGTTATTTGACGATAATTTGTTTGAAGGGTGGAGGAGCCAATCCAACTTCTTAAGCTTTTTAGTAGCAGCTCTCTATAACCACCTTTGTATGTGCCTGACATGTAAGGCGTTTGTCCAGTATCAGACCGAGAAATCAGATTTGTTGCAACTGCATAATACATGAATGAGTTGTAAATTATAACTGGGCCGAAACCTTTTCTTAGAGTGCATGTAAATCTGCATTTGGTGGCGTTGATGGCAATGATTTACTATTTGGCCCATGCGTGGAATCTTTTTATGTGACTATTTAATTTCTCTGCCTCTTTATTTGGTAAACTAGAGTTGAACAGGATTGCTGTGTATGTAGAGATGGTTGCTTAGTCCTCGTTGGTTCTCGGCATGTAGAGGAAAATTATATAAAAATAAACAAATACTTTATTGCCTAAAACAACAATCGAGGTTACATAATTTACTTAAATGGCATCATGAAACAAATCTAATTAGAGAAGCGAGAAATTTCCTAATGATTTTCCTAATCAATTGTGTACTAATTTAAAAAAAATCGATGGTGCATAATGAGACAAGAACAAATTAAAGGAGGAAAGGTCCAATATAGTTCAAAACGTCCATTTTCTTTATTATGAGTGCCATTCTATGAGCACGCAACATATTCCCATTCCCATGACGAAATTAATGGCGTTGCAGCTTTAATATAATAAAAAAAAGAAGAAAAAAAAAAACAATAAGAACAAAGACATCTACGTGCAACTGAATCCATTTTATTGTTAATTGAGAAACTAGAAAATGCAATAAAGTACAAATAAAAACAATATTGAACACATCAACGGCAGCAGCAACAGCAGCAGCAGATACAGTTAAATATCAAATACCACAATAAAATTGCTAAAATAGCAAATAATGACGACAGGCACAGCAACAACAACTGTGACTGAGATCAGGCAAATAACATTAGCAAAAGATAGGAGGAAAACTCAATTGAAGAAGGGATGATTCCTTTTTATATTATATTATAAGTATATTTTGCTTTTCTGCTAATCGTAATGATTCAAATAGGGGGCCACAATTAAAAAGGGGCGCAAATGTTGGTAAGACCATGAAACATGATTAAGGGATGCTTTACGGGTTGTTGATGTTATTTCAATGCGGCGACATCAGCAACACTTTGCGTGGGAAACAAATTTTCAAGGTTTAGAAGTTTTAAGTGCTATCGTCTTTTGTATTCCTTCTATTGGTTGGTGGTTTTACGCCAACCCAAATAAGTAAAAGATACATTTGTATCTGCAACTGACTCAGTAAATAACAGTAGACAGACAACGCACGTCTGGTGGCTATCAATTTTACATGTAACGATGATGACGTTAAGGGTTTTTATTTTCTATACATTGAGCGTCGTTCACATTCGATATTCGTAACGCTTTAATTTTGTCTTCAATCTTCTTTGCATCAGTCCTGCCACTTATCTTTTGTCGATTCTGTCTATCAATTGGTCTTCCGTAGTCCTTGAACCTGATGTACAACAGCAATTCATGGTAGTTTTTAATGTTACTATTATATACGTGTATATATGTGTATGTGAGTGTTTGTGTATCTGTTTGGGAACGAAGGAGACAATGAATGAATACCATGATGATGATGAGATGGAATCTTGATGATGACTACAAAAGTCCTTGTGAAGCTTAGCATATGCTCCTGCGGCTGGAAGCGTGTGCGTGTGTGCTTGCATTTAATGGCTTTCATTCATTTTCTCGGCCCTTTATAAGCATAGTCTGATCATTTGTTGAGTTCATTCGCCCACAAAACGTGTGCACTATCATTTTTAAGGCCCAGCGGCATCTTCAGATTTTATATATGCATGTTTGCTTTGGGTCACGTGCCTTTTGTGGCAGCAGCATCACTTTTTCTTCTGGTACCTGTCACAATCACACTTTGCGGCATGCAACGATGAATGAGGACAATTGCAAATAATATAAATTAATATTCCTTTTTTTCCTCTTGTCATTTTGTTGGTTGATGCTGGTGGTGGTGATTTTTGTTATATTTTTTTCTGTTTAATTTGAGATTGGATATGGATGGGTGTTAGTTAGGCCGATGAGATTGTTATGCTGAAATGAAGATTAGTGGAGATTTTTAGCCGTTGGGCTACACTGAAAGTAAAATTTTACACAAACAACCTTATAGTTTTAAATTTAAGAAATATTTATTTAATACGAAGAATTTAAATGAGGAAGTTCATAAGTCAACCGTTTGATAAGTTAGTCTGATAAGGATAACTTTTGGTTATCATTCCGGACAATTCCATCTCACTTTTAACTTCAAGACTTGCAATGCCTAGAGATTTTGAACATTGTACAGACAAAACGCTCATCGAAACAATTTTGTGAAGTTTTTTCTATAATATAAAAGAAGATCCACTTTTAGAGTATTGAGTTGCTCTTCTGATCAAACTGTCCTCCCTTTAAAAACAACGAAATATTTTTCTCAGTGTGAGTGTCCATAGAACTTGTGCAAATGTTTTAATGTATGTAAGTCGTCAGATGACAAACGCCATCATTTCCGGTGAGTCTTTCTATGCCGTCGTCATCTTTTAAGTTTCGCAAAATTCTGAAGTCACGTGTCGCAATAAATCCTATAGAAAAATTGGCAACTAATAAAAGAGCGTTAAGATTTGTCAATAAAGAATGCTTTCATCTCATAGTCATAGGCATAGTCATGCCCATGTCTAGGCCTATGGATATTGCCATTCATTTCCTGATTTACAAAAAGGACATTATATGGTGTCTTTTAATGTTGTCATTGTGCATTTGTGTGCTCCACAGTTGATGAGACACATTAACGCCGCCAATTGTTGTGGGTGTCAACGGCAGGCGACTTATTGACTAACTATCCAAGAAGTTGAGGGCAACTTCTCCATCTCCATCTCCATTTCTATTTTCAGCTTGATCTTTGCTAGTTGGCCAGACACAGACACACTTGATACTTTTTTACAAGCATACAAAAGGCGAGTGAAAATCATTAAATTAAATGCACTAAGAGCCATGACGTGGGTGCCAACTCCTTCAATTGAACTTTGTATGTGATCTACCAAAGTCCAGTTTGGTCCAATCTGAACCCTTTTTAGATTTAGGTGCCAAGTAATGTTTTTCGTGATTATATTTATTTTCATTTTTGTTTTTTTAACTAAATTATGAACGCGTCATTGGACGCACAAATGCAAATGCAAATGAAGCATATGACTGAGTCAGACTTGGTCCAATCGTCAGTGCATAAACAAAGGCATTAGACAAAATGTTGGTTACGTGTATGTGAGTCTATATTACTCTACTCCTTTATGCATAGTAGAAGGGCCAAAACGAGACGTCAACATAAAGTTGATTGGTGTCAGCCATAAAGTTTCTTTTTTCTCCACAAAGTTAACTTAAGCAAATGCTCCAAGTGGCGCCAAAGGCTTTGAAGTGCACCTAGAGCCGCTTCGTTTGTTAGATACGCAGGCGGTGGAACTCATTCACACAAACTCTTTCTACTTATCCTACTACTACACTCTCTTTCTTTTTAGATGTTGGATGCTGGGGTTTTTGATGGACATCTTGTCGCGCCATATTCATGCTTGGTCAGAGTTGCGAAAGTGTCGTTTTTCTCTGAACTATAGTATAGTCTTTTGTTGCTTTTGTTTTGGAGTCAAATGGTGTTTGGTGGCACCCACAATAACAACAACAACAACAACAACATTAAATGAGAAACCCCTCCCTTTCCCATGAAGTATTGTATCTCTTCATTTGCATGTAAATATGCGCGGGTGTTGTCATTTTCAGGTGAAGTATCTTTGCTGCTTTAAGGGGAGAACAAATAGTACAATGGAGTCGCTGCAGTAACAACAAAATATGCAAAGTAAAATTTATGTGAAATTAAAGAAAATTTATTACTTTGCATATATGTACATACTGTACATATTGTATATACTACACTTTGTGCTATGATTGTATCAACTATATGATGACGATTCAAGATTCAAAAACCGAATCGCTATAAGTTGTCAAAATACTTAACTCTATGAATAACTAAAGAAAATAAGATTTTACTTCTTGATTTCAAATTCAAATGTAATGGTTTTCCCTTAGCTTTTGATTTTTGATTGATTTTATAGACTTTGGGATTTTGTACGAGTATGTGATTTTGTGGTAACTTTCTCTGTCTTTTAAGGGAGACACATATGGTGAATCTAGCAAAGATTTAGATTAAAGATTTATTCAAATCTGTGTACTTTGTAAGTCTTTGTTTGCTACTAAATGGTTAGTCAAAGGTTATTATGGTAACAAAATGACAAAGGATGCTACTTCCTTTTGGAAAACAATTCATTCAACTCAAGCTTCATTCAAAGAAGATTTGCTATAAGTTGTCAACTGAACTCTGAGCTCTATACATATTTAAATCGAATAGAATTGATCTGAAATTTAAAATTAAATTTAATATTTCATCTTTTGAAGGTTTTTCTTAGACAAATCATTGGTTAAGATAACTTTCTCTATCCTGGCAAATGTTCAATGTTGTTGTCAATCAATTTAAAATCTACAATGAAGGTACTTCTTTAGCCCTTTCTAAGTACATAGGTCAAATAGTTGCTTAAACTGAATTATAAATAATTTTCTACTTCTTTCTTAGATACAAACTAATAAGGAAATTCATTAAAGGTAAATTCACAAGAAATAAATGCATTTTAATAAAGAAACGAAACCAAATCGTGTTTGCTCTGAAGGAAAATAAATACAATAAAAATTAAAGGCAAAAATTGAATTCTTCCGCATTTCATTGCACTAAAACTAAAAATTGTAACCATTTGAAAATCATGCACTTTACAAAAAAGTTCGACGACTACTACTATGGTAGATAGATAGGATAGGATTGGATTGGATTGGATAGGATACTATGGTATAGCATAGACTTATGTAGATTTAGTGCAAAGAGGGCGGCACCCGGGGGCATCTATCCAAATGCTACTATTGCATATGTGGCAGGTCAAAGTAAATCACGCGCCGCACTCTGTACATATACTTAGATTGATATACACACATACACACACACACACACATACATACACATGTCCTATACATGTGTATAATGTAGATAGATAGATTCATGTTAGGCCAAGTATTATGACCATTAAAAGCGCTTAAAATGCTTAATTTTGCCAAGAAACGTGCACAAGAATTCGAAATTAATTTTTTCTCTTTCTCCTCTCATGAAACTTATGCGATTTTTGCTTTGATTTTTTTTTTAAAGTTCCTTTTTATAGTCTCTTTGCAATTTTTATTAAACATTTTTTCTTAATTTTTATTTGGCGCTTAACTACAATACTTACTTTTTATACGAGAGTAAATACATTTCTGTCCAAATACAATAGTATTTTAGTAATAGAAGGTGGTGCACCTGGCAGCCAATTAGTATAATTATTAAAACTTGATCAAATGATCTCGGAAGGGGAGTGCTGGATGGGGAAGGGATCTTACATTCATCGGTATCTCGACATAAAAGTAGTCATCGCATTATATATATTACTTATATACAATAGTAAATGGTTAGTTACAAGCGCTTTGAGCACCCACAATTCTCAAAGCACTCGCAATAAAAATTGCAATTTTCATAATTGCAATTCAAGACAACGCAAAAGCAGTTAGTATAGTAGAAACAGAAGTCGAAATCTTCCTTCTACATGGTTCCATATGTGTTACCATAAAAAAAAGTGGTTTGTTTCTTTTCATAGAGAAGTGAATGAGTGAGTGAGTGAGGCAAAGTTTGAAGTCGCACATTGATGGTGCAAAAAATGCCGCCTAATTGGCTGCTAAACGATAAGAAGTACTATATAGAATTAGAAGATGTGGAAACCACATGAGAAACATTAGTTAGAAAGGTTAAAGAAAGGCAAGAGGTGGGGTTAGCAATACTCAGTCCAAGCTGCTCGCATAAAAGAAAAGTGTCTCCAAAGATATCTACAATAGTAAGAACTAACAAAGCATGGTCTTCACTTAGAACAAAAGTATCTTACTGCTTGCAAGAACAATACTTAAGCCAACTTAGACAACAGGTACACAATAAGTGAAGTGAAGTAAAGTAAAGTCAAAAGTAGCTTCTATGTTAAGCCATAATACCAGCACTTTTTCCTTTTGTCTTCTTTGTCCCAGTCCCAGTCTCAGTTTCAGTTTCAGTCCCCATTCCCAGTTCTCTTCCTTTTTATACCATAGATTTTTGTTATTGTTATTGCCTCCTCATTCTAAGCTGTGACAATCTTTACTTTTTTTTGACTATATGAAAAAAGAAAAACTTGGACTGCATTTGGATTTTCTTTATAGATTTTTTCTTTTTTTTGTCTTTCCTATAATTTATCAGATGTAATTCCTATTGCACTTTACTGCAATTGTCCATGGTTCTTCTGTGTGTTTCTGTATTTTGTTGTTATTATTATTATTGCTGTTGTACTATTGTTGTTCTGCACACTGTTAACATGATCTTTTATTACCAATGTTGCGCGCCAAGAACCAAACCAAGAAGATTGTGGCAACTGTTGGCTGCCTGATGCGCATTCAACCAAAGTCATTGTGGTTAAGTGGCCAAAAGTGTAAGGGGGGGGAAAGGTGAGGTAAGCTAAGGTGAAGTTATGTTAAAAAAAAAAAAAAAAAAAAAAACAGATAGTAAGAGTAAGTTTATTTGCCGCTAATAATGGTCATTTAAGTTGATATTTTCTGCAAGACTGCATTCGAAACTCAATTCAACCTCATGACTTGACTTCGCATAGAAGAAAGATGATGCGAATTTGATAAAAATAATTTTGTTTCTAATTTAAATACAATAACAGCAACAGCAATAGTAAATACAATATGTATGTCCATAAAAATCTGTTATTCAGTGGAGGCATAAGAAATTATTAAAAATAAATAAAACAAATTAAATGTTTATTTGTATAACGCGATTTTAAAATTTGTTCAACAATTTGCTGCCTTAATTGACAAAACATTTAAAGGCAAACGACCGACGACCAACCGAATGAGAACTAACAAAACTTGGCTTAAATTGAACATGCAACAAAATATGTTTCTGAATTCTGTTACAGCAGCAGCCTGCAGCCTCATTGCAAACCAATGAAAATGATACAAATAAATAAATAAATAAAAAAAAAATTAAATCTGAAGACAAAAAGAATAAACACAAAAAATATCGCAATACATTTATTTCGGCTAATAAAATCATAAACAACAACAAATCACAAACAAGCGTTTGAATCGATGACTCATGCTAACAAATATATAAAATAATATAAAAAATATTTAAGCAAAAAAATAAAAATCAAAACTACGCCACCAAGCTGTGCCAGACGACGGCGTAGACAAGTCAATGGACGGACACATGGACAGACAAAACAGATGCAATGAGTGAGACACACACTGACAGACAGAAAGACAGACACAGAGACAACAAGCGACAGCTGTATATGATACACTCAGATACACAAATACATATTTGTTATTTTTACAGACAAACACAAACTAAGTCACAACATGCAAGTGCAGCAAACACCAAATGCTTTTTGAATTCATAAAATATAAAAAAAAATTATAAACATAAAAATAAAAAATATAAAAAAATGCATATTATTAACGCGAAAATGCATTTGCACTGAAGCAGATTTATTTGGTTGGAATATAGAAGAAAAATCCTAAAAAAAAAAGAAATCATTAAAAAGTGCCTTTAGTCATGCAGACATAAAAAGGAGTTCATATTGCGTATACGCAAATGACATTCACATGACAAAGGCAAAAAAAATAAGTTAAAATAAAATAAAACTCCTTATACTCGTACCACATATGTATATTTATTTTGCATATGTTATTTACATAGATATATGTGTTTGTCAGTTGAACGGTTGGTTGGTTGTTCAGTCGTTTTCTCTAGTCTTTCTGTCTGTTTGTTTGTCTGTTGCCTCTTAAGTTGCTGCTTTGTTGCAACAAGGATTGTCGGCGATAACAAACTGTTTAGCTGTCATTGGCACACGTCTTAGCTTTTGGCTTTTGTTCATTTGGCCAAGCAATTTTGAGCTAATGGGCTAAGCTGGGGATTAGTAATATATATATATAAGACATTGTGGAGTTCACAAAGGCGGTACTTCTTTGAATTGATTTACCTAAAATTTTTCATTAAATTTTGTCTCAAAAATTAAATTTCTCAGTTCATTGTTCTTTCTTGTTTCTGACTTATGATTTTAATGTCTTCATTAGCTAAATTATAATCCATACTATCAACAACACCTTGCATCTGATTAACTCACTAAAAATGCAATAATTTTACTTTCCCTCCAACTTCACTTGCTTCTTTTTGTGTTTGGTAACAAGGAAAAATTGCTGCTATTAATTTATGACATAATAACTTTAAAAGCACAAATAAAAGGCTACAAAAAACACGGCAATTGCCACCAGACAACAATACAACAGACTACAGTCTATGAAGAAATCAGTTGAAGTCTTCGAGTTGACCAAGTGCAAATGGTGTGAAGGAGACATTCAATGTGACACTGCAACACTTAGATAAAGTGGGGGAAAAAAATAAACAAAACTAAGAGACAATGGACTTTTTTTCTTCTGATATTGTAACTAAGCAAAGTGTTGCCACAAAATGTTGCAGCTGTCATACATTTGAAGTGAACAATAACAACACAACAAACAACTACCGCGACAATTTAAAAACCATGCAAGCGATTCATAGAAATATAAAGATACAATACAATTGTACATACTATTTACATATGAGCGAGCCCAACAAGAGTATATTATTTAATATCACTGCACTATCTGGCATCATAATTATGCACATTAAGCCACTGAGACAAACTCAGAGATCTCGTCGTCGTCATCGACTCAGTACAAATGGCATTGGCCCATGTTTTACAATGTGCACTTTAAGGAGGCCAAAATCAAGTTGGTATGATTCATAAATTTACAACAACAAAAATTTCAATCAGCAAGCGAAAAAAAAAATAACTCAAGAAAATTAAGAAAAATTGCATGCGATAAATATGTTTATCAATTTGTTAAAATAATTTTGTAAAAAGAAAAAACGATAGAAATATTCTGCGCCTACGCTTAAAGTGTGGCAAGTTAATTTTTCATTGGAAAAAATCTCAAGAAAAAACTAATTTATGGTGAACAATAAATTAAAAACATTTTACAAATATATTTTCAGTTAAATAATAAAGAAATTCAATACACTTGATGCCAAAGCGAAATGAGAAAAAAAATATGCGTCGTGAGTCAAGTTTAAATTTCTTGTTTTTTGAAAAACAAAAAAAACAAAAAACAAAAATGTTTGTTGTTAATTTTATTTAGTTGACAACAACAACAATAAAAAAAGAAGCATTTGTTGTTGCTATTGCCAAACACCAACATGAACAACAAACAAACAAAAGAAAGAAACATACTACAATTTGAACACAACTTCTTCAGTTCGAAAACAAATATTCGTGATTCCTGATAAGAATCACAGTACCAACAATAACAACAACAACAACTACAACTACAGAAACTATCATCCATTGCTTGCTTGCTTAGCTGGTTGTTTGCTCGATCAATTGTTTGACTTGGTCCATTGGACATTTGTCGGGCGTTTAGTGAGTTCCGAGCCACAAAATGCCGCTAAAATGCGGAAAGCTAATCAAAAACGCGTTACAAATAAAATAACAAACTAACAAAAGACAAACAGACAGACCGATGGACAGATGGACAGATGAACAAACAAACAAACAAGACAAAAACTAAAGAGGAGAGAAAAACACAGAAAAACAAAAATATATATCACAAAGCCAAAGAAATGCCAAAGCCAAGTTCAATAGCCAAACAAATTTGGCGTGAATGAGTTAAGTCTCACAGACTGAAATACCAAAATGAGTAGAAGACAAACGACAGACAGTTTAGCTGTCTTTATATAGTATTTACTAGAATCGTATAAAGTTGGCAATGCGCTAAAAATGCAAGCGTGTGAGGCAGTAAAGAAATCAACTGACGCTCGGACAGACAGACAGTCAACCAAATGAACCAACGAACGAACGAACGAACGAACGAACGGCAGCCATAGAACGTGCCTTGTTGGCTATTGGTGTTTGTCGGTTGATGTTTGCCTAAATAGCAAATTTTAAAAAAAACATTAACTGTTTTGTTAAATCTGTTCATTTTGTCCATTTGTCCGACTGTCTGTTTGTCTATTGATTTTGTCTTTTTGCCAGTCTGTCTGTCTGTTTGTCTGCGTGTTTGACTTGGTGACTTATGTCCGCCATTAGCGTAGTTCTTCGCTTAATTACGTAAAGTTGTATGCACGAATTTTGTGGCTTGCGGTATGTTCAAGTGTTTCTTTCTTTCAATCGTCGACAAGTTCGTGTCTTAAGTCTTTTGTTTGTGACAACAGGTTGTTCGAACAAATGGTTGGAAAAAATTACAAAATTGAAACAAACATTTAGTTTATTTTTTGTATTTATTTTATTTTTTTTAATGTAGTTTCAATTCAGTTCAATGACTTTTTTAATATTTGTATCTTAAAATGTTTAATTATTTGATTAATTTTGATTCCTCCCAACATACACTCAAGTATATAGTTTGCATATGGTGAAGTGTTTTATTATTTTTATTTGTTGCCAATTTAATTGAAACATTCTGCATTCTTATTTATTATTATTAACCTGTTACTCTGTGTGTCTACCGCCACACACATAATCAACACAACCTAAATTAATTATAATCAACACGTCATAGCGCCAAACGCTTCTTCTTCACTCATCTCTCTCACTCTCTATGGTTCTCTGCCCCATGTTTCATCTTTCACTTTTTCCCTGGTTCAGTGTTTTGTTTTTTATTTTAATAGCTGCCATATGTTGATGGTGGTGGTGGTGATGGTGATGGTGATGGTGACTATGTGCAGCAACTAACAAGCTTCACGTACTGAGAGAAACACACAGTAACACTATCTAATCAACGTACAAGTCAAAACATCAACACCTCAACTAATCAAAAACACTTTAGAATTTCAAATCAGATACGTCTGCATCAGCAACAGATACTATAGCAACAACGGTAACAAGATACATCAACTGCCACAAGTAGTCAAGAAGTCTTAAATGCACCTCAACCAAGTGGCGTTTAGTTTGACTTTGACTTTGAGTTTGAGGAAGAGCAACTTTTTTTCTCGCATGCATAGCACGCAAGTTGCATGCGACATAAGAATTGCTGTTGCTGCTGTTGTTGAAAAAAAAAAAATATTCAAATTTAATGGGCGTCTAGCAGCGGCAGGCAACAGTCCATCAGTTAGTCAATTATTCAGGTAGTAAGAAGGCAGGGATAAAGTGGGGGACTCAGCGAGCCTGAACTGATATGCAATCTTTTGCTATTAGAAGTGCTACCTGTGATAGTCACTTACTCAGTCAGTCAGTCATTCAGTCACTTAGACTTAAGCTTCAAATCATGCAACAACAACACTAGCCATAGCAAAACTAGCAACAACTTGGCCACACTTGGCCACTTTCTGCGCTGTCATCATGATTGATACGTTTGATGGATTGATTTGAGTGAAGTTGAGTGGATCTAAGTTAAGTTAACTTAACTTAAGTTTAGTTGAGTTGTGTTGTGTTGTGATGTGTTGTGTTGTGTTGTGTTGAGTAAAGACAAGTAAAGTTTCGCTCTACCACGCGGTTTTACACTTGGCGCTGATTGAACGTCATACGTCGTTGTGCTGATTACAATCAAATGCGCCATTTCTCAGACAAGTCATTCTGAGATAGAAATGTATACCTATCTAGTTGAATTGTCCAGTTGAACCATGAGCACCATCACCATCACCAAGTAGAGTAGCAGCGAGAGCATGTGGGAATTCAATCAAAAGTGTCAGCGTTCAAACAACATCTAACTAACTAGTGATACTTGAACGCGTTGATGATGATGATAATGCGAATGCTGATGGTTGTGGCACACAATGATGATGAGGATGACGACGATGACAACGACAAGTTGTATGATGGCGGTGGGCCCTACTCCTCATGTTCACCATCACCATCATCGTCACTATCATCATCATCATTATGTGAAACAGGTACATTTTCGCGCTTTATAATGTGCTTAGCCCACTTTACTCCACAACCCTTTTTAGACTATCATAAAGTAAGTAGTCCTAGCTACAAGTTTGTCTTGGATTTTGTCTGAGAGTGGTTTGTTTGTCTGTCCTTCCGTCTACTTGTCTGTCAGTTTGTCTGTCTGTCTGTCTGCCGGCTTGACTGTTTTTAGTGCCATGTTATGTGCCACCTTAATGATCTTGTCTTGCCAACCAGTAACAACACTAGCAGCAGCACCAACAACATTTTGACCACCAACGGCGCCTTTATTGACTTCACACAGCCATCGCCATCTAGGCAGGCTCTCTTTTTTTTTTCTTCTAGTATATGTATATTGTATATTGGAAAGCAAAGCTTTAACTGACTGAATGAGTGAGTGAGGCCTATTAAGTCATAGCGGTGACGGCGATCATTTCGTATTATTTCATGGGTGGTGCGAGGCGTATATTTTCTTTTAGTTTTTGTTGCTATTTTTGCTGTTATTGTTGTAACTGTTATGCTGATAGATAGGCTAAGGCCTTAGCCATATAGCAGCTGTTGCTGTTGGTGCTGCTGGTGTTGTTGCTGCTGCTGTTATTATTGTGTATTTCAATTTGAATTTCATATTTGCCGTAGCCGATGCCGCCAAAGTCGACATCTTTCTTGCCTGAGCTCTACTCTACTCTACTCTCTACTCTCTACTCTACTACTCTTTTATGAATAATTGCCTTTTATGTGCTTGTTTAGATTATGTTGTAAAAATTAACAAAAAAAGAACAACACCATCACCAACACTAACAGCAACAACAGCAATAAGGTGTAAAAGGCGGCACTGTTTACAAGCAACAAAAGCCACACACAAAGTTTTAAATTATTGTAGTAAGTAGTAATAGAAATCAAGAAACCCAAAAGTTATAAATGAAAAATTGCTAATCGCTTGCTACTCATGAAAAAGATACAGAAACAGAACTGAACTCATACTTAAGCTTCATAATATTATGTTAATTTTAACAGCTTAGTTGGGGTTTTTGTTTCTCGATTAAAGATTACGTTCAACCTGTGCCCTTAAATATATTTTCTAATTAGTTTTGAACAGCAGTGGGCCATATGAAGCCACATTAATGTAATTTGTCAACTTGCTTAGCTTTGGCTGGCAGGCAGGCAGACAGCCAGAAAAGCATTCAAAGCATAGAAATAGTTGAAAATGTAGAAAAAAAAAAGTCAAAAGGGCATCAATGCCTTTCTAAATTGAAGAACTAAAAATTGATAGATAGAAAGAAGTAAGTAAAAATTAAATTAAGAGAGATTTATGTATTCTTCTTATATTTTGCATAAGTCTTAGGGATCCATTTAAATATGAGAAACATATTCTAAAAGTCAAGCAATCAGTGTTCATCTTGACTTTTTATAAGTTTTTGTGTTTGAAATGGTATTAAATTTGATTACATAACTTTTAATTATTAAATTATAAAATATAACAACTTCTCTGCATTTAAATATTTTCCAATGTTAATTCGGGAGGTCCCCGATAGTTTGAGTTATTATTTTCAAAATTTATGGAAGTAGAAAGGGCGATAGCATGGTGTGCGGAGCGATTTCGTATTATGGCACTTGCCATCTGCAATTTTTGTAGACTACTGTAAATGCGAAGGTAGAAGTTGGCATACTAAAGTGTGTTTTTCTTTTTTGAACAGAATTTTTGAACTTTGGCATAATAATATCAAAATGATAATATGCCAATTCACAATCCGCGGACCGTTAAATGTAGATGTTAATCGAGTTCGATAAGGTAGCGCAATTGAACTGGCACCAGGGCTGCATTTAAGGCGGGACAACTAGGGCACAATCGCCGAGCCCCAACACATTAAGGTAGTTTACAAACCCTTTTTAGGGTTCCGTACCCAAAGGGTAGCAATTACTAAGCTTACGCTGTCCGTCCGTTCGTCCGTCAGCGGCTGTATCTCATGAATCGTAATAGACAGGTTATGCGATCTCAAAAGCGTAGTGGTTAGGATGTAAGGCACAGACGTGTGAGTATGTGAATTCGAATCCTACCGTCGGCGTTCTTTTTTTTTAATATTTTATTTTATATATTTTTTATTTGATTTATATATAGCAAGGAGATAATTAGAACTACAACCTAGCTTAAGGAAAATATCGCTATTATTTGACCACATATTTCATATTAGTGGCAAAAAAAAAAACTTGGACGATCGTACGGAACCCTTCGTGTGCGAGTCCGACTCACACTTGGCTGTCTTTTTTTTTTTTTTTGCTCATAACTTTGGCCTCCACAAAAATTCATTTTATTTTTATTTTTTGTTCATCACTCAGAAAAGCAGGGCATCCACTTTCTTAATTACCCCAGGCCCCCACAACCGAAATGCGGCAATATTGTAAATGAATATTTATGTTCTTAAAGAATTTAGTAAATTTAATGGATAATCTTTTTTGATCTCAGGTAAATCACAATTCTGTTCGTTCACCCTCAGAAGAAGTGATATACGTCCAGAAACGTTTCGTGGTATCAAAGTCCACTGTTGTAAAATATTTTAGTTCTCACATTGACAAACAATTAACATACCAAAATCATATCGCAATTGTTACACCACTCTAAAGCTGAACTGGCTTCTGAGCAAAAGAAGCAAACTTATCTTGAAAATAAGTTTTTAATATACAAGCGAATCGTTGCTCCTTTCTGGAAATACAATATATCATCTAGCTATGGTGTACATCACGCCGCTCAAATTGCAAGAAAATTCAGGTCTTTTAAAATAAGGCTCTAAGGAAACTCTCCAACGCCGCTGGTCCATGCTCAAATCAAAATTTTATAGTGTATGCTCTAACTGCATAATAATAAATGATTTTAAACAGAAAAAGCAAAAAGAATTTTAAACATAATTTTGTGTTTTGTTTAATTTCATATTAAAATCATATTTAAAGTAGTAGATAATGGATTAGTTAATAGTTGCACTTTAAGTAAACTTAAATAAAAATAAGTAAAAATATAGTGGAAACTATTACTGTATATAAATATTTTCATGATATTACAGTAATTAACTATATACTTTTTTACTTTAATATTACAAAATTAAATTAAAATTACATTAACGTGACCCATTAAAAGTTGTAAAATTTTTCAACTAAAATACTTGATTTTTTTTTAAGTTTCCAAAGATTTTTCACACAATTGATTTTTTTTTTAAATATTTTTTTTTGTTTAATTAAGCATATTAAATTTTTAAGTTCATTCACTTGTAAAGGTGAAACAGTTTCTTTCTGTTATATTGTTATTGTTATTTATATTAAAAATAAATTATTATTATTATTATTATTACAATCCAACACATTTTTGCTTACAAAAGTTTGCACCTTTTATGTGCCGCTCATTCATGGATTTTAAACCGAAAATTATTGAAATATTTTTCG
This sequence comes from Amiota mariae, assembly GCA_035041805.1. Lineage (NCBI taxonomy): Eukaryota > Metazoa > Arthropoda > Insecta > Diptera > Drosophilidae > Amiota > Amiota mariae. Next base: position 268,461 of record JAWNKV010000216.1, on the reverse strand, counting down.
CTTAGTTGTAAATTAGTTCACTTGACTTTTGTGATGGTTGATTGGCAAAGTGCTTATGTATGTATGTCCAAATATTGTAGTTCAAAGAAACAAAAAAAAAAAAAAAAAACAAAAAAAAAACAAAAAACAAAAAAAAAAACAACAGTAAAACTATTCAGCTTCTTCTTTATGAGATTAATGATTTTTTAATAGACCGTGAGAAAGTCTAAGTTCGATCGAAAGATTGAATTTCTGGTTAAGCATGGCACCTTGCTCGAGCAGAATGTAAGACATTTAATTGTTTCTGTAGTATAAAGTAAAATATTTAAGTTACAATATTTCATTCACACATACTAAAGTATACTTAGTAGATTCGCTTCATACCAATGATTAATAAATTTTACATTAAGGTGTATTTTTGTACCCTATCGATACACACAATTGTGAGGGTATATTAGGTTTGTGCAAAGGAAGGATATTGGACACTACTGATATGACGAGCAATATTGCTATGTCTGCTTGCCATGTTGGTTCGAAATTATACAAAATTGGATTCGAGATTTTGACAAGATCCCAGTTACACCCAATCTTTCTAAAACATAATATAGTTGAGACAATAGAGAAGACTCCCCTCTTCCACCACTTCTAGTTAAAGTTTCATTGGTATTTCTATTCTTAATATACTGATTACTATACATTTGTTATTAGCATATAGTGTATGCAAAAGGCGACCTCCCTTGCCTCGGATTTCGTTGAGTGAGAGTCAATCTAAAATGTATCTGTGTGTCTCTCCCTGTGGTTGTTAAAAATCAATAAATTTATTGATGAAATTTCGCTAATTAAATATGTGTTAAATTGATAATTTGTAGTTGAGAAAGTGTTAACGATGGGAGCAAACAGTGGCATAGTTTCGTTGTTTTTAGTATATATGATAGAGAAAGATTTAGATATTTGATTCGAAATGTTATGTTATGAACTTTAATTGTTGAAATATTATTATGTTTAATAAATAAAATGGAATTTCATTTCCAAGTAAATTCAATATACTTAAATAAATAAATTCCCTTTTTAAATGTTATGTATTACACATCAAGAATAAAATGACAGCTAATAACTTAATTTCAATAAAGAAGAAAAATACTCAGAATCTAGAACTCAAGTAAGTACCCAGTAGACGCCGTTCAATGTCTTATGAACATCTTCAAATTAAACACTTTGAACATAATAATCATTGAGTTATTTATCTTTATTAATAAGGAGAAAATTGGCACGCACAAGAAGAGTCGACAATGAAGCAATGTAGACTACTAGAATGGTGGTGATGATGATGATGATGATGATGATGATGATGATGAGGATGATGACAACGACAATGTGAGATGTGAATGCGAATCCCTTCCCCTTTACCGAGCAAATGGTTTAAATGGCAAAATAAAATGTTCTTCACAACAAGCATTGAAGCAAAATGATGGAGCTGGACAAGCATCCATCCAACATTACCAGCTGAAATCTACAACTACATAATACATACATAAAAAGAACATTGGCAATCAACAACAACAAGTGAAGTGCTGCTGGTGATGATGATGACTGCAAAAAATGTGAGGACAATCAATGGTGACGATGACGACGATGGCAATGAAGTCGCTGTGATGTTGATGAAACACAACTTGATGCGCATAGGGAGCAAGCGAATGTAACATTAAGAAAAAAAAAAAAACATAAGGGGAACAGTATACGAATGACTACGATAAAAATCAGTAAAAGTGTCTTTAAATGCAACTTAAGCAACAAAAATAAATATTGCCACTGTTTAAACTCTTTACACTTCTGTTCATTTCATGGAAACGCTTGACCAAATTAAGACTCACGCAAGTGGAAATTTGTTTAGTTGGTTTAGTCCAGTCCAGTCAGCAGTCATGATGTTGTTGATGACGATGGCGACGACACTTGATACGCCAATAAATCATTCAATCTGCTTAATTAATGTGCATCTAAGAACATTTAGATGCAATTTATTTTAATGCGATAATTTATTAATTTATTGACTTTTAATAAACGCAATGAAGACGATTTTACACAAGTTAGTCTACAATCTGCAACTGCAACTGCAACTAGATTTGTTGTTACAACTTCAACTGGGGGACAACAACATGAAAACGGCAGCTATGAAAACAACATACTTAATATTGTTGTAGTTATTAACCAACCATCATGGGGCGTAGTAATAGCATAGTAGTAGAGTCTGAAGTCTAGATAGGAAGACTAGTGAATCTTCTTCTTCTTATTTTTTTTTTTCTGGTGACTCCATTTAAATGAGTGCAACTGGAATGTATCTTGAATGTGTTTTGAAAAGTGAAAAGATTTACGAGCTGACAAGCGTGAAAACTGTTAAGTGAGTTGACAAAGTTGTTGCCGTTGTTACCAATGTTGCCAACATTGCCTTATTTTATGTAATTCTCTTTTGAACCACAACCAAGTGTTCACCTGTCTTTAGTAAGTATAAGTTGTTGGAAGTAAGGAAGTATCTTCTTATGTTATATACATTTGTTTATATTGTATCTACTATAAGTACTATGCTTTCGGCATAAAACTGTCGTATTTCGTATCTTAATTGACGTGCACATTTCGCTATCGCAAATAAAAATTGTTGCATTTCATTTCGTATTCTGTTTCTGTTGACTTGGCTTATCACAAGTTGTAAAATAAAGTGAAACCAAGTTAAGTGACTGACTGAATGTCTGTCTGTCTGATTCCTCTCGCCCTCCCCACACTTGTGCAAAGACTATACCACAAGATTCCAGCAAGTCATTTAGACTAGAGAGGCTGACTAAATCACTCATAAGTTTAGTCATACTACTATGCCGTTGTTTCTATGTCACTCATGTACCTCACTCTCTCTCTCTCCTTCGCTCGTTCATTTCATTTTCAGTCATTCTGTCATTCGTTTTACTACAAAATGATTTATATTTTTGTTCCCTATTTTTTTGTATATAATTTTTATTTATTTTTTTTTATTAATACATAATAATACGAGTACAAGTATAAAGGAATCTATCTATATATCTATCTATCAATATCGATGTGTCTGCTGGAAAGCCTTTAACTAATTTTTTTTAACGATTTCACTAATTTTTTAATGATTGCATTGAAAAGTCATACAAAATGCTGCATTCGCTGTAAATATATTGCTATTTATTATTATTTAATGTGGTTTAGCAGTGAAAGGTTTGGTCTTTACTTAAAAGCTGCAGGTGATTTTTATGAATGGTGATTTTGTTTTTTGTATAAAGGACGATTGTATTTGTATTTGTATTTGTCTTGTAACTAGCTAATTGACTTTGACTTTGCCTTGTACTAAAATAAGATTTATGTGTATCTAAATAAATGAGTTATGGCGCAATGGATTTTTTTATGTTGAGTATTTAAAAAAAAATATTCAAACACAAAACTACAAAAAGGAGAGAAAAAATATCTTCTCATTGTTGGTTTTTGTTGAATACAATATTTGGCCTGAGGTGTAACACAAGTGTCGAGTAAACATAATTAAGTGCACTTGAGATATGAGAAAGAGTAAAAGATACGTACACACAATATATAAATGTAACTGCCACACACAAAGGCAAGAAAAAAACACACTTGTTTCAACAGCAACAGTAACAACGAGAACAAGAATAATATTAATTAATAACAAGCCACCAAAAGCAATCGATACTGATATTATATATAAGTTTCATATGTATATAAGTTTATCCCTTTCACAAACTACTATGCTAGTGTGAATGGTATTAAGATTTGATCATTATGATTGTAACACAGTCAAAGGGATATCAAAGATAGTAAAAAAAATATAGAAAGAAATGAATTGCATAGAAAGGGAAGTCAATAGTTTATCCATGATTTAATGTAAATTTACTAAAAGAAATGTGATTTGCTGAAAATATGTATGTTTCAATCAACGTTTCCCTAGAGTTAAATCCCAATAAAACCTAAGGTGAGAAGGGGTTTATTTATATGATGACTTCTTATTTTTTTTAATTCAAGTCTTGAAGTTTCATAAATGAATTTATATAGCCAATCAACACATTACATATCCAAATATGAAAACGATCAGATCTTTTTATAACAAAGCTAGCAAAATAAATCTATGGCCGGATGAGAACTCATATAGTTTTTATGGGAATTTTTTCCTTAATTTTGGAATATATGAGTTTATTGCAATCAGAAAATTGGACAACTGTGAGTTCCGTTTATCTTACTTTAGTTTTTCTATAAAAAAATAGTATTTTGCAACCTTTTCTAATCGGCGTAAAAGGTATGCAATAATCGGTGATACCGATATTGTTCCGTTTTTGCCTCTTCAAGTAATCAACAAAAGTATTGAAATAAAAAAAAATATTCTGATGAAAATAATGAAAACGAAAAAATAATAATAATTTCTGGATATGAATCAGCCAACTTTTTAAGACCAATGAGTGAGTACTCTACTCTACTCTGCTCTCCACTATAAGCCACATTTGACTACATATGTACATATACAAGTATGTAGAATATTTCAAAGGCCAAGTCGAGTCGATTTTATTCAGAATACTTATTTCTTTTATTTTTTATTTTTATTTTTGACCAACAAGTTTTTTAAGTACTTTGTTTTTTTCTTTCTTTTTTTGTAACCAACGGCGTTGGCTGCTGTAATTCTAGTTTATTTCAGTTCTTGTTTTCTAGATGTTGTTGTTGTTGGTGTTGCTGTTGTCAAGTGATAGTGGAGGAGTAACGTGGCTAAACGAAAAAACGAACTACAAATATACAATAAAATTAAATAAAAAAAAAAAACAAACCAAAAAGTTTATTTCTGGTTACTGCGAAAATTCAAGGTTAAAAGCAATGGCACGAACTGTTCTGTTCTGTTCTGGTCTGGTCTTGCCTGGTCTGGTCTGGTCTATCTTTGGCAGTTACATTGGAGTCTGGCGATGCCGCCACTACGCACTCAGACTGGATTTTATATGGAGTTTCATGCGTTTTCGTTTACCACTTATTACCGGAGACGACAACGACAATGATTTCAACATTGAAAAGCCACAAGCTCAACAATTCGTAGGCATTCAGAGTGCAGATTTCATTATAAGCCACGCATTGTTGCATTTTTACCTACCGCACACATGGATCTACAAACACACTCTTACAAATTATGGCCCAAAAGGGCATTAGTGTACTGGAATATTTGGCCAAAAAGTAACGAATAATTGGTTTTATCTGCAGCAGTCGGAGTAACCAAAGAGAAACGAATGCAAGTCTGAAAGAAAAATCAAAAGTGGATATCATACGCAGTCATCATCAAATCAAGTGATAATAAGCTAATCAAGTAGCTAGAATAGAAATAATAGGAGTTAATTGGTATATCAAAATCATTATGGTATGAAGAATAAAGGAAAACTGGGATTCATAATTCTAAATAAACCCAGTTCTTCTAGATTATATTTCCATCAAAATATAAAGAGTTCATGATGTTTCCTATATATAATCTTTTTGATTAATATTTCTTCTTAAGTTCCATAATATTGTATTTATATGAATAGTATAAACAATAATAAACAAACATTTATTGCTATTGGTAATCGGTAACCATTTACTGATATCTTTAGATATAGCAACACTAAAATTTTTTCTTTTACTATGCCATCATGCATAACGATAGCAGAATATGCGCGGGCGTTCATTAACAACAACCTGTGCCGATGACTGTGTCTGCATCCAAGCCTCTTGAGTCTTAAGTATTGCCACACAATTTTTTAGCCGTCATCAGCGTCGCCTTTTGGCGCTGGCGACAATCGTTTCCTTTCCTGGATGCACACTTAAAGCGCAAATAAAATGGATAAAAAAAAAAAACCAAGAAGAACGCAGAGAGAGAGAGAGAGAGAAAAATGGATAAAAAAATATCTAAAATTAATAGTGTTGCATGGCCGAACCCACAACGTGCTTTCGTATCTTATACTAGTCTACTCTAAAGCTAAGCTAAAATCGTAGTACTACGATCAGCCATGGAATTAATCAACCCGAACAAGTGGAAATGAGCAGATAAAACGTTTTTTGCTATTTAGCGGAAAACGAAGAAAATACAGAAATACCGGCAAGGGAACAAAGAATCAGGGGGAGATATGCATGAACCGGCGTCGATTGTTGTCGTCATCTTGGCGTGGTATGCCGCACATCAGGTGTTGAACGACAATCGTCGCTGGCGACAACGACGAACAACGAACGATGATTTTAGACTCACTCATAGCACTTGCCTCTTGGGTTGTCTGTTCTGTCTCTTCATGTAGTAGTAGTATCTTGTATCTCTTATGGTTTTTATTGTAGCTGTTGTTTATGTTGTTGTTGTAGTTGTTGTTGTTGTTCGCGCTTGCTAGCATTCGAAATGAGCTGTTGACCATAATTGGCGAAATCGACGTTTATACGAATATTTTCAGGATTATTTCGCTTTATAATTGTTGTAAATTTGTGGATTTATTTCATTGCATTACGAGCGCGTGCGTCTTTAGAATTTCAAGTTCACATTCTGATTATTGGAAGGAAAGAAGGAAGGAAGGCATTTATTTTTATTGTATGAGCTTCATAAGTTTTAGTTATCAACGGCATCGTCTTCATCATCATCATCAACGATGGTCATTGTAATCCAATGAACAGGAAGCGATATTATTTTGATATTTAATTTGTAAATTTATGTTATAGTTTTTCTTTGTTTTGTTTTCTCTTCTTTTTTAATTTTACTTCAAGCAAATTATTTTATTTCATCGTTTATTTTTTGTGAATTTATTAATAATTTTATTTTAAACGGAGCTTTTAATTAAAGCATCATAAAGCGGTTAAGGAAATGATCATAAAATATATAAAAATAGTTGAATATCGAGATGAGTTTCTCTGTTTTCTTCTTGACCCGGAGAGCAAGGTAAGGGTGTTGAACTTACTCATGTCGACTGTTGCATACATAAAGCTGTCAAGGGAAAATAATTTCAGTTTAGGTTTATGGAGGATATACAAATATGTATCAGAGACTAATAATTTTCAAGGAAGAAGGAAGTATGATATGATCTCATAATAAACATAAATATTGTATTTGATCAGTATGACAAGACGATTCATAAAGATGTGACAAAGCTATTGATTTTTGAAAATTTTAAAAATTAAAAATAATGCAATTAATTTATTTCTTTTTCTATATTTTTGTCACATTTGATTCAAAAACTTATCACATTTTACTAATTGTATTTATGAGAGGAATTAATCTAGCAATGAATTTCCATCCATACAATATTATAAATCAGCATCTTGCATCAGTAATGAAAATCTCGGCTTACTGAGTCACAAATACTTCAGGTCATGCAGAAAGTTTACGGTAATGACATAAACTTTTTTTTTTTGAATGACAGATTGTCGCTAGAGGAGGATAAACGTGATGGGGAATCGAAAGAGAATTGTAAATTTATAGCAAATGACCGCAATGCTTCACTTAGTATGATGGAAAAGGGTTTGAATCTTAGCAATAAAACACATTTATTATTCACAACTATTTAGGTAAAATAAAAGTCTGCGCATAGTTTGTTCTAAACATGACCAGAAATCAATCATTTCAGAGAGGTCAGAAATGATTATAACTTCCTAAAAACAATTGTTATGCCAATTAATCGTATAATCCAATAATTAAGCGCCAAAGCAAAGTTATTTTCAAAACAGAGATCATTTAAAAAGCTTCGTGTTATGTTAGCAGAACCAGGCACATGAATCACTAATCAAACGATGTAATAATATTATTGAAGTGAGAGGAGAATATTGTTGTTACACCGTGTATAATAAACTCGTAAGAGCCTCATTAAAAGTTGTATAGAGAACGTATTAACAATAATGAAGATACTATCAATTTTAATTTAAATAGAAATGTAAGACATTTAATTTAGTCATGGTTGGGTTTACAGGTTTTAATTGATAATCGGTCAGATTCCAAACTTGAATGAAAAATATAATCCTATTTCCAATTCTATTTACGTCAGTTGATAAATAAAGTAATTTTCTATTTTTGCCTTTCCAAGATTTTTACGAACTTTGAAGATATGATTTCGTGCTATTACAAATAAGAATCTAAAAAAAAAATATTCCTTTATGAATTTGATTCTGTTTATCATTATTATCATCATCATCATTATCATAAAAAACGAAAAAAAAAAAAATAAATAAAATAATTCTATGCTGATTCCCGCGTTGAATCACCTGCACCAGCATAAAATAATGAACCTGCTCGGGCACAATGATATTTTTACCCGACATTAAATAAAAAACGTTCTAAACAAAGTAGTTAAATGGGAACAAAGGAAAGAGAGCAGAGTAGAGTAGAGTAGAGTAGCAAAAGGGCTTAAGAAAGAAAAATATGAAATCAACGAGATCAGCACGTTCAACATGAGAGTACTGAGTTTGAGAAGCTAAACCAAGATAACAGCCACAACAATAATAGTAACAACAAAAGGTCTAAAACCACAACAACAGGTACTTACCGCTCTAGGCCAGACTTTGGCTAGTTTTAGGCCAAGCGGTTGAAGCTGAAGTTGAGTAGATCTTAACGTTGTTTTTTTTTTCTCTTATATTTTGGTATATTTTTCTGCCCCCAAAGCGAAACAATAATCCACACACAAACAACGTGGCGTCGAATTGAAGTCGCAGTCTGCTGTTTCTACAGAATAAAAGTGAACAGAAAACTATTCTTTGGAACCCAATATCATCGGATCAAGGGTGGGAGAATGAACGCGAAACAGATTCTCGCGAAATGAAATTATAAAAGAATGCCTTGCTTGCACTAGACAAGACGAGACGAAATGGAAGGATGATTTCGGTTGGTTGTTGTACGATCGAGTCGAATGAATGGAATGGACATAAACCCACCCGGACAGACAAACATTTTTAACGAGTTAAAAAAAAAAATAAGACGATGCAGCACGAAGTAAAACAACAAGTTACAGCAAAAGTGTAGGAGCGATCAAAAAGAAGGAAAATAAAATGAGTTCAAAAATAAATAAAAATAATAAATAAAAGCATCAGAAGAACAAAAGATCAACTGAAGAACTGAAGAGAGTGTAGAGATGAAGAGCCCCAGTCAGGTCGTGTTTTGACCACAATGAACCAGCAAATGAATGCGTAACTTTGGGTTAGGCAAAGGCAAAGGCACAGGCGAAGGTAAAGGTAAAGTAAAAAGTGAAGGCGACAGTGGTGGCGGCGACATAGAAAAAATGAAAATAAAATTAACTCAAATAAGAAGACGACCGACCGACGACGATGACGAAAATGAATGGAAAGGAAAGAACATTGAACGCGACCGCAAACCCGCAGCAACAAGTGTACAAGTGGCAAGTCCCATGATCATCATCATTATGAGAATGACAATGAATAAGATGATGATGATGATGATCATGATGTTTATGATGATGATGAGACAATAATCAAGGTATTAACAACTTTGCACAAGTATAGCAGCAAAGCCCTCGAGAAGATATAAAAAGGGAATAAGGCATTAAATGAACCAAAACTGATATCTTTCTCACCAAAATTATTCTATATATTGACGAAAACAATCAATATTTTTAATTGAATTTTGTTTGAAAGTTACCTCTCTCCCAGTAATTGGAGAACTCTGATTAGGAAATACCAGGTGCATATGATAATGAAATATGCCACTTCTATAGCATAGCTTGATACGGACGGATGGTCAGAGTGACACACAGACTGATGGACATATGGATATTTTTACTTTTTGGAGTATCCGCTGCACGATTCTATGTGTTACAAACATCAATCCAAAGTAAAAATACCTGTTCAAACTTGTGTGGAAGTTATAAAAACGATCGATCGATAGAATTGGTCGGTCGGCGGCGGTGATTCTCGCACAACTCAGTGAAGAACGAACGACAATAAGAGCGCAATAAGAGATCCACAGCTATCGATATTTTGTCTTATGGTGGCAATTGTATGTATTGGCAAGGATGGACGGACATTCAGACGGTTCGATGAATCGAAAATTGACGGAAAAGTAGTAGGACAGACAAAATGTTGTCGGCAGTGTTCAATTGTTGTCTGTCTATCCGAGTGTCTTTTCGTCTGGAAAGTGATCATCTTCGTCGTCTTCAACATCTATTCGCCCGTACATTTATGCAATTCATTCGTTTAAGTTCAACGTTTCTGTTCAGTTCTGTTGCGTTGTGTTGTGGTGTGTTGTGTTGATATTGTCGTTGCCACCACCGCCTTCATTTTAGTTGGTTACTCTCATCTTGGCCTTTGGCATGGTGATCGCTTGCCCCTTTGTTGTTGGAGATATTGGGGGTGCTGTGTGTATGTGTGTGTATTGTGTCGGCGCGGGAAAACATGATCATCTTCAACACCTTCGACAGGTTACAAAACAAAAGTGGCAACATTATTGAACATGCTGTTCCTTCTCCACACACCATTAAGTACATATAGCCTCTTCCCAGCACTTGTTCTACTACAATAGTATAGGATAGTATGAGATACTTGCGAGGTGCAGTATGGATGCGTATATTTCTGTTTATATTTTATTTTTTTGTTGATTATTGCAAGCCAATCGTACAGGTTCAATCGCCGTCATCGTCTCTATAGCCATCACCATCCTCATCATCATCAACAGAGACGACGACGTAATCCCATGCAGTAGTTAGTGTTTAGTGCAATTTTTTTTCACTCCGTCTTTAATTCTATATCTTAACTATATGTATGTGTATATGTATCTCTGTATTTTGGTTCGTAAATGATACGTAGACTTATGGCGCAATTGCTTCGGGTGCGTTATAAAAATTTATGTTTCCACTTGCGCCTCGTTGCCTCATCGAATATAAACTCGTACTATCGAACTCTCTAGCATTGCTAGATTATTTTATAATGAGTGCGATCTTTATGAGTTCGTTCATTCGATCGATCTATGATGCTAGGCAGGCAGTCAGGCAGTCAGGCTATGGTGAAGCGGCTGAGTGACTGCATCTATTTTTGGTGCTTATCATTAGTGTGGAATTTAAATGGATTAGCGACGTATGGATTTCGCATTTAAGTGGAGTGGCATAGCGTTGGGCTACATTTAACTAGGGTTGAGCTGGAGCCGAGTAATTTGCATGTGCAACAATGTAAGGCGTTGCCTTTGGGCGCTGGAATTTTAATAGCAGGTTCCCTTATAAACATGTGAAAGAACGCAAAAGAAACTATTACTACTATTAGCACTTGACTTGGGCTTGGCTTAAATACTATATAGGAACTTGATTTAAATGATAAAGGGCTTAACTAGCAGAGCAGAAACTTTGATATTTCTTAAGAATTAACCTTGGAAACAAATCAAATGATATTTCATTTTAATTACTTAAGAAAAACACTTGAAATTTCAAGTTGAAAATGACCACACATTAAAACACAAAAAAAAAAAATAAAACAAAATATAATTATGTTAAAGCGTCTATTGATTTATTAACCAAACAAAACCATACAAATAAAAATATGCAAAAAATAAATAAACAAAAAAAAAAAAAATCATTAGATGAAGTTTTCTTACGAAAACAATATATACTTAGTATGAGATGACTTAAACATAAACAAATTGCGTGCGTTCAGCAAAAGAATCATAATGGAAACATAAACAATTTTATTAGCATAACAAAAACATTGGAATATCAGAATCGACAACCATCGCATCAGCATTAGCATCAATATCAGAATGTCTCAGTTGGATCCATAATACACAACAAGTGACCATGACATTATTAACACTTTAAAATGACACAACAATAAAACGCAATAACAACCTCGGCGCTAAAGCCTTTTAGATCAACAACACAACACCATCAATAGCATTTTATACTCATACTACATATCAGGCAATAAATGAATCAAAGGAATGAATGCTTTTGGTCTTCAATGAGGAGGCATCAAGTGATTGTGGCTATGAGATTGTCCAATTCGAGAACACACACAAACACAAGATTTCCAAACTCTAAAGAATTTTGTTTTGTTTTTATTTTTATTTTTTTTTTTTTTTTGACTATAAAGACATTCATTCTTTTATTATTGAACAACAAAACATAAATAAGTTGAATGCAAGAAGCCCAAGCATTTGGTTGGTTGGATCGATCTATCTATCTATCAAGGTGGTCCTTATCTACAAAATAATAATAGTCGTGAGTTGATAGAGAAAAAGCAATGCTTCTTTTAAGGTGAGCAACCAAGAGATGCGCCTTTGACAACAGTTCAGGAATTGAATTGTTTATAGCTGTCACTTGTAATAAAAACAATGTAGTAGACAAATCTTGACTCAATAGTAATAAGAGTATGTAGTATGCTTCTTGCTTCTAAAGCCTTAAAAAGTACAAGAACAACTTAGATTAGATTTAATATTGAGCATTGGTCAGTTAATGGGGAGTGAAAGTGGAAATGGAAATTCATTGACAATGTCAAAATGTGAAGAATTTGTGAGAAAGAATAAAAGTATATTAACAATAATGTTGAAAGTAAGCGATAGTAAAAGATTACGATTGATTTCAGAAAAAATTGGATTTGAAATTAATCTAAAGATGAGAATATTAGAGAAGATACAAAATTGAATGAATGAAATCATTTTTAAAAGCGAAATTCTGAAAAATGGAATTGTTGTGAACATATTGTAGATAATACTTATATATTTTACCGTGATGTTAAGACAGCTTAATTGCTGGCCGATGAATGAAGAAATGTTGCAGGCGTGTGCAAGTAATACCGCATTGGCATTCGCTGCTCACGTCACACAAAATGATCCAAAATGGTTTCACACCAGATTACTACACATTTCACACAATGCTTCGCTGTGTTTGTGATTGTGGATTTGGTGACTTAGTGACAATGAAACAGGTACTCAAACATATTCTTCCAGAGGTGGAGACAAAAACATAGCAGTTACAATTAAGCGACTGGAGTGTAATGTTGAAGAGAGTTCAACAGTATTGACAGACCTCTAGATACCAAATTTGCTGTTGGCATAGCCTCATTCGAATAGTTTGGTTAGTCTTACGGAAGTCACTTGGCCTAATGAACGTTTTCTCCTCCTGAGTGACATTATGGGAATTCTCGAAAAGGAATCATGAAATCATATAAAATTATCCCAGACATTTACATATACCAACAACAAACACCGCTAAAAAGCAACTCCTTACCTTCATATATAAAATTAGCCTTAAGTCGGATATATACTTCTTTAACATACTCATCAAGAAGCGTTCTATGCGTTTCGATTATGTGAGTGCCATGGAGGTCCCCTTAATGGTGCCTACAGCTGGTTTGCAACCAGACATTGTGACTTATGGTGTACTTGCTTTGCGATATCGTAACCAAGAAGAAGTACAATGAGAATCGAAATGTAAGAAAATAATAAACAAAACAAATGAAATATGAAATTTTGCAAAGTGGATTGTGGCGTCATCACCCAATGTGAGTAAAAAGTAAAACAATTGCAAAAAATATAATTTTCAATATTATAAAGACATAAAAGTTATAAAAAACTACATGACTTTCTATTTCAGACTGAATTTCTTTTGTGCCTTCAAAGCTTCACTTCCAAAGGCGATTGCACAAAAGGCGATCCCAATTTGTTTCTTATATCTACTTCGCTAGGAAACGGAAAGTCATATTTAAGCCAACTAGCCATATAAAACTCCACGACGCTGATATCCACTGGGATCAAAGCGTTAGATAGTAGAAAGAAACTCTCGCTTGAATATTGAAAACAATATGTATCTCTTCAGATCAAGTTGTTAAGGTAACGAAAGCCGAACTCCTTATTTTAAAATGTCATTTTAAGCATGAAAAAATGTACTTACTTTAAGTATTAGCAATAAATTGAGTAGAATTGAATTGAGTGCTCAAAAACTACTGAATTTATTAGTTGGTAGAACTGGCATTAAATTGCCCTTATTCACTAGTGAAATCAACGGTCTCATTTTGCCCCTATCAATGGGTAACGGTAATGTAGGCATTGGCAATTGACTCCTTAAAATGGCATCGCCATGTTAAAATCACTAGTTAAATACATGTAAAAGGAGATAGAGTTGGAGTTCGAAGGGTCTGGCCACGAACAAGTTTTGAGCCTGTCCATCCTTTCACTTTAAAGCCCAAAAAAAAAAAAAATCAATAATGACCCAAAGTCCCTTAACACAAATTTGACGTTAGTTTCTTTATCTACCATTAATTGAAAAGATTCATTATATTAATTTATCCTTATTTATCTAAGGTATAAACTCTTTAATTAACCTCACTAAGTACACCAAGATTATAGTATTGTATATTTTCAAAAGTAAAACTTAAAACTTCAGAAAGTTTCGTTTCGTTGTTCACTTGTGCGATGCATGTTAACAAGTGTAGTTAGTACCTGTTAAACCAGACTGGACCAGACCTACTGCCTGGAACAAAATGTGGTCGTAATTTTCTACCACGCAAATCAAGGAAAAAAATAGGTGTCAACGGGTCTGTGTCTTTTTGTAGGTAATTTTTCTTTTTCTTTTATATTTTTGTTGTTTTGTTGCAAGTTGTCAGCACATTAATTTTGCATTTGCATTTCCGCTCAATCCTAGGTTTCAGATTTCTCAAAACTTGAAGAGGATGAAAGAAACTACTACAATATATACTACTACTACTACAACAACAATAACAACAACAGTATCTAAAATGAAGTAACGACAACAAGTGCGTGCCTACTCGCTTTGGTTTTTTGAGTTAGTTTTGACTCCTTGTAAAGATTGTAGAGCAAAAGTGAGCTCGTGCCTTCATGGCCCACTGTGTGTTGTGTGCAACCATGAACATGATTCAGCGACAATCACACACACACTCACACACACACTCACACACACATATGTACATACATACATACATTTATACAGATAGATACCCAGATATAGACTAACACGCATACATACGCATGTATTTTTGATTACTTACATAGTTTTGCTATTACTACAAATTTTTATTTGCATTTCAACGTTCGAGTGATCCAAGAGCAATAGTCGTCTCAGTCTCAATCTCAGACGCATGCGCCTCCATATATACATAAATATAGATATATTGTACAACAAAAACTATACTATATGATGACTGTTGGGTTGTATGTTGTCTGGGCCAGGTGTGTGTATGTTTTTGGTTTCAATGGCTCTAATTGTAGTAGAGAGAATTTTATCTGTCTGCAGAATATTAATAGCCCATGTTATTGATGGCAAATGCTCGTTGTTTTTGGCGTAATTAAGTCATTAAGTGTTTTTTCGGGTTATTTATTGTATAGACTGTGGACTGATAGTTGGTTGGTAGTTTAAGGTTGATTGATCAGAGATTTATCAATATTTACATAATTTAATAAAAAATATAGAGCGGAAATCATTTAATACTTAATAATAATAATAATAATAATAATAATAAAATACTATAAGAGTTTCTTTCATTGAACTTGTTAAAGTCAGAAATATTAAGCTCAAGTTGAGTTCTTTAATAATTTTTGATTATAAAATCCTACTCACGCAATTGTTTGCAAGTAAATAACACCCACTCAACCCACTAGATTCAGTTCAATTGAATCCAATTAAAATTTCATATATTGCATTCTAATGAAACCAGTAAATTTTAGGTAAAAAAATTATTGTTATTACAAAGAAATTGATTATTTATTAATTTTAATGTTCATAGAAAGTTTGTTGGTTCGATGGTTGGTTGGTTGGATGGTTGAGAGTTGAGTGAAACCAACACGCACATTGCTCTCTGCCGCCCACTATGCACCCACTTATTATTTCTTGTATTTATTTGGAAAAAGCAGAGTTTGCTTCATTTAGCAAGTTGCGTGTTGCTGGATAAAGTTAGAAACATATGTATGCAGAAGGCAATACACCTAACTTTGTTAACTTTTATCTCCCTTCTCAATTTACCCACCCATGTACATGTATCGCTTAATGCATCCTTAAATTCATTGCCAAATACGCATCGAACGACGGCAACTGGCAGCAACTTTAGTGCGTCACGTGACTCACACCTACGCTCTAATTTCATTGAACTAACGAAGGTAAAGTCTTATAGCCTTTTAATCGGAAGTGTTGCCACAATGTGTGCTTTTTGCTTTTTGTTGTTGTTGTTGTTGTTGTTATTATTATTATTAATACTGTTTTCCCGCTGTTATTGTTAGCCAAAGGATGTGCCTTTCTAAAAATAACAATTCTAGCATGTTGCAGACGGGTCTAGAGATACTTACTTATTTACTTCAACATAGCCTAGACCAGACCAGACCACAACAGACTAGTCTAACTTATGTTGCAGCGCGTCAGCTAAGCGCTTAAAGCACCAAGAGTCTCTAACACCAGTTAGCACCCAGAAATCGAATTGAAATCCACACACCCTCTTCATCATCCTTCATTTTAAGTATTTTGTAATTTATTTAATTTGATGAGTGGCTCAGTTTTGAACACGGTAACTTTTCACCTTCTGACGCGACGTTTCCAAGTGCAACTCATTAATTATTATTTTTTGTGCTTTGTTTTGTTTAGTGTTATAAAGAAAGAAGTTCCAAACTTTGAGTGGTTGGTCGCAAGTAATGCCAACAACAGGTCAACAGACAGCTGCTGATATACGATGCCTGTCCTAGGTTTATTATTATATATGAAGAGGGTTTGTTTCCAGAACGAAGGATTGTACCCACAATGAGGGAGTGGTTTGTTGTGGGGTGTGTCTTTTGCAATCTGCATAAATGTGTTATTAATAAAGTGCAACATTCAAAGGATAAAATAATAATAAACTGCAATAAATGACGTCACTCTCGCAACAAACAAAACAAAAAAAAAAAACAAAATATATCTTAACATATGAAATCCATGATTTTAAAGAAATATGCCTTTGCATGGATTCATTTCGATGGATACATTCTTTGATGTTATTATTATTACATTTATTTTGTTTTATAAAACAATACTAAAATCTCTTTAAGCACATAGAATTCATTTGTGAAGCTCTGCATATATGATGATATCAAATTAAATCGATCAAAGGTATTTCCTACAACTCATCTCAATGATCTTCCCATTGCCATACTAGACTCTGTGTGGAATACTCACATTTTTTCATAAACTAACTAAAAATAGAAGTTCCATATTTCCTTATATAATATCCTTTTCCTTCACATTTTTATTAACAACATCCTTTACTCTAAATGTGCCATACGGTAGCATCTATCTATCTATCTATCTATCTACAATACTAATCAACCTTTCACCTATTTTATTTCAACTTTCACCTTAAATCCACTTGAATTACAAAGGAGAGCGATCTGCTAAGGCAACCCAAATCCCATTCCATAACAAATTGATCTCTAACCCACAGCAACCGCCGACCGCCTGACAAGTAATTTACTCATTTACAATATTTTTCATGTAATTAAAATGAGGGTGATGTACTTCCGCAGCTCCTGCAGTTATCCTGTCTACGGTACTTACTCTTTATCACCATCTCTTACTTTCTTTCTCTTTACTCTTCATCTCTCTTTTTCTCTCCTCTTTGTCCTGTTCTCTGTTCCCATTCCATTTTAGATGAGCAAAAGTACTTAATCATTGCCTACAATGAAATTAATCAACTTACTTGTACTAGTATGTACCTAGTCCTTAGTCCTTAGTCCTGTGTTCAAGTCTAGTCTAAATGGTTTCAAACAAAAATATTGTTGTTGATTTTTAATTTGTGAACTCATGGAATATGCAACAGCAGATGGCTACTTGGGTGTCTAAGCAAAGCCAAGCCAAGCCAAGCGAAATACCCATCAAAATAGAACGCCGCCTATTACCATGGCTGATGATGTCTGGGTGCATAAAATTAAGCAAAACAAATGAAATTTTAGGTAAAATCCAATTTGAAGATAAACCAAATAGAAAAAAAAAAGAAAATTCAATTCGAATTCAAATTCAAATTTTGAGTTGTGTTGCGTTGCGTTGCGTTGCGTTTCGTGCCGGTGTCATATGGCGTCGACCTTCGTGCATTCTCAGCCTCCTTCTAACAAGAATTGTATGATGTAGCGATGTTTTACTACAAATGATTAATTACAATCATATGTTAGATTTTCATGTTGCATGAAGTAGTATGTACATAACTTGACGAAGAACCTTTATTGTTTCTTGTACTACTAACATTTTTTTTGTGTTTACCTTTCGAACTGAATGAGTTCAATGAAAGAAAGCAAGAAGGAAAAGAATTTCACTTTAATGCGCGTGACACAATAATTTCTAATTTCTCTGAAAGCAACATTTTACTTTGACAAGTGAGGTCGGTAGGGTCAATGATATCATTGGCTTCATTCATAGCGCGTTGGTGGCAAAGGTTTTT
This sequence comes from Amiota mariae, assembly GCA_035041805.1. Classification (NCBI taxonomy): domain Eukaryota; kingdom Metazoa; phylum Arthropoda; class Insecta; order Diptera; family Drosophilidae; genus Amiota; species Amiota mariae. Next base: position 250,086 of record JAWNKV010000216.1, on the reverse strand, counting down.
CATATATACTACATATCTCTCTTTACTATGTAACATAGAAGACCAGTTGGTATTTTCAATTTATAATAATTTGGTTATGGTTTTAATTTAAATTAGTCATAAAAGGAATTTTAGTTTAGTTCCTTTGTTCAGATGGTAGCGTCAGTTGGTAATCAGATATGCAACAGGTTGTTGGTTGCTGTAGGAAAGTGTGAAAAGGATTAAAACCATTTTTTGAAATACTTTTCGGTTAGATTCTCTCAGATTCAGGAGTTCATAGATGGCAAATTGTTATATTCGAAGTAAAGAATATAATTAACTTCTAATGAGTCCCATCAAGTTCTTTGTATAATTTCAAAAATTTGAAGCTAAATGGTGAGAAATTTCATTCCAGAAGTATAAATTTTCTTTAGACTACCATTGACTAAGTCTTATTATTATTTATTTAGAAAGGTTCTTATTTTAACTTATTATAAATTCCTAAGATTTCAAACAAAATATTCTTTCAATTCCAATTTTCATTCAAAATTCACTTTATCTTATCTGAAACAAATCCCAGCGATCAACACAAACATGTCACGCTCAATCAGAGCCAATCAAAGTCGCCACTAAAAACTCCAAAAACTCAAGTTCATTATCAACTTCGATCTAGCTAATCTATGTTCAATTTACTCAACAAACTCATTAGGGGTAATTTTAATTCAAATTGGAGCAAAGTTTATGTGCTTCGGTGTCGTTTTTTCTTTTAGTTCTCCCAGGTTTACCAAATTAATTAAAAAGAAACTATGAGACATTGATTCAAACTGTTGTGTCGGCCTTCTCTGTTAAAAAAAAAAAAAAAAAAAATCAAAAATCAATGAAATAAAAAGAAAACAAAATTCCATTTAAAAAAGCATAAATGTTAAGTTAAATCGATGGAAATTATAGCTACTTAAATTGTTAGACAGACCATGATAGACATGATTAGAATGAAATGTGTATAAATACAAATTTTATGAAGAAACCATTTTATAAATCAATTATAATATGTAATAATAACAGCAACAACAACATCTCGAATAACTGATTGGAAAAACCAACAAACAAGTCAATAATAATATATGCAAATTGGTGACAAAACGAGATATTTGTTGGTAGTTGGTATCTTTGTTATGCGTTAATATCTGTGTCTACTATTTCAAGACTCTGATAAGATTTGTGTCACAACACAACTGAGATCAACAACAAGAAATGAGACAGGTTAGACAACAAAATTGTCAACACCTGATTCGCTGTCTCCAATGAATGCCACTAGACACTATTACTACTATTGGTCTCAGCAGTTTGTAGTAGTATAAACATAATAGAGATAATGGAGAAGAGAATGTAAAGCTGGGCAGGAGGAGGTGGAGGTGGAAGTCGTTACCATTATGACAAGTGCCAGTTTGACAAGTTGTGAGCATATTATTAGAAATTGGTTTTCTCATCTAGACATATGGGATGATGATATTATTGTGTTAAATACCAATAAATGGCGTTTCTTATTTTAACATTTGATGATGATTTGATTTCTGGTTCATTGAAACCATTACTTTGCAAATATTGACCCTGAATTAAATTCAAATTATGTATGTATACACGCAAGCATTTCTGATTCAACTAAGGACTGAAGAAATTTATTTTATGAAGACAACATTTGCATTCAAAATTTATCTTATTGTTGTTTAAAAACAAGAATACAATTCATCGGAATAACAAAATATTTTTGTAGCCATTTTTTGATTATTTTTAATTTGCATGGAAGATTTTTACGTTTTTACAAAACTGAAATGTATTTGAAATTTGTTCAAAAGTTTGTAACATATCAAAGATAATGAATATTCTATTTAGAAGAATATCAGTGATACAAATTGATTCGTTTTCTATTTACACTGAGAACCAATCCAGTAGTAGCATGCCTTCAATTTCACATTATTTCCTCAGTTATTGATATAGACTCTATTATAAATTATAAAGTGATAAATTTGGCTATCAGCAGCGATTATCAGACTGTCGAAACTTGTTAGAATACTATATTTACTACAGAAGTTTGTACACCAGTCCAAATATAATGCGTTCAGGCACATAATTACTAAGTCGTTGCTGCTGTTCTGTTATTATGTTCCGATAGAAAGTGAGTTTTTGCCGCTGGTATTGACTTCAGATCAATATCATTGCATTCAAAAGGTAAAGTCATCAGTTGACATCAATACTCATTATTTTTAGCTAATTCTATGAATATTCATATTAAATTATTTTGAAATCGAACAATATAAAAATTAAAGAAATTTTATAAATAGTATATTTCTAAATGAGAAACATAAAATCAATTAAAAGATATTGACTGATTGAATACTGATTTATTTAAAAATATCTTCCTGTTAATAGTTGCTTCGGTGCTTCTGAAAATATTGAAGTTTTCAAGTCAAATACTTTTTAATAATTAATAAACTAAAAATACTTGATATTTTTTGAATAATATAAAAATAACTTCGTGTAAGGTATGACATTTTCTGTAAAACTGATGTTACATTTCTTATAACATTTTTATTTGAATTTGAATGAATCTTTTTGTTGTTTTTTTTTTTCATATTATTGACTTAATTATTTTTAGCATTTTATGTTCGCCATTAAGAATTTTTTGATTTTATTAAAGATGAACAGGTTTAATAATACTATATAATAATATTCCAGTTTCATTGTAAGCATTAATGAATATTTATTTGATATTTTGTTTGTTTGTTTTTTCTTAAATTGAAATATTTAATAAACGAATACAAAAGATACAAAATGGCCGTCTTAATTTAAATGAAACTTTTTTCTGCGTCTTCATGTATAAATAAAAATGTGTGTGTTGCTGCGTTTATGACCAAGACACATGCCAATCTGAGCTTAAACGACATAAGCAGCAACGTGTCATACTCTGTAGACAAGAAGGTGGTGTATGTGCATGGCACGCAATCTTCTTTAGAATATGTCGTATGTACTTGGATTAATCTGCCTCTAGGCCAAAGGAGATACATTTTGTCTGTATATATATGTGTGTGTGTGTGTCTACAAAATGATTGTTAAACACGATTTTAATGAGCAACTTAAGTGCAACTTAAATCGGACTAAGCCTCCTTCTTTAAAGCGCAAAATGACAAAATAAATATAGATTTCTTTTCTTTCCTTTTTTTTTTTTTTTTTTTGCTGCACATTTCACAATCTTTATCTCTTGCTTTCATGGTTTTCTGCTAGGGCAGCACACGCGCACCCATTACAAATGTAACAATACACCTGACTAGACTTTTATGTTTTTACACTGAGCTCAGCATAGCATGGCATGCCACGCTCACCATATTCATGTATGCCACAACTGACTGTGGCATGTTTGTGTCGCCTGCCACAGTCTGTGGCACGCATATCATGGGGATTCAACTCTGTAACTTTGTGAAAGATGGACTAAGCCGACGACCGACTCCTGTTTCATCATCAAATGTTGCTCACTTTTTCATAAGAGTTAGTCGCAACTCACAAGCAACACACGCTTGTTTTGCATGCGACCTTTTTTTAGTTTTGGTTTTTGTTGCTTTGAGATAAAGTTATTGTCGTTTTGTTACGACATTTAATAAATGACTCCAAATATTAGACTCACCAAATAGTCAAAACTATACACATACTGTAGAGAGTACACGATTCAGTGGTCTAGAGTTTGTTGTTGTATTTTTCTTCTTCAGGTTTCGTCTTAGTCGTCATTGTCGTTTTTATTATTGCATAAATCGCTCCATTTGTGCAACAACATGCAAGAAGCGTGTGTAAAATGTTGCATAAATTGTCTTGTGATATGCGGGAGTGAGTGTTACTAGATAGTTTAATATATGCTATGCTACATAAGTAAAATGGATGTCATAAAAGGTGACCAGTTCTTTAGAAAATGATTAAAACTTTGTTTTCATAAAAAAAAAAACAAGAAATTTATATCAAAAATTATTGATTTTCACAAGCAAAATCCTATTTAATTATCAAAAAAAGAGTCCTCGAAAAAATTTCGTTTATAATTTGTTTATTTACATTTTTCTCTTTCAATATTCGATTACTTCATTTACGTGCAAAAAAATCGATCTTACTTAGCTCGAACTAAAGAAGATAGAACTAAGCTGTCACATAAACGGGATAATTAATGGTCTACTTATTCTATATTATTTTAGAAAAGAGTCCCCACGAAGATTACACCTATAATGTTTTTAATTAAAGTTCTCTCAGTTTCAAAATGTCTCTGATAAATCTTTTCTTTTAATTTCTTTTTCTAATGAATTTACCATCATTTCTATTTAAACCTCTAAGATGGTCACCTTTTTATATGTGTGTATAGAAATAAAAAGAAACCGACAGCTTAATTCCGCTCTTATGCAATAATGAGTGAGAACATCAACAGCAAACATACCAAAATATTTACAGTCAACATAACTTAAAAACCAACAAACCAATAAAAGAAAAAAAGGAAACAACTTTGTCCAACAATGACAACCTGACTACATAGAGATACATTTGGTGAGGGGCTAACATTGTAGTTTGACTAACGAAAATGCCACAATATTCGAAAATAAGCGAAGACATAAAGACTGACAGTGAGACAAACTAGTGGTCGGTTGGACGCAGAAACATATGTAAGGACAAACAGAGAGTCAGTGAGGTACTCTTAGACCAGGGTCAAGTTGCAGAACGTTGAACAAGTACATCAGACACAATTATAATACAACAGCCAACACTTCCACCAACAACAACAACAACAAGAACAATAAGCAAACATCCATCGAGAGACCGTAAACCAATCAGACAAACGTAGCAGTGGTCCATGTTTTTGCATGGACCCACGGACAGACAGCCGGGGTATTTGCCTTTAAAGTAAGAAAAACATAAGTGCGAAGCACACTTTATTGTATCACAAACGCCATATTTTCTCATTACGATTGGACATGATGCATGGAATGCCGGCGACACGCAACTACAGAACAGAATGGAACAGAACAAAACCAAAACCAAAACTAAAACCAAAACAAAGTGAACCAAACTTTGGAGTCTGATTCAAAAGTCTGTGATGATGATGATGAGTAAGGGGCGGGAAGCCTTAGAGAACATTGAAATTGGCTGAAGCCAAATCGAAATAATTAAATCCGTCAAGTGTTGGCGGCGGTGGCAGCCGCAGCCGCAGCACCAGCAGCATCAAGTAACTGCAACGGACACGGCAAAGAATTGAGTCAAAGAGTGTAATAGCAGTGGGGCATGATGGGGCTGGTGTGACAAGTTGTTGGATGTGAGGTGTTTGTTTGTATATCTTTAGTTAGTTGTGTGTCCAAAGAGATTCTTAAATGAAAAGCAGTGCCTGATTTTCGGTTTCTGTTTCTGTTTCGTGAAAGAAGTTGTTTCTCTGGTTGTTCTCGTTGAATGGTTTATATGCAAGTGTCGCACATAAAGCAGTTCCAACAACTACAACTTAACACCACTGATATCGCAAAGGTATGTATGGTATATATGTATACATTGGTCTGGACATCCTGAAACACAACTGAACTGAACAATCTTGTAGTATGCATTGTCGGTTGACACTTCACTTTAGTTCAACTCAGTTCGGTTCAGTTTGGTCTGAACCAATCCATATCACAGTCCTTTAAATTCATACTCAATTTATGCCTTGCTGGTGTATGAAAAGTTTATTTGGCACCTGAAGATGATAATCGGTTACAAATTAATTGCAATCTACAATCCTACATAAATATATTGAGTAGGAGTTGGTCTGCTCAGCACAGCTCAGCTATGTTATGCTGTGAGGTGCTTCAAATTCAAGTTGTCGGAGATGAAAATTGTATGCAAACCACTGTGCATATGCATTAGTCACACTGTCACCTAAAATGAAGCTGCCAAATCAACGGTGAATAAATAAAATTGTCACAAAATGACGTCGAGCGAAAAAGAGAAAGATATTACAATGAGATACACTTGTAAATATTATGTGGAGTCAGTCGGTCGTCGGTAAGCTCAACCAATTGGAATGTATCTTCTGGATCTGAATCTCTTTTGCTCTTTTTTTTTTGCATTTACGCATTGAGTAAACGTGCCTAAAATAACCAAAAAGATTTTGCAATTGATTGCGTTGCTCTTAAATTAAAATGAATAACAAAGAAACTCGTGTAAATTTGAAAAGAAACCTCCTCGTCTCCCTTCGAACATTATAAAATATTTTGCTTTCAAATGGACAAAAACAGGCAAGTCTGAGTTTCAGTCTGAAGCACTCATAAGGTGCCAAATCACTTGCAGATGACAACTTTGGCATCGTTGTTGGAACGCCGCCTTTCCATTGCCAGATTTTTACCATACCAAATGCCACAGTGAAGAGGCGGCGGCGGTCGAGTCTGTTAAGTGCGTTGTTGTCTTACAAGCACTTGGTCAGCCATGCCACAAGTGTTGCAAATGTTGCACATATGCATTTGTTGGCATGCGTAAATTGAATTAATGCATTTCAGTAGAGATTTAACAGCTCGACAGCTCGCCATCTTTGGATGTGTAAGTGAGACACCAAGTGAGAATGCCAACACACCATTGAAGTTTTGAGATTATGTTTTTATTTGAAAAAAAAAAAAAAAAATATATGTACAGATCACCATTTTGTTGGATTATTGTAAGTAATATTGTTACAGAGATATTTTTCATATCTGTGGCATGCTGCAAGTGCCACGCGTGCTGCACATGTTAGTTTTGGTGCAGTGGGGCAGTTAAAGCAGATGAAGTATATTATTTGCAGCTAATAAAGAGGCAATTTTAGTTTTTAGTTCCACCAAAGATTATTTACCTTTCACACAAATTGGCATATTACGAAATCATTAATACTAGAAATGGAATATTAAAAAGTTACTTATGCAAATGTTAAAAAAAAAATAATTTATGATTTTAAAAAGTTTCTTTGGGGACTTTCAGTAATCGGGGAACTGTGACTAAAACATATGTAGATCGATCAATAAATACTCATACTCGTATTTGAAGACAGGAGGCGTTGCAGAGACATAAATAATAACTAACTGCTTTAAGTTACAAAGCATTGCTTGAAACATAAGCTATTATAATTGTAATTAGTCCTTTATTGAGATTTTCTGACTTTTCCTACTACGGTTCAGGAGATAGAGCACTGTGTGTGTTATATATACATACTCTGTGAAAATTTCAACTTCTTCTATCTATTACAGTTCATGAGAAAGAGTTCTGTGACGGACGGAAGGACAGCGTAGGCTTAGTAATAGGTCCCGTTTTCACCCTTTGGGTACAGAACCCTAAAATATGACCTCATATGCAAAAGATAAAGTGCTATTCCCCCAAGACACATGTCACAAGTCGATGAAAATGATGATTAAATTAAATAAATAATGCTTCAAAATGCTGTCACACCTACCGTACTCGCCCGACTTGGATACTTGCAACTTTTTCCATTCCACAACATGGAAATGTAGTTCGGGGGAAAGCGTAGATTTTGGAGGATTTAAAGAAATATCAGAAACGTTGGGAAAAGTATATTTTACTAAAAGGAGATTATGATAAAATAAAGGAAGAAAAAAATAATTGTAAAAAAATACCTCTTCATTCCTAACACGGGAATGATATCATAATATCATGACAACTTTCTATGCAAATGGAAAATCTGAAAATTAACTTTAACACTAAGAGAATGTTGATTGAGTCTAGGAAGACATTTCATTAAGTACTTTTAAAAATCGTTTTTTAAGTTGTTGATAGGCAGCAAATGCTTAATTGTGGGCAGTACATTGATATTCTGCAGGTTAATAGAGAATTAATTGAAATTTTACCTTGCCAATGTTAAACAATTTGACTTAACATTCATTGAGAATTAAATAAATTTATTTATAACAATCTGCTTTTCCAAATATTATTACAGTTTTGGAAAGTATTTGATTGCCTCATGGCACTTGGAAGTCAAATTTAATCAGCATCAAGAAAATATTAAAAAACAATTAAGGATAATAGATAATAGGACGATGCTATTCGATGTTATTAGGAAATAATAATTTTGATAAACAACATAAATAAAATACATTAACAAGAAATCGATTGATATTATGAAATTGCTATATAATCAACATTGTCAGATATAAAAAAATAAGGAAAAAAATTTCCTTTTTTGAGTCGCAAAGTTAAATGATATGATAATAAACTACTGTTGACATTTTACAGTTGACGTCAAACAAGTATTTGTTGTTCCTGTTGTTTAAGATTTTTTTTTTCGGCAGCATCTCATAAACTCCTCCAATGGAGGGGAAACACTTGCAACAATCAAACCAACATCAGACAAAAGACACTACACCAGCAAACATCAACATGGTAAGAAAAGCCTTACTTGTACTTTATGGTCTACAAGAAGAGAATACGCACGAAAAATCCTAAACAAAACTAAAAAGTTGATAATGGACACACATTTGTACCATACCTGATTTTTGTGTCTCGCGATTCAAAGTATGGAATCGAAAACATAAAATAAATAAAACCAAGTGTAAACCACCATACCACTACTCCACACCATAAGAGATATTCGCATTTGATTCAACTTAAGTGAACTCGACTGTGCTTGGATACGATTCGATTCGATGCGATTCAACTCGACTCGACTCATGCCTTGTCACCGCAAATGTATGTATTCATTTCCGAAGGGAATAACTTATGTACGCTTTGGGTACAATAAATTCTTGAGCTGAAAATGTCAATTAGGCGAGACTTTTGCACTTTACCATTGACTGTTGGATGGTCAATAAGCACAATAAGGGGGAGTGAAATCAGGCACAAGGTGAGGGTGGCGCGTGTAGTTCAGAAGTCTAATTGGCTGGAACATTGATATTTTTCTCCACCACTTTGTGTTTTGTTTGCTGATATTTGATGTTGGCAGAAGAGATTCACTTAACAAAAAAAAAAAAAAAAAAATAAATGTGAAATAAATGCGCGACAATTGATTTGTTTAGGTTCGATCGACACCTCTTTTCCATGCGTAGTATTTTGAATAAAAAAAAATAAAAATACAAAATACACTTCGTCAACGAGTTGTTGGACTGGTGGAGTTCTTGTGGTTGCCACTTAACTGTGAAATGATGACATAAAACGAAGTTCTATGTTGACACATCAATGGAGCAGTTGCAGCAACTAATAGGCAGAGGCAACATGGCCAAGTGCGTCAACAAATGTCTGTTTTATCTTTCAGTGTTGTGTTGTATTCGTTCCTCCTTAGTGAAGTATCTTTTATTTTATTTTTTGTGTGTTTTTTAGTCAAGTTTATTGACAGCACTTACGCACTCTAGTGGCAAGTGTTTTGTTGGTCTCACTTCGTTGCTTTTGGTTACATTCGTTGTCAAGTGCGTTTGCTTCGCTTCCTTCCTTCGTTTGTTGCAAGTTTAACTTGCTATTGTGGCAAAATGGTGTAGAGTGGCATGGCGTGGCATGGAAGAAAAGCGCAAAAATCAAAAATAATTGTCAACACCGTCAAGTAGTACATACTGACCATAGGACCATTGAACACTTGGCTGTTGACTGTTGGCTATTGCCGGTTGGCGGCTGGTGGTGCTTCATGAAAAAGATGCGTATATTGTGATTATATTCAACTTGCCCAAAGGGATGACTTTGCTTTAGCTTTGACTTTACTTCACTTCACCATACTACAGTTTAGAGTTTGGATTTAGTTGGAGTGTACAACGACGACGACATTGACAGGTCAATATTGATGGAAACAAGATTTATATGACAAGAGTCACAATATTTTCAAATTTAATGAGCAGGAAAGTCTCAACCGGTAGCAACAACCCAAAGATGAAGTGCCAAACTATAGGCTTAAATGATGTGCTAATAATGTACATGATTTGGTAACATAAGATTTTCTTAGTTTTTTTTTTATGGTTGATTTCATGGATTTAAGACATTCAGTCAGAAAATATGTTTTTTGTTTTTTTTTTTTGTTTTGTTGTTGGCAAGAGAAAGCCGGAAGCAATTTCTTAGGTTAGTTGTTTCTAAAGGACAACAAAATAAAAGAAAGAAATTCTTTGAACTTTCTACCACCAATACATTTGTTTGAGTTAAGTCTAAGACAAACTTATCCTTAGCCATAAAGACTTCGCGCTATCATTATTTATTTTCAATCAAAGAACAAAGAAAACAACAAACATTACGACGAGTGACTTTAAGAACAACAAAACACTATGGATTTTTGCACTTTACCATAAACATCCATCGAAAAAGATATCTAAGGAGAAAAAAAAAAATATGGTAGAAGCCAAAGCTGAAACCGAGGAAAGTTGCCACCCGCACCCATAGTAGGCAGTAGTAGTACTACTTAGCACAAGTGCTACTATCAACAAAAGACCACAAAGAAACATGCAACCAAGTTAACTAAAAAAAAAACAAAAAAAAAAAATTACAAAAATAATGCAAAAGCAACAGCAACAGCAACAGCAGCAACATTTTACAACGAAAAGCGATAAAGTTACGATTTATTAGCGACCTGAGCTTAAAATCAATTATGCCGGAATGTAGAACGTTATGGTGAACAGAGTCCAGTAGAGTTGAACACCCAGGAAGGTAGGCAGGCAAGCAGGCAGGCAGGCAATCGACTAACCAACAATCCTTAGACTAAAACAACAACATACTGTCAAGGCAAGATTATGCAACACAAAAACACTTTACCTGCAACAACAATAACAACAAAAGCAACAAGAACTATAATAATAATAAAAAACTATACAGAGATAGGCCGCTAAGACATCCTAGTATCCCGAGTACTAGTAGCGTAACCCTGACTTAACCTAAGCCTTAAGTTAAGCCATTCGTTGTTGCCGCCTCGGCTGGATTGGATTGGCTTCAGATTGGGTTTTTACAAAGTTTAGTTGAGTTGAGTTCAGTTAAATTCAAAGTTAACTTGGGTACACTACCAACTAGCTTAGACTTTTATGCTATACTATAATACTACTACTACTTATATATTGATGCCTTGGACCATGGACGACTACTTGGCTGGCTGCCTGCCTGCTTGCTTGCTTGCTGCCTTGTCTATGGATGATAAATTAAAAGCCTAACTTGACAATCACTTAAGCATAGTTTGTAAGCAAGTCAAGCTAAACCAAGTGTAGCTAAAATAAAAAAATATAAAAAAAATCGAACTAAGCAGAGCATTAACTTCGACTCACCGAAACTTATATACCTTGCATAACTAAATTTTTGTATATATCGAGGACTGAAAAGTTGTTTTGAATTGTGAATTCCATTATGGATTCATTAGTGCATGGGGCTACCTCTACTAGTAATCGAATTGCTATGATTTCAATATACCAAATGCGTACGGCAACACAATGAATCTGTTGTATTGGGTCACAAACATCAAAGCAAACTGATAAGATCAGTTCACATTAGTTGGATAGTAGGTATAACAAAAAACGAAAGAGAAGGCGTCCTCTTTAGCTTTAGCTACTTGGTGTTCCTGTGACGACGCAGACAGAACATGTTCCTATTAGTGGCGAAAGATTGGCGAAAAATAGAACGTAAGTTCATTAAAATAAGAACCAACGATAGTGAGACAACTTGGACGGACAGAGGGTTTCTTGGGACAGGACAGACATGTAGTGTAGACAGTAGGTACGAATGAAAGGAAGGAACAGCTACAGTTTAAGAATAATGATAGCGGTATTCTTGAGCTATTGTAAAAAAGCAAGTATCGGTGGCAACAAGAACCACAACAACAACAACAACAACAGCAAGAACAACAAAAACAACAACTTCAATAATAATAATGATTGTGGCGGTGGCGTTGTGATCACTTTCGCGCGCCACTGCACTAAAATGATGTTTCATGGCAACACGAGTGCGAGGTTAAGTTACACATTGGTTGGGGTTACCTTTTGTTGATGCAATTGAAGAATATCTACTTCAGAGTTTCTTAAACACATTTTGGGCCCATCGGACTACTACTTACTGGTCATATCTTTTTACATTGCACTGAGAATGAGTTTTACTTCATGGTTTTGCTGTTTAAGAAACTCTGATCTAGTGAACTGCTGTTGCTGTTGTTTTGTGTTGTGCAATTGTTGTAGAGCGCTCTTTTGTGAACTGTGAACATACAAATTCACTCAACGTTGATAGTATAACTAACAAACTCCTAGACCGGCCGGTGTCGTTCTTATTCTTTGTTGTTATGGCGAAACTGATATGCTTCGGCTTAGTTTACTTGGCTCAGCTTGGCTCAGCTTGGCTTGGCTTGGCTTGTCTTCGGTTGGAAGCGTTACATGCTCAGCTTGATTCGCGCTTTGCGCACATGCCGCCAATGTACTGGACACACTGCGCCCATGCCCATGTTGCAAGTATGTTGCACAGTATTGTTGTCTTTAAGAGAGTGGAGGAATGAGGTGTTACCACCAGTGCAACGCAGTTCATTAAGCCAAGCGGTCATTAGGCTTCGTCGTCAACGTAGTTGCCTGGTATTGTCTCTCATTCAGCCTTACTAAAGCCAAAATTTGTTACTGCTAGTGGAATTTCTCTTGCAATGTTGCGGGCGTAGCTCATGCAAATATTTTGCATTTTCTGACCAAAGTTCAAACCTTCGTTGAATGTTGGCCTTTTCAATTTGTTTATGTGTGTGTGTGTGTGTGTGTGTGCTATTTATATAACAACTTCAGACACCTTGCGCAAGCCAAGCCCCAACTAGTCACATATCATTGTGCTAAGATCGCCAACCGATGAAATAGATGGAGTCGTTAAAAATAGCTTAAGTAAAACACCTACTTACAGGCAATCGACCAACCAACCAACTACTCACTCAGTCAGTCAGTCAGTCAGTCATTCACTCTCCCAATCTCAGTTAACTTACACACACATGACAATCATACGCAATGTATAACCAAGACAAACCATTGTCTTTTGGTTGCTTTATGTGCCACTTGTCGTTGTTATTGCTTTGTTGGTCTCTCGCGGTCGCGGTCGCTGTCGCGGTCGTCGTCGTCGTCATTTCAAGTCAGTTGACATTTTCCAATAAACTAACGAAAATCCATATCGTCGTCACTTGGAAGTTCGATTGGTTTGGATTGGACTGCTTGGGTTACCTCTGAGATTGTCGCCACATATTTTAAGTGTCAAACGAGCAAATTGCATACCATGTTCCTGTTTCGATATCGAAAGTCTATTTACATGTTCTTGTAGGCGTACTTAAGATAACTGAAATTCTTTTACAATAGTCATCGTTGTTGTCGTTATTTCCAATTGTTGTCGCCGTTGTTGTTACATTACTTTTGTTGTTGTTGTTGGTGTTGTTGTAATTTTATTTGTACTACTTGCCACCACCACCACCATCACCATCACTAGTATATTGATACTTTTGTATCTTTTACTTTTCTTTTTCGTTTTGCGCTTCCAAGTCGTGGTTCATCGTTGTCAATTGTTGTCTTCTATTACTGCAATTTGCTTACCGTTTGTTTAGAGTTTGTTTCTTTTGGTATTTGCGAAAATTGTCGCCATGATTTAACATTCCATGTACTCTAAGTTCTTCTGGTTGTTCTTCTAGTATAAGTTGTTACGTCGGTTGTTAGCATTTCTTTTTTCTTCTTTTGCTGTTAGAAAAATCTTTTTGTTTTGTACCCTCTACTGTAAGAGGGCACATTAAGTTTAGGGTTGCTTAAATAACAGTGAATGGATGGAGGAGAGTAGAAACAGATATTTTTGACAAGACCTTAGTAGCTTTCCCTTTTGGGGAATTCCATTTTTAAAAATTTTCATAAAACTTATTGACTGAGTTTTGTTCATTAAGACCAAGCAAAATTGGATGGTAAAGGTACTAGTAACTACACTCAATAGCTTTATAATTTTTACTGCAGAGCTAACATAATTGATCGTTAGGATAAAACTGAGAAACTTTATATTAGTGAGAGATTGAAATCCCATTTTTCAATCTGTCCAAGTTTTTAATCACAGAAATTTTCTCTATAAGATTTTTATTCTAGAGAAGAGTAAGGGTTCTTAAACATAAATACTATTTGAACTCCCCCTTGAACAATAATTATTTTTCCAAGAAATTTTGGCAATTTTCGACACTTTATCTTCTTCTTCTTCTTATATATAAAAATTAGTGTTTTAAATTGTTCGTATATTATGCAAGGGCAAACCTTTCATTTGATTGCATTAAAACTTTGTGAATGTTGTCGAGATCTTGAGATATTGAAACCAGAAGTATACTACAAAAAAATCACTAAAATATCTCTTTATTTTTCTGTTATTCAAGCTGTTTTCTTTATTGATACTCAAAGGAAACAGCCCGTACTAAGCAGGGTCGGATACGCTTGTATTTAATATTTGTCTCATATTTTTTACTTATTTGTTGTTGACTTATAATTTAAAATTACAAGCTAATCTGCGGAATCTGTGTTCTTCTGTGGAATTTATACAGTTTAAGTGGCCAACGAACTATAGAATATTAGGATTCAAACGCTTTCTCTTGATCAGCTGATCTGTGGCTCGCGGTACTCATTTTTAACATGTGTACCGATATTACTCGATGCTAGTGCTCTATAAAGTATAAATTCCACTGCATGTGATTTATTAGAAATTTTTTTTTTTTTAATTTTGGTTTGTTGATTTAAAAAAAAAAAATTTTTTTTTGTTGAATTTACTCTACTTCTTCAGACAAAGGCAATTAATTTATTTTACAAGAGTTAACAAAAACGTTTTGTGTGAGATTTTCTATACTGCTTTTGGTCTGGACAGTCTTTTTGCAAGTTGCAGACTACTGCCATCATAGTATGATGATCCCAACGCCCTTTACAACTCTCCTCCATAATAGACGGTCAGTATTTTCTTCTCCAGTGTTCATTTTTCGCACGACAGTCCCATGAGACACAGAGTTAATTCAAATAAAATAATTTATAGCTTGAGTTGTTACTTCATAATCATATAGAAACTTATGATGGTGAAAAAAAAAAAAAAAAAATTATAAAATGAATTTATAAAACTTTCGATTGACCATGTAATATTGCTTTTAAGGACTTTTTCTCTCAAAAATTCAATGTATCTGTATGATACTATTTGTCATACTTTCTAATAAATTGATTTTATATGTTTTATAATATGAAATATTTAAGTTTAGTTTAAGGAGTACATATCACAAGACCTACATCTTATATTATGGCATGCCATTTTCTTGCTATAATTATAGGCCAAATAAGGTCAACTGAAGCATTCAAATCATTTGGCAAATTTCACCAAAACAAACAAACAAACGAACGAACGAACGGACGATCGATCGAAGGAACGAACGCATACTTGCAATCGAGTAACATTAAAAGCATTTTCCAATTCATTGCCATAATTCCACTTGTTGCTATTACTACAGCTGATATTATTGTGGTTGTTGTCGATTGTTATTTATTTGTTTGCTATCAAATAGAAATTGCTCTTTGCCTGGCTATTTGCCTTAACTAAAAGACAAAAAATACCGACAACAAATTGTGCATACTATTAGCCAAATGTTGTAGCCATAACAACACAAAATAACAACAACAGCAGCAGCAAATCTTTTAAAGCAAATCAAATGACTTTGAGATGCGACCGAAGTAAAGAAGGAGTAGAAAGATGCGCTGCACTTGATGTCGTCGAGGTCGCCATGCGATATAAGTATACTCATTGAAAGAAAGAAAGAATGAACGAACATCAACCGATCAGACCAAACAGCGCCAGTTAGTAAGCTAGCCAGCCACCATCATCAGTAACAACAGCAACAATAATATCAACAAAAGCAACAGTTGCTGTTTAGTAGAAGAAGTAA
The DNA here is from genome assembly GCA_035041805.1 of Amiota mariae. NCBI lineage: Eukaryota > Metazoa > Arthropoda > Insecta > Diptera > Drosophilidae > Amiota > Amiota mariae. The sequence continues at coordinate 234,266 of JAWNKV010000216.1, read as the reverse complement.
CAGCAGCAATAGTATAAGATACGAAAATTACGCTAAACAACTTTTTGAGCGATGCTTTGGTCTGAGTTTAACAAATTTCTGGTCATTTATGGTCAAATGGCAATGTACCGCACCAAAGCGTTGGAGTTGCTGGTGTTGTCGCTCCTACAGCCGCCTCCGACACAATAATAACAACAGCAACAAGTCACATGCCACCGACACCAGCAGCAGCAGCAGCAACAGCAGCAGGAACAAGTAAAACAGATACAACAGCAACAGATACAAACGAGAGCAACCATAACCAAGAAGTAATTGGCCAAGAGTATCCACGAGATGTGTCTCAAAAGTATTCAAACTGTGCTATTAACACCTCACAAGAATTTTGGAAAGATTTATGTGACAAGTATTTCCAAATTATTTACAGCAAAGTAAAAAAGAGGCTTCGCTTGGAAGTCAATCAAGAAATGATCGTTAATTATTATATAAAAAAATGTTTCAAAGCACCTTATGACTTTTAGCTATTCACAAACTTAAATATTGCGCTTAAAGGATACCATTCTAAAAATTAACTTCCACACATTGTTTATGATGAGACCGTGTTGCTATCAATTGTGGATTACATACTTCAATGGATTGCACGATCCAAATCAAGAAGAATAAAGGGAGAGAGTTCTGAATGCATGTCAAATACTTTTGGAACATATCTCGTATGTGTTCTGTGTTTCGAATGTGTTGCGTGTCTCCTGCTGTAGTGATTGTGTTGGAGAGTGTGTGTGCCTAGCGAGTGTTACAAGTTATTTTACTATCTCAAAGGATAGCAAAGTCTATGAAGGCTGCTTCTGGCCTTCTAAAGTGCTTCAGCTTGTTTCAAGTTGACTTAAACTTTATACTATTTTTTTTCATCGAACAAGTATCTTTGTAGTTTATCCTCTTAATAAACCAGGTTCCTTTGCTTCAACTTGCCTTGTGTACTTGTCTCGTTTAAGTAGGCACCACCATCATCAGTATCATCATCATCATCGACTTTTACTTGACTTTGACTTTGTGCTATCGTTTTTTGCCATGTTACTGCTATGGCTTAAAAAGAATTACATTGAGGCTGCTGTAGCTCAACTAGAATTCTATGTCTATAAATGCCTCCGTATGTTGTATGTTGTATTTTATCGCAAATATACTACTTGAGTAGCTTATGGTCCATGTAAGCCAATAAAAAGCTGACAAAATAATATTGTATACCATTGACCATGAACAAGTTGAAATCGTTCGCTTTGACTGGTATTAACTTTACTAACTAATTTGCATAGATTTTGGCAACATCAAATGTGCGGAATATACAAAACTACTACCTAAATATTGAAACAAAGTCCTTAATCATCAAACAACATCACACACAACACACTAAAGGCAATTTATTTTAACACAAATACTAAATAGTATTTTCTTTGTTTGCTTCTTGGAAACCCAACAAGATTTCAACTTGTGCGACTTGACTTTGAATTTCTGCTGCTTCTCGATGTGAATGAGTGTGAGTAAAACCTAATAAATTTTATATCTACCTGCACCAATTTTTACTATATTAATTTAATATGTACGCCCGCCGCGTCCAATAAAGTTGCTACATTTTACGCGCGGCAAGTTTCAAATCTTTTGCTTTACTTTACTTTACTTTGTTTTCCTGGTTTTCGTTGCGGCTAAATCAAATAAAAAAATTAAACCTTTTGTATCTTATTAACAAACAGAAAAAAAAAAAAATTAAAAAATTATAATATTGTGAGTAATCTTTGGTGGTTGAGTGTGCTACTTTATAGATTTTTGTTTTTTGTTCTGTTATTATATTTTGTTGGCACAGGAAATATAATTCAGTTGATAATTTCTTATCGAATTTGAGTTCAATCATGTTGATGCTGCTATGCAAGAGCAACCTTTAATTAAATCAAATACACGTATGTAATTTTAGCTACGCAACAAAAACATAAATTCATGAATTGTTATGCGCAAATCAAGTGATTCTCTAGAGAAACTTACCCGAAATCTATAAAAGTTAAAGGTTATAATTAAAAAGGAAAGTAGATAATATGGAAAGCTAATTATAGCGATTAGTCTACTTAGTTTATTTAGTCTATAATTAAGAGATTTCCATTATTTGATTCAATTTAAATTGCACTAAACAAAACTTCTACCCTGATATAAATTTTCTCCTTCAGTTATACCTTCACTTTGTAATGAGATTTTTAAACAAAAGATTTAAACAAAAAACTGAACAAGGTAACTAACTCAATTAAAATTTGAACAACATTAGAAATAAACTCATATTAAAACAAAATCGTACTTCAAAATGTGAATCACATTTGACCCATTGACATAAATTGTATTGAACTCAGTCTATGAAACAAATGACTAAAGCATCAAACACATATCGAAACACATGTGAATTGATCGATCAATTAATTATAATAATAATAAAAAATGAAAATGAAAAAATCAAAATAAAATAAATAAAAATTAATAAAAATGAATATTTGGTTTAAGTTTAACTGATGTTTTGAAGCTTCCCATGATTTCATAGCTAAAAAAAAAAAAAAATCAATAAACATAATTTAAATATTTATAATTCGCAGAATGATTGCCAAATCATAATTTCATACAATACAAATAAATGAATAAGACTAATCATAAAATTCAATTTCACCAAATCTGAAATACTCTTCACTTTAATGGACAAAAAAAATATAAAACTGAAAATATATTAATATAAGAAAATTTGTAATTGCAAAACTATGTCGATTGTAGATTATATTCTCAGATTAATTTTTATTTCCAGCAGATTGTAATAATTTTGACAGTCTCTGAACAAAATATCCAAAAATTAAGATGTAATAGAAAAATACGGATGACAAATTATTTGAAAACCTCATGTATTTGATATATTTTATTCCAATTTCTGGATCTTCTATATTCTACAGGATAAAAATAAGAAGTGAGTCGAATTTATTATAAGTAAAGTTTGAAGTCACTTACTTAAGTTTATCATAATACCAGCGATACTTACTAACCACACGTATTTACTATAGAGCTGTGAAATTGAAAAATGTTGTCTCTTTAGTTAGATAGATAGAAAATAGATGATAGTTTTTAAAAAGATAAATTCAATTTTACTTTAAGTATGAGTTACAATTGAATATTCTTTTGTAACAGTTTGACAAACGAATTATAAACCATTTTAATATTAAAACTGCTTCATCACATCACCCTGAATTATCAGTTACACTGCTTTCTGCGACGTTATCGACATTTTGATCCTGTAGTTAACACGGTTTTCTGTTTTGATTTTGTAAAATTATGAAAATGATCGTCATATTTCAACTAATTTTCGCAAAATCTTAATCAATTATACATTTAAACCTACCTCATGACACAGTCCGTCTATTGGTGAAAACTGTATGAAAATCCGTTTAGTAGCTTTTGAGTTTATCGCGTTGAAACAGACAGATAGTGGCCTATTTAGGACTAAACACTGTCTATATTTATGAAAACACTCTGCTACAAAGAATAAGATCTGGCATGGAACTCATTTGAGGACTCTGAAGCTCTTCATTTGTTTCTAAGCAAGATTTATTTTTAGTATACCTACTACATAAACATAATGCGATAACAAATTGATAATCCCCTTCAAATTAAATGTATAGGGTATATAATAAAAAAGGAGTAACAAGAAAACAAGTAGAAACACAAAAGCTGCCAACTAAATAGCGGGCAATAAATAAAAGCGCTACAATTTTTTATATTAAATAAAGTTAGAAAATAAAAGTTAAAACAGTAACAACAAACAAAAAATAAAGAAAAAAAAAGAAATATACTTAAAAATAAAAGGCGAAAAAAAAAATAAATATTGTTTCAAGCTTTCAACTTGTTAACAAGATCGCCAAAACGCAATCGACCAAAAAGATCTGCAAAGACTACTAAGACAACAAAAAGCCAAAACACCCAACAACTACAAAACCAACACCACCAACACCACCAACAACAACTAACAACAACCATCAACAAAGTAATACAACACTATGAACCAACAACAACAAAAATAATGTATCTTTTACTGCTGCTGCTGCTTATTTTGTTAGTGATGCCTCTGCTGCTGCTGTTACTTCTGCTGATGATAATGACGATGCCGCACAAACGAAGACATTTTGCGGCAGCTTTTGATAATTTTTGTTGGTTTTTTTTTTGTTGGTTAAAATCATATTTTTTTTCATTGTTGCTGCTGCTGCTGCTGCTACTCTTCCTAAATGCTGGCGCTTTGTTTTAACCACTTTTTTTTGTTTTGCTTAAAGCATTTTTATACTAAGGTTGGTTGGTGTTTAATAATTTGTGATGCGCAAAAAAGATACACAAACAATCAAATAACACATAGATACACACTCTCTCACATGAGTATGTACTACTCGTATAAAGAAGAATCTCCTTTTTTTTGGCGTTATTAAATAAAAAATGAAATTTTTTAAGTAATTCAAGGTTTTTAACAAAAGCAAACTGAAGTTGACATGACAAAATTGACAAAGACAGAGACAAGAGTTGATCTTAGTTTTATGAAGTAGTATCTATAGAAAGCAAACGATGACGCGCCACCGTGTGAAGTTTTATTTTGAGACAGGTTGATTACTGTTCAAGTTATCATCACTGATTGTGATAAGTGATATGTGTGTATGACAATGATGAGCAATATTCTGCTTTTTTGGTCAATATTATTATTGTATGATTATTATGATTATATGAATTGATGTGGCTAAGGAACGTACACGTCTTTCTTTAAGTTAGGTACGTACGTTGATTGGCTTCTTTTACAAGCCATGAAAATATTCCAGCGACCAAATCAAATGGAGTATCTCGTTAGCTAAACAAGTTAATGTTATACTATATGTGATGTTAGCGGTTTTTTTTCGGCCTTTTGATATGTTAATAAGATTGCTGGTGGTGATGGTGCTGGTGATGATGATAATGGTGATGGCCTCTATCAAATACTGATGACGATGATGATGAGATGAGATGATGAGATTCATAAACATTTTAATAAATTTATAAAATTTGTTGACTGTAAACTCGGAATTTCAATTTCAGTGCGAGTTTATATGCATGATTCCTGGTGCCATTTAAACAAGTGTTCATGACACCTACAAATTTATATCAAACTAACTATAATATTTATTGCATATTTGGTGTGGTGAAAGTCGCTGAGCAACATGAGTGACATGTGCTTTGATTAGTGAGTGTTATTATTTTCAGTTATTTTGTGTGAAAAATTTCAAATTCTTTCATAAAAATATTATTGTAATAAAATTTATATTCTTTGCCTGTTTTGCTGTTGCTCATCCTTTTCATCTGCCGATCATGAACACCAGCAATTTAAAGCAATAAAATAGATTTATAATACTAAGCTACTGGTAGTAAGAACTTCTCTTACTTCAACTGGTGTCTGGTGTTTGGTGTTTGGTGAAATTCTAATACAATATTTTGCAGTCACTACTACGAGTATTGTCTGTCATTTGTACCATCACCATGGTGTGGTGTGTGGTCTGTTCATCATTGTGTTGTAAATACTATTTGCCATGCCATACTCATATTTCATAATAAAATTTATGTACTACCATTAACGTTAAAAGAATCCTTTGCACAATTTAAGCCAATACACACTACCACAAATAATAACAAACAACTACCGTTTGTAATATTTTCGCACCTTCAAAGCCAAAGAGACTTGACTTCTAACGAATCTTTGAGTTTCGATGATGACAACGACCCAATGCCCTCTATGCTATCATCATCAGTATCATGATCATCAAGATCATCATCATTAGTAAGTAGTAGCGGGAGCAACGGCAAAGGCAACGATAAAGGCAACATTTATGACTCTCTATATAGTTTTTGTGTGATTGCCCCAAAGGAAGCAACTTCTCCATTATTACTACTATAATATTACTTCACATCACAGCTACAGTACAATATTTTGCAGCAATTTCTCGACACCAAGAAAACACGAACATAAATTCATTTAATTCAATAAGTCGACTGACTTCGTGTACGAGTATATGAAATTCACATGAACGATGATGCCAAGAAACAATAAATAATGTTATTAATAAATAATAAAGGTAATAAAAATAACGCTCGTTGAATGTTCGCTGCACAAAGATGCCTGCAGCAATAGCATTCATCCAGTGCCTATTGAATGCTGTTAATACTTTGATATTGAGAATTGAGACTCTTTGACTCTAAGAGTCTCAGTCTCAGCTGAATCTGTTTGACTTGCTACCTGTTTTTGCAAAACCATTATGTTCGTTAACTACTGTGTCAAGCTGAGCTCAAGTAAAAATAATCTATTGCCGATTCCAAAGAAAAGCTCTCCCGTTAATGCACTTAAAGAAACTGAACCAATTGAACTAAATAGTAGAGATAAATTACGGAAACCATTTACAGGACAAAGACAATTTAAGGTATTCCATTTCCAAAAAATCTAAAAAATTGTTTAACATATGAAGAATCAAATTGAGTATTTCTCATAACATTGTTTCCAATATTGATTGCAGATTCTGTAGGGAAGGTGAAAAAAACTCACTTCCACTGAAGAAAAAGGACCATTAATGTTTAAGAAGTTTAGATATTTTAAAATGTTAGCCAGAGTTCTTTCTACAAGATGAAAAATAAGCAATTTTATTTTTTTTTTTTTATGAATTTTATATCATTTCTTTATTTAAATTTAATGTATTTTTGTAAGAAAGAGGGTAGTTTGATTCAACTTCAATCCTTCAATTAAGAGGAAACTCCTCGTACTATTGTATGTCGGACTTTTGTCTTCAAAGCTAATAAAAGTTTAGAGGTTTCTAGAACTGAACTAATTTGCATTTACATGCATAAACAGAAAAACTCAGATAGATTGATGTCTTTTCCAATACTGATGACTTTATGCTTTATATATATAGAGTTGTTCACACTATATATTTTCCTTTTAAAAATTTCTTTCAATGTATATTGAGCGGATTGTAGGACGACTTTTGTCTTTTGAGTAGACCAAGTCAATTGCAATTTGGCGCTAAAACTATTGACTGAAGTAGTTGTATCTACCAAAGACGCCATCTTCTCCACTATAATACTCGTACAATATAATGTAGTAAGTATGCTAGTCAGTATGTGTACTCCACCCCAAGCGTACCTCAATGATATGAGCTCACAGCATCCACATACAATATTACCTAATGATGATGATGATGATGATGACGTTGCTACTTCCATGCAAGAAACTTAGAGTTTCATTGGGAAAATGCTTAAAACTATAGACACGCGATGTGATTACTAACTACTCAATAACCCATACACATACCGTATGATGAAGCACACACATGTTTATAACATGCACAAAAGGATCGAATCGAATTGAATCGCATCGACTTGAATTGCATCTAATAATGGTTTTCTTTGTAATACTATACAAAAGCGTGCTTCAAGTACTCAAACTTACAAACATACAGAAGTAGTATGGTAGTATAGAGTAGTCAATTTTGTTCATTTTGGTTCAATTCAGACTTATTAATCATCACAAGAGCATATGATGATGAAGTGTTCTGCTTCTCTCTTGTGGGTCAATGGGAAATACAATATGTTCAAGTATGATGATTGCGCGTGATTTGAAAATAATTGAAATTTCAAATTTTATTTTTCTTTGTTTCTAAAATAAAATCGTGTGAACATGAAGAGGCAAACAAAAAACAACAACAAAGCATTTAAATGAAGCTATTTTGCTGTAATTAAGAAGTGCAATTATTATGAAGAATAATTCATAAAACAAAAATTAAAATAAAATAAAATAAAATCAAAAGAAAGACTTCAATAACACTTAAAATGCTTGAACACTTGTCTTGGATGATTTGTCTTTCGATTAATATTCCTTTTCTGCTATTATTTGACATTAATTTTCAATTGTTGTTGCGCATAATTTTGCATTTTAATGGAGGTGAAAAGAAATACTACAAACTTAGTTTTCTTGTTATTGTTGCTCACTCAAGTGTTGCATTCTTGGTCGTGATGAGGAACTGCTTTGATTGGCATTAGCAATCAGGTATTGTCAGATAGTTTCTTTATCCCCAATCGAAAATTCATTTATGCCACCCACAACTGAAAAAAAGTTTCTTCCTTTTTTTTTTTTATTTTTTTTATTTCAAAGGAAAATTTATGCGCACAACAAGTTTGTGTAGTCTGTTTGTGACACTTGTGAAATACGAGGAAATAGGCGTCGTAAAGTGATGTTGATGTTGGAGATTTGAAGTTGAAATAAATCAAAATATAAATGAAAAAAAAAAAAAAAAATTACAAAATCTGTTATATATTTAAGCAAAAGGTTACATAAGGAGTTTTTATATTTAGACTTCATTTACACGATGCTCGGTTCGCAACCGAGATGAGGTGAGAAGTCAGCAGGGTTTGTTGACATTCACACTTTGTCAACCTTTATCAAAGTCCTTATATATAAGAATTTTTGTAATTCATTGCAGATCTCTTCAATATCAATATTACTATGTATTTTGATTCATGAAACAAAAGATTTTAGTAACGAACTTAACAGAATCATTGCATTTCCCATGGAATCCCCGATAAGGTTAAGTAGATCTTTAAATTTTATGGACTCTTAGCTCAACAGTATCCACTAGTTTATCCTAATAACAACAATAATAGTAATAATAATAAAAACAAAAGACTTAAGAAGCAACAAACTTGTGCTGAACAAAATAACAAACCATAACAACATTTAAGGCTAAGTAGGTCTATTAGTTTTTAGTAATTTCTTACCCTTTTCATTCCTTCCATTCCCTATCTTGCTCTATCTGCTATCATCCTTAATATGTTAATCGTTCACTGCCTACCTTTACTTACCTAAAAAAAAAAAAAAAAGAGAACAACCATAATAGCAATAGATACGAAAAATAGGAAAATCTACATAACGCTGCACTTCCTAGAGAGCGGGCCACAAACATTTGCATATGAGTTCATACGAGTTAAAGAACTTTTTTCCTCTTAAGTTTAGCCTAAATAAACTTTTTAAGTTGGAAACGTGCGCTAATTTACATGATCGCATCGACATCTTTTTGTAGTATACTATATCGCAAGCAAAAGGAAGCAAAGACCAAAAAAAAAAAAAGACAAAAAAAACCAATATGAGAAGATTCAGCACCGCAAGCATGAAAATTAAATCAAATAAGCAAGATACACCAACACACAGATACACAAGTACACACACACATTCACATACACATCCACTTATACCTAAAACCCACACATAAATGCAAGTCAAGTCAAGGAAGAATAAGTTAACAAAATAATAATCATGATGCTGACAACGACGATGGCAACAGCAACCTCAACGGCAAAAAATGATGATGAAGAGGATATCGCTGATCAAAAAAATCGAAACAGCTGAAGCTCTATAATGATTATCATTATTATCGTCATCATCATCATCATCATCGTCATCGTCATATAGTCAACCCACTGGCAATTCAGTTATAGACTAAGCCTATGCAAGACCTTAGGTTAGACACTGGATAAACACCATCATATACTAGGCACAAAGACAATCGGACAAAGAGGTCGTCGAGGTAGAGACAACGTAAAGCCACAATTGTCGTTTTTGTTTTTGTGTCCAAAGTGGTGGTGGCAAGTGTGGCATACACAAGTGTAGATTGCCAACATTAGATGAAATATTTATATTGTCTATATGAATTGACCAACGTTTTGCAGTCCATGAATGCGTCGGTTTTGGCACAGCAGGACATCATCGGCAACACTTTAGCTTTTGGCTTCATATCGCATATGCTGCGCAGTACAAAATATCAGGTAGCGCACACAAGTGTCCGGTGACGACAGAGATATGAGCCAATTTTTCTTTGTATTACGAAAAGAGTCACGTTTACATTAAAAATTTGGTTAGCTTGCAAAGCAATTTCCATTAAGGTTAAAGAGAAATTGAATAAATTGAAAAGAAAATATGGAACAGAATTTTTTGGCCTAGAATGAGATCAGATAGAATAATTAATTATAAGTTTGCATAACATTAAGAATAACACCTGTTTGCTTTGATGTTACTTATATAAAGTGTGTCATGTACATATGTGCTGATGAAGAGAAGTGAGACCACACAAGTCATAGAAATATTTGTAATCAGCTTAATGGCTCAAATCAAAACAATAATCCATCAATCAATTATGCCGTGCCCATCATTTCCTCCGTTTGAGTAAAAATTTGTGGAAATTTGAAATGCAGATTCGTTTAGCTAAGAAGCAGATCAAATTTTAATTAGATTTCTGTCAAGGATATTATAAAATGTTAATTTCTCAAACAGTATTAGGAGATGTTCTATAGTTTATGTCTGAACATGGTTTTATAAATTTAAAAAACTCTTTGTTCTGTTTTTCTAACTCGAAAGGGTTATGCTTTTATAAAGTTTATTAATAATCTCTTTCCTCATGAACCATCATCGCCGTAAGATACGCGAGTGTTAAAATTATGAAGAGCAACGATTGGCTGAAGAACATTGTAAACTGAGAACTGAATGTGAGCTTCTAGAGTGCAACAATGCAGCGCAATTGGAGAGAGAACTTGAGGAAATCAAACACGAGAAAATCGAATTAAAGCACCAACAGATCAGGGTAATGCAATCTCGTGAAGAGCCAGTAGATAAACCTTCTACTAAACGCACTTCATATAATTGTAGACATTAGAAAATCCGCCCAACTAGGAGATCCTTACGACTTTATGAAGTAACAGAAATGTGTAGAATCAAATAAGGATTTGTTATCGTCTGGGACAGAATCCAATATTCACGGTGACTGTATGTAAAGTAGTGTACTCTCGGTGTGAGATGGCAACACCGCTGGTAGTCCTAATACGGGTAGCAAAGTGAATTTAGATATAGAAGATTGAAAACAAGAAGTGCAGAGACAGCAGGCAGGAGGAACATTTATTTTAAAGTATGAAAAGTTGATTAAGTGCAAACTGTTAAAGTTGATTTATGTTAATCTCTGTTATGTTGTATTAATCTCTGCAATGGTGTGTTAATCTTTGTTATGTTGTGCTAATCTCTGTTATTATTATTATTATTATTATTATACATCTATTATTTATTAATATTATCAATAAAATAATATTTCATAAACGAATTTTGTATACATAATTTCCACATTTCTGTTGATGTCATTAAGTGGTTACGATTCTCTTCAAAAATATATAACGACCAAGATATAAATTAAATTCATTTAAAAATTAAATGAAACATATTTTGTGGTGATCATTTTTATCTACAACAAAATATTAAATAATTGTTTTTTTTTTTTAATTATGCGAAAGCATAGAACATTAAATGCTTAATTTTAGATTCTGTTTTTAATTGAAACTAATATATGAATCAAAGTAGCTTAAAATTTATTTAATCTAATCTAAAATAAACCATTTTATAACTCATTTGAAGAGCTTAAATCAAACTTAAACAATCGAAATCATTTAAACCGCTTAAATGACGCCATCAAAGCGTAACCATCAAAATGTATTTGATAGCATAAAAACATCATCATCAATGGCATTAAAGATTAATAAAATCAAAATAAGTATAATACAAACAAAGAAAGGGGAATCTTTTTGATATCTACTATTTGATATAAAATTGTTAAGCAGTTAATATGAGATTTTCTTTTTAAATTAACATAACTAAACCAAAAAATTTCTCAATGGCTCGTCTTCGTCTTCGTTTTCATTTGAAATTTTGATTTTGTTGTTGTCATAAACTAAAGCAAAACGATCTTCTTCTATGTAGTATATTAAGTATACGCTGTGTTGGCTTGGCTTCTTGATTTCAACATTGCTACGCATATTGATTTTAATAGCGCCATAACAACATTAACAAATAAGCCCAGCAACACAACAATCTTTTCTTTTATTTATTCATACGTTTGTCTACTGTTTTGTATCTTTTGTTGTCTGTCTGTCGGTTGTTTAGTGAAGCTACTTCAGTACTTTAGTTGCTGTTGTGTTGCTGTCGGCTTTGTCGGCTTTTATCTAAAACCTTAAGGCAGCAATTAAAATAAATTAAATAAATTAATATTATCACTCCTCCTTCTAGTGTTGAAAATATTGTACTTCAGTGTCAGTGTCAGTGTAAGTTTTAGTTTAAGTTTCTTTCAGTTTCAGTTTGAAATACATTTTAACTTCAACTTTGCTCTTCTTATTCATTTTGATCGCATTATTTTGATGTTTCTCGCTTGAGATGTGTCGATTTGTGTGAATGTGTGTTGTTGATCTTAATCAATAATTTAAATTTTTATTTGAATCTTCTTTTTTTATGGCATTTTGTATTTAATTATGGTACCACAGTTTTGATAACTTATTGTTGTTTCGGTTTTGATTTTCAATCTCTTTTGATTTCTTCTTTTATTTGTTTAATTTTGTTCTCAGCAACTTTGTTGTCGGGATTTGATATTGTGGTCTTTTGTTCATATTTTTATATTCATACGTATTTATGAAGAAAACAAAAGCAAATCACATAAAATTAAGTTTAAAATTAAGTTTAATGTTGTTTAAGTTGAAAACATCGCAACGAGATTAACAGTTCTTTGTGCGATTTTTATTTAATATTTTTATATCTTTCACACATCTGTACAATGAATAAGGAGGAAGTATTATTGCTTTATCATGATGTTTGTAACATACTCGTATATGGTAAAAGTATGAAGTCTATGATCAGCATGGTGAGTATCATTTATAAAATTATCTAATAGAAAGGGTCTTCATGCAAACGCACAAACCTCACAAAATTACGTGAACGATCCAATTTTGTTTGGACCCCATAAATCGCAAAATCAGTGAGCGAACACAAGCGTATATCACAAAGTTATAAAATCACAAAATTTTTTTCTTTTTATATATATAACAACTGTCAGTTAATTTTTGAGTGTACAAAGTTTTTAAATTTGTGCGATTGGGTGAAGACCCACAGCAATTTAGTTAACGAACTGAACTTATATACGAATTATAGAAAATATTTTTGAACTGCACACTAATCAGTGAAAGAGATTGATTTTAAGAAAATTTGTTTATGTATAATATTTTTGAACTGAAGGCATCGAAACTTCATACATTCATTGAAACCAATAATAAAGAAAATGTTTTTTTTTTTTTTGTATAAAGAACTTTTGAGTATCTTAAATTAGATAAAATGTATTACAAAAATAATTTTTAAAATAAATTTAACCAATTGGACAAATATACGTAATTATGTAGCTTTTCTAATGATATGATAATCTTTCATAAGAAATTATATCACATTGTTCAATATGATGTCCCGAACCCTACACTCCTAGATCACAACAAAGTTTTTCCATTAGTCTTCCACCCCGACGTTCCATAATGAAATTATCTATTTTTCATAAAAAACCTCTTTAGCTTTTTTTTTCCCAGGATGCAATAACACTTGTCTCGAACAGATGTTTACCGACTAGATCGCAGTAATCTCTTTCTAGCGTGGTCACCTGATTTAACAGCACAACCATTGGTTTTTTTGTTTACAGTATGATGTTATTATAATTACAGTGATGGCTAAATATAACCACTCAATCGGATTTCCCCCTATTGAAAAATATTTCATGGGACTGAAACTTATAAGAGTATTGATTAAAATACCACAACTTACATATGTCTATTTTAAATATAAACAGATCATATGAGTTTATATTTTGCTTTTGATTGGATTTTGTATTATATACTAAATATTTCCATTTATATGAAAGGTATGCAATCTTCTATTAAACCGAAGTTTATTTCTTTTTCTCACAACTTTATGTGAGAGCTGCGGTTTTCATGTATTCTTTATAATCTTAAAGTTAATATATGCAAGACCAAGATTTATATCACCTTCATATTAATTGTTTATATTTCTGCGTTTTGCATTCATTCATTCATTCATACATTTATTCAAACATTAGTTCATGCATTCATTCATTCTTTGATTTGTTTCGACAATTGCAGATATTTATGCAAATGAATCTTATTCTTTTATAATCAATTTTTCGTTTTTATGATTTGCAAAATTTATAAATCCCTTTCTACGAAAATGAAACAAGTTTCAAACATTTCATATACCTGATACCTGATATTTTCCCACACTTTTGAGAAAGATATTTACGAGTATAAAAGATCCACACCCTAAACAAAAACAAAAGCAAAAAAATCGAAATATGATTATAATAAATTTAAGATTATAACGTAATTATTAAATAAAAATAATATAAAAACAACATTGAAATTATGACCATTACTAGGTATATCTTTGTGTTGGCGTTCTTGTTTTCACGGCTAATTAATTCTAACCACAAGAAATTAAACACGGAAATAAGGTTAATTGTATTTGTAAATGAAATCACATAGAATTCATGGTGTACAATGATTATATGATTTCTTATAATGGAGACTTAAACTAAAATCAAAATAATGTATGAGTTTGTACTCCAAACAAAACCAATTGAATAACACGAGTCATAAAATGCAAATTTGTATGAAAGACAAGTTAAAAATTGAAATAAATAAATAAAAATATGAAAATGTAGAATTGAAATTAAAAAAACTACGGCAACTAAGCGCCAAGTTAAGACTAACCACAAGTGTTGCCTAAGGCTTTAGCAACATTGCAGCATAGATCAACCAAAAAGAGCCAGTTAATACTCCTACACACAAAGAAAAAGAAAAATTCAAGAGACTACAAACATTTAGTCAGTCAGTCAGTCAGTGAGTCCGTTTGTCATTCATTTGTGTCCGTCTGACATCCAGTCAACCAGTCATCATCATCATCACAATCAACAAAACAAGAAATCACAACTTCAAATAGGCGACAGCGCATATCAAATAAAATATCTAAAAGTACTTTATACAAACAGAAAAAATAAATAGTAGTAAATAAATTAAAAAAAAAAAAAAATGTCGAAAAATCTAAAAAAGAAATCATATTAAATCACAAGAAATCAAAAGCGCAAAATCAAAGCACCTGACAGTACTAAGTACAACAGACAACTCAACGAGCGGAAAAGACAACTTAGCCTTAGCTCAGTCAAAATGTAGTACTAATACTCACTCATATGTTAAACTTCAACTTGTCTCTTGTCTTTGTTGAGATACTTGAGAATACAATATTCGACAGAAGAATATATTGTATATCTTATTATATAAAATGGAATAAAAAACATTTACAAAATTATAATAAGCATTGTTTTTGTCAGCAAAGCTATTAAGATTAAATTTTGGCGTCGGCGTCGATGTTATTGTTAGCCAAGTTAATAAGAATAAATATAATAAAAAAAAAAAATAAATAAAATAAATGACTAGTAGAGTAAATGAATCAACAACAATCAACCTGTTCTTTCAAAGACAATTTGTGGTGCTCACAATAATAAAATAGATTGATCATATAACAACAACAAGAACAACAACAACATCAACAATAAACTATGTGCATGTGTATGTATGAATAAGTTATAATTACGTTTACTTACCCGCATTCATATAAATTTCATATTGAAGTCACAAGAGGGCGTTGAAGGCGTCGTTGAGTGCTGAAAAGATGGAAAATAATTAAAATAAATAAATAAAAATATGAAAAAATAATAATAACTTTGGTTTCACCAAAACTAACATACAAATTTCTATACCATTCGCTTTAGAGTAATTAGGCGTTATTATTTTGTTACGATATTTGTAACATTACAACTGATAAGCAGAATCGATAAACTTACGACCATATCTCCTTACTAGTTTTTCACTTCTTGAGATATTATATTAAAATGTATTTAATTTTTTTTCAAATTGAACAGAGTATCATCATCCACACATTTTTACTCAATGGGGATACGCACCCTCCTTGTCATTTGTGTAGTCACAGGTAGGAATCTAACATACAATGCCCTTTCTGGGTCAATGTTCTCATCTTCAAACCATTTTCATCACTTGTCATAGTTTCCTTTCAATATAGAAAAGATATTGCATTTCCTTATAAATTATCACATTATAAATTTATTCCTATAAAATAATAATTTCATAGAACGGAAGGGTTTAATGTCAATAATTATATTATATTTTTATTTTTAAATGTATTATTATGAATTTTAATAAAACTAGTACAATACTCGTATATAAAAAATATAAAAAAAAACTAGCTTTGGCTATGCCGAAGTTGTAATACTCTTCACGCCCCTGCTAGTAGTCCGAGGGTCTTGAAATTTATAAGGTTGGTGGATATAGATCAGGCACTTATATTGTCCAAATAGTACAGTTCCATAGTACAAAAAACAAAAAAGTTTTTCTAATAAGAGCTTCCATTTGGACCCCGGTTTGTATGGGGGGTACCCCCTAGTGGTCTGAGGGTCTTGACATTTATATGGTTGGTGGATATCGGTCAGAAACTTATAGTGTTCACATTTCAAGTCAATAGTATGAAAATCAAAAAAGCTTTTCTAAAACGAACTTTCATTTGGATCCCGGTTTGTATGGGGGGTACCCCCTAGTGGTCCGATTCGGCTGATTCCGACAAATGTACTGCGTATGGTAAAAAGAAAGCTCCGTGCAGCTCTCTAGCTCAAAAACTGAGGGACTAGTTTGCATACATAAAGACAGATAGACAGATAGACAGACGGACATGGCTAGATCAACTCGTCTCGTCGCGCTGATCAAGGATATATATTTATGGGGTCTCCGATGTCTCATTCTGTGTGTTACAAACTTCATGACAAACTTATAATACTATTCACTGCGTGAAGAGCATAATATCACATGGTGTCCATTGTTCAGATCATAATGATTATGACATGTACTCTAATGTGAAAGTGAAACTCGTGAAAGAATTATTTGAAGGGACTAAAAAAACTGGATCAACTTCTCTAAGCTGATTCTGCCAACCTTGGAAAATGACTATAAAATAATGAGTTTTACACCAAAGCTCTAAAGTCTCTAATGGGTAGTGAAAAGTCGAAAAGCTTCGCAACATGATCCATAATCAGAAAATCTGAATGATTTAATAAAAAAAAAAAAAAAAAAAAATGGCATATTTAACACAATCAATTTTAAGCATAAGTCTCGTATAAGTAGTAAGCTGTATTGGATCTTTTCCACTTATTTCTTGGTCTTATGCATTACAACCATCATCAGAAAATAATGATATATTCCATATTAGTATTTATGTAGTGTATTTGTTTAAAAATAAATATAATAAAATGTCATTTTATATTCGGAAATTAATATTTTGCACGATTTTGTTCCTTTTTAATGTTTTTGTTTTATGTTTTATGCTTAAGTTTTTGTTCATTGTAAATTTAGACCCTCATAACCTTGCAAATCAAAAGAGTTAAGCAACAAACTTGTTTGTTGATTTGTTCGATGAAGGGCTGAAAGTGTCAAATTGTGCAAGTTATCAATTTTTAAGCGCAAAATCAAAAGAAAACGAAACAAAATTTGCATAAATCTTATTTGAACTTTATCATTATTGTTGTGGTTGTTATTTTTGTAATTAACAAAAACAACACGAATATTTTTAGACAAAAAACATGATCTACTATTATCATATCTCATATCTTCGTGTATGTTATTTTGTGATATTTCCATAGTTTATCGCTTCAGACTCGGGACGCAATGCTAGTTTTCTCAAGCGCTGACATAAACGCTGACATTAATTGAGTAATTTATAACGATGGCGTCAGTCTTTAAGGCTTTTAGGCTCTTTTCCGATGCTTTTGGCACTCCAGTACCCAATATTCAGCACCCAATATTAACATCAACCATCAAGCAACAACATCAACTTCAGTACAACCACTGTAGCTACAACATCAGCAACATAACATCAAAGACATTATGTTCAACAACTACATTGCCATCGCCATCGTCAACATCGACATCGACAACGTCAACTTTAACAGACCGAATAATAATAATAATAATACCAACAAGAACAACAACAACATCGACAATAACATCTATAGCCAGAAAAAACATGATATCGTTATTGTTATTATGATTACCAACGACATGAATTCAATTAACACTTGTCAGCATCTTGTCAGCATTGGTCCATGTTTTTGCTGCGCCTTCAGTATATGCTAAAGGCAGTCACAGTTTTCACTGGTGCGGTAAGGATTGACACAAAGGTGGTGGTACTGGTGGTGGTGATAATAATGATGATGTTGGCTTTATAGATGATGATGGTACAGGGAAAGAAAATATTTAGATTAATTAAGATTATTTATATAAAAGTGATATAATTAACTGCTGCCGAATTAAACTAATATGTTTAGGTTTGAAGATGAAGAGGAAAGATTCTCTGTAAGACATGCATTGCATATGAATTCATATAGTAGAGTGGAAGAGTTCAAACAGAATCTGCACTTAGAATTTGAGATACTTAACTTATTTCATTGTTTCTTTGAGTCTGTGAATCTATCTTCAGTAAAGCTATAATAATGTTGAATGATAATCCATAGATGAGCTTAGGATCATTAAAATGGTTAATTCTGAACAGACAAAGAAAATAATGCTTTAAAACGAACAGTGCAAAATGAGTAACAATTTTAGACTTATTATTATTAAATTAAAATAGATGTGTTTAAAATCTGTTTTGGAAAATAAAAAGAATTTCCTTCTACAATCTGACCTTATGATGGTCATCTCGGAATGACTCCATTATCTTCTTTTTTTTTTGGCTACAATTTGTATGCAAATGATAACAGAACCTCAAATTTGTAAGATCGATCTAACAAATTTAATAATCATTGCTTTGAATATTTCTAGCGTACACGACTCGGCTTCACACGTGTAGCTTCCAAGCATATGTTAGGTATGTTTCCTTTCTCATCATCACTATATTCTCTCTGCTACAGTTTGAGTATCAACAAAGAACACAGTTTGAGTATCAGAAGATGAAGGTGATATTTTAGTTATTTATTTGTAGTATAATTTTATTTGAATATCCTGGGAACGTGGACACATATCGGGATCAAAACTATTCTATATTCAAGCCGGGAATTATCCATATACATTTACAAAATGTCATTGCAATCAGATGAACGATATGACAGCGCATAACATACGAACAAACAAGACACTAACTTTTATATATTAAAAATAATATTAAGACATAAAATGCAACAGTACACCTAAAACAAAGAGTACTAGCTACCAAAACCTATGGCTTTATGATGAGATGAATTTATGATGATTAGAATAGATGGATTAAATTACAAAAAAGAAGGAAATTAGGAGTAATTCAATTTTATTCAAAGAGTATTTTTTTAAGAGTTCTAATGATTTAATGCTTTTAAAAAATATAGCCCTTGTTCTATACAAACTTGAAGAGACATCAAACGGTCGATGTAGGCAGTGGCCTACAAATATAATACAAATATTATGTAGAAGGTGTGAAAAATAATGTTTACAAAAGCTATAATTTCTTTCAGTGTACTCAATAGTTTCTTTTGCAGATTTCATAAAATTAAAGATCACGATTTTTTATTCAAATATATACATATATTGCAAATAGATTGGTACACATACACATGCATATATTGTATATATGTACATCTCTGTTTTATATAATTTTAATGTATTTTTTGGTAAATTTATTTCTATATTTTTTTTATTTTACTTCTTTAATTTATGTTAAAATGCAAAATTTTTGCATACAAAAATTTGTATTCTTTTTTTAAATTTTTCATTGTATGTTTTTTAAAACATGTTTAAATCATTTTTAAGCGTTTAATCTCTTTTGGTCATGTTGTTGTTGTTGCTTGTCTTTCTTAATGTTGTTGCTGGTGGTGTTGTTAAAATTGTTGTTGGTGTTGTTGATGTTGTTTAAGTTGTCGGTGTTGTTGAAAGCGAAGGCGCAACTTTAACTTGAATTATGATTGGTTGTGATGGTGGTGGCTTGGCAAGTTGTATGAAGTAGAAGCAGGAGTAGCAACAGTCAACATCAGCGTCATATTTATGTATTAATTTGATAAAAAGAAAACGAAGAAAGGAAAAGAGAAAAATTAAGTTAAAAAAGTTTTTTGCTTAAATCCTTTTTGTTAAGGAATTGTCTGTTTGAGAGATAAAAAGCACATATGCACGCAAAGCAAACTTTCAATGCAACACAATTTGCTGTTAATGTTTTTTTGACTTCCATCTTCATCTTTGGTTTCCACGTAGCCAAATTAGCAAACACAATAAGAAACACACAAGAGAGAAGAAAAGAAACCGAGCTGACTGTGTTGCCACTTACAATAAAAAGAACTAAATGCCGCTAATGAGCTCAACAACTTTGTGTATTGTATTGTGGCCAAAGTCCACACACAGTCAAAGCCTGCATTTAGTTTAATAACTTCACTGCCACACATAGCAACAACACTAACAACACAAAAAAAAGGCCAAAAAAGGTGCACTTCATACACTCAAAGATACACATACAGACACAGAAACATAGAAAGGGGTGTCGTGTCTGTTTTTCTGTATGTCTGTCCCAATGTCTGTGACAAGCAATGAAAATGGAACTACACAAGTCACAGCAAATTAAAACAAGAATCACGACAGGTTACCATGCAAGCAGCAGCAGCAGCAACAACAGAAGCAGAGACAAACCTCCTCTACCTATTATTAGAGAGGCTACTGGCCTTAAAAAACACCAATACCAATACCACCAGCAACACCAACCATTTAATGGACAACCAAATCAAAAGGTACTAAATGAGGAAGAAGCTCTCGTCTTCTTAGTAACTCTTTGGCTCCCTCCCTCGCACACAGATACCAACTCATTTGAATACATTGACAAATTCCACAGCGTATTAATGCCGAAAAACGCTTTATTTTGTGTTGTTGATATTGTTGGTGTTGCTGGTTGTTACTGTGCTTGATGTTGTTCCTGAGTTTAAATGCGTGCACAAGCGCACAACACGGAAACTTTGAAACCAACTAAGAAAAAAACAAAAACAACCAAGTGGCAGAGGACAATGCTGGACAATGTGACACGAAGCACAGTCACAGTTGGTTGATAAAACGTGTTAATGCCATTTGAATTCGGCCAAATATGGCGCAAAGTGTTCATTCCCCTACTTTGTGCTATATAACAAAAAAACATCCAAAAACCCAAACTCTAAGACATCAAACAGTAATGTAGCATCAACCAGCAAACATTTGTACAATCAATGAATAAATGAATGAGCAACTCCTCAAAAAACGACTGATTGTTTAAATGCAATTCAACACTTACTCGTTTGTCTTTTGGTTGTAATTGGAAACTTTAGAGGGGTTGGAGGCAATCACAATCAGTATTACCATAGTTTGCTTTGGTTTATTGGTTTGGTGACGATCACAAATCGTGTCGATTTGTTTAAATCAAAGTCTCCCGAAAAAAAAAAACAAAAACCAATAAATACAGAGGTATATATAATTTTACCGTAAGGTTGAAGAAGATCACAAGACACGCACCCAACAAATAACGTAACAACAGCGAAACAAGTCAACTCAACTTAAGCCAAGCAAAGTCAAGTCAAGTAAACCAAGCCACCAAGCCAAGCCAAGTCAAGTCATGATTATTACAAGAGGCAAGGTGAGCATGAGTATCTCTAAACGGTTGCTTTTGTTTTTTTTTTCCATTCAACAACAACAAAGTGTTGTACAAAAAATAAAAAAATATATTCCCTTTTATTGTTGTTGTTGTTGTTACCAAGTTATCGCTCGTGACGTTGTGATTTTCATTATATTGACCGCTTTTATTTTTTGCATATTCTGGTTTGATATGTAGTACTTTGTTGTTATTGTTGCCATTTTTTTTATTGTTATTGTAACTGTTGACACGAAATTAATTAATTAATGCCAATTGGCAATTGTTTATATCCATTGACAGTGGAAGACGATACGATAAAGCTCAATAAACAATAAATGGGATTTTATTGAATATTTTTTACTGTAGTCAGTTATAAAGAAAGACAAGAATGAGAGAACTATGTTTCAATGTTTTATTAGGTAACTTAATTTCTGGTGAACTTAAGTAAGTAACGTTTTACAGGGGTCCTAAGAATTTTAAGAGGGGGTCTGAAGGCTTGATAATTTTTTTTTCGACCAAATTTCAAGACTCTAATCAAGAGGAAGAACTAAAGCATCATTGAAACATTTTCTTGGTTAAATTCATTTCCATTCATTAGTAATAAAGATTGTAAAACAAAAAAACTGGAACGTTTTTATGTTTCTGTGAACATAATTATAAGGATAAACTGGCCAGGAAAGGAACTGCAAACGACCTCATTTGACCAGAAACTTTGTCCGGGCCGCCTTGGGTTTCACAAAAACTAAACATAAACAATGACTTGATGAGAAATTACACCTTTATTGTTTAGACATGAAACGCAACAGGGCAGGAAAAGCTGTCATGCCATTTAGATCTCTCAAAAAAGCTAAAGAAATAATAAGACTAACACGGAAAGTTATTCGTGTAGTATTAGGCTTCTTAAGGGGGTAGTACAGATTTATGATGCATCTACATTAGATTAGTCAAAATCACCAATGTCGGCTATTTTATGAAGAGGAGGAGATAGCGAAGCAATTACTTTGCAACTGTGAGTGCCTAACTTGGATCCAAAGAAAGCCTTGTAATACTTTATGGATATCAGAATCTCAGAGGAACTGTGTCCTCAGTAACGAGGTGTACTAGTTGTGGCCTCTCTTGTAATCTAATCTAATCTAATCCATCTCGTAGTTTTGTTTTCTATCAAATTTTATATAGAAACAGCAGACAAATTGAGGATAAATTCGATTTTAATTTTATATAATATGTCCTCATCTTCAAAGAGATTTTAGACCATTTTATACTCTTCACGCAGTGAATAGGCTTAAAACTCATAGGCATATTTTATTTTAATTCTTATAGCATTTTCCAACAATTTTCTATTTGCTTTATAAATATTGATTTTGACTGCTTCGGAACTAATTTAGTTCTTCAATTCTTTTCAACTACAATAAAAAAGTGATGAATACTTTATTTTTTTTTAAATTTGGATTGTTTTCTAATAGAAAGTTGAATTTTTTGAAAGTTCTTAGTAAAACTTCCTTCTTAGTGGATCTCCATATCTTAGAGTAATTATCATTTACACTGTTTCTATTAAACTCCACTATCTCGCTTGCTTTAATGAAGAAAAGAAATGCATTTACTAAATTTGAAAATCTTCAAACGCGCCCTTCTTACACAATTAGAGAAAGCTCTATTCAACCCACACAATTCATCTGATCACATCGCATCTCATCTCATCTCATCTCATGTGGTGGTAAGCAGTACTTGAGTATTGAAGTATAAGCCTAATGTAGGCAATGGCATTCGCCTTAAAGCAATTTCCTCATTAATAGAAAAAATCACTTGCCACATGAGATAAGTCAATAGATCAGAGTATATACATGAATATGTGCACTACCTTCATATTATCGATGACAATAAGTCGGGAACAACAGAATCCAAATAGCAATAGTAATATGTAATAATAATAATAATAATAATCGTTGAACAAGAAGGGAACAACTATAATTATGGTTCATGTAAATAATTTCTCAATTGTAAAATGTTATCAAATGAAACTTCAATCAATCATATGAAAGAAACACCAACAAAGCCACCAGCACCAGCACCTCAAGCTCAAGCTCGAGCTTAGCCATCAGCATCAACAGCATCAACTACACACGAGTATATTGGCTATAGTAAGTAAGTATATTGTAATAATTGAACTCAAGGCGTGGGTTGTGGTTTGAACTAACCAAATCTTTGCTAATTAATCAAAATAATAATCAAGCAATCAGTGATCATAGACGAGCAGGCAAGCAATCTTCAGTCTTTTTTCAAACTTTATTATGATCAACATGAACTCAGCACGCAATGAGCACAACGCACGCCAAGTCAAGATCATAAACTCAGACAGAGTCAAGTTGGTAAAACAGGCAACTCGACAGACGACAGACGACAGATACACAGACAAACAGACAAACAGACTGACTGACTGACTGACAGAACAGACAGAAATACATAAAGACAGACAAACACGATTTCAACTGTCATTACGAACAATGTTTATTTTCGTATTTCAGGTGCTTGTACTCATACTTGTATCATTCATTCAGTAAAGCAATCAATTTGGCATTCCTCCTTTTTTTCCATACAAAATTGTTCATTCATTCACTCATTCATTCATTCACCACGGCACTTGGCACTGGCACTATCACTGGCAAACAACAATCAAATAAACATATGGCCATATATGAGCCTAAATTTTGACATTATGTCTCAACCACGATATTTGTAATATACTATATAAACTTGTTGTATGCGTGAGAGATATTATGTATATATGTATATACTTACGTACAAGTATACAATGAACTCTTAATAATACGAGAAATAATAAAGAAAAAAAAAAAAAAAAAAAAATTAAAACCAAAAATGCTGAAAGCGTTAAGTAACCGTCTACATTTGAAACAATTAATCACCTGTCGTCGATCTGTTTTGTTTTTTCATCGGTTTTTTTTTTTTGCTTTTGGGATCAGTACCACGACCTATAGAAAGAGAGATAGATAAATATGTGTTTATAGAGAGATAAACTGACAGATATAGTTGGACAATTTTAAATACAGTTTGTTTGCCTCCTTTTTTGGTATCATTTTCGGTGCTTTTCTTGGCTTGTATATGCGACTTGTTGCTTCATGTTTAACAATAAATTGGTTAGATTGGTTAGATTTTCATGATAATTTTTTTTTATTATACCTTATACGCAGAGTGAGAATGGCATTCACACTTTATTAAAGTATTTGTAACAGATTAAAGGAGATACTAGAAACCAATGAAGAATTTATTCATAACTCCATTGTTTCTGAGTTAGTGAGAACTAATTATTTATTTCAGTCTGATTATTAGAAGAGGTAGCGCCTTAGGTGACAAGTAGTCAAATATGTGCCTTTTTTATGCTGTCATATAAATTCAATTCAAAATAGAAGTTTGTATAACTTTTTCCATCCCTACATACAATATTATAAAACAAAGTCTCCTCCAGCGTCTGAATGTCTGTTTTACCGCTGTCAACTCAAAAAGTACTGAACGGATTTTCATAAGGTTTTCATCAATGGACGGAGTGAGTTTAAGTTTAGGTGTATAATTCATTAAGGTTTTCAAAATCATGAGCACAACATTTATTTGATCGGAATCCAATACATTATAATTCTCATATAAAAAAATCATGTAAAGTTCATTAAATTTTATTGACAACTTTAATTTTGTATGACAAATACAAACTCTTAACAAAAACTGAACTAAGTTTCTATTTTGATTTTTTAAGAAATATGTATTTTGAAGTGGGTGGGATTTATCAAATTAATTTTCTTATAAGCGCCATCAAGTTTATTGCATAAGTGTTTCTTGTTTTGTGTTTTGATTCAATAAAATGTCAAAGTTGACTTCTTTTAAGTGTGATTCAAAATGAAAAATGATTATCTTGAAACCTTCTTCATTTATACTCACACAACCGATTACAAAATGTTAAGATTTAGGCCTATCAAGTTCCTCATTAAATGAAATCTAATACGTTCGCCAATATTTATTGCTGCCACTACTGCTGTTTTGCATTGAATCCAATACCCAATTTGTCGCAAACTCATGAACTTAAATGTCATCAATAAATCGCTATAACGATCAACAACAAGCATATATTGTACATAGAGAGATACACTTCACACTCACACTCACACTCTGTGTCTCTTGCAGTGAAATTTAACAAGCCGCACCTAAACTGAAGGCGATAACAACACCATCATTGAACAAATGAAAGTTAAAGAGTTAAACAGGCCGATTGTTTTTTTTTTTGTTGTCGTTTTTTTTTGTCTTCACATTACCAAACCCTAAAGCAGCGCCCCAATAAAATCACAACAAATCTATAGTAAAATCCGAAGAAGATATATACATTCAAGAGAGCATCAAGATATATCGCGCACATTTGTATAATCAAATGAAATTAAAACAACACAAAAGCGCATCCTGAAAAAATTGGAGAAAAACCACACGCCAACTTGGCCAAGTTCACTTGTCTGTTTTTCTGGGTTCAAACTCTAAACTTAAATGCAATAAGAACAACAAAATGCCTCACCCGATTAGGACCGATGCCATGAGGTTCAAGCAAAGTCCAAACCTTCTATGCTCCAACGCAAAAATCAAAATAACAAAAAACCAAACAAAACAAAAACTTCATCAATATGTCTTTCAATAGCCTGTACTCATATGAGTAAATGAATAAAAAAGATTGTTAAAATTGTGGAACATCCAGAAGTAGGAAAGTGGGGGTCCCCCTCAATTCACTATACAAATTCTTTATCTGTATTATTATACAATTTGATCTAGTATATTTGTCCGAATATCTATTTCTTGGATACTAAACATTTGACTAGGTTTGAGTCTTCATAAAAATGTTAACCTAACTAGTAGATCTCTCGTGAATCAATCCCAAAATATCAATAAATATTTAGTATAGCTTAAATCCTCTTAGCCTTTAAAATATATAATCATCTTTTGCATTCCAATATTAGAAAAATTTAGTAATTGATTGCATTTACGTTACTAAAATTGAGAGCATAGAGTATCCAAAAGTCGACCTGATCCTCATATCCTCCTATTGCTTATACTTAATTGTTGAATGAATGTTGTATGAATGAATGAAACTTGTGCTACGCAGCTTCTTCCTTTTGATACCAAAGATGATGTCGGTCGAAATGAGGCAAGCGTTAACTTGCAACAGCAAGCGAGCGTCATGAAGACGAGCCAAAGACGCGCAAAAACCAAGTCACTGTCTCTAATTGAATTCGTCGGTTTAAATAATTCAGCTGCAGGGCATCAAAGGAGAGAATGTTTTTTTTTTTTTTTTTTTTTTGGCATCTTTGGCTACGAAATGTTGTTGTTGTTGTTGTTGTCTTGATTTGGCTTAAACTGCGGCCTCCGCAAAAATCAAATTTTACAACAAAACAATACTAAGAGATGATAGGAGGACGAGTGAGAAGTTTCACTTGTAAGCCAAGTGAGTTAGTCTATGTCTTTTTTTCTTCACAATTGATTTTAGCCAGCGATCAACAAAGTTTGTGGCAAAGCTATGGTGGTGCCATAGTACGTGTAAGTATGGATGGATGGATGGATGTAGATACGTGGAGTATGTTTGAATGTGGCAAGTATCATTGAGTTGATATCATGCTTCGTTTATATCTTGTACGAGTATATGCGCGTCTGCACAGCAAATCAATCTGCAAACACAAGCAAAACACACTTTCAACACACAACAACAACAACAAAAACAACAACATACATATCTCGCTTTGGTCTCGTCTGCCCAACTTAAGTTTACTTCTTCTCCTGTGGTTACTTTGTCTTATTCTTTTTATTTTATTGTTTTGATTTTTGGTTCCATAATAAATACATTTTGCGAATTTTAATGTCCTCCTCCCATTTTTCAGGCAATTTAAGTTTAAGTTTGTGTCTCCCTCCTCCTACTTCACAGTAAAGAGTACAATTACTTCCTCTTTGTGACCAACCAACCAACACTTTGCACTTCTCTTACAGTTCCAAGCCCTTTTTAGTATTACGTTCCATACCACTTACTACAAAAGACAAAAGATGCGACAGATGAATACGCGAATGTTGCGATTTGTTGTTGCTACATTTGGACTTGTGCTGATGCGCGAAGCGATGTACACGCGCGCAATAAATATTTTAAATCAGAAAACATATAAATTTAGTGATTTGCCAAAGTCAGAGAGACTGCAACTTCAACTTCAACTTCAACTTAAGAATCCAATAGGTACTTTTTACTTTTGGAACATGACCACATGAGTGCCGCCGCAGATACAGTTGAACATAAATTGGTAAATTGTTTTTGCCAGTATTCGCATACATATATTTTACAATATTGTATTGTATTGTATATTGAAATTGTTTGTATCTTCTTTATTTCCTTGCTTTTGCTTCCTTCATAAAATTGGGTCAACAATCATCATGAACATCATCATCATCATCATGATCATCACCAACATCATCAGAATTGTGGCGATCATGCAGTAGCTGAAATTCAAAGTAGGTGATGAAGTTTCAGTGATGATGTGTGTGATAAGAGAGCTTCTCATATTTTTTGCATTTATTTTCAGTTGAAAGTAGCAAATTGTGTGCGTAAATTGTATCTGCTGCATGTGGCATGGCAAGGAAGCAAGCATATTCATATTATTGTATGTATAGTAAGTTGTGGCTGATTGCAAATCTGTGATGATGATGATGATGATGATGCAGTTAAGTGAAATTATGTACTGTGTTCACACATAAAACTTAAAATTTCTTATTGTCATTGATTTTGTAAGGCCAGAGTTCATCAAGCAGGAAATTCATTCATAGAAGGTAAAATATAGTGAAAGTATCTTTAGTTTTTCAATTAAAAAAAAAAAAAAAAAAAAAAATAAAGCTTCAAGGATATTTTGTTGTTAAATTCTTAAATTTTATTATTATAGATAAGACAATCAAACACCACACACATACCACACACCTTTTCTTAATCATTGTTGCAACACTTCATAACTCATATTGCCAACACAAATGAAAATGCTATAAAGATTATCATATAATAAACTAATTTAATCAACACACCAATACCTCAACTGTCTAGTGATTAGATCTTTAATAAATCTGTATTTTATTTACTATGTTTGAAAAGAAAAATGAATTTTCAACACTTTGAAAAATATTTAAAAGTATTAATAATAAAAAAATAAAAATATTAAAAACAAACTACAAGTATAATTAAATATTAATTTACACTAAAGCAAACAACACGTTTAACAAAAACTAAAAACATGATAATAAATATATTATGGAAAATATGTATTATTATAATAGCAACAACAAAAGATCTAATATTCCTATACTATACAGTAAGTGTACTACAGTATATATTTATAACTAATAAATTTATACTTATTACCAAAACATGTCTGAGTGATTCAAGTCTTATGTTGTAGTTTATAGTGTGAAAGACTCAAATTGTGTTCAGCACAGCTGCGCATGCTACTAGACTCGTGCTTGAGTCTTTTTTTGTTTTTAAACAAAAATAAAAATTAACTTTAAAAAAAAAAAAATAAAATAATAAAGAAAACAAACAAATATTATGATTTTTATGAAAAATTAATTTATAAAAATTAACAAAAATCTACTTGACGAGGCGTGTTCTAATGACTATTAGAAACACCAAGGAAAACCTGTCAATGAATGCCAATTAACCTAAAACTGTCTTAAGAATTAACTAAACGCCTCTTTGCCAGACTATTTGGTGGTTGGCTAGCTGCCATTTAGGTAGTAGCTACTCTACACCACTGTTTTGTCAGTCAATTATTCGCAATCGCTCCATTTAACCTTTGACCGAGTTTCTTGTGAATGGAGGGCGTCAAATTGTCGCTACCACATGTTGCTACCACATATGGGGAGGCGGGCAGGCAATAACACTGACAACTAGTACAAAATAACAAACACAAGTCAGTTCGAGGCCTACTGAACTGTCAAAAGACAGGCCAGACCCAATCAAACCCGGACAGAACAGATCAGGTCGGGCCGGGTCGGGCCGGGCCGGACCAGGCCAAGCCATTGTTGTAGACAATACTAAAGTGTCTCAGTTATCGTTGCCGAAAAAACTCGAATAAAAAAAAAAAGAAAGACAAAATTAAAAGCGCGTGCCTTGGTCTTAAGTAAGTATCAAAGTCAAGCCAAATTCAGTTTTGCCTTTAGGCCACCTTTTTTAACATATCAAATAACAATGGCCAAAATGTTGTCAAAGCATTTTATGCCGCCGCGTCTATGAAAAAACGAGTTTCGTTTCGATCCCCTTCATAGGAACAATTAGAAGTTGTCGACATTTTGTCGTTTTTGTCGACATTTATCGTCCGTTGCCGTCGACAATATACTTTTGTATCTTTCGTTGTTCTGATTTTTTCTTAAATCTACATTTTGTTACTGTTGTTGTGTTTTATAAGCAAATTCATCCATCCATCTATCCACCATTGCTTGATTCTTCTTATTTCTCGCTAAATTTTAATGAAGTCAAAAAGCCTGGAAAAACTTATAGAGAATGAATGAATAAGTAGTATTACATTGAAAGGGAAGCAGGTGGGAACATAGAAGTAAAAACTGCGTGGCCGGTATTTATTATTGTATTGTACAATATATTGGTTGTTGGTAAGCTTTAGTCAACAATAATAAAAATAACAACTAAAAGAAGTAAGGTGCGGCATTCGCACCAGTTTCTAGAGTTTGTACAAGTTTTTTCTTTCTTAGTTATTTATTTATTTTTTTTTTTGTTTATCTAAACTTGAATAAGTGCAAAAAAATGAAAATCAACACAGATAATGAAAATCCGCTTTTATTTCTAAATTTAATATATTGTAGTTAGTAATTAAGTTCATAAATAAGAAAATTTATTTAATTGCTTATATTATTATCATTGACTGCAATAGTTAAAATCATTTGTCTTTATAAGCATCTACAATATTTTTTTATGTAAATCTATTATATGAGCCAAATGAATCCTTTTGTAAGCAGACTCATTGTCGTTTCATTTCCATTAGTTTAATAGAATTAGAAGCATAATAGAGTTTGTCTGTGCGACAATCTTCTAATAAAAAGTTGGAGTCAAGGTATAACAGAAAATCTATAGAGTTAAATGGCGACAGATTTTTTTCTTCTTCTTCCTTTGTTTATTTTCCATCAATCCCAGATTGGGGCAATCATTAAATTACTTGATTTAACTTAATATTTATAGAAAATATACATAAGTATATACAATATATTTTTACATGATGGTTTGAAACATTTTTAAAGAGGAAAGAGGGAGGATAGTGGGTTATGGGAAAAGTTACATAAATATGGGTTTGTTAGCCTGCGTCTCTGAATGGAAGGTCTAACGGGTTATATAGCTTTAGTATTCTTTTAGTTGAACTGTTGTCGAGTAGGTTTATTGCCACGTTGTTCGGATGCTCAGATAGTCTGTTGATGTACCACTGACTAAAACGATTGATTTCTTCTGATAACCATGGATATTTAAGTTCTTCATGAATTTCCTGATTGCTCGGTAACAGATGAGCGCCAGTTGCCATTGTAAAGACTTTGTTTTGGAATATCTGAATGGTTTCAAAGTTTGAATAACTAACTAGCTGTGCCCCACAATTGAATACAGTAGGTCCAAATCGGTTTAAGTATGGTCTTGCTTATACCTTATTTTGAGTTTGGAGTGGCGTCCAATGAGCAAGTACATTTGCCAAAGTTTCGCATTTAGATGGTTCTTTTTTGCCATGATATGATAATGGCGACAGTCAAATAATTTCGGGGTTGTCTTAACGAATACGGGGACTCATACTTGTCATTCAAAATAATTTTAAATATTTATAAATACTGCAGCATTATATACACAGATGGATCTGTCAGCAGCACCTCCATCACATTTGACATAACCTCGGAAACTTCATTACTAAGATACGGTTTTCTTCCAATATATTCATCGGTTCTATCGGACGAAATTATAGCAATTTATGAGGCAATCGCCTTGGTTTCGAGGGAGGAAATACATAATTTGCTTAGACTCTATCTCTCCTCACTTAAATTAATATCAAATATAAATAACCGCGTTCATTAACCTGGCCTCATTAACATGGATAATCAAAATCCGCTTTGATTTAAATGTGTTAAATCATATAATAGAGTTTATTTTAGTAATTAAGTTCATCAATATGAAAATTTATTTAAATACTTAAAATTATTATGGACTCCAATAGTTGAAATCATTTTATAAGTTGATTTTTTTATGTGAAACTACAATATTATCTAACACAATTGAATCCTTTTTAAACAGATTCACTGTCGTTCAATTGATGCAAATGTTAATTTCCATTTGTTTAAATATTTTTAGAGATCAACTTCGAAAACCAAGAACTTCTCTAATTCTTCTTCTTCTAGAAATCTAATCATAGTAACTCAAACAAATGCACGCTATCTGTAATAAAATAATTGAGTAGTGTAAAATGAAATTTGCAGAAATGAAAGCAAAGTTGGTTGACAGAATATTAAATTAAGAAGTTATTTTATTCATTGAAGTATATAGTACTTTTGTCATTTAAGAGGAAGAATGTTTGAGCCGGTTGTATAAAACCCTGGCGCACGGTAGTCAATGAATGCCTGGACGGATATTTTTACAACGATGTCGGATTTTATTGTTTTCCTATCAAAAAGTTTTTATCCAAATTGCGAAACAAATGGTAATCGGTGGGTGGTAAGTATTTTGAGTATGGGGGATTTTGCTTAATTTCCAACTCCAAATCCAGTAATTTTGTCAATGTTTTTTTGTGAAGACTGGCTCTATCGTGCACCAATATATGCTGTTCTTGCTTAAGATTTTGCATCAACTGCTCCAGCTATGATTGTTATGCCAGATTTCATGAAGTCACAATGGATGAAACCTGCACCAGACCCACAACAAGTCAGTATAAGCTTTGATGAATATTAAGTATTGGGGTGTTTTGGTATCATCCTCATCTTTATCCAACTCTTATACTGAACGCTTACGAAAGTCATATTGAATCCATTTTTCATAACAAGTAATAATTCGATTCAAAAATGGATCGAATTTCTGACGGGAGAGCAACGATAAGTAATGCTTACTACGCCAGGGTTGTCCGACCGACTAACTTCGGCTCAGTGGAGACCTTTTTTTTTTGGCTCACCACGTTCATAGAGGCAATCTTGTTTTATTTTTTTGTAAAAAGAAATGTTTATCTGCTGCCCAACTAACAGCGGACTGTTCCTATGTGGCCCAGGGAACGAAAAAGGTTAAACAGCCTTGATCCAAACCCTTTTGTTTCCGTTTTTTATTGACACGACCCAATAGAAGAATGACAGAATTTATGTGCAACAATCTTCTAATACAGAGAGAGTTGGAGTCAAGATACAATAGTAAGTTCATTTACTGCAGAGAAATGATTTAGGATTATCTTAGCAAAAATAAAGTCATATCTGTCATTCAAAAGCCTTTTACATATTCAGTATAAATGATAGTGAACATTTTACTGTTTACATTTGCTTTATGGTTTAAAACCATTTTTTGCTTCTTTAACAGCATATGATAATAATTATTTATCAATCTATCATATAGTACTTTTCACAATTTGGAAAATGTTTGTCTATATTTTCTCATCTAGACCTTCATCTTATGGTATTTCCGTCGTAGAGACTAATAAGTATATTACAAATATTTAACTACATAATAAAATTAGATCTCTAGTGTAAAGTTCATAAAATTATTTAAGTAATTAATTTAATTTTTCAATACTCTCAAGTTTTTATTGTTATAAATAAAAACACCCATTAGCGCCATCTAGTGGCATACATCTAAACTAATACGAGTAGTAACAACAAGATCAGCATATACAAACACATAGCACATAGTATTGTAGTAGAAAAACTGGCTTTAATTTTTTTACGTTTACGTTACACTAATGAAACGTAGTAAAACGTGTTGTTGTTATGTTTTTTGTTGTTGCTGTTGTTGTTGTTGTTGTTGTTATAATGTATATATAGAAAATATATATGCAGACACGATTAGACTTTGGCTTTAGCTTCGATGATTCATCATTGAATTGTATGTTGTTTGTATGCAAGTTTGAGGCACATGCGGCAGCAACAAAATTATTGCCAGACGTTTGTCGTTGCAATTGCAATTGCTGTTGTTGTAGTTGCAGTTGTTGGCGCTTACAATTGTAACTCATTCATCCATGTTGTTGTTATTGTTGTTGTTGTTGTTGCAATTGCTGACGCAGTTTATAAAATGCGCGCAGCTGCGCCAATTCTCGACTTAACTGAATGCAATTTTTTGTTGCTGTTGCTGTTACCGTTGTTACTATTGCGGTTTGTTGCGCTTTACGTTCAAAACAATTATTATTCTTGGCAATTAATTTTGATTTAAGCAGAGATTTGATTTTTGGCTTTAGTTTTTTAGTTTTGGTTTTTTATTTTTATTTTTGATATTTTTTTTTCTTTTATTATTTAGTTTCTTTAAGGATGATTTTCTTTATTATTGTTTGTTGTTTCAATTCATTCGGGAAATTAAATACACCCACGCAATACTCAAAACATTATTTCCTATTACTTCTTTGCTAACATACTCGTACAACTACTGTGTGTTGGTTACTTGTATCTCGTTTGCTTGTTGCTACAGTTGCAAGTCGCTCGTTGGATGTGGACGATTATTGCTCATTGATTTTTGTTTAAATCTTTAAAAAAATTATTTCTTTGCATTGTTATGTTCTCAATAAGGAGAATAGAGTAGAGTAGGCAAAATATGTCTACCAATTTTGGTTATTGAAACATTTTTCATTTAATTCCTTTATGATTTCCATACATTTAGGCAATCTTTATATTGTTTTTTTTTTCATATTGTGAGAAAAATTTTAAGAGAATTTGTTATATAGGAAAATTATTTAAATAATCTTCCTTCAAGGAATTATCAATCAGAGTTGGAGGTAGAAGGGTCTACAAACATCTTGAGCATATAAGAGAACTTCAGTCAGTATGTCTTTATATTATTTGAAAGTATGTAAACTTTTAAGATTTTAGGATTTTGACCTTAAATGTAATAATTTTTTTTCCTTCATTTCATCTTATCTTGCATCATTTACCAAAACATCGTTTTAATAATGAAACTTAGAAGTGAAATCCAAGCTAACAAGCAGATGTGAACTGCTCCCAAAATGGCAACCAATTGTCAAATATTCAATCGAAACATAAATAAATAAAATTGATTTTAGCCTTGCTGTTGACAAAAAACTTATTAACTTCCTTTGAGACTCTCTCCTGTACCGGCAACAGTTTGTGCAACTGAATACTGAATGGTTTTCGTCATATTCGCCGCCATCGTTAACACCAAACGGCTCCATTAGGTATTTGTAAAAATTATTACACAGCTTAGTGGGTTCATTTTGTCCAAACGCCTAATTTGATTGATTATACACACGTAACTGTTAGATATTAAACGCAATTAAAAGTTGTCCGAACCATGTAAAATATATAATATTAATTTGTCCACCGGAACCGAAAATAAAAGCCACTGTATGCTTCAAATAAGTAAGTAAAATATGAAGATCGAAACATAAGTATGATCATAGAAATTGCACAACTAACTTTTTTTATTATAATTACTTTTTAATTTTACTCCTGTATCCTGAGATTTCGCCCAACAATTCTACGCCTTTCCATCTCACCGTGACTGAACCTCGATCACTTAATTTAGGTGTTGTATACCATTCAAATTTAAACAAGATCCACTGTCTGTCCACACATTGGCTGTGAGTAGGGGCATGGCTTGCTTTCGTAAATAAAATTCACCCAACGGGTCAGAGACTGATGTATTATCTATATTAATATACTTAATAATTATAAGTTGGTAGTATTTTATTAACCGTTATAATATTAAATAAATAAATTAGCACTGAAAGACGTGCATTTATAGTAAGGTCCCTTAAAGTATTTGAAATCCAGTTCAAATCTAAACTCTTTTATGGGGATATTTGAAATGCTTAGTTGAAGAAAATATTGGAGAGAAAGCAAATGAATATTTTTTATCCCTATTTTATTTTTATTTTGTTTTTCTTTTTTTATTATATACATGGTAAATGGGATAAAACTTCTTAAAAAAAATACGTATATTTTTGGAATATTCATAATTTTAACAATAATAATGTAAAATATATAAAATTTACAATAACAACAATAAATGTGTTTTGTGATATGTCATAACAATGATTAAATTAAGTATGTAAATTCTATTTTGTGACTGTACAACTTTTTCCTCGATCAAAAGTAGTCCTAAATGTAATTATACAATAACAGTATTTTAAATAAATACTTATAATTTAAAAATTAAATATTTTTTAATGACTAAATTCTGTTAGGTTAAGCCCTGCTCTATAAGACCCTAAATGGCAATAAAATTGCTTTGACTAATTTTTGGCACTGAGTTCACATATCTGTAGTATCTATTTTCCTATGCTATACTATATAATTCCTGATGCTTTTGACTTGGCAAATTTGTTGATTATTTATATAAATATAAATAAATTAAATAAATAAATTAAATAAATAAACTAAATTAAATAAATAAGTTGAAATAAATAAATTAAAATAAATAAACTAAAATTATGAGATGCTTTTTATACAAAATAAATGATAAAATCTTAACTTATTTTCCTAATAGTCGCTCATTTGCGTTATAAGTGGATGTACTTGCGCTGCATACACTTCAGCTGAAGCCCCTACTACTCCTGTTACCATATCATCTTCCTCCTCATTATTACTACTATCAACACTGCCAGCATAATAAACTTGCTCATCGTATCCACCTGCTGCACCATAAGTCATTGGTATATTCTCCCGACCCTCATTACCATCCACTGAGGATTGCATGTTATGCAAATGTTGTTGTAATTGAATACGATTAAAACCACTGGGATCCTCATTGGTAGCACCATTGGGCGAAGACTGACAACCACTTTGTAAATGTTTACCCAACAAGGACATGCGTGAAAAGGATTTCGTACATGTTGGACAAGAGTATTTCTTAACATCTGAGTGGGTTTGCATATGTGCACGTAAATTGGAACGATCAGCAAAAGCCCGATTGCAATGCTGACAACTAAAGGGTTTTTCGCCTGTGTGTGTTCTAATGTGACCTTGCAAGAGCCATGGACGTGAGAAAGCCTTACCACAAATGGGACACTTGCAGGGCAAAGTATGCGTACGAATGTGCATCTTTAAGGCACCAAGTGACACATAAGTCTTATCACAATTCTTGCAATTAAAGACTTTCTTCACTTGATTACCTTCAGCGGAGGGACAATGGAATTGTTGATGCTTTGTTAGCCCCGAATAAGTGGAATATGATTTACCACAGTCTTTACAATGATAACGTGGGACACCTACAGGTTTTTGCATTGATTGCGCTGAGGCAGCTGTAGCTGCTTGTATTAATGCTGAAGCTTGATCTGTACAGAATTCTGTGTGATCAACGATGGGTCCTGGACCATTTGGATTACTTCGAATAATTTTATATTCAGTACTCTCATAAGCATGCGTCTGTTGATGTTTCACAAGGCCAGCATAGGTGGCATAACATTTGTTACATTGCTGACACTGATAGTACAAATCATTTGAGTTCTTGATCTTCAAAGCTAAGCTGGCATCATTCTCAACATCACCACCATTTTCACTATATGCCACTGTGTTTGGATTATAATTTTGATAATTGTTATTGATATTGATATTATGATTGTGAGTTGTTGTCATTGTTGTTGTTGTTGTTGGAACTGCATTCGGGACATTTCCCATACTAAGTAAAGCACGTGCCACATTGTGTAGATTGATATTCTCGCCCAATACGCGTTTTTGAATATTGTCAGGCTTTACACTTAAATCCTCTGGTTCTGTAGACAAAGCATAACCACTATTACTATACTCTGGTAAATTTGGTGGTGCTTGAGACGTGGGCTTTAAACAATGTTCGTATTCCGCAATGCTTTTCATTAGATTATTATTGTAGTTTCGTAATCCTAAGGATTGAGCTTCCTCAAATGCACTATGATGCTCTTCGTACTCCATTTTAATTTGCTTTGCTGGAAATACTGTCGTCTGAGGTTCTAGCAGTGTTGACTGTGTTGTTGGTGGTGGTGGTGTTATATTTGTAAATGTTGACCCAACTGCAGGTTCCATAACCTCCTCTTCCGGTGGCAGTTCAAAATCACCATAGCCGAGGCGCGCTAGACTCTTGGCAATCTCTTCACGCGTAAATACATCGGGAAAAGCTCGTGCTATTTCACGTGTTTCCTCCCAAATACGACGAGCCAGTTCTTCTTTGTTTTGCATTATGCCAACATCAAACCGGCGTCGTAGTTCTGTGGTTACTGGTGGAATTTCATCATTTTCTTTATTATTGTGAATCCAACGTGACTCACTTTCGGTATGTGGTACTGCTGCTGAAGCTACGCTCAGATCGACGGGACCTTCATCTGATAGTTGAAAGTAGAGCAAAAAACAAATCCATTAGCTTCTGATTTTCAATACTATTTCTTTTGGTGCTGTAATATTTCCTAGATCAACAATGGCTTACCATGATTTAGATGATCTTCTTCCTGTACGCGTTCCGTTGTAGTTTCAACCAATATTGGTCTTTTCTTAAGCGGACATTTACTGTAGTTGATTTTATCCATATTTCTAAACGCGTAATCCAAGTTTCACAGATATTTAATAGCACTAGATTTTTATTGTTCTTAAAATATCACGATATATATATGTATCTATGAGCATTAGAGATCACAAAATTACATATTAAAATGTTCTCAACTTTTAAACTAAATGTCACACGTCAGACTTTCTTGCAGTTCCGCATACAAATGATGCAACATGCCAGGATCACTTTAATATTTATATGCCGGCAAAATCAACCCCCTCGCGAGGATCAACAACAACCCCATACATATTCGTTCATAAACGTCGTTTCCGAAAAACAAAAATCTTTACTTCCTTTGAATCAATAAAGCAAAAAAATAAAAACGAAACAAAAAAGAAGCCAACTATAGCAAAAATCAACCACCACCACCAGATCAAGCAAGCAAAAGATCGTGGCACACCGGAACAGATGTGCGATCAAAAACATGAGACGACAATAAAGCCGAAATTTGCTCCAGCTGCAGCCACAGCAAAAACGATCCTACCACAGCCTCTCGTCATATAAAATCGTGTGCATTACCAAAGCGAGCACGTGCCACAAAGAATATGTGCTCTCCCGCTTACTCCTTTCAATATATAGTACAAAAGTATTTGCTCTCGCTTAATCTGAATGATCACCATCACCACCAGCTGCAGAGATTTACAATAATTTCTGAACGGTACGCTCACTAACACTCAACATTCAACGCTTGATTTCTCCTGCGCGAGTATCAATGTACTACCTACTAGCAGTGACAGTGGCAGTGGCAGTGGCAGCTGAGAAGCTTATGTAGTACTGTGCGAGCGAGAGTATCTCGAACAAAGTCTATTTATAAATCAAAGTGTATGGTGTTTATATGGGTGGTGCTTCGCTATATACAACATCAAATCAAGCCAGTCAGAGAGCCAGACAGTCAGCCGTATCTTATTAGTATCTGTGTGCGCGTCTTTGTATCTGTGTATAGTATCTGTGAATTAGTTTCAGTTTGTATGTTTGTATGTTTGTATCTGTACTGATATTTTACTCGCAGGTGAGCGTACGTGCCAAAATGTATAGTATAGTACGAGTATCTACAGCTGCTGCTCTTTGCCATTGTTAAAGAGTCACTTAATGTGGAGAGTTCTTTTTGTTATGGCGCTTACTCTTTTGTTGTGGTTTGACTCTTTATCTCTCTTCACACTGTGGCGCTCACTCTGTGGAGCATGTTTCATTTTCAATTGTTTTCTCAGATTTTTATCATTTTAAGAGCATTTTTTCTTTAACTCAAAAACTCTTCAAATCATTTAAATTTTGTTTGATCAATTTTCTATTTAAGTAGAATGTTTCACAAAATAATAATTAAAAAAAAAAAAAAATTTACTTTAATGTTCTGAGCTATAATGACTAACTCTAAAATATCTTTTGTATATACATATTTTCAGTAAAATCTTATCAAAAACAACAAATTTTAAGTGTAGAAAACTTTTAGATCAGCATACATTGCAACATAAAAATCATTCCAGG
Source organism: Amiota mariae (assembly GCA_035041805.1). Lineage (NCBI taxonomy): Eukaryota > Metazoa > Arthropoda > Insecta > Diptera > Drosophilidae > Amiota > Amiota mariae. Next base: position 194,400 of record JAWNKV010000216.1, on the reverse strand, counting down.
AGTTAATACTATCAAATAAAACATGAAAGAATATTAACTTTAGTTCATTGAAGCTTATATACTGAATTATGTATTACTTATTTAAAATGGATTAGCATTTCTTGATGACTCACAAAAATATATATTTGGAACATTCTCCAAACTATGCTAGAGTTTACCTGAAAATTTCATCAAAATCGATACAGCGGTTTCTGAGTCCATAGGAAACAGACATACAGATATATTGTACATGTCTACATAGTTTCCATTTTGTATACTGTATATAGATTACAAAATAAATAATCTTATTTCTAGTAGACTATTGAATACTTCTGGCATTTAAGTGAATTTTGTAATTGGAGAAGCTCGAAACTGGGAGAATACAGTGACTAAAATCATTTCAGGATTCATAGACTCAAAAGAAGTCTGAATGGTGTCTTAAGTATGAAAGTTTTGTTAAAGTTTGTTAAAATATTATCTTTCTTCCTAAATTAAATGTATAAAAACGAATAAAAGAATCATCATCATCTAAGTATAAAATGACTCAAAATGAAAATCAATTTTTGTTTCCCTTTTTAAAAAGTGGCTTCTTTTTCCAATTGTCCATTAGGTACACACAGCTGTACTTTTATAGCTCGGGACAAATCTCATTCTCTATACAAAACAAACTGAATATATTGTATATAATCAAACTATAAAATCAAACAAAGCTAACACCAATAAAGGATCTCATTGTGAATCAACCTCACAGAACAATGCACAGGACATGGAAAAGCAACAAACTTCGTTAAATCTAGGTGCATCATCATCGGTAATGATGAACCCCTAAAATGGCTTATGAAATTCGCATTGTTAATGCAGCTGCGCTTGATCATGGACGAGTCTATTTTGTTGTCATACAAGAGAAACAGGAGAAGAACAAGCCACCCTAAATTGTTGAGCCAACGCATTTACCTGGCCAAGGGCAACTTATGATTGTGATCATCGTCGTCATCATCATCATCATAGAATTCGCTTCTGGAATGTGCTAAAAGGTCTTTGCTAAACTACCTGGCATCAACACCATACTGTTGACGATCGATGGGTCGGTCGGTCGGTCGTTCAATCGACACAACAGCAGCCGTTACCCACCCCTCCAAGCAGCATATAATTTGGTGGTTACTGGTGGTTGCATATACCATATACCTATTGTACATACAATTCATTGCAATGTCTAAAGGCAACCCTTAAGACATAGTCAAGATTTCCCTAATTCACATATGCCACCAGACAAGGAGGGTTTGGGTTTCTTGTGAGATTGTTTCCATTATTCTTATGTACCTATATCTTTAGTTTACCAGCTGGTTACATTTTCTTATGCATAGCACGCACCAAATTGTATCTTGAGAAACGTTTTAAAATTGGCGCCAAAATCATAACATAAAATAAAAGTGAACCGGTGCTTAAGTTTTGGGATAGTTTAAATTAAATACTCTTCAAACGATTCATAAGTAGTTTGATAAGTGATTTGATTAATGAGATATAAAGTGATAAGAAATTCATGACTTCTCCTATGTAAGGAAAGATAATTCTCAATATGTATTTATTATGTGTCTTTTATGATTCTTTCATAAACCAATTTTTTGGAAATGCTAACTATGAAGGAACAAAGCCAAAGTCCTTTTCATAACGGGAGACTTTCTTTAAGAACTCACAAACCCAAAGCAACTTATTTTTTAAAGCATATAATAATCGAATTGAGTTTCTATAAAGTAAATGCTCTTATTCTTTTAAATAAGCATTTAACTGAAACCCCCGACTAATAAGTAAGTAGTTTGATTAATGAGATATTACATATTGAAGGACTTCTATTATTAATCTTAGAAAGTATAATTCTGAAGATTTGTTAGTTGTTAAATAAATAACTAATTCAAGAGCTAACTTTGTTAAAGATTTCTTTTCAAAAAAAAAGGAAATGTTTTAGCTTGTATTTATTCCTCATAACAAGATCAATCCAAAAAAAAAACAACAAAAAACAACTAATATATGAAACAATTAAATAAATTCAATTCATTGAGTTTTCTAAAAAGAAAAGTTCTTAGTCTTTTAAAATTGTTTCCAATTCAACGTCTGGAAATTCAATATTCCCAGAATGACACCGATACAAACAACTCCTCAATCAACTCACATCAAAGTAAATAACACAATATATTGTAGGTGACCGCCTGCTTGTCTGATAATGAAGTGCAAAATCTAATTAATTTTCCGCACACCCAGCTGTAAAGTCAAATAAACCTACAATAAAACATTGTCACGCGTTAAAGATGTTTTCTTCATGTCAAACAAAAGAATGTTGCCAAGAGAAAGAAAAACAGAAAGAAGAAAAAAGGAAAATAAACCAAATCAAAAAAAGATCTTAGAACTATTGGCGCCTGATATACAGAATAACTAAGTATGACAACGAGTCAACCACACATTCAGAGATGCACACATGCCAAGAGTCATGAAGCAGAAGATGAAGCTGAAGATGAAGAATATGGGCAGAGCAGTCGAGCATAAGCCAGCTGCGCTTCAGTAAAGTTACCAGGTCAACGAACATAGATGCCGCCGACGACGATGACAATGATAATGATAATGATGTTGGAGCCGCCAATGCAGATAAATAGATACATACATAGATATAGACAGACAGATACAATATCTCTACATATATAAACGGCATAAGTCATACGTTGCGCTGCTTTGAAATCTGATACTGTTATCAGTTCTGGCCATAAGCTTAACGGTAATTATAAACAAATAAAATAACGTTAAGAACACACACACACACACACACACACACACACACACACACTGAGTAACTACAATGGAGAGATGATGACTATAACGACAAGCTTGACTGCATCACTGCTACTCAAGAGTGCCGCCGCCGGTCGTTGCTCATTGCTGACTAAGTCATCGTCAGCAAACGGTTGTCGCATGCATAAATTAGCCAAGTTAGTCAAGTTAGTAGCCGAGTCAAGCTAAGCAAAGCTGAGTTGAGTTGAGTTGAGTTGAATTGAGCCCGGCTTTTGTGTGCTTGTGTGTGGCAATAATTCAAATTAATTTGTTTTATTGACAGCGTGTGCGCTTTGAGATATTCGATCCATCGATCGACTCTATCTAGATACGTGTAGTAGTCTAATGTCCCAGCAGCAGCAGCAGCAGCAGCAGCAAATTGGTCAATAATGAACACAAAAGGCGTTTCATTAGGCCAAGTGACAATAAATTAAATTAATAGTTGCTTTGGCTACCACTTTTGCTTTAGACCAGAGGCTAGTTTGGAAGCTTAAGTTAGTCTAGTCTAAAGCTTAGTATCACATGATATTATGCTGCTAATTAAAATGCGTATTCTTTAGACTAAGATATTAATCTTCTAGGACCACAGACCACATACGGTGTTTGACGAAGCCACCCGCTCTGCTTTTATGATTAACTTGAAGCTGAATAAAAGCTTGTAGACGAAGTTCGGTAGCCAAATTGAATGTTGGGAAGAAATTAACGAAATTATAGATCTTTCGATCTTTTGTTATACTAGAGAATCATAATTTTGATGTGTTTTTTTGATTTTATGAAAATGAATCATGTTAATAGATTGTTTTGGGCTTCGAACTTCATGGGAAAAGAAGATTAACATCAACGCGTCCGCCGAAACCACCAACATTATGTTAATGTTGAAATCGGAGCGAATCATAAAAATGATATATACGTTTGTTTATTAATGCTTAAAAGATACTTAAATATGAATATGTTGTTGTATTTCATATTATCTGGTTTTATATATTTTTTTATTTATTTATTCATTTATGATTCACTTGTATGAAAAATTGAAATTGCAAATTCAAATTTCAGAGCTAAAGAGTTCTTTGTTATCAGTGTAAACATCCTTTTTAGTATAATTTGGAGGTTCAACATCAAGTTCAAGGTAATTGACTTAAGATAGTGATTATGATGTCTTGATTATGTTTAACGGAATTTTTATATTTTTAGCTTTATATGCAAATAAATAAATATACATAAACAAATAATAAAAAATTGTTGCATTGATATTGATAAGGATCCAAATGCATTTCTTAATGCCAACAAATTTTTAATAATCGACCACCACGATACTAGGAATCATAAAATTTATTTTTATTTATTAATGAAATTCGTGTTTGTGAACTCCGCCATCTCGCTCCATGTCAGACGGTTATCCCAAACGTGGAGCGCGACATCAGCAATCACATTAATAATATTTATATTGCGTGATATGGAACTAAACTTATGTCCATTGGAAATAGAGATTTAATCCTGCCAAAACTTCAATTGATTTTCTTGCTTCTTGTCATCGTCGGATAAGTTTTACTTTTGTCCGATTGATAACTGGGTATAGCAAATTAACGCATAAACTCCTCTCGGTGAAAAATCTGTTAGATGAATGCACAAAACTAGAAAATATTAGATCCCAGAAGTTTGGGCATAATCTACCCCCCCCCCCCCCTTCCCCCCACTTCCACGACATTCCATCCCTAGACACGTTTCTTAAAAAATTTAACATATCGAATTTAATTTAATATTTTCTTTTTTTCTTTTATAATAGACGAGTCGAAGGACTTTTAGCCAGCACAATATATATATTGTTTATATATATATATATATTACAATATATTATTTATGTATGTAATCTAAATTTGTAAAAAAATAAAAATAATCGAACAAGTCTTTCAAGCACTTTGTAAATTTAATTTATAAAACTTATAACTCCAGTTATCAAATTATATTAAATTTAACCATCTTAACCTATGGTGGGAAGTGGCTAATACCAAATCACACCTAAACTCAGTCAGACCTCGTGAACTATATCTTCTTAGGCCCTATGTTACGGCACATCACAGTACCATTCTACAAAAAGTAGGGATATGAGCTGATGGGGGTGATACTGTGTGCTGAAACTGAAATGGAATGACAACTTTAATAAAAGATTCCCGGGTAGGGATGATTGGAAATTGGGTAACGCCACCAGGCAAGACGACTTTTCAATCTATACTTACGGTTCCAAGACAGCAGAGGCTACAGACGTTGGAAACTTCTTAGAGGAGCTAGCAGCGTATCGATTACTAGACTAGTGCATTGTTTTTCAGGCAGATGTTTATGCAGTCTGACCAGCACCAAGGTTGATAAACACTATGGGTGAAACCGCAAGAAGCATATCGATTTATGATGACAGCTATGCTGCTATCAAAGCTCTTTCGGCCCACAGCATCAATAACAAAACTATCAGTAGCATGGTGACAGATTTTTACCAAGCTTGGCAGCACTCAATTATGCCAATCTAGGTCTTTAACCGTTTTGGAGTTACAGGTAACAAGATGTGCGGATAAATGTGCTTCTTAGAAGAGGATGGCGCAAAGGATGCACGTCCCATATCAAAATTTTTGTCGTAGCTTTGAAGATGAGGTCACCTTCTTTTTGGCTGCCATGCTGTTCTTGGCTGACGAACCCATTTTTTCGAGAAACCTTTCTTTGATAATCTGGACAGTTTGGCAATATTGCCACTAGGGTACGTCCCTTTAGAGGATGAGGGAGGCCACTGAAACCAACTAGGGATACTCTAGTCAATGACATAAGATGTCTACTGATTCACATAAAAGCATTCAATTTCAATCTAAAATTTTTCTCATTCAGCCAATTGTTGGCGACTTGTTTTATTATTTATTAATTGTATTATGAATACTTTTTGAAGTCCTGTACTCCTTAACATTACAATACAAATTATTTACACTTCCCAAACCACTCAATGTCAATAAGCATCACTTCATTGAACTCCAGATACACGTATAATGTAATTATCAATACTAGACTTTTCAATTAGCAATTAATTGAATATAGAAAACATATTGTGCCAGAATGGTGAATAAATTTTTCCCATGTCGAAATAAATTTACACATCTTCAGACACTTTGCCAAACACTTGCAGAACCAACAACAATCACCAGTAACAATAAAGGACGATTATTGTACAACCAAACCACCGCGTGAGAACTGGACAACCAAATTTATTAGCACCCCACTTTGGATGGGTGCAGCAATAGGTTAGGATATGATAGGATAGGATAGAAGAAAATATGAATAAAAGGACTTTATCGAACGCGTTGCGCAGTCAATAAATAATTTTACCCACGCTCTATAACAAAGTACGGGTGCAGTTTCCGGTAAACCGGATGTCTGCATCTATGATTGAGTGTGTGAGTGAGTGACTGACTGAATGAGCAAGCGAGCTGACTGACTGGACTTTTGTATAGTCATATTTCGCAGAAGCAAATACTTAATATGTACGCACTTTATTGTTGTTGTTATTATTCTAAGGGATGATCTTTTGGTATTATTTGTTATTTGAATCACGTGATAAGTTACCGATTGTGTTTGCTATTGAGCTTCAAGTTTGTTGGACAGGCAATGAGTTCTCTGGGGGTTGGGAACTACGCCGAAAAAATCATCCCACGGGATTCAATTTATGCGTGTTTGAATGTTTTTGATTGTGCGTCGCTAATTCAATGCGAACACAACCGAAAACATCGACAGTCAAGTTGCTTGAATTTGACTTTACTTTCGCTTCAGACAATAGTAATATGGTAGTAGATGATTCCACCACCAGCAACCAGCAACCATCACCACCATTCACAATTCACCATTGAATGCAATTTAATCCAGCATCATTACAAAAATATTTTCAATTGTTTTCTGTTTTTGTGGCATAGCTTTTTATTTTCTGTATTTACCTTTGGCAGGCAACCTGATCCTTGGATGGAATCTGATATGCCAGTGCCACCACTGATGAGGACGATTGCATCAATTATGTTGACAGTTTTGTTTCATTACTGACGTTCTACCAAGTGCCGAGTGCCGAGTGCCAAGTGCAGAGAGAGTTTTAATAAAGTCAAAAAGGATTTTTTCATCGATACCTTTGGGATTCATAATTAAACAAATTAAGTGTACTTTTGTTATTGTGTGTGTTCAAAATTTCAATTTGATTTGAATTTGGATAAGAACTTACCCTGATTTCATAATTCTATTTTCATTTTCAATGAAATGAAATACAAGAAAAAGAAAAAAATGCAAGGAAAAATGGTATGGAAAATCGTGAAAAAATGTTGTAATTATTAGAAATCATTTCAAAATTTCTATTTTATGTTAATTTTTGAAAACCTCTAAGAGATTATTATAAAATATAATGATAAAGCTTAATTGCTCTTGAAAGCAAAGTTTAAGATACAAATATGTAAATTACTTAAGCATTCATTGAATCGTGGAAAATTAGCCAATTAAATAAAATTTTATTATAGTTCTAAGGGATACTAAATGCTTATGGAACTTTTGAAGCATCAATATCATTCTTATAATTTATATTTATATATCTTGTATCTTCTTTAGAAGATTTCTTTTGTATCTCATAACATTAACAGGTGAAACGATTTTAGTATATAGATACGCGTACATACATATATCAATAGATAATAAAAATTCAAGCATAATATTTATGCTGATAGCTTCTCTTTAAGAAAAATATCTGAAACCAAATCGAAAAACAATTTAATTGATTTATGCGAAATGGATTGTTCGAAGTTCGAATGAACCCATCACATTCCCCTAAAATGAAAACACAAAGTATACTATACTAGTAGACTAAATATAGAATCTTTGAAAGAAAAAAAAACAGAACATGGAACAACAAACTCTAGAAGAGAGAAATAGATCGGTTTCATGAAAATGTTTGGTATTGTCGATGTTCTTGAGTTTTGTCACGTTCATGGGCAAATGTTTTGATGTTCATGGTCGTTTAGACTTGTCTACTTTTTTTCAACAAGTTTTTCCTATTCTTTTCCCAAAAATAAGATAATAATAATAATAATACGAAATGGGAAAATACTTAAACTTTAAGAAGGAAGGAAGTGTAGGCAGTCAGAGAAGACTTTTGTGTGTGCATGTTACATGTTTATTTGTTTTGCTGGCATGCATTGTTGTATCTACAAAAACAATTTGTGACATGTTTTCTTCTGTTCTCGAATAGAAGAAGATTTCTTTCCAAAAATAGTTTTAGTTGCAGCAGCTACTCACATGCAAAACGCCTGTCACAATTGACAATGACGACGCCAAGGTAGCAGGTACCTTATACGTATCTCCACTCACACATTTATAGTATTGTACATTGCAGTAGTGCCCGCTAAAGTTGTCAGTCAGTTGCCAATGAATGAATAAATGAATGAAGAAATGAAATGAAATTGTGGGGGAAGTCAGCAGAACAAAGCGTTCATAGATGGGTGCTGTAAGCTCTAAATAAGGTGCCTACAACGAAAGATTAATTGAATGCGCGCTACTGAGCTATTAATCTTGCCAAGCTTAGGCAGCACTTCCACTACTACTACTACTACTACTACTACTCTTACTACCACTCTCTAGCAGTCATCATCAATCGGGGCGGTCCATGTCCCAAACGACAATATACTCGTCGCATGTTAAGCAGTAGATGCCCCAAAAGAGCACAAGAGGAAGAAATGTTGTGAATGTAGTAGTAGTGAGATGGGGGAGAAGATCTTTGTTTCTAAAATATTGTATTATTTTTTAAGTTGCATGATGTGCCGCGGTGTCAACTAATGGTCGTCTCCGTCGTCATGGTCTCACTTGAAACTCCAAAAATTCAGTTTGTTTTTTTCGATTGCGAGGGCAATTATACATTTGTATCTGTTACATATTTTCATCTCTTCTTTGAGTAGCTCACGTGCTGTCAATTTTTTATGCCTTCTTAATTTGTTTATAGTTCTGATAACGCAATTTTTTATTTCATTAAGACACATGCTACGCAATAACATAAATATTGTTTTTCTTGATTTTTTTTCTTTTTTTTTTTTGTCGTCAGTGTTTCTTTTTCTTTATTTTATTTTCTTTTAAACGGCTCGAGACTTGGTTTTAGGATTTTTACTTAAGACTTTAGAATCTTGCGGGAGCAATTATGTGGTCTGAAATATTTTGTCACTTTTTAGATGAAATTCAATTTTTTCTTTCTTTTCTTCTTTTCAGTGTGACAAGATCTTTTTTAATTTCTTTACAATGGATATACCCATCCTCCTTCTAAGGTCTTCATCCTATCCCGAGTTTAAGTATTTTAATGGCTATAATAATTTTAAAGATTTTCCTATATAGTATTTTACTGTAGCATTGTAAGTCGAGACTTTAGACATTTCTTATGCGTGCCCAATGACCTAATTGGTGCATTCGCAAATCATTGTGATTTAAAATTTAATAGACCTCTAACTTCAATAACTTACTACAATCATCAACTGTATGTAGGGGAAACTTATGGAAACTCTCTATAGGCAATCAGAAAAGGGAACAATGTATAAATAATAAGAAGAAATCATGATTATTTCCATTATCAAAGAATGTGTCTTTCATTCTACTTACTAAGTGTAATTGCGAACACTTGCACCCTATCCAAGAAAGGGTTTTGTTTAACAACTCGATCGTTCTTTACCTTCTCAGTCTTGTCTTTTACCTGGCTGACTGGGTCTAACACACCTTGCCATTAGCATACATTAACCTTCTGCTTTACATTTCCTTATGATATTCAATTTTATGTGACACTAAAGTTCCTTCCCTATTAAATTTTTTTTTTTTTTGGTTTCTCATTATCACATTACAGAGCTGCTTGAACTTGTTTTCATCCTGTCTTCCTGCCTGATTAAACTCATTTAAATTCTTCTATACAATTCAGTGTGTGTGTGTGTGTGTGTTGTGTGTGTGTGTGTGTGTGTGTGTGTGTGTGTGTGTGACAAAGGGGTGTCTTCGAATTGTTATGATTTGTTCCGATTTTCATTTTAGTTTCATTATTATTTAAATTTTCCAATCATTTAATTCACAGTTCACATTTGTTGTTGTTGTTGTTGCTGTTTGAGACCTGAACTTCCTTCAATTTACATACTCATACTACTTACGTTGTTCTTAATGCCGGATATGATTTTCTTGTTTCATGCAAGTGTTCCATTAAAAGAACGAGAGTGAGATGATTACCTACATATAAATATATATTTCCCTTAGCGGGTTATTATGCAAATTTTCTTGAATGATATGACAAAGAAGAAGGTGTGTGTGTGCGTCTTTTAGTTTGCACGTGTACTTGGGATTATGAAAAGTATTTTATTTATTAGTAGTTCTCACAGTATCATTTATACTCATCTTCATTAGTCTATCAAAGTTTTAATTGAGGCATATTTCAGTGGTCTACAAGTATCAGAGTTCAATAAAAAATTTACCGAAGTAAGGATAAAAGAAAAGGACAAACTATGGGAACTAAAAAAATTATTATTATTTTAATTATGTTAATGAAACAATTTATTCTAGAGATAAAAAGCAGTTTAGTTAGTTTAACATCTGGGATAATTCAAACCAAATAAGTAAGGAGGTTTATTTAAATTTTATTAAAAATTCTTGCTAGAAACTTTATAGTTTAAATTTGATTATTAATGCATTATCAGCGCATTTCAGGTAAGTATATCCCAGGAAGAAATGGTATATAGACATATATGAGCGTACACCGTTGAAAACTACAATACGATCAACCGCAGACCCTTCCTTCCTCATTGTTGCCACATATTTTTCTGACTGAGAGCGTTCACACAAATATTAAACAACGTAGGTTCATCAAATTTTAAATGTAAGCTAAATAAGGTTGATACTTTTTAACATAGTCATCCTTTTCCAATATTAAGTGACATTTATACGTCAAGTCTGGTACTTCTGGAATTATCCTCATATATATTGGTGTCATATTTTTGTATTTTCCTAGTAACAACTAAGCGAAACTGTTTTCTCTAATATTATGGTAAATGTAGCAACGACAGATATGTCTGAATGAAAATTCTCTATTTGTATTAATTTAAAAAATTACTCAAACCTTTATATACAAACTTTGATCATGGATATCGATAATGATCATCATCATCAGGCAGCATTACAGCTCGGGTTGAGCTTTAGCTTCGTTCACAATTTTCTTCCAGGCGCTACGGTCTTTAGCCTCCGTCCGCCAATTTTTTACTCGCATCTTCTTCAGTTGAACTTCATTGGAACTTTGGGCGTCCTCTGGCTTTCGTCACTGGTGGGTTATAAGCGACCATGCTTTTTTGAGGATGCCCATCGTTCATACTCTCCAAATGGCCTAGACATCGTATTCTATGCGCTTTAATATTCTTGATTATGTTCTCTCCTTTACATAACGAGTTGAGTTTCTTCGTTAAAACGAATTCTGTATGTTCCGTCGCTATCTCTGATTTCTGAGTATTTTGCGCTCGAAAACCTGCAAACATTGCTCGTCCCTACACGTGGGTGTCCAGGATTCGCACCCATTTGTTAACACCGGTTGAATTACCGAACTATAGATGCGTAGCTTGCCCGATCGCGGAAGTAATCTGGACCTTAGGAGTTTTATGTTGGCGAAGTATGCCTTGTTTGCGGCCATGATTCTGTCCTGTATTGTGTCGTGTATGTTGTTGTCGTTGTTGATCAGGACACCGAGGTATTTAAATTGTTGTACACCCTCGAAGCAGTAATTACCGATTTGAATATTTTCTGGGTGGTGCTTTTCTTCAAAAATCGAAAACTTTAAGTATTTTGTCTTAGCTTCATTTACTCTAATGATATCGATAATGATATTTTATTCTATTATATTTGTATATTCAATGGGGTCTGTAAAAGAAATTTTGATACAATTTTCAACTTTCACGAAAATTATTGACTGAAATTATTAACTATTAATTAATATAATATAAAAGAAATATACAATTATATCTACTTTTTAGATATATGAATATAATTCCTAATAGTAATAGAAAGGCTTTGTCCAATATTTCAACTTAAAATATTTAATAAATGAGTAAATCAAAGAGGTAAATGGATATCGATAATGACATTTTACTCTATTATATTTGTATATTCAATGGGGTCTGTAAAAGAATTTTTGATCAAATGTTCAACTGACATGAAAATTATTAACTGAAATTATTAACTAAAAATATCCACAATAAAAGAAATATAAAAATTAAATTAAAATTTTTTAATAAATTGAATTATCAACTTTCAATCACAAATTGCAAGTTTATCGTCAGTTCAATAAATACTCACAATTGGATATTATTTGTATATAGTTTTAAAAGCATAAACAATTTTACACTTTGAATTGATCGGAAAAGTATTGCAAGATTGCTACGAATACGAAATATTGATTGTTTATGTTGTTTTGTAACTTGTTTTTATTATTGAAGTTTTTGATTTTGTTGCAAATGTTTGGAGGCATATGTGCGCACAATATAAATAAAAACAACAGCATTAGTCACTGACTGCTCTCCGAATGAAATGGCAATTTTCCACTTGCAAAATACAAAAACAAAAATTTACAAAAGGCACTTGCCAGCTACAAAAAAAAAAAAAAAAAGAGTAAAAAAATATTGGAGACTAGAAAAGGAAAATAAAAATTCAATATAAGTAAATAAAAGTTAATGCTTCTGGGAGTGTTGCATCGTCAACAGGAGGACACCAAGTTTATATGTAGTACAAAAAGAAAAGTGGGCGTCATCGTATTGGTGAAATTTACAATAAAGCCTACGGTTACTTAAAAAAAAAAAAAATAAAAATAAATAAATAAAAAAGAATATTCATGCTTCAGTTTCATTGACAATTGTATACCTTCCTCATAAATAGAAACATCACATTATAAAATAAAAAAAACTAAGGTTCGAATAATCTATTTATATGGAATTAAAAATTAAAGTTAAAGTTCATAAAATTTGGTCACATTTCTGAACTTAACCCCATTCGTCTTAACTAGATGAGCAAAACTAGAAAATGAATAGTAAAACACTAGAAAAATGATAAGGGAATATAATTGTGAAATTAACAGAATTACATTATCCACATGAAGCGACGAGTATGAAATCGCAGGGATAAACTTGTATAAAATAAATCTTGATTTTAATGGAAACAACTCTTCCAGTAACAAGAGAGGAAACACAAATAATATTATAGTTCGATGATGATCATATCCATACATTATTATGATACTTTGCAATGTCAACCATCATAACAATGTGATAATACCATTCAACAAACAAAATATTGTATATTTTATACTAAAACATTTAACAAATGTGTGTACATTTATTTTTATTGCAATTTCTACGCCTCTAGATTTAGATTTTATGGATTTTTCCCCCGAGCCTGTCATGAAATGATCAACGCAAACAAGTCCAAAAGCCTACCTTATTGTGCCAATGCAAATGAAGACATAAAGCTCAACAAAGGTAACAAGTTTAACTTGGCCAAAATATTGTATTATTGTTTGTTTCATTGCTACTGATGCTAGTAGTAGTACGAGTAGATGGTGAACTAACTAAAGTGATAAAAATTACAAATTGTAAATTGTGTTAACATCTTATTTTGAAAATATTGAAGAAAAATGTTTTGAATTGAATTTGTATTTTTTATTAAAAACTTAAATTATATACATTTTTCTTACACCATTTGGCAAGTCTTGATCTTAGCCACTATTCTAATGTGAAAATATTCCATTCATTTTCTTAAGCTTACAATTTCTGCTTTATATTTTATCTATGAGAAATTATCCAATATAAACTTACATCCCCAGCTTTATCTCATATATTGTCTATGTCTAATTTTAAATGTTCCAAAGAACTTAGTATTTAGTAATTCTTGTTGCAACTTGTAGTAGAAAGATGTTGACACATATCAACTTCTTGGAATCTTTAGTTGCAATCAGCGTCAATCGGTATACTTGTATATGCGTACCTGATGAATCCTGCAGATACACCAAAGTCTTGCAAATCACATACATATGAACATTTGATCTGCCCTGGGCATAATCTTATTGTATGTTTCTGTCTTCGTATTCGATCTTTGTAACTCAACTGCGACTACTAACGACTTATGTCCTCATGGCTATATTGATTTTAGGTCGCATTGGATTGGTAATTGCAATGATTTGTCAAAAAATCATATTGATTACTACTAATCAGTGCAGGTGTTTCTCTCTACCTTTCTGATTTGTTTTTCTTTTTTTTGCTTTTGTTATTCACATTCAATTTTGAAATGCCAAAAACCATTTACATTGTAACATTCGGTAAAGTTGATGACGTTGCATCATTAACTGGATTCTGTTGCAAAACGTTGCAGTGACACTTTAAGCTATCAGTATACTGTATGACAGCATAAGATCCTGTAATCATCCATTGTGGATCTTTTTTAAGTAAGAGATCAGCCTGACCATCGGGTAGACCGCAAATCACTTCAGATTTAATCGTACGCATTGCCGCAATATTTGTTGGACGAAAACCACGCAAACATGTTATAAATTCTTCAGTCGAGTCCCAAATATAATCACCCATTAGTTTGCGATAATTGAGATCGCCTTTAAATAAAGCCACCTGGCTACCAGTAAAAACTTTATACAATTCCAGCTCAAGATCATACATTACGAAATATGACTGAGGGCCTGTCCAAAAGTACGATTTGGGTCCGATTTCTATAGAGCCATCCCGAATAAAACTTTCCCATTTCATAGCGAACTCTTTGATATGAGTACTCTCGGCTTGCTTGAAAAATTTTAGCGTCCAGTCAATATCTTGCCAAGTAAGATCTGAAATATACCATGGTATCTGCTTAACATGCAGACGAACTTTTGCAGCCAAACCACTATCGATTAAATACTCGACCAGCAGCATGTCAACAAAGAACTCAAAGCCAGCATTATCACAGACGAAATCAACAACTACTGGCTTCTTACCACGATTTGCCCTTATAAGACAATTCCAGATTTCAACTGTATCATCGACTAGTACGTTCTTTTGCAGAGACTTAACTAAACTCTGTATAGCTTTTAAGGTATCTTTGGCTTGGCCAATAAAACGCATATCTAAGTGATTACTCCACAAAGCGAAAAAAATAATTTTTTTAAAAGCTTTATAACTGCGAGTGGCATCACGCGGTTCCATGCAAAGTTCCTCAATTATACGTACACTAACTTTCAGATCATTTTGTTTCAGTTCGGCAAAGTAATCGTAGCCTTTGAAATAGGTGCTATTCTCAATGAATGAGTACATTTTCCGGTATAGATAGCATTCGGCATGTAACCAACAGGAACGAAAAAATGTACGTTTCGGTTTCGGTAATTCTGTTAAAAATGAATTCCATTGATCTTTATCCGGTTCACAGCCATTAAATATTGTGAATTGTCGATCGTGTGTTAAGTCACGACCCAAACGTTCGATTTGATCACGAATTCGCTTTATATCCTGTACAACGCCTTCGCCGTATTTTTTTTTATACTTTAATTCTTCACTTACAATTTGACCAATAATTTGTTGCATAATCCCAGGTATACGATTACGTAATGTTAAATAGGCAAAGCTTTGCTTAAAGCGTGCCGAGAGCAGAGAGTGACGTGGTGTCACTGCCTCCGTTAAATTCGAATCATTGGTTATTGAATTCTGCGTTCGACGGTCTAGTTTTTGAGACATCTTAGAAAATTTAATCAATTAGAAAATTTGATGAATGCATTTATTTTTATTGGCCTTTTATTATTTTATTCACTTAAAATTTTGTTCATTCCAAATTTTCACATTTCTAAAAATCATTGACGAGAAAATCTCAGCATATCTTTTGTCCTAGATAGATAATCAATTTCATATATTTATGTAATTCCTGCATATTAAACAACAACACACAGCTGTGCGCAATTTCTTAAGATAACGAAATAAATTCCCAACTAATATTTCATGCCTTTTTGAAATATTGTATTATACTTACTATTTTACTATTTTATTATATGAATGTACTATGTATTCCGGCATGACACATTTACTATGCTTAACAAACAACAAAGAGACCTGAAGTTAGCGAATAAACAAAGTAAGCGTCTTTTTGAAAAAGTAACGTCTTCAAATCAAGCCTAGCAACAATGAATAACGCATACACATACTACATAACAAACAATAAAAGACCAACGAACGACAAAACACCTTAAGCAGATCTAGTCATCGGGGAAGCATTTACTTTCATACTACTTGCACATAGATATACTTACATATGTATGTATGTGAAGATACGTCATTAAAGTCGCCTTAACCAGTATGGCACGGGGGAAGTTTTGCGATTTCTTTGGAACACCTGGTTGAGTGAGGACTATATGTACGTACTACATGGGAATATATTACAATATATAGTAAATATCAATAGCATTTTTCTTAAAGAAATATAACAAGGGATCTGTACGATCGTTACAATAAAATACATATGAAAAGAGTAACATGTTGTTGTTGTAAATTAAATGAAAAAAACCTGTTAAATAACGTTTTACTATTGAGTGTCTAACAAATGTTTTAGTAGTTTTGGTGAGTGTAACATCGCCGTTAAATGTTTCTTTGCTAATTCTAAGGATTAGTAGAGGGATACATATAATCAAAATTTTACCAACAGATGTCAGCCATGTTGTATGTATAATCGGTAATCTTCAAATCTAAACACTTTGTGGGTATTCACGAAATCTCACAAATCTCAGAAATTTGTGGGGTCATAAAATAGCTGACAGTTGTTTAATAATAAAAATAAAAAAAATAAAAATTGTCCGATCTTTTAACTTTGTAAGCCTATTGATACGCAGAAACCTCACAAAAGTGAGCGCTGCCGTTACTGTACATTTATTAGTAATTGGCAACTCAGCTTTTCTCGTATACAGAACTGACAGTTGGATTTAAACAATCAATTGACAATGTCAATAAAAAAGTGAATAAAAGAAAAAAAGTGAATCCATTGTAACAAATACACAAATCGCAATAAATAATTCATTATTCGACGATTTATTTGCTGTAAATTAATTGTTATTAGAATTAAAATTGTAAACTATTTCACTTTTGGAAAGAGTTGACAATCATAATAAATACACTGTGTTGGCAACACTCACTGATTTGTGCGATTTATGAGGTCAAATAAACATCGGGTCGTTCACGCAAACGACCTAATAACTTTGTGCGCTTATAAATTTGTGAGGTTTGTGCGTTTTCGTGAAGACACTTTTTGTGCTTGATCCCTGCTTATTTGAGTATCTTTACTTTAACATTCAGAGGACTGTAGAAATCACATTGTTTTGTTAATAGTTAAAACAAAATATTTTAATATTTTAGAAAGAAAGTTACATAATTGGCTCCCATACGGACGCAACTCTATTTACCCAGATAGAGTAATTGTGGCCGATTATAACAATCTTCAGAGGCAATCCTTATCCAGAATTTACAAATATAACTTGGCGACTCCTCACTGCCATTCTATTTTATTGATTGGAGATTAGTTGGCGATATTGCTACGTCCTCTTGAGAAGATTGCATGATCGCAGCATAAATAATACTATTAGACGATATTATATCTTAGACTTATCAAATACATTATAAATTTATAATTGTAAAATTTGTGATACTTAATTTTGTTCAAAAGATAGATAGAAACATATTTAATTAAAACGACTATTGGCTTATAAAACAGTAATAAAAGATGATGAGGGTTTGCAGTTAGGAAAGAGAGAATTTCTGATACTTTAAAGATGGGGGATATTGGTCCAAAAAGTTAATTGTAGATAATTCTTCCACATAATCGCATTAGTGGCTAGGATCCATTTATTCCAATTATTCCCATTGAATAAATATGCATAGGTGATGGCGCCATGGTGGACCAACTTATAAACGAGAGAAAATGGTGATTTTTTTGTTTAGAGCATTTCTACGTCTAGTAAGGTATGGGTTAAGAACTTTGAACACTTGTTTATAAGGCAGCCAAAATTTAGTTTGATAAAAATGTGATAATAGATTAAATTCTTTATAATAGTAAAAATTGTCAATTGTACAGAAAGAAGTTAAAATTTAGATTTCCGGATTCAAGGTTGCTGAAATTATTTTTAAATAATTATGCAATCGATAAGTGAAAATATTTATTTAAGTGTATCTTCTCTACTTTTTTTATACTTCCAATTATTTTAAGTTGTTTTCTTTTTATAGACTATAATTAAGGGAAGGGAGGGAGCTAGTCATCTCAATCAGTGCGGTCTCGTTTGGAGTACAGTACTTTTAAGATTTTGGTATCCAACATGAATTCTAAGATTTTCTTAGGATATGAGTCTGCAATTTAAGTAAGTTTATTTACTGGTTGTCCAGATAATAAACCGACACAGTGACATAACGAATTCTCCGGTATCTCGTCTTCTTGATTATATCATCTACATACAATAAATCGTTGAAACATGATTTTAATTGAATTCGTTACATATCAATTAGTGATAAGATCTCATTTTATTTTTCATTTGTATCAATCATATATATGTATATATATATTTATATATACTCAATATATTACATTATCAATCTATTGCTAAGAGATTTTCTGAAATTCCAATAGACCATATTCCTAAACATTAATAACAAAAATCCATTATAAGTATTTAAAAAATATCTGAGTACAGTGTCACCCCAAAAAATCATATCAAATCATTTTCGATCTTATGCAATTAATCATCGCTCAAAATCAGTTTGAAGGAATCCTTTGTTAGTGTACGCAATTGGGTATGAAACGAACTGAAATTGAAACATTTTACTAGATTCGACAATCACTCATTCATTCATTCATTATGGCGATGATGATGACGACGATGATAATGACTGCGAAAGTATTCCTTTTTTGATTTTATTTTCCCACCAAAAATCAAGCCACCACCATCACCACTATTAAGTCTCAAGTCCAACACAAATCTAACCTACTCGTAGATCAGCATCAGAAGCAACCCACCGGCAGCTGCAGGAGAACAGTGAAAATATGTTCATGGCCGGTTCGACAAGCTGTCAAGTCTTAAAAGGACAAATAACAACGACAACAAGAACAAAAATAATACACAAATCACATCAGGGAAAGCAACAACTAGTCAAATTCCAAAGGGTATGGGGTGGCAATGTTAGGTTAATATTAATTTACTAAGGGATTTAAAATAGGTACAGACTGAAAGGCAAATGATGAACGTTGAATGTTGTTGTTCAATGGCGACTGGTGTTTGTTGTGAGTTGTGTGTTATGAGAACCGGTGATATTTTGTTATGTTTTTGCTGGTGCCGCCGATGTGCAACATATTGCCGCGTACAAATAAAATTCAATGCCAAAATCACTAGAGTCGTGGAGGGCTGTTTTGCTTGCTTTCTGCACTTATGCAAGGTTGAATTTGTAAAGTTTTTCGTTTTGGTTTTATTACTTTAGGGGTGAAACTTTCTCACCGATTTGTTGATTTTGCAAACTCAACTGCGCATGGTGCGCTTTTTTATTTATTGTATTTGTAGTTGATGATGATGTTGTTATTCTTGTTGCTTCTTCTTTAGTGGTTGGTAGTTCATTATGATTTTTGAATTTGTTGTTTTGCTTTTTTGTTTTGTATTATTTTGACGATTTGAATGCGCAGGTATGCGTCATTTTACCAGCTGCAAAGCATTGTGATTTTCATGTGGTTTCTTCTACAAAGCTTAAAGTGAACTACAATTTGGATTTGTTTTCCCCCTTTTTAGTGATGGGATTTTTAGTTTGCTATGCATGGCTTAATGGGATTTACGTCAAAACGTCTCCTTCATCAAGTTTTATTTTGTGTTTTGCTATTTTTTTCCGGTGCTTAAGCAATTTGCTCATGCTTTTTATTATACAATACTTTGGGTTTGTTAAATAAAAAAAGCAAGGTGCGTTTGTGTATTAGATACTTATGGTTGTCCGTTATTTTTGATTCTCTTCTTCCATGTATTGATATTTAGTTACAAATATTTAAGTACAGTTTCTGTTTAAATATATTTATGAATGAATAGTGCATATCACCACTTTTGTGCTTGTTTTTTGCATGGTGCAATACAAACAAAAAGTTTTTGTATATAAAAATGGAATCTATTTCAACTTTGCTGCATGAAATAGCAAGAACCATAGCACCAAATTTCTTGTTCTTATATCAAAGAATGGACTATTGAGTATAATTTTGTGCTCACCGCATAAAATGAAGAAGATGATTGATTGATGATGATCTGACTAGATCTGATGAAGAAACTGATGACGTGGTACTCAGTACAAGGAAAATTACACCAAAAGAGACAGCTAGGAAGCTTCATTCAATATTTGCTTAAAATGAAAGGAGCAAAGCAATGCTTCCTTAGACAATGTTATGATGATCCAGATGATTAGTAATAAGAAACACTGTAGATTTTGTCTTATTTCTATTTACATATTTAAAATATGTTTTTTTTCTTGAATTAATTTATATTAAATTTTGTTATATTTAGATATTCATACATATAAATTAATATTTTATTGCCATTTTCCTGTAATGAAAATCATTGCTTTAAAATAAACAAAAAAAACCATTAAATTTTAATTAAGTTTTTAAAAATATTGAACATAATAAAATATTAATTTAAAATTTTTATTTTTATGTATAATTTAGTTTCCTATAAGAGAATTTGATGACTACAACTATTTACATTTGTTTTTTGTAGCCTACTTAAATTCTAAGAGGTATATAGATCCAGAACATGAGACCTCTTTAATCCCCTGTCCATCTCGCTGTTGTCATGTAGATTAATGTCTTATCCATTGATATGACTTTGCATCCTATCTATGTAGTTTTCGGTTGGTTGGTTTGCTTGTTTCTTCCCTTAAAAAATGTATGGTGAGATCTTTGTGAATCACGTAATAACGCACGTACCAAGGAACAAAGTTTTATTTGTTTTTTAACCAATATAAGAGTTATTTCATATACAATCTGGTAAAAATATGTTTTTCCGACATATATTACATTTATATTGTTTAGATCGATAAAACTTGTGGTAAACTGTCTTAATAAATATACTGGATTTTCCACTAAGTTCCAGGTCACGCACTATGTCACTTGTTTGACGTCGCCAATAATGCTGTCTTAACAACATTTAATTTTAATACTACGGTAATTTAACATAGATTTGTACTATTATTATCATATATAGCGTGACAACAATGATTCTTTATGTTCTGGACGGTTACTCTAATACATGATGACCTTTTAAAAGTCAAGTATCCTGACTGTTATACAGTAGATTAATAGCTAAGTGATTACTATGAATACTTTGCCTATTCACATAATTGATGCTTATTCAAAGAACTTCTTCTTTGACTAGAGGTATACATTTGTGTATTTGTGTCTGTGTGCAAACTTTTGTGGGTTACAAAGTATGCAAATTCTTCTCAGAGCTTTTGATTGAAACATTTGTAGTATTTTAATGTTTGAATTACTTGCAGTACCCGAAAGCTAAATGACATAGGTCCACGTTGGCTTCAGAATATCTTTATAAAGAAGGAGGTGTATCTTTAAAGCCAAAATATCATTTATTGGATTGGATATCACATACGAGCGGCTTTTGCGGCTTACGAAGTTTGATTAAAAGCACAAAGATAGAGGTATAGGAAATGCTGATTCTCATATGAAGTTTTGAAAATGTTGTTATGGTTTGTGAATGGAATCTTCCTCTTCCAGTAATCGGAAAACTCTGAATAAGTTATATTATAATATAAAAATACTACAAAAATATAAAAAATCAGCCAAGTGTGAGTCGGACTCGCACACGGAGGGTTCCGTACCATCTTAAAAGATTTTTTGCTTAAAATATTATTTTGTTCATATTTAACAGCCTAAAAGTATACTACAATTACAGCTTAAAAGTATACTACAAAAAACAAAAATTTGTTAAACAAAAAGTTAAATTAAAGAACGATGTTTCTAAAAATGTTTATTTTTGTATTTGTCGTTCTACACACAAGTGAATTACACACTCTGTGAAAATTTCAACTCTCTACCTATTACGGTTCATGAGATAGAGCAAGAGACGGGCGGACGGATGGACAGTGTAAGCTTAGTAATAGGGTCCCGTTAGCCCCCTATGGGTACGGAACCCTAAAAAGACTAACTCTGGCTATACCGAAAATGTACTACTCTTCACGCCCCTGCTAGTGGTCCGAGGGTCTTGTAATTTGTAAGGTTGGCTGATATAGGTCAGACACTTATAGTGTCCATATTTCATGTCGATAGTACAAAATATCTAATAAGAACTATCATTTGGATTCCGGTTTGTATGGGGGTACCCCACTAGTTGTCCGACTCGGCTGATTCCGACAAATGTACTACGTATTGTAAAAAGAAAGCTCCGTGCAAAAATTCAGCAAGCGACTAGTATGCATACATATAGACAGACAAACAGACGGAGATGTCTAGTTCAACTAGTCTCGTCGCGCTGATCAATAATATGTCGTATATATAGTACTTTATGGGGTCTCCGATATCTCCTTCTGTGTGTTACAAACTTCATGACAAACATATAATACTATTTACTGCGTGAAGAGTATAAATATATCAGTTTGTGTAGTTCATTCCAAAAGCTCAACAATTGCGGGACTATTTTACATGAAAGTAGTTTTTCAGACAGGCAGATACACTGATATTCAATATTCATCATCATACCAATCTATTCTATAAACAATGTACATACAAAGGGATAAAAATTAGGAAAGGCACCTGCCCCACAAAAAAATTAAAAAAAGAAACAGTTTTCATTTCATATTCATGTCATGAAAAGCCCAATAATTTCGCGCTATAAAATTGTTATGTTAATGTAAAAACATAATAATAATAATAATAACAATAAAGAAGTAATTGCAAAAATGATTGCAAAACAAGTTCAACAACAATAAAAAAATCCATTAAAAACATAAATGATTTTTATTTTACCTATATATTTATATTGATCAACGAAATATAGGAATAATTTAACCAGAAATACATAAATAGAAAGAAATAGCTAGAGATAATTACATGGCTCAAGTAGTGGAGAAATAAATGTAGCATTGGAATGAAAATTTTGTATTTGTATTTGTATTGTCTTGAGATTGTCGTAATGTCGTCATATTTAACTATCCAAAACGTGTTTTGCCTATTGACATAAAACCTTTCGCTTTGACCAAAATCTTTCCCTTCCGAGAGTGGCTAAATGGACTTGACAAGTGGATAAACGACAGTTGCCAAAATCTAACTAAGCAACTAAATTACGCTTACCTATTACTTCGAATGTGTGTTTGTTGTAAGACTTATTTCACTAGCTGAAAGCAATAACAACAAACGTAAAAGGTCAAAATTTCGTAATCATCTACGATACTAGCCAAAACGTACGTAACCATGCCCATGTCATCCTATATTTCACAGTCAAACGACAAGAAAAACAACAGCAACAGCAACACAACACCAACAAATAGATTATGTACTGTCAACCAAATTTGTTGATGTTGTTGTTATTAGTGATGATGGTGGTGGTGGTGGTGGTGGTTGTGCTGCTGCCTTTGCCGATACTAAAATACATTCGTTTTGGCTCATTCACCAACTGACCAAGTTAAAAGTTGTACAAAAAAAGGCGACTATCACCAGCGAAAATGCAAATTTAAAATTTGTTTAAACACAACCAAAATAACAACAAATGAAAACTTAGCCATTGCCATTTACTAATCTGGTTTTAATCCATAAAACGAATGTAGCCCAAGTTGAGTTCTGCTGCTAAAGTTAACGTCG
The DNA here is from genome assembly GCA_035041805.1 of Amiota mariae. Taxonomy (NCBI): domain Eukaryota; kingdom Metazoa; phylum Arthropoda; class Insecta; order Diptera; family Drosophilidae; genus Amiota; species Amiota mariae. The sequence goes on along the minus strand of JAWNKV010000216.1, from coordinate 170,715 downwards.
GCATCGACATCGACGTCAGAGTCTGCTGCTCTAATGCGGGTGTGTTGCCACGCAGTCCACTAACTTGACCAACAACAGCATCAACAACCGCAACCAGTTGGCTTAAATTAAATGAAAATAAAATAAGAAAAAAACACACCCGCACCTGGCCAAATGTGGCTACTACGACTACTATTATCCAAAAACACTGTATCTGCATGTATCTCCTTAACCCCACACCCCAATCTCTATTAAACTCATTCATTCTCTATCTATCAGCCTCTTCATAATACTTACTTACTATTCCTTTAAGCAATATTCGAACGCGTAGTTAAAAATTAATATCAACACAAATGGCTAAAAATGCCTTTCATGTCCATTGCAAATGCATTTCGTATTCATGAGCTTTGTACTATTTCTTACGCTTTTTACTTATACTACTTAATCGTACTTGTTACAGTACATAACATAAGGTATTGACTATAAATATGCATGTATAAAATAAAAATACATTTTCATACACATGCGTGTAGATGCATTAAAATTTATTCATACTTTTGTTTGATTAGTTAAATTGAATATTAATTTCTTTTCTTTTTGAATACGAGGAAAATATAATAGTTAAAAGAGAATCTTTGTAGTATTTTTACAATATTTTTTGATTGTTTATATGTTTATCATAAACCTCTTATTTTATACTTACATAATAATATTAGTTTACTTGGTTAAGAATAAAAATATATAAGCAGATTCATGTGTTTTTTGATAACCCAAATTTTTGATTGTTTCTGTTTTAATATTTAGAAGGATTCAAATTGCATAGATTCTTTTTGAAGCAAATGTTTTCATTTTTCATTTAGAAGTGTGTGCCAAATTCAAAGCGTTTTTTAATTTTTCCGTGCAATTTTCAGGTATTTTACAGAAGTCAGAATTCCATCAAAACAATGTAAAAGTTAACCGATAGTCAAAATTAATGTATTTCTCAATTAATTGTCTTGCATATACATTGATCATATTTGAAGAGAGTGTAGTGGTTCAGGTGTAAAAAGAATTTTTAGATTCATATCATTATCACATTTACAGACAACAGACATTGTTCTAATTGAGATGACATGATCATTCTTGCACTCAATAAAAGAGTCGTAATGAATGGTAGAACTCACATTATTTGACCACAAATTAGAAGTGTTGATGGATTTGTGTTCTATGGCTCTCTAAGATCTGCTATGTCTATTCGTGTCATGAGAAAGACAAAAGCCATGTTCAACAGATGATTATCTATTAGCAAATAACTCATTGAACTTACGTTAGATAGCCATTTCTTCTTCGATTTCATTATTCAGAAATAAATGATGATTGTTTTCGTTTCTTGTTCTACGACCAATATTTGAATGACCTCCAATTAAAATGCCCATAAATGTAATAATGAAGAAAAGCTTTACACTAACAGCAAGTACAATAATACTGATGTTTTGGATTTTGTTTATATTGCAAATCAACAAATGTTTCTTTGAAAATATTTTTTCATTGTGATTTTTAAATTATCATTACAGTTCAGGCGAGTAAAAAAGTTAAAAAATCCCCATATTCATTATCAAGCGCACTATAGCAGCAGTAAGTGATTTTTTCATAAATTTATAAAATAGCTGAAAATCATTTATATATTTTAATTGTTGAAGCAATTTCATATAAACCTTCCGCAGAAAAATCTCTAATTTACAGTAAAAACCGTGTCAAAATCTGTTGAGTGGTTTGGAAATTGTGCGTATCGGAACAGACAGGAATATAACTTTCTTTTCTACCATGTAGATATAGATTTCGCCATCACAATCAGAATATGGACATTACCATTATTTTGTCACTTTATACAAATGTTTTTTAATATAAGATAAAATAATTTACCACGATATACAATTGGTTTCAAATTATCCATCAATCAATACTGTGCATCTTTTTTTCATCTAACCATTCTATATATCTATTAGAATTACTTACTATATTTGTCCCTGAGGGGTAATCATTAAACAATCTACTTTATATGGAAATATAAATACCTGGAACAAAATCCTTGTCCTTTTAATTTTTCTACTCATTACATACTCATATGTGATTTACTAATTAAAAGATTAACTTTCATCTTATTATTTTCAAAAACAAAAAAACTATATAAAATACAAGAAAAACAAATCTGAAGCACACTAAATCTGTGCCAAAATCTATAGTCGCAAATGTTAATTTGAACATGTTGCAAGTTGAGAACCACACACACACACACACACACACACACACACACACACACACACACACACACACACACAAACACAGCTAAAAACACATGATTGTTCCAATGCCTGGCGCTACTTTGGTCCATAGTTTACGAGTAGAGTATACCAACCGGCGTTCAAAGTCTATTTCAACGCAAATATGATAAAATATGAGACAGCGCGGTGCAGACAAATCGGACAGACTTTGCACAAGATGTGGTCATACAGACCAATAGACAGACAGATAGATAGACATTTCCATAGATAGTCACACTACGGCGGCAGCATAATGATTCAGTGCGAAAACAGCCAAAATACAATATATTTTTCATGCACACATGATTATACCAACCAACTCAGACACAACTAGACATTAGACGCCACCTAGCGGTTGGCCAATCGAATGAATAACAAAACCATTGAATAAAAGACCAACCTGTCAGACAATCAGACATTTGGTCAGACAATTTAAAGTAAGAGATACAAAAAAAAGAAAAAAACAAAACCAATGAGTGAAACGAGTATTTGATACAGGAGTAATATCATACTACATAGAATATGTTTTATACAATATTTTTATTTATATTTTTAATTTTTTATTATATTTATACTTATTACCTGTATATAATATTTTTCTTTTAAATGGACTGTTTACTCACTCGTACTTTGAAATGCATTAAAGGCAATAAAATAAATATTGTAAAAATCAAAATTGACGAAAACAACGACGACGATGTCAAAAAAGTTTTGGCATTCATAATGCATGAGTTTTGATTTCTTTTGGTCGATCGACCCCGAAAACCGCCCGGTAAAGTGTCTGCCATGATTTTATAGATTTATGTTAACTACTCGCGTTGTTATAATTGGTATATTAAATGATTTAAAAGTTTGTGTAAAACTGAGATTTGTAGGTAGAGAAGGCAAAAATCGTAAAATCAATATTACCATTTCTGGTTGAGGGAGTTTGACTTATGCCTAAGCGTCTTTGATCATATGACTATACTCAATACTAGTACAATATTTTTCCCTCATTGAAATCGTTTTTGGTTTTATGTTATGTTGAGAGTTCGAAAGCCACTAAGAAACAGGATTAATATTATTTATGAGTTTAATTCGCGATATCACGTAATAATCGCGCTTGTAAATGGTCAACTTAGCACAGTTGAGGTGCAGCAGCATTACCACCGCCACCATCACCATCACCATCACCATCATCAGCACACCACCAACTTCAAATCCACAACGTTTGCAAAGCTTTGAGACAGGGGGCAGGTGTACTTACTTATTTAACTATAAGTATAGGAGAAGGAGGTTTCATGTGGACGGTGGCAAAAGTTGCTTTTCATATTTCATTCAAGTGATATTTGCAAAACATGTTCGTTAAAAAATTAAGTAATAGATTTTGTCGTTCAGATAACAAAAAAGTGCTAAAATATTTCATAAATGATTCAAAATTAATTTAGTATTTTAGATTTTATTTTCCTCTTACCATACCCATTACTATTGGTGCTAGAGCTGCATAGCTGCATAGTAAGTATTTTGATAGCTCAAATTTATACAAATTCATTATAATTTATTCGACAATTTACGGAAAAATTTAAATATTTTTATTTAAGTGCCACACATTGCTGTGATAACATAACCATAAATTCATATTCTTTAACGAAATCAACAGAATTACAAATAAATTCAATTCGGACATATATATATAATATATCCGTTGTCTCATTTGAGAGTTTTTGCAAAATGAATTTTATAATTTTGAGATATAAAGTTGATATTTTCCTCAAACTATTAATTACATTGAAAATCTTTTAATGTTTCCTTAAATTTATGATCAACGCTAATCTCAGAAAACTGCAAAACATATTTTGAATGATTCAATAAATAGTGATGAGAAAAACAAAAAAGTCTATTACATCCTTTTGGGGAGATCGTTCGGGTGCAGCGTTTTTAATCTTCGCCTAGTAGAGCAGCAAGTGAGAATGGATGCCAGCGGGTTATGATTATTAAAATGCTTTGAATGATATTAACTGTTCATATATGTATTTATTGAACACCTCCATAACTGTTGGGATCTTAAGGTCTCTGTAAATGGTTGGTTGTCAATCCAAATTTTATGTAATATACTCTAAGCTTACAATGTCTTGTGCTTTCTTAGATCAGATGAGATTTCCCAGAGTTCTGAGATTGTGATTCTGTTGTTTGATCTACTGAACTTTGTTGCATTGTCTGTGTTTTGTCCCTACAGGGTGTTAATAAAATAAACTTCTACATTTACTAAACTACTTAAATAGGTAACATTATGATAAATTTTGTTATATTGGAAATATTTTACTTTCAAATTTCACTAAAAGAACAAATTATTTTTAAAAGTTTTACATTTGCTGGATTTTTAAAAGTCTCTTCATTTCAGTCCAAACCAGACCGAGACAGATTAAACTCATATAATAAAACCAATTAAATGAATATAAGACGAAGACAATTAAGATTATAATGATGACCAACAAGACTACCAATTGCCAACAACAACAATTAAAGGGAAAATCCCAAAGCGCACATAACAAACATTGTGTGTTGTGCTCATCATCATCATCATTATTATTATCATTATCATCATCAGCCTCATCAACTGACTTTGATCAACAACAACATGGCCAATAACAAACAATTGCACGAAAATTACAACGATTGATGCCTTGGCATGCCAAACATCTCAAAATCAAAGTGAAGAGCCGTGACTATGACCAAAGAATTGGTTAGTTGCACTAAGCTGAGCTGTGTGCATTCGCTTGCGAGTAAAAGGCACATTGACAGTTGAATCACCTTCATTTTTAATGGAGACAAGTGTCAGTAATTTATACACAAAGAAAACATGTAAAAGAAACTGCATTCGTTTCATTGATGATTTGATGACTTGACGTAGTCGAGTCGAACTCTCTCAACGATGCACACAAATTAAAATCGATTGTCATTGATGTGGTTGCCATTGTATCGGATGATGTCGGCCAAGAAACTGAAACTGAACCTGAACTCTATGCACTGACAGGGTCAAGCAGAGAATAGGTCTTATAACAAATAGTTGTAACATTATGTTGGGTCAGTTGAAATTGTGTGCGAAAATTGTGCACTCCAACAAGTCGATGATCAGAGACTCCAACTTGAGTTTAAGTGATCTTGGCACTTCATTATTCACGCGCGTGCGCCATGAAGCTAACATAGATGAACCCAGCGAGCATCTACAGACCCTAAAGCTGTGATAAACCACAGCGCGCGGAAATGTCAATAGCAAATCACTTAATTTGTTGCACAATTTTCACAACAACTTGCAACTAGCAGCACAGAGAAATACTCACTGTAGAAGAACAGCCGAAAAATGGATGAACAAACACATTACATTTGAAGTTGTACTCACGAATCTTGGTAAATTTGCAAACATTATTATCCTTTTTGTTGTAAATTTTCCAAGCTTGTTCCAGTGCTAAAAAATGTTGCGATAATTTTTTTGTGGTATTGTTAAGTGAATAAACCAATGAACGAACAAAGACTCCCTCCTCTTGATGCAAATTGGAGACTTTCTGTGGCTCCTCATCTGGATGTATTCATGGGTACGGTCAACAACTTGGTCTTCGTCTTCATCTTCATGGTTTGTATGCTTTTTTTTTTTGTAGTTGGCGTGGTCAACATTGTTGTTGGTGTGTTTATTGCAATCATTGCTCTCCCATTGACTGGGTCAATCAGGTCAGTGACTTTAGTATCGAAATCTTTGGCTTTAGTGCGCTATTTCTTTGTCGATGTCATCTTCTTTTTTCTCCTATATTTTTTCTTGTTCCCCATAGTTCACACAAAGAGCCGCAATATTCTTTTAATCTACGAGTGCATGAGCAAAATTTTCAACGATTTTCTGATGTTTAGTTTTATTTGATTAGGTTTGTATTGATTTTTCTTGATTTTGTTTTGCAATATTGCCTAAAATGATTGTAAATCATGAACATTTTTCTCGCTTTTCCCATTGACAATCGCCAGAAGTGATATGTTCATCAAATTTGATTGGTTTAATTTTAGATTTCGATTATTTTTGTCCGCTTTTATAAAATTTAATGAACTGAAATTTGCAAATATTCAATTGCCCTCCCAGAATTGAACTAAAACAAGTTCACTAGATGATTTCTTATATGTATTTATGTCCTTTTGGTTTTTAATTTAACTTTTGTTATTTATGAATAATCTACAATGCACTGTGACAGAATACGTAGGTCATTCAATAAGCCCTTAGAAAACCCGAGAGATGACACTCGTAGCATCGAAACTTTTTTTGAATTGTCGTTCATCACTAATTTTTCGTTGGTGTATCAATAATATCAACATAATGGTTTCATTTTTGTTGTCAGTTGAAGCAACAAACTTTTGTTTATTGAAAAAAGGTGAACTTCTTGTGCTCATCGAGCATAATTTTTTGCGTAAAAATCGATTACCGAAATCAAGGAAAGACTTGATTGAATTCTATGTGGACTCTGAGCCATCACTTCCTCCAATTCTTATAGGACTCAACCATGCAACAAACACTTAAGAATGACCCTTTAAAAAAATATAAGTTTTGGTTGACATAAAGCTGCCTAAAGTAATACAGCGGTACAAGAACACCATATCCGATAATTATTAGGTCGACTAAGAAGTTCTTGTTTGTCATAATTTTGCTTTAACTTTTTAAAGAGAATTAAGAAGCATTTCCAATTATTTCACTAAGTATTTCTATACAATTTTGGTGTTTCAATTTATTTCCTTTTTTCACTATTAACTTGTTACTCCATTTTTTATTACATAATTTCTTATTATTTTCATTAAAATATCTTTCCTTTTGCCGAAAACCTTTTGTTTAAACTGTTAATATGAAAATGACCAGCATTTCCAACATTCATTACGCGTTCAATGAAATAGATGAATGCATTCTTCTATTCGTTGGTTCGTACTATCATCAACCACAAACACTACACTCACACCCTGAGGCTAACAAAGTGACCTGCACTGTCCACTTTATTGCAATCCGAAGATGACTGACAGTCGTTATGCATTTGGCTCGTCTTGTTTTTTGGCTATTAAATGACCAAAAAAATCAAACAGAAATTTTTAAAAGAAGAAAGATGATAAAAAAAAGTAGTCTTATGCAAAAAAGTAACTAAAGACTTGAAAAAAACTGAGATATACAATTCGTTTTTCTCTTCTTCTTTCTTTTCATTTGAGTTGAGTTGAATTTGGCCTGATCGCCTGAATGTATCACGATGGATTTATAGTTTAGTATGCACGATCAATCAAAAATCGTGAAATAGTCGTGCAGCAAACGCAAAAAGTAAGAAAAAGTAGAAAAAAAAAATTGGAAAATCTTCCTACTCTCTGAGCCTGTCTAACTGATTTGACTTTTTCCATCTGTCCATCAGTCTGTTCGGGTACTCTAAGTTGGCTCTATTATTGTAGAATATCTTTCTAACGAATGGCAATGAAAGATGCAGAATGAAAGAAAAAGAAAAACAACAATAACAGTAAACGATGCGCAAAATGACTGCGTGGCTTGGCATATTAAGCCAAGTTAACTGAGTTGAAGATACCTTAGCTTAGTTTGGCTTGGCTTCATCATAATAGTCAAAACAGCCAGAAGCTGGTGCATCAGAAGTTAGACGAAAGAAAAGCGTTTCAAATAAGAATTATTACACCTGATTTGAATCAGTTTCAACTTAGAGAACTCGGCTCTTTTTGAGAATCGTTCCTCCACTTCACTTGACTGACCATCCAAAAGTACTGTGAGCCGCCCACGAATTTTGTGGGTGTGTAATTTTTTTTTTTCATTTTGGTTTGGTTGATTGTTCGTTGGCCAAACCATAACTAACTTCATCATCATCATCCAGGTTCTACTACCTGGAAAAATACGCGCATACAGTTAGTTAGGTAAGCAGTAGTAGGCAGCTGTTTCTACCTTACAGTTAGTTAGTTAGTCGTCGTCGTCGCCGTCATTGTATTTATTAACTTTTTGACTTTGTGACCAATATACCAAGAAGCGTTGAGCGCGAGATCCATAGTTAATCGATCGCTTGTTGATAGGCAAATTGGCAAAAATTACCACGCCGCACGTTTATAACCTGTTTCGGCTTCAAGTTTGTTTCACTTCCAACTTCCAACCACCACCAAGTTAAGACAATTTTCCAAAGCGATATTCTTTCTCTATTTGGGCAGCATCGTCGTGATGAGCTTCATAGTACTTAGTTGAACTGACTTGGTTTAGTTCTTATTGTAGTAGTTGTATGTTCTTTGCAATGTTTATGCGTCTCGTCTTGATGTCTGTCTATATGTCTGTGTGATCTTAATCGCTTGGTTGAATTTTTAGGGCTTTTACCAATGCAAAGTCATTTGACTGAGATCAACATGCCATGCCATAGTTAAAGCAACAATCTCTTAGCCAAGTCAATTTTTTATTTTATTTTGCTTTGTTTTGCATTGCAAAGTGATCGTTAAATCACGAATATTTAATTGTCTTCATCACCTGAGGGTGGTTTTGGAAATTAGTTTAAAACTTTCCAAATATTTCCCTCTTTGAATGAAGATTTGTATGTTTTTTTTTTTTTTTTTTTTTTGTGTTCTAAGAAATATAATACTTAAAAGCAATTTGTTAAGTAAGATTCATTTAAAGGTTGCCCGCCATTTTCTTAACCCAAAGTATTGTAAATTAGCACCATTAAAAGTCAACTCCCTCGTTCACGCTTTCTCTGAGTTGCCCCGGTTTTATGCTCTTACTTACCCCCTTTTATCCATATGACAACCCTTATGTAAGCGAGCACGCACCCACAACAGACTCAGTCAACCCAGACACACAGTCAACCCGCGAGGCGGTCATCCAAAGCGATTTAATCATGCGATAGCAATCGGAACGCGTGTCAAAAAACAACAAGTCAAACCGGAATAGTGATGAGCACAAAAATGCACTCTTCATCATAACCAGGCACGGGAATGAAGCGACCGAAACCTGTTCCTGGAGTCACCAACTGCGTGCGCGTACGTGTGCTATACTGTCCTATCCTATCGGCCCAACATGTGCATGTCAACCGGGCAACTATGCTACCAGGGTCGTGTCGTGTGCCTTTGCAGCAGTACAGAGTTAAAGGAGCCTTCAGTACGGGTCACGTGTCACATATTAACGTTGCTCCGAAACGTATGTCAAATGTCCTTAAATGCAACAGCAAAGACTATGATGATGTTCTGAGGGTGCGCAGGCAAGCATGACGGGGTGACACAATCCATAATTCTCTTTTGCCCCTTGAACAATTACTTTACATACACTATACATACATGCATATGTCACCAGTTCTTGTACTCTTTCCATGTGATTGGTATAGAGCTCATGTCAAGTAAATAATATCATCAAAAATATGTTTGCCGCTCATTAATGACAAAAGATTGTCAGAACTGTTGCCTTATACTATAGTAGTAATTGCACATTTCACAAAAATCAGCCCCCTTACAGTACTATAATTGTACGACGTCCCTGAATTGCCATTTTAATTTGGTTTAATTTAATTTTTTGCTACCAATGCTGCCATTGCTGCTGGTTGCCTCAAGTGTTACTCTTTTTTTATTTGCAGTGCTTTGACAATTGTGGGAATTTATCTTGCAACAATATGGCAATTGTCAAAAGTTTGTTGGTTGTTTGGATTTGAGGTCTATTTGTAGTAGTAAAGCGAGTCGTGCCCTCTTCCAAAAACTTAATCAATGATGCGTGACAAATGTTGTGTTCCTTATACGTACGAGTACATATATGAAAATCATGTGAAAAACCATTAGGTTTATTTGACTTTCTTTGGAAAATTTCAATCATTCATTATCATTGATCAATTGTCATTATTATTGATAATTTCTTGTTTAGTCACTGTGTGATTTAGTAGTACTTTCTAGGTGATGGTGATGATGGTGGTGGTGGTAATGATAGTTATTTGATGAGTGTGTAGCCATCATCATTAACGACATTTAACCGTGTTAAATTTCAATTTTTTTTCAACTTGACCGGAGATCAACATCAATAGTAAAAGGTTAGTAATGAGAAAGTTTTGTAAGTATTTTATTATTTAACAAATTTATAGACAAATATTACATTATTAAATATATGAGTATACGGACAAATGCGTGGGAAGCACTTTGAGTGTAGTGTTGCGGAACCAAATCATTCATATTTCTGATGATTTTATAAAGGTGTGGTCCGATTTATAGTATTCTTAGTATGTAATTTTGAGAACTATGAGGATCTGTAATGATGCATATCACAAAGTAAATATTTGATTTTCTCATGAGAAATTTGAACTACATTTAGACAAGTTTTTAGTTTAAGTAGAATACATAAAATAAACTTGCTCAAGTCCATACATTTTAAGTACTTAAGTTAATGTGAATAATATGTTTAGAAATTAATTAATCCTTTGCACTCTGAACAAATTTTCCTGAATGACCTGACGAAACTTCTCGTCATTTTCGCTATAAGCAACCAGTCTTTTATACTCACATTGCAAAATATAAAGTTGTGTAATTTTTTCATACTTTGTCGCGTCTTTTAGACTAATAAGTCTACTTCCAACATTCTCCAAAATATACGAAACATATCGATTAACTAATTAATTAATTTGTTTTTGCTATCACCAGAACAATTGTATTGAGTTGCTTGACACATTCTAAGTGCATTTGAATCAAAAAAGTATTGCTGATGCAAGCTTTCGTCAGACTATGTATAGAAGGACTACTCCACAAGCTAATTATGCTTCTTCCGGGCAAACAATACATCCTGCCTTAGAGCTACTTGATGAATAGAGCCTTCTTTGTAAAAGTTCGAGATAACGACTCTGGCATCTCAGTGTCCTTGTGGCAGTTTTATATATTGCCATAAATGTCTCCAAATCGGCTAACTGCACATAGACAAAGAGTCACGGCTCATGTCCAGATATATTGTACAACTCTAGAATCATTCCTCAGGTGAATAATGTTCGATACATAGGTTTGATCATGGACATGCGCCTCAAATGTACAGAGTGCCGCAGTATCAAAAGATGAGGAAATTGGACTGGCTACTGCGTGCTGACAGTAAACTGTCACTCATCAACAGATTGTTGATTTATAAGCAAGTGGTGGTCCCAGTCTGACACTATGGCATACAAATATGGGGATCTACAGTTGCCTACAACATTCATAGGATCCAAGTCTATTAATATAAATATATTTGTTGCATATCTAGAGCTCAATGGTATGTGAGAAACACAACACTACACTCAGACTTAGATACATTGCAGCAGATATAATATAAGACTTCTTCATCATCCAAACTCACTGGTAGCCTTACCCTATAACAACGCACTATACCGACGTCTAATTTTCATAATTAAGATCTCCTCACAAGGAGAGCATATCATCTAAAACTATAAAAATCTACCGCATCGTTGTTCACTATACTCCACAAATTAATAATTTACAATGCAATATAACCCATTTTTCCAGAGAAGTGGGAGGCTATGTAAAGTTAAACTAGATTATGTAAAGTGACTATTTAACAATGCATCTTGGTCTCATACTAAGTTATTTTTTCAAAGTTACTGCAAATATAAAAATGCGCCGCATAATGCTAATATTTTTTATAACCATTTTCTTCAACTTCAATAGAAGTTAAGAGCGAGCAAATTTCTTTTCTAGTCAATTTTATCTACTGGCTAAATATTTTGGGGTCTGTCAATGAAAAATTTTTAGAGTATTAATGGATTGGCAATCATTTTATTGAAGACTATTTATGGCAAGGTAATAGATGAGATCTATGTTGAAGTATCATCTTTTCAAACAGTTTATGACATGATAGATATTAGTGTCCAAAAAGAATGTTGAATAGATTTTAATGATTACAAAACCGATTCATTGAAAACTGGATCATTTAAAACTTTATTTTTTAAGGTTGGAAGGTCTTCTTTAATGATTATTTGAAACACTTAACTTATAACTTAATTACAATAGAAAGTTAGCTTGAGTAAAGTTCAAGCATCAATTTTAGCAGAACATCAAAATTATATCTTCTAACAACGGTAATACTATTGTCATTAAACAACATTAAACAAAGAAAGAAAGCAAGAAAGCAAGAAATCAACAAATAAAACAACAAAAGAAAAGTTGCTACTAATTCTAAATATTAATCAACGCTAATGTAAGAAGATAATCGTTTCTAAAATGCACTTTACACGCCTAATTTCAAATTTTATAACTCACAGCTGCACGACAACGCCACCGTCACCACCATCACTACCGACCGTAATAGCAACAACTTAAGGCATGAAACCCCCTTGCAACAAGAAACAGTAGCACCAAACAACAGCAATAAATGACACCTAAAAGACCATGAAAAACTGAATCAGTCAGTCAGTCAGTCAGGCAGGGAGCTCCGGCAGCTTTAGACAGACATCTAGCGAAAAAAAAGTGTTGCCACTACACATGATTGCAAAGCTACTATATGCAACAAGAAAATATCGCTTAAGTTACAACAAAAGGCAATTCAAGCAGTAGCAGCCGCAGATACAAAAAAGAGTTTTATGTGCGAAGTGAGCAGCAAATGACACAAACAACGCATAAATATCTGCGCATGCCATACTGGAACAACACCAAACCAAACCAAACTAAACCAAACTAAACCGAAGTGTAGCACACCATCATGCCACACCACACCACACCACACCATACCACACCAAACTATGCTACAAAATGTTCTTATTGAATACAAGTTGCAACTGCAACAGCTTGTGTTGGCGACTAATTAGAAGGTGTTGCTGCTGCAGCAGCGGTAGTAAAATTCAGTTTGAATTAGTTGCAGTCCCCGGATAAGAGATGATGATAATGATGATGCTAATAGTGGTGATGATGATGATCATCATCATCATAATGATGTTGTAGTAGTAGTAGAAAAGGGGTATATACCATGCTGCAACATGTTGGTGACTGCAATGTGGGGACAAATATAGATCAACTATTCTACAAAAGATATTGTTCTACATGGTAGTAGCACGTGTTTTTAGTCATAGCATTCATGTTTTGAATGCTGGTGGCATATTCTCTCCCCTTTTTGTTCATTTCATTTTGTTATAAGAAAACGCAAAAATCATAACATTAAATCAATTCCCTGGAAAACGGAGACACTTTTCCTCTACTATCTCTTTCTCTTGATTTCTCTGTGTGATTCTGTCCATGTGCATGTTGTGTGTAGTCTCTAAGGGGCATTTATTTTTGGAGATCTTTAAAATCGTTTTGTTCCCAGCTTACAATTTACGATTGTCAATTTATATGAAGATTTTTGGGAATTTTGTATTTTTATGTCGATGATTTTCATTATTCCACAGATCCATGTTCTCAATGATGATCCCGATTCCGATCCCGATGATTAAATTTAATTTCACCATCGCTTTATTGCAATTAAATTTTCTGGCTCAATTTTTAATGCCCATCAAATATTTCTCTCTGAACATTTTAGTCTTGTACTATATACGAGTAAAGATGCTGGAACTGTTGATGGATGATCGGTTTAGTCGAGTTTAATGAGGGGAAATATGGCATGCACTCTTTATTAAAGGTGTTGCATCATTTTTATTGCACTTTAGCTCATAAAAACTTTTTATTATTATTTAATATTTGGTAAAACATTCATTCGAGATCATTTGGGAATCGTGGTTTTATATGTTTTTAAGCCATTTTCAAATATTACAAGCAAAGTTTGTAAGTTTATTGAGTGCAAACAACAATTTCTAATCCCAATAGTGAAATAAAAAGTTCAAAATAATAGTGTGTTTTGTATGGAAAAAAAGAAGTTTTGTTATTATAGTAAACAAACAATTTAACTTTTCATTTTGATTGCTTATGATTTGATTCCCAGTAGATGAATAGTGTAAAGAGTTTCTTAAATCAAAAGCTATAATTTTCTATAAAGATAAATCAGTTATTTAGATTTACTGAAGTAGTGAAATGGTATTTTATCTCTCTCAAAAGTGAGATGGATATTAAGTTTATCAGAATCATACAACACGTTTATGCGATAGCTAAATCGGATTTTACTGTGTTCGGACAGACTCACGCCGCATTTGTAAACATTTTTTCATTGTGTATTGAACACAAGAAGCAAGTTCACCAAGCTCGCATTGAAAACCGGACATTATTTTTGTAATGTGCATTGAAATATAGTGTGAACGCTTAGCATGTCGAATTTCAAAATGTTGTGTCATCCAGAGTTGCCAGTCGGATTACCTACTTTGTTTTATTTTGATTTTCCCAATTATTTTGTGAATTATATAATGAAAAATAATTGCAAAACTTTATTCAAAATTGAGATATGCATTATCCATTTATATCATATTTTATGCAAATGTAATTTTTAAAAATAACTTATTTTGATGGGTAAACCACATTATATTTTATGCATATGGCAACTCTGTCTCAATATGACAATGATTTTGCCAATATAAACATAAAAAAAATTAACTGAGTCAATTCGAACTCAGTGACTTCCAATTTGGCTGTCGTATAAACTACTGGACTGATCAACTTTCTCTCTCTTTCTGTTATGTTATTCTCTTTAATTCGCCCACCCATGTTTTTGCAAAGATAATTTCTTCGATTATTTGCAACAACTTGAATCCTCTGAACAATAGTTTTTGTTGTTATGAAAGATGCTGTGGAGAAATTTAATCAATTAGACTAAATTTAAGTTAAAAAATTACAGTGTTGGATAAAATCGAAGTTACTTACTTGACAAATTGCCATTATTATGGGTAAATGGTTATGCTACAGTGTAAATGGTTGTCAGTCACTCAGACAGTTAAGTGACAAATTAATTTATTAATAACAAAAACTTGTAAATAAAGTTATACATACAATTTTTTTTGACTGCAGTCCAATTTCAAGTTAAACATAAGAGGAAAGATATATTTTTATCGATAGCTTGACTGTTTGTTTTCACACTCAAATCTACTATTCTTTGGTTCTTTGAACGTCTGCATTTGTCATTGTGATCTCCATCACATCACAGCGTAGTAAGCAACAGTTTTAACACTTGTCAGTAACTGTAGTCAGTCGATTAGCAAGAACTTTTTTTTGTCAATCGACTGTCAAAAGTGACTTGCTATTTCGATGGAGAAAGAGTGAACGCAAGGTGTTATTGATTGCCATTCTGGCTAACTTGCAATCAATTCAAGAATGCCATGAGTGTCAATTTGTCAATTTCTGTAAAGCTACCTTTAATCTACCATAAACTTCCTTCGGATGCATTAAATTAATCTTAAATTAGATCCTGAAGTGATGATGTAAATAGTATACAATAGTTTATAAGTGTGAGCATTCGATAAATAATTTCTGAACAACATCAGGAACTCTAACAAATTCTCTTTCTCATTCATCCGCACTCTCCACTTAAAATGAATTTGTTAAACGTCAATAAGTCAATAAGTAAAATCAACAACAACAATACAATAATAAAAAGAGTTTTATATAAAACAAGTTACAAATAACATATGGTACCAGGTTTCCTTTCTAGCATTAAAACAATAGAAATAATATGCAATCGAGTTGAAAAGCAAGAGGACGGAAGGAACCCTTAGCAGTTGGCGTGTAATTAACTACTACTTACATCAAGTACACATTTAGCAATTAGGAACGTGTGCCAACATTTTCAGTTACTCGTATATGGGGAATATTGAGTAATACAATAATAAAAATGAAAATAAAATGAAATCGAAAGGGTTACACATTTGCGACCACTTGGAAAACAAACAAAATGAAATAACTAAATAAACATTGAAAAATGGGGTTGTGGGCGAATGCAATAGAATCAACAAATATTGGTTAAAAAAAAGGGTAGCAAAGGCAAAATGCACTGAAGCAAACTACATTCTCATTAGACTAACTTAATTAATAGACATAAAAAGGGACAGACAGACAGACAGATGGGTAAATGGCTCAAACTATGCCGGCGCCATCAAAAGTCAAGTCCCTAAAAAATATTGTAATATTGTCACAAAAGCGTAACTAAATATTGTTGATAAAAAATAGAGAGGAGCATAAAAAAGAAATAAAAACATTTCCAACATAAAACGAGTCCATAAAAAAGTCAAACTGTTCCCATTTATAGACTAACCTGGTATAACACGTGACAAAATGGTTTCTACTTTACACCAACCCATTCGTAACACCACTTTACCCAAACACAAAAGATGAATGAGTTATGTTTATATAGACTCTGCAGTATATAATAGAATATTGTGGGTGGCAGCTAGGAGTCGTTAAATAATGGTGGCGGCCTCCTTCTATAGTAAATATGTTCGACAATCATTTCACACGATGCCGTGATAAATAATAATTTTAACGCAGAGTCAGTCACTCAATCTACTATTTCCCACACACACAAAATTTTATTTTCTCTTTTGTTCAACTCACATGATTTCTGCTCTCTTCCTTCGTAATTCATTATCGTTGCGGCTCATTGATTTAAGTAAAAATAAACAAATGCAACGCGTGTGAAAAATTATCTTAAAAGGATGCCGCACGCGCGATTTTTGCGCGATATCGATGCGACATTTGGTAATATGACGGCAGCATTGTCGTATACCAAATTTCTACTATATGTGTACCAGTGCCAGTGCCAGTGCCAGTGCCAGCACTATGTTCCATGTGAGTTAGTGTGCTATACTCGCACCCAGCTATCGTCAGTAAATCATCAACAAATGCTTATGATTAGGTAGAAGAAGTCTTTCAGTATCCACTTATGCGGGCATTTGTTATGGGATTTTTTTTTTTACTTTACGTCTTCTGTTCACATCGAAAAAAGACACGCTGAGTTAATCATGATGCTTGGGGTCTTCTTTTTTTTATTAGGTTTTGGGTTCATACTCCTTGTTCGTAGACAGCAGCTGTACTCATATAAAGAGAGGCACTAATTTTAGTTACATGTGCCTCGTACATACGTGGAGGATAGGAAAATGTTGTCAAGAGTTCCATCATCTAATAAGTATTATGTATGATTTTGTTGTTTTTAGGATTTAATTGAAAACATTCGATGACTTTTCCTTGTTGGCATTATGATTTCTCTAACACTTGTTGGCAGTTATCATTTTTTAGGGGCTTATGCACCTCTGGAAAGTAAAACATATGTAAACTATACTCATACACCTAATGCAATGCAATGAGTTTAAGAATAGAAAAACATGAAGGGAATCGAATATTGTTGATATTGATATAAAAGAAATTCTTAGAAAATCATATGATTTTCATAACCATGTAGAGGTTATTACACTGACACTTAAAACATACGTAAATTTACGAAATTAGAAGGGGGCAAGATTAGTATAAATGATACTCAGGGTTAACTGAGTCTTCGATAAATATATGTATAACCATTAAATGCTCGATTTTTTGTTGTTGACTTTATAATTTTGATTTGCTCTATCATGATGACAAATTTCAAGTAGCATAAAATTTTGATAAGTTACTATGGTGAGGTTATCCGAGCTTATAACTCAAGAACTACATACAATACTATATTTCAGTATTTTAATAAAAGGTTCATCGTTTTTGAAACCCCATGCAATTCTTTAAATTTTGTAATAAATTTTTTAAATTTTTTACTTACGGATTTTTGCCTTTTTTTCCACCCTAATTTACCTGAACACACAATGAAAATTACATAAACATATACACTATACACTCAGACACAGGCGTAGACACATAAAAGATACATAAATAATTACCTCCAATATCCCATACATGTGGTCTGATCAGACCATATTGTCCGGAATAAGGGCACCAAAACTGGTTAACACGATAGACTGGTAATTTAAGAACGAATAAATTTGTCAAGCTTAAA
This sequence comes from Amiota mariae, assembly GCA_035041805.1. Classification (NCBI taxonomy): domain Eukaryota; kingdom Metazoa; phylum Arthropoda; class Insecta; order Diptera; family Drosophilidae; genus Amiota; species Amiota mariae. The sequence continues at coordinate 152,568 of JAWNKV010000216.1, read as the reverse complement.
GTAGTCACAATCAATCGCTAGTCAATAAAACAGTCAAATAAAAAAGCGTCCGTTCATAGATCGATTATAGTCTGGATAAAGTACATCTGCTAATAAGAAAATCAAGTTGATTTGCAACCGATCTTGTCGGAAGTCCAAGTAGAAAATGATCAATTAAATACATCCGATCACTTCGATCACAAATATACTTCAAAGTTTTTCTATTCTATGTAGGTCGCTGCCAAGTGCTATCGTGTAAAAAGAAGTGTTTTAATGTTGATCAACAAGAGAAGTTGCCATTTTTAACTCCGAGCTCCAATCTTTCCTTAGTGGATCTTTTGTGGATCACATTTATTTTGACTTAACAATAATATTAACTAAACCAACATTTTGCAATAAAAGCACAACAAGACAGAAAAATTGATCAAATGCGGAGATTTACATGATTTTAATAGGATTCCTAGGAAACCGAGACTCCATATGCATTGCAGGTCTTATAGAATATCAATGTGGAATCTCTTTCATCTTTCAATCGCAGTGGACATTTCAGTTATGCTTACAATCTCCATTTTATATAGTGAGAAATAAACAAAAGAAGCGATGACTCATTCATTTGTTCTTCATATATGGAAAACATCCCTATGTACTTGGATGATTATAGATTTCCTTTGAAATATGCTAACTCTAACCTTGAAAGTGAATTTCATAAATCTATTTCCATCAAATTTTTCATAAACACTATTCAGCTGTTCCACTTGTTTAAATAAAAATCTCTATAAATCTTATTTGACTTAAGGCTGTCAGTTCGCACAATTTTAACTGCAAACGAATAATTTATTTCATGACTTTAATTTTATAGTACTTATGCTTATGTACAAATACAAAACAAATACTCTTTTAACTACAGCTGCAAATTATTTTAAATGGCATATTAAAATACAACAAAAACAATAAAAACAAAGTTTAACTTAACTTTAACTTCAACTTCAACTCTAAATCGAAACTGAAATGAAGTAAAGTAAAGTAAATGGGCCCAAGTGCAGTTGCCATAAAAAAATAAAAAAAAAATTGATTACATAAAATTATATTAAATCAAATAAATAGTTAACACACCCGCAACTTTACAGAGAAACTACTTATAATAAAACACATTTCAATATTATCGACATTATCGATGATTATGATGATGATGATGACGAACAAACCAAGAAATGAATGAAACAACAATGAATTTAAAATTTGAAGGACAAACTCAAATGGACAGAACCGTCAATGCGACGTTTTGATTTTTCTTTTAAAGAATCGCCATTGGCTAAATTATAATAATCTGTCTACTTTTGCCGTTGCACTATTCCTCAATAATGCCGACAATAATAAAAACAATAGGTAAATGATTAAAAATGATCATGAACAATCAAAGTTAAATGCGCCATTTTGGGCAGGCGGCAGCAAAATCTTAAATATATATAAAAAATAAAAAAATATATTTTAAATAAAATATCCTGAGGGCTCCAGTCAAAGTATGTCCAACTCTAACAACAATAATAACAACTACCAACTTTATTTCGATTTTTGGAAATCATTAAATAGAAAAACTGTTTACTTTGTCAATGAGATTCTAAATGAATAAACACACAACAAATGCTAAAAATTGTAATTGTTTATCATGATGAAGTCTATAGTTTTTTTATCTAATAATAAACCACGAATTGTGAATTAGTTCTTGAGAGATCTTTAAATATAATTTAAAAGATAAGAAATAAATACAAGAAATACTCAAATAAAAGTCATTTAAGTAGATTAAATCAAGTTGGTTATTGACCTAATGCACTTTTTATTGTCATAAATACTTACAATATAAATAAAAGAAAATCTTTTGCAATCTTTTGAAATTCCCCCACATTAGAATTCAAATTTTCATTTATTTAAAAGAACTTGAATGAAGTTTTTTTGTTTTAGCACCTCAATTACTTTATGACGACCATCGTTCTTCTTCTTAGTCAATTGAACTCAATTCAAACTACTGCAAAATTTCAAATAACTATATTTATTATACACTATACACAATCAAGTAAATATCCAGTTTATTCCTATAACAAATCATTACCATCATCAACAGCAGCATGTTTATGATGATGATGATGATGATGATGATGATGGTGATCAGTATCATCATTGAAACAATGGTTATGAGCACGTGTTCAGTGCCGCCATCGATTTCAACAGCATCCAAACTATCAATCGAGGGATATCGCACATCAATCCAACAATCTAGTTTCACTTCAAGGTTTTCTTTCATACTTAGGACGATTCCATGAATGAACCAATGAATGAATTAATAATATTGTATTTTGGTTTAGATACTTATATTTTGCTGCTGCCGGGCACAAACAGTAGATGCGATGCGCCTTGTAACAATTTTTGATGTGGTAATTTTCATGAAAATACAAAAACACAAAAAAAACAAATGCCAAAAAAATATAAAATAAAATATTATAAAAATAAATATTAAACAACAAAAAGAAAAATCAAGAAAGAAACTATCTGTTGGTATCTTGTTAGTTTAATCTTTTTGCGTTACTATGATTATTATTATTTATTTTCATAGTTGGCAACTTGAAATTTTTGGCTCGTTTTGGCCATTCATTTTTTATTTGGTCAAAAACGTTTTATGATTTTCTTAATTTTTTTTTTTTGTCTTTGTCTGTTTATCTTCCAACGCTTCTGGTCAAAGTTCAAACAAATGAATGGCACCCACAATGTTTTTAATGATTATGATGGGTTTATTATTTAATGCATTAAACAATATAATTTTGTTTTAAGTCAGTTGTTGTTGTTGGTTTTTCTTTCATTGTAGTTTTGTGTTTGGTACTAAATAGCTGAAATGTATTTGTTATTCATTTGAGATTTTTGTTTTTAGATTATGAAAATGTTAAGTAAGTTGTTTGTTCTTATTAGTTTAACTGATGAATTGTTTGTCTCTTTGAAAAAGTTCATGGCTAAATTTAAGATGTTTTGATTCTAATCATATTGTTATAGTTCACTCTTAATGTGAGAGTGTATTTGGTAAATCTATTTAAGATTTTTCAAGGTTTTATTCAATAAAATCTCAATATTTCTGTTTTTATCAATTGGAAAGGATTTGTTTAAAAAGCGAGAATTCCTTTTAAAGGTTGATCGCTTCAAATACCACCATTCCTTTTTCAAAGTTAAAAAAAATGTCCTACAGACCTAAAAAAACAAATAAACAAATTGACATATTCAACGAAGCATTCACTTTTCACTATAAAAATACAATTTAGCTGATGATCAGCATCAATGGAATGCAACCATGTAAATTATTCGATGCAAAATGAAAAGCAACAAACAAAACCAGTAATAAAGCGACAAAATCTAAAAAAGGAGAAAACATTTAATTCAGTTTCACCAAAGTTTTCATACACTTCATATAAGTTGAATTGGGATTGAATTAAAATCATTGGCATTTTTATTGTATACCAGCGCACTAGGCCCGACTTTGCACAGGAATGACAGAAAGAATGATATTTATTTTCTTTTGTTAATGATTTACAATAGAGTTCTGCATGTCTCCACTCAAAGTAGTAATGAGTGAAACTCAAATACTCATTTAGGCTATACAACAAATACTGAATGGTTTTGGTTTGAGTGGAAATTCTATCACTGATGCTATCATTCAACCAAAACATTCAAATGATTTTGAGTTAACCGGATAACTCAGTAACTCAGATAATTCAGTGTTGGGCAAATCAAAAACAGATGTTTGACAAAAACTACTTAACTTTATATGCCAAAAAATGGTTCAATCTTTAATTCTGGTGATCACATGAAACATAACAGAAACACTTTCACTTTCTAAATTATACTAAAATTTCCCTGAAAACTTAATTAGAATTGGTAAAGCAGTTTCGGAGTTTATAAGGAACAGACATACAAACCCACAGAAACACAGACTTACATACATAGTGCAATTTTTTATATGGTATAAAGATATGTATTTGTAAATGAAAACATAGCTTATTCTGATCTCACTTGGGATAAATCCAAGGATCCAATTACTTAATGTAATGAACTCTTCGAAAGTTAAGGACAGATATTCAGAATAATGGACTAGGTTCAAAGTCTAAAACACTTCTCACTAAAGTTTTAAAACACTTCTCACTAATGTGAAGTGCCACTGACTGAGGACAAGGAGCAGAGGCTCATCCATTGCCACAAAATGTGATATATTCGTAGTAAGTTACACACTTCTTAAACTCCTTCAATAAGCACTCTGTCAATTCGTGCTTACAGGTTGTTTCTGTAAAAGTATACTGTGTAGCTGCCGCCATTCAACGCCACCACCACATCCATTACTTGGGCTAACTCCTTGCATTCAAATTGCATTCGAATAACATTCGAATTCGAGTGTTGTCATTTTTAAGCGATGAATTAAGCGATATTTGCAATTAATAACTGTCATGCTGAAATCTGTTCAATAATAAAATTTGTTTAACGAATTCAACTCAACTTTACTGACTGAGTTCAATACAATTTTGTTGCATATTCGTATACTACAGATGCCGTGAAACTGATGAAGGCATGTCTCGTCTCGATTTAGCTCAGATGGACATGGCTGGCTATAGAGACAAGACAACAAGGCATTGGATTTCTTAACTATGGCTCGTTGATTTCGTGTTAATGGTATTCAAGCAATTCATTGATTTCACTTCGATTGGTCATAAAATAGTGTGAGTCTGGCCAAGACCAACAAATATCAGCCCTCACCATCCACTGGGGACTACAAACTTACTATGTACGTATATATTGTACAATATTATAAATACATATATTTTTTGGATCTTGAGGACTGGCGCTCGAATCTGCCACTATCACCACCGCAATCTCAGTTGGTTGCATCGCACGTGCGAAAAAAGTTATTGACTGATTATAAGATTTGGCATGCCATGCCATGCCACGCCACACCATGATGATGTCTGTCTGATGGTTTTTTGGTTACGAGAAGTTTATGCAGTATTCAGTGTTCAACTTGTTTATTGGCCACATGAGCATCATGGAATGCGGCAATAATCATTGGTCTTTCTTTTACCTTTTCGAAAGTATTGTATCGTCAATAGTAGTACAAAGAAACAAACAAACACTCATGATGTTCCAATATATGAATTCATTAAAGTTTAAATTGCTTTTAAATTAAAGAGCCTTCATATTGTATGCGTGTGTGTATGTCTTTGGAATGGGTCTGGCCTTGCTGGGTTACCTGTTGCTGATAATTATCAGCATCATAAACAGAAATCCTTGCATTTCAAGTTAGAGTCATCTACGATTCGCATTCTCTTGCTCATGTTATTGTATATTGGATTGTATTGTATTGGATTTTGTCATGTTTCTGTGTGTGGCATTCTATGCCAAAATTAATAACAACCATTACTCTGGACATATTTCAAAAATGGCACAGCTGTCCAAGCTGGTAACTATTAACTCTTAGCTGGTTAGGCATCACAAATTCTATACAATCTAAGAAATCATGTCGAATAGGCCGACCGGCCGGCCAGCCGGTGTATCTGCATCTGTATCTCGTTACTTTTGTTTATTTGTTTGTTTTCATTAAGGAAAATGTTGAGTCTCAGTTTGAAATCAATATGGCACCCGCACAGCATAGCACAGCACTGCACAGCACAGAACACACATCAGTACTGATGGGGGTGACTGATTGGGTTTATATGCTACGCATGTGCATATTGAGCATTGAATCAGTCAAAGGCATCGGAGCAAGGCACAGGACATGTGCATGTACCGTTTGTGTTACTGGCGCATAAAACAGGCATAAAAATGAAAGGAGTTTTGCTTTGCTTTTGTTATTTCTAAGGAAATCTGATATTTTAAGAAGCAAATGTGTGTGTGTGTGTGTGTGTGTGTGTGAGTATCTGTAAGTATGTAGGTTGTCATTGCTTGGATCTGAAAGGTGTCATTTGTGTTGTTTTTGCTGTTGTTGCCGACGACGCCAAGTGCTTTATTCTCTCAAAGATGCTGGCTATGGCGGCACAAGTCCGACACGCGTACATGATATTTAATATTTTCTTATTGTTGTAAGGATACGAGTAATAATAATGAAAGGGAAAAAGGAAAAGGAAATCACACCTGTCTATACTAAGTATTTACTTGTTTTATTTACACACGGAAGTAGAACGTTATGAAAAGAAAATGAATATTCTAAAAATATACAAATGTATGTGTACATATGTAAAATAGAAAGTCATTAACAATTGTTAGACTTCATAGATTCATACTCATAATAAGTACTTAGTATACTGTGTGTTAAGTATTGTAGCACAGTAGCTCAGTTCAGTTCAACTCACTCAATCAAAATCACAATCAAATTGGATTTGAAATTGAAATTGTACCTGCCTCACCTGAACAAATAGTTAGTTAGTTTGTTAGTTATGAACAACTTTCGAACAATTTAATGACGATTTGTATCATAATTGAAATCGAAAAGCCGTGAATAAATACTGCTGCTGATGCTTATGATCTCATAAAACCAGTTCAGTTCAGTTCAGTTTGAGTTTAGCTAGTTGTGCTTCAGCATCAGCAAAAGAAGGAAGTCAAATCTTAGCCTGCAACATACTGTTTACACAGCACGAGTATGTAATCCATTTTAATGCCAACACCAACATTACGAAAACAGTAGCCTCAGTGTCACATAATAATAACAACAATACTAAAATATACAATACCTACTACTTAATATAAATCGGATCAGAGCAGATGGAACGACAAACTCAGTTTATGATGCTGCTGCTGATGATGATGATGATGATGATGATGATGACGATGATGACTTAAATGAAATGCCAAAATGTTGAAATAAAGAATGGAAAAAAGAAGAGGCATTAAGAATGATGCACCACCAGAGAGTATAGTACTATAGGCGAAAGCAATAAAGAATTGATCGAGCACCAAGGAATTACAAATACACAAACACACAGAAGCACTTGTTGAATGTACAATTCGACGACCTTAAAACGGCGACAATTGATTAGCGCAACTAAAATCGCACACGACACTAATGAGCACAAGTGCACACGCAATCGGACATTTTTAGTATTATGTGGCAGAATGGAATGGTGTAGAATGGTGAGTGGAGAGTGGAGAGTGGACTGGGTCACAATGAAGTAGTGTGGAATGACAGTTAAAAGTATTGTAAGTATAATATTGCACTGTTACAGTCAACGACAGCAACTAACTTGAGCTCAATCAATTGACGATGGTGGCATGCAGCGCAAGAATGTGGCATGATCGAATGAGGCAACTTCGGCCTAAATGAGATAGCAAGGTGTGTTTCAATGAGGCGTGGAATAGGCGCCAAAGTTGGAGACCACAAAAACAAAAAAACAAAAAAACAAGAAATGGATATTGGTCATTGCAAAATGTTGTGTAAACATCTTAAGTCATTCTAATATATGTATGTTAGTGACATAAAGTTTTATGGACACAAATATATGCAAAATCAGTTTCAAAACAATTCATAAATATAAATATTCTCAATTTAACTGAGATTTGCAACAAAAGTTAATTAATTTTATATATTGTATTTAAAATTGGTCTTGTCTTTTCTTCTATACACTTTCCCAAACAATTTAGAACTATGAATTTCTTATTCTAGACTTTGCATATTATATTCAAAAATAAATAGAAACAATTATATAAGAATTCAAGGTTTAAATAGTCTAAACTCCATAAAATTACATATTATGTACATTATTTGCCTTTTTTCCTCTTTATAAGATTTTGAAAAAGAATAGAAAAGCGATCATGTCCTTGTGTATATGCCAATTAATGACAAATTACATTCATTATGTTGTTAACTCATATGGAAAACAAACTTGTTTCCACTGCAATCACATGCCGCATGGTGTCTCATGGTGATTTCTGTCGTCTTCATCTTTATTGCCTGATGATGGTTGCGTATTAATCAAGCCGATTGCCTGATATGTCTCCGATTTTTACACTTTATGAGGCTACTGCTGTTTATCATTCGCACTCACTCAATTCTTAGTGATTTCTTTTTAGTCTCACTGAAGATAAACCCAAAGCATACATACACATGTATACATTTTCATTCTTAAGCTTCTTTCTCTTCTCTAGAGACTGCGATTTTACTGTGACTTTAGTTAGCAATATACTTGCTGCACACATACAATACATAGTACAAATGCAGTTGCCGAGTGCGAATAATTTATCAAATAAAGATGCTGCTGTTCCACACAATAATAATAATCAAGGAAAGGTTCACGTTCTCCACTCAGTGAATGAATGAATGAGTGAGTCAGTCAATCTGTGTAGGTACTACTGCAACCAATGAACCTTAGCCTACTTTTCAAAACCATCGAAAAATATTCAACCAAGCAATAACCAACCAAAGGCCGCTGGTAGTTTCCCACAATTATGCAAACGAATAAACTCTCAAGAAAAAATATTGTTGTATCTAGTAAAAAGAACAAAAATTATCCGGATAGAATTCAACAAACAAACAAACAAACAAACAATATTTTGGTAGTTTCTGTTGCCGCGAACAACAAGGTGCATCTGCCAATTGTGGTTGCCACAAAATTGTAATGCATTATTTCATAACTCCTGCAGCAACTTGTTTAAACTTGGTACTTGGTAAGACCAATTTTAATTCGAACTCCAAAGACGTTTAATGAAATCTCAAGTTTTGGGCAAAAGCATGCGCTTAATCAGTGCTTATAACTTACAGCGATCACTTGCAGCCCTCAGCCAAGCTTCAATACTTCCCCACCACGCCACGCCATCTAACTCGTACAAATTCAGTTATCAAGAGTCTATACTGAAATCAACTGTAAGCATTTGTGGCCTACATCTCGTTCAAATCGAACCGAATAGCATTTGTTTGTATTTGTCCCAAGAGATAATTTCATTAGGTTTGTGGGTTATTTTTTTTTTTATGTTTTTGTTCTTGTTGTTGTTTTGACTTCTTTGCTCATGATTAACTGGCAACTGACATGACAGCTCAATTTGCTGTTGAACAAATCCTAAACTTGTAGCTTACAACTACTTGACGGTTTGTCTATGATTAACGGTTGCGCAATTTGTACTCCTCGTCATCGTTGTTGTTATTGTTATTGTCATCATCATCATTTTTGTTGCCGTCATCATCAACGTTCTCGTCATTGTAAATTTGCGAATAAACATTTTTAGGGCTTTTTACCATGTATTCTTTTTTTCTTTTGATTTTTGACAACAATCGCGTAATCGCCCTCAATCTATCAATAAAATCGGGCCATCACGATATTTCAGTCAGCCACTGTTACCAACAAAATTACGAGTGGACAACAAAAAGGGTAAAGTGCTATAGGGGTCGAAGAATCGCCACCAATCAGTCAAAACAATTGCATGATGGTTTTTCATTTACATATCATATTTCTTTTTTTGCATTGATTTATCAATATATTATGATTTTTGTAATATAATAAAAACACAGATACCATTAGAGGAGGCAACATATACTTACTGTATATGGATATATTAAACATAGCGTTGATCTACTCGGTAATTTAAAAAAAAAACTTGATTTAAACAATTCTATGCCGATTGTGTCAATTCAAAACTTGGTCCGATCGATTCAATGGTCATGAGCAATAACTTATAACTCTAAACAAATAAGAATTACTACCAATAAAATCTTCCAATATAGCATGCAATATGCTTAGTATTAAATTGTACTAGTTGTTAAAAGTTGAAGATATCACAAATCCAAATTATGAGGCAAATCTATGCATTCATAAATCCATGCAGAGGAAACCACCAACCAAGAAACAAACTAAATTGCCATACAAACATATTTATGTATATACAGTGTTTGAAAAACTGGCAGCATATTGATATGATGTGCTGCCATCAACAGCCACAGTGCCAGCATAGCATTGAGTTATCTCATTATTGCTGTCGCTGTGTTGCCAACTTTTCGCAAGTACAGCAGAGACGCTGCAAATGAAATGGAAAATAGTAGATCATTTTTAGATACTGGAAACGTACCAGTCCATAATGCTGCGTAGTATAACAAGTGCTCCTTGGTATGTGACCAATTTCCGAAATATAAAGACCTCAAAGTACCAATTGTTAAGTATAAAATAAGAAAAATATTAGAAATTTACATCAACAAATTGCACAACAATTTAGCAATAGAAAATTACATGTATGTTAGGCGCCTGAAAAGATTCCATGTGTTAGATCTTCCAAGTCAAGTTTTATATCATAGTTCCAAAGTACTCACTCTACTTTCATTCGTGAGCAAGATCGTTTTTTTTTTTGCTCATGTTTAACGTATGAGAGACTGAAAAATATGCTTGTATTTTTCACACACGTGTGCGAGCGAAAACATTTTTTTGTGTTGCTCTTATGCGAGCTTGTGCGATTTCGATGTTATTCATAAATTAAGTGCTCATTAATGAAGGGTTCATTTTCGAATGACTTGCATATGTGTACCTATTTCATTTATTTATTCAATCGTAAAACAAGTAAAAAAGGCACTTTCTATTTTATAATGAAATAAATAAAAATAAACACTTATTGTTCTCGGAAAAATGGGACCTTAATCAAGTAATGGAATTTTAGAAAAATTTAACAGGTCATAATTTAATTTTGTTATAAGAACATTGCAACTAAAAATATATTTATTAAAATAAAAATAAAATAAAAAAAATATAAAAACTGGTGCTAATTAAATTTGCTTATTGTCGTTTACATTGAATGTTGATAGCACATCAAGGCTATCGAGCAATATTTTCGAATTCAGTTCGCAGTATACTAAGAAATTATTGTAGATCACTAATTTTGGGAATGGTGCAACTAAAGGACATTGGAGAAAGCACTTCAAATAAATTTACTGCAGAAATTTTGAAAATATTAAAAAAATATGACATTCACCTTAATCACATCGTTTCAATAACTTCCGACAATAGAGTACCACAAATTTTATGGACAATCAGAAGTAAAAAGCCAGTTAAAGTGTAAGTCTGAAGAACGATCGATATTTATTATTATTATTATAGTAAATTCTTATAATATTCTGATATACCGGAAATAGAATTTCAAGATTCCAGAAAACTTAAATACAAGTTCCCAATTTATAAAAAAAATATACGATTCAATACAATATAAGCAACATCCATGCACGACTTCCTCTGAATATTTTCATAAACATAAACCAACAGATGGCTTTGCATCGGTCAAATGGGACAGTATATGGGATAGCAATCCAAATAGGTGATGTTGATGGTTTCGGTGTTGATAAAAAAGGATCATACGAAATAACTAACAAAAAAAAAAAATATTGTACTACAATTAAAAAAAATACCTCAATAATGGAAGAACCCATGGAAGACTTCCTCTGAATATTTTCATAAACACAAGCCAACCGATGGCTCACATCAGAAAAGTGGCAGAACGAAACAATCCACTGCTTAGCTTAATTTCCGTCTACACATAGAATAAATCGTAAATATGAATCAACTAAAAAGAATTAAATGTACTACTAGAAAGAATACTACCAACATCCAAAAACTCTTCCTCTTAAAAATTTAAAAGTAAATTAAACACAGAATAAATTTTAGATGGTAATTTATTCATCGAAATAAATCAAGCAAAAAAAGAAGTTTCTTTAAGAAAAAAAAATAATATTGTACTACAATTAAAAAAAATACCTCAATAATGGAAGAACCCATGGAACACTTCCTCTGAATATTTTCATAAACACAAGCCAACCGATGGCTCACATCAGAAAAGTGGCAGAACGAAACGATCCACTGCTTAGCTTAATTTCCGTCTACACATAGAATAAATCGTAAATATGAATCAACTAAAAAGAATTAAATGTACTACTAGAAAGAATACTACCAACATCCAAAAACTCTTCCTCTTAAAAATTTAAAAGTAAATTAAACACAGAATAAATTTTAGATGGTAATTTATTCATCGAAATAAATCAAGCAAAAAAAGAAGTTTCTTTAAGAAAAAAAAATAATATTTTACTACAATTAAAAAAAATACCTCAATAATGGAAGAACCCATGGAACACTTCCTCTGAATATTTTCATAAACACAAGCCAACCGATGGCTCACATCAGAAAAGTGGCAGAACGAAACGATCCACTGCTTAGCTTAATTTCCATCTACACATAGAATAAATCTTAAATATGAATCAACTAAAAAGAATTAAATGTACTACAATAAAGAATACTGGCAGCATCCAAAAACTCTTACTCTTAAAAATTTAAAAAATTTAAAAATAAAATAAACACAGAATAAATTTTAGATGGGAACTTATTCATTGAAATAAATAAAAAAGAAGAAAAGAAAAAAAAAAAATTAAAAACTACTTTTTTTTGAAAATAATATGACACAAAAATAATAAATTAAAACTGTTTAACAGACTAAAATAATCTATTGTACTCGTACTACTACAATAACTTTGTATATTTTCGATAACAAAATATAAAGTATTTTTACTTCAGATCAAAGAAAAATAATATGGAATAAAAATGTATCACAGAATTTGAAAATAAATCAAAGTATTTCGCCGAAAATTACAAGAAATAACAATTCAGAAGGAAAGAAATAAAATTCTTTCAAATTATTTATTTAGTCAACTTCTACACGATGGTATTCTGCGACAGCGCTATCTCTCGCGTCCCTTGTTTGTTGTCGAGAGGTGGCCGAATCGCATGTACCGGGCGCAAAATTGTCTCTGAACGTTTTTCTTTGTCTTCTTTCGCGTGAAGGGCGACCATGAAATCCATTGTACTAGCAAACTAATTATATTAACTCCACGGTAAAATATAGAAAATTTTTGATTGGCGGCTTACATCCAAGATGTAGCATTATCTCTATAAATGTTAAAATGAACAGCTGATTGAAGTCTGTTTATTTTAGGGCTGTTTTACACGTATTGATTCCGTGGCGATACTTATTATTGACTCTTCTTTGGTGTCTCTTGCTAGTGTTACTGTTCACTCTCTTTCGCATCGCTCACTCTACAAAAATCAAACGAAAAGAAATTTCCCTTCTCAACAAACAAAATCTTGTAAAACAACCACGATGACAACATACAGACTTGCTAACTGTCACCAATGTAATTATTAAATCTTTTCATTGAACTAATCACTTTCTACGCATTTTCAAAACAAATTTAAAACACCACAGCTTTATTATTAGCATACTATAGTATAACGTGGTTATCAAAAATATAAGACACTTCGTTTCTTTTATTTGTAGAATAAAATTGTCTTACTGAATCCCAGCATGTGGGCAAGTTAGTTTGCGAGAAAAAGAGTCGTGATTCTTTGTGACGCTTTTGTATTGCGGATTCCTTCTTAAGCACGGCTCTGACAATGTGCTCCGATGATTTTAATATTCGCCAAACATTCATAAAAGACACTTTTCTACTGAAAGAAGCAGCAAGTTGGTAGCACGACACAGTGGAATTGCTCGCTTTTTTTATCACGTGCAGAAAGAATTGGTTTTCTTCCCGTACTGCAATAATTGTCAACATAATTCAAAAAATTCCCAATAACTGTTCGACAACGACCTATTTTTCTATAGATTTGGCTTACATTTAATCCTGAACTTAATTGAGATCTTTTCTTCTTCTGTTAAACGCGTTGATAGTGGCATTTTAATTAAAACTGATGAAAACAACGTTTTCTACTACCAAACTTCAAAATTAATTTGATTCTTCAGTCACTTTCGATGTACTTTTGAATAAGTGTCTTAAAATTATGAAAAAATTTTGCAGCTACGCAGAAATGTAAGCATTCCAACTAAAACTAACGGTTCTTTTCCCATGATGTTCTAAAAATAGAATTCGTACGGTTTTTTCCGACTTATTCTTTGTACCTTCATTTGTTTTTTTTTTTTTTCTTTTTTCCAAAATATATACCACGTGGATTTGGCGAGGTTTAGAAATGAAATTTTCAAAGTGTCTTATAATTTTGATAATCAACTTAGTTCATTTTAACTTATCTAATAATTGAATTAAAAACAAATTTAAATCTTCGAAAATGTTATATTGTAAAAATAAGCGGGTTGGCATATCTAGCATTGGTTGTTTTGCTTGTTTGTCCATCTATCTGTCTATAGGTGAGGAGTTAAATATTGTAACTTTCTTTGGTGCTGTTATTTCTCCCTTTAATCTAAATATTTCTAGATGTTCCAACCTAATAATATAATTAGAGCCCCAAAAAACCTGTCATGAATAATTACAATTTGCTTTCTCTTAACAATTTTTGGGACTAGAAATAAGTTCTAGTCACCTAAAGTCCTTTTTGAACAATTCAAATCGAATGCAATACTAACATCAAAATCACTATCGCCATTATAATTTACACTTACTCCATCGACACACAATAAATATAGTTTACATATAAAGAAAACATATCTAAAATCTCAGTTCACCCACAAAAAAACTTCATATTTTTCAACGATAAAAAAAAAAAAACTAATAAAAAGTGGCACAAATTTAGTGTCTCATAAATAACATTACCTCACATGTCGCCTTTAACGGTATATGATTGTACATAGTATCTACGATGTATGTATATATTCCCCATTCAATCACAGAAAGAACAATTAGACCTTAGTCTGACATAGTTCTAAACCAAAAAACTTTAACTCCATAACTAAAATATCACACAGATACAAAAACACACACACACATACACACACTCATTCACTTATACAAGTGACATGTCAAATACAAAATGATAAACGACTCTAAAATTGGTTTTTGCTAAAGAACTTCACTACACTTCACTTTACTAACCAATAAAAGATACAAAACTAACTTTGCTTGTCGCTTGCAAAGTGCGCCATTTCTTCTATGTAACCTTCTCAACATTGCAAGAACATAATTCTTACGAATGACAATCGCATCATATTTATTGCTCAAAAAGCTCGCTCAAGTTACTTCCTGTTCAAGTTTGGTGGCAAAGTCGTGAAATGGCCTGAACAAAAACAAAAACGAGAAAACTTTTCGTTGGCGACATTCTACTATGTTAAAGGCAAATGCGAAGTGCCTTCGAACAAAAGTATTGTATCTATAACGAATCTTTTAACGATCACATTAGGGCGCCTTCTGCTTAATTTAGCGCGCGATCAGTAGCTATGCCAATACCAGAAGAAGTACTCCCTCCTCTCTGATCACACAAAACAATATTTTTATGACCGCATAGAATTATTCTATGCTACTTACTATTGTAGATACAAGTTGTGTTCGAGAATTTACGATGCGTGCCTATTAATTTATGAACAATTTGAGTTGATGTTTTAATGTGCACACTTTAAGATACAATATGATAATCATTAACACCCATAGACATACATCACTATTCCATTCCATTATCATCATTGACGCCTGCTGCCTGCCTTTGTAGCTGATCTTCAGTTTCTATGAAATATTTTACAATTGCAAAATGCTCTTTGTCTTCCCTTGGCTTTGCTTTTGGTTTAAAGATTCATCATCCATTTGTATGAAACAAAGTTAGATAAACTCAAAACGGATCTCATACTCAAACGGCCATAAACCTTGTGACATTTTTATATTAATGTACACATAATGCATTCTCCAAAAACTTGGACAGCTTTTGATGTTGTTTCAGATATTTTACCTTTCTTGAGCATCTATCTCCCCATCATCATCAGGAGCAGCAGCAACAGCACCATTTTTATTATCTTCTAAATGTTGCGTTAAATCCACAAAAATTAACGATATTTTTTTCGTCTGTTTACAGATTTGTCGTTATAATTGCTTTTTAATACCTTATCTACCATAGAGTCATGGAATCATCATCCTCATCATCATCATCATTACCACGAATATAAAATAAATGACGTCCGAGATTTAGTTATTTAATTGTTTAAATGAATTGTTGCTGCTGTTCCTCTATTTTATGGCTTATCTTGATCAGTCAATGGTTTGAATTTGGGCATTCTAATAATGCTTTGATATCATCGTCGTATCTTAAAGTAACAAATTTTGGGCGCGCGACATTTGTGGGAACCACACACACACACACACACACACAGATACTCAGACAGAAATGGCGCTTAGATTTATCCATAGATTTATCGTTCCATTGAATAATGATTATGTAAAGTTTTAGCCCAGGTGTGAGGCTTAATTCATTATGACTCAGAATTGCATAATTTAATAAAAGGAAAGAAATTGTAAAAACATTAATATGGGTGTGATAAAATGGAAGAAATAAAGATTTAATAGTCCAGAAGCTAAAGAAACGTGAATTATACTTAAGTTTCCTTATAAAAGAAACTCAAAATCACTTTGAGTTCAAGATGAAAGTGTGATAAATCCTTCAAAAAGATCTCTGTATTTAGGACAAACAATAATACTATATCGACCCAATGTCATTAATTAATGTTTACCATCGATGATCGATTCGAAGATTTAAGGCGTGATGGTCAACCAAAAAGAATTGTTCAAGTCTTCAAGAACAAATATATACACAGAGTAAACAAGCAATGAGCGTAACAAAGTTTCTTCTTCAATGAAGCTTAACCAAATAAGGAAACAACGAACGAACGAACGAACGAACCCCAGAAATATTGGATAGCGTGCTTATATTATGATCAACATATTGATGATGATGAGTGCAGGAAGAAAGAATTGTATTTGAGATCGATGAGTAGTTGTGCACCCAACCCAAAATGAATTTTTACCTGCGCTTACATTTTGGGTGACTAAACACTTGTTTCGCTTCAATAACGCACCGACGACGATACTACTATACAATAATATATGTGTATGAATATGAATATAATGATTATGAAGATGATGATGATGATGAAGACAATTGAGGAAGACGATAGGAAACCAACCTGAACCACTAACAATTAAAAGTATTTCAACGCTTTCAAAATGTAGCTCCTTTGAAATGTACATATGTTTGAATTCATATGGAAAGACAAACAGAAGAATGTTGAGAGCAATATTGAACTAACTACAAGTATCTGTGTATGTGTCAGCTTTCTCGAATCCAACAATTTAAGGCGCTGTCCGCTAAAATTGACTTCTGACTTGGTTTCGCTTGGTGCTTGGTTGTCCCCTATTTCTTATCTTTTTTTTTTTTTTTTTTTTTTTGGGAATCAAGAGTAAATGATGCGTAACTCTAGTAAAATGCTCGTGCTTGGCTTAATTCAGTTAAATCGAATCTAGAAATATTGTAAGCACTTTTGACTTTAGTTAGCGGAAGTTTGTCTTAAGTGATTGGGGGGGATTCTTAAAAGACAGAACTAACCTGATCACTGAATACTGAAACCTACATGCCAAACCCAACCAAGTAAGTCAGGTTTTATTTCATCATCATGATCATCATCATCATAATTATCATCTGCCATATAGTAGTAAATGCATATTCAAAATCGATATTGTTCACGCCATTGTGAACACACAAAACAAAGTAAAAATTTATAATTTCTTGATTTTGCTCAATGAGAAATTATGGGAAATTAAAACAAAAAACAAAAAAAAAAAAAGAATATAACAAAAATATTTTATTTACGAGAAATACAAAATATTTGTAGCAAGTCAAGTAAATCGTTTTTGTCTGTCTAAGGTGTGGTGGTTGCCAGCATTTAAATTGTATTTGTTGTTTACCTACAATAAATATCAGAAGTAGGCAATTATTATGGAATATGAATCTTTCATATTTAGATACAATGAGATAAACATTTATTAGTACAATAACAAAAAACTGAAGGAAGATTTCTTTACTTCTATACTTAAAGAGGGAGGAGATATGCTTGAGTGATAACAAAAAAAATAATTTAACAATTTAATTAATTTTAACTGAATCATTTTTGACTTTCACATAACCAATGTTTTTTTTTTTTTTTAGATTTAATAACATAAATAATACAATAATTAAATGTATGTGGATATAATCAACGACAATATTGCAAACTAATACTTTGTATTAAAGCCTAAAGGTAACATTAATCAACGCAAATATATAGATACTTAGATCACAGATACTCAATATAAATAAACTATTCTAAGTTCAACATTAAGTTGACTTGCAGCTACCAATAATCGCTACTATAAATCAGTTTAAAATCCGCTTAAATTGCTTAATTACAAAACCGAACCAAACCCAAAGTGTAAATAAAATAAGTAATTTTCTAAAATAATTTAGTCATATTTATTTCAACAGACATACTACAACATAGATACAGATAGTTTGTTACAAATACAATTATACATGTTTGTACATAAGAGTGCGTTATATTCTCATGTCATATGACATTGTAGACAATATAAAAAATAGAAACTGAAAAATCTTTATATTTATGTTGCGATCAATGAAATCAGTTTGTGATCAAAAAAGACAAAAAATAATAAAAATCAACACCTTCAAATGCAAAAATCAACGGAGCAACCGATCGACCAGAAGGCGTCTAAGACTAAAATACTGAGATACAGTACACATAGGTAAGCAGTGAACTCAACTCAACTCAGATCTACTTAGATCTATCTATGTATCTAATATCTCACTGTTACATATGTGCATTTAGAGCGTAAATTACAATTTTTTGGTGTTTCGAATTTCTATAAAGACACACACAGTTAATATACAAAGATTTCAGCTCAATTTGGCTTAGAGTCTGTCCACCTTACCGATTTGTTTGTTAGTCTCTTTGAAACTTCGTCGGCGTTGTAAGTTTAATTAAAGAACACCATAAAAGTGTCGCACATGCAATCGTAATTATGAATTTAATCTCAATTAAAGTGTTTATCTTGATTTCGTCTGAATACTACTATGTCCATAGACAGCGCGCAGCGCAGACTAAGATCTGTAAACAACTCCATAGAGACGGACGCACTTGCTTCGATGCAATTTGTTAACATTTTATGTGAGTGTGCTTATTACAATAAATTTATTTGCATTATCCTTTTGAACAAGTATCTGTTAGTTGGTATCTATGGTTAGTTAATATTGTAATAGATAGATTCGCTTTTGCTTAGACATGTGCAAACACCAGATAAAAATAAATAAAAAGATAAACATTTTAATTTTCCTGTGTTTATTATTATCTGTCTATAACATTATTAACTTTTTGGAAATTGTTTTTTTTTTTTTATTCAGTTTAAGTTTAATATTATTTTGAGAGATATATAAGCTTATTACTTTATAGAAATTTTTGGATAATTATTATTATCGTAACTTCATAGTTTTATATCTTTAAAATAATTAAAAATGATTTAATTTTTCACAAATGTTGAAATTGTTAAATTTTTTAAAGAAAAAAAAATCGTCTTCACTCAAACGTGTAAAGATAATCAAAGTGTATTTCATACACAATTGCGTGAACGACCTGATTTGATTTTCGATTATGTTAATCGTTTATTTTGTGTGAATCAGCTGTTTTCGTATTCACAAATATAAGCAAACAATTCAAAATGCCTATGATTCGGTAGACTTACCAATTCTTTAAAAATTCACAAAGTTGGCAGCCCATAGTTTAAGCAGTATTCCACTTGGTTTAACTTACTCAATTGCCGATTATGTTTAAGCAATTGCTTAAATTTTTTTGTGTGGAGTTACTTTAGAAATATACACACCAAATACACGTTTGAGTGAAAACCCTAAATAATACTAAAATAATGAATCAATAAATATTTTTCATGGTTTTTTGAAAACGCATCGACTACATTTCTTGATCTTTCACACAAGTTAGTACGAGGAAATGTCGATTGTAGGGACTCAAGTTGAGGCCATAATGAATTCGCGACCGATTTCTCCGCTAACTTGGAAACACTTACTTTCTGCCATTTCATAGATGGAATACCTCAGAATTCATTGCCGGAGGCTTATAACAACGATATTCTAATATTGTCTATGATCAACCGCTACAAAAGAATATTGCCTATGCAGCAAGAGATGTGGCGATGGTGGTCAAAAGAGTATCAGCATCGCATTAAGTGGTCAAAGGTGTGCAACAACATTGAATTAGGAATACGAGTACTGGTGCTACTTGCGAAAGACAATGCGCCGCCAAACCAAAGGTGTCTGGGACGTGTGTTCGTATTGCAGCCAGATCATGATGGACTTGTCAGAGTAGTGACACTGAGGGCCATGTCAGGTCTGTTAAAACGTGGCATTCATAAAATGTGTCCATTACCTGTGCAGACAAAATAGGAGGAATTGGTTGCATCAAATAGGTTATTTAGTACCAGCGTTACTATCTTACATGAATATCTCTTAATATGATATTTGTTTGATTTAATTATAAATTGCTATGAAGGTGAATTTTTTTTACGCTCTTCACGCAGTTTGCCATGAAATTTGTAACATATAGAAGGTGACATTGGAGACCCCATAAAGTATATATATTCTTGACCAGCGCGACGAGGCGAGTTGATTAAGACATGTCCGTCTGTCCGTCTATCTGTCTGTATTTATGCAAACTAGTCCCACAGTTTTTGAGATGGAGAGCTGATTTTTTTTTCTTTTCACCATATGCTGTGTAAGTTCCAGGAGAAATCATGAAAAACATCTTCCATGTTTTGAAGATGATATTTATGCGTCTACGCAACTGTTTTTAATTTTTTCAATTTTTTAGCTATTGATGTATTTATGAAACCATAGTTTTACGACGATACAAAACTGACTTTTATGTCGATATATTTGCTTTGTTTATTTGGAACATAATATGTTTTTACAGAAGGAAAATCATATGTATTCAAAATCACTTAACTTGAAGTTTAGTTAAGTTAGAAATCTTTTATAAAAGTTCTAAAATAAATCCATGAATTTGAACATTTGAATAAAAATATTTAATAATATGTGTTGTACATATTATTTTTGAATAGTTATGATTATTTTTGAATGGAAAACTTTTGCCAGTTTCAATTTTGTAAGATAATTCAAATAAATATATTTTACCTACAATTGAGCATTATGAATTTTAACTGTGCAATTGTAGTATAATAGATGCTTAATTAAGATATCATTTCCATATAAGTATCGATATGATTTACAAGCGTTGCGAGCCCCTTTTCAACGTATGTAAATTTGTCTTATAAAAGAAAAATAAAAAAATAAATAAATAAAATACTCTAACAACTGTCAATAAAATTTGCATTGAAACCAGAGTATTTAAGATTAATTGCAGCGTGACACCTATTTTTCGAATGCTAATTAAAAATATCTACAACTGTGAGAACCATAGGACACAAATAACTGAACGCGTGCATTCAATCATTTTGAATATTTTAAGGCATTTAAAGAACAAATTGCAAAAACAAAAAATTAAAATAAATTTTTCTCGTAAAAGGCTAAACGCAAATTAACACCTTAAAAGCGGATTTAACCTGCATCAGAGTATAACAAAAGATATTATTCTAGTGTAGTGTAGAGTGTAATACGATGCCTAAGAAGCAAAGCAATGGCAAAGGCAAAGGTACAAATGTACATGCAACACAATCCGGTAGAGTTCATTGCAAAAACCACCCACATGCCACTGAAATGTCGATTGGTGGCGCCAAATGTGGCGCGATCGACGGCAGCAGGAGATACCTACTTTTTAACATATTATTATTGTTGTTGCTGTTCTTGTTGTTACCTGATTGTGTGTCGCCGCGACGATTTTTAATTTTTTATTTTTCGATTTTTTATTTTTTATTTTCAATTAAAATTCAAATTGATGCAAACAAGTGGCCAAGCCCAAGTCCACAAGTTACCGCCCTCTCTCAATTGGGGCCCCTTTTCACAGTCATTGTTGTCATACTCGTGTCGTCGTCATTGTCTTTTCAGTTTTGGCTTTAACATTATTGAATGTGCCAGCCACCCTTATGGCGCTACGACGATTTCTTTATTTAAATTTATTTATTTGTAACACAAGCAAAACAAAATTTATTTATTTTATTTTAATAAAAATTGTTATTAAATAAAAGGAGGTTCAAATATCTTTTGCAACATGGCTTATTCTTCCAACTAGTACAACTGCAATTACCAAACGAATGATCCGACCAACCGACCGATCGACGGTTCTTCAGGGTTTGTTCTGGCAGAGATAACATCATGATTTACATGCTCTTTTGTTGTCGCTCCAATCGTTTAACTGTCTGCCTGTCTCTGACAGGCTGCTTATAATCTTTAAAATGGTTCAAAGTCACTTTAAGTCTTTAATGTCTGAATCATTCAATCTTTATCTATCGTTACTTCTAAATTGCAATTTTCCATATCATACTTACTAGTCAAAGTAGTTCTGTTCTCTTTAGACTTGTAAACGAATCCAATTCAAATTTACAACTTCACGTTTATTCATGAAATTATTTTGTTAGACAAAATATATTTTAAATTTGTTGCTTGCTGATTGAGAATTTTTTGTTATTGTTATTGTTGTTGTTGTTGCTGTTGTTGTTGTTGTTGGTTATCGAGGCAATTGCACTAATAAGTTATTGCGCCAATTCATTGGTTTTGGAAAACGTGGTGGTGGTGGTGGTGGTGGTTGGCATTAAACAGCCAAACCAGTGAAGGCGCCTAACTTTTGAACACATGCACGACATTCAACAATCGAATTGCAAAATTTAGCACGTGCTGTGTTTAATCATTTATTGATTTTATATTAAAGTAATTGCAAAATACTTGTGCAGTTCTTCATCAATTAATAGTTGTTATATATTAAGATAGAAATCTCTTAGGACTCAGGAATTGACATCTTTGAAACTATTTCCTTTTGCCCTTTATGCATTTCGTAGTATAAAAACTAAACCAAGTCAATGCAGTTGCATAATATTCAATGACAGCAAAAACTCCTTATTGGTAAATTGCATTGTGTCCTACTTTCTAGCTCAACTCACAATATGTATAAGTAAGTATGTATGCCAACAATAATAACAACAAAACAAAACAAAACAAAACAAAACATAACACAATACAATACTACAATACCAAGGCGAACATAAACCCTTTTTCCTCGATCAAATTCAATTAAACAGAATGTTAAACTAATTGAAGAAAATGCAATGCGATCGCTCGATCGGTTCGCTTGATTCCACTCGTTTGTCGGTTGGGTTTTCCTAGTTTTGTGGTCGGTCAAAAGTCTTCCTGATACCAAAAACTTGCTGCAAGTGCAGCTCAACGCTTTATTAGGTATGTGTCTGGTGATTGCAAAGGAGAAATGAAGAGAAGGAAATGAAGATTGTTTGTTGCATGTGTGTATGTGTATGACATATAAAAAACCATAATGCAACATGACATGAGCACATGCGGTGCAACAACAACAACAACAAAAACAACAAAAATGCTAGTTGCAAATATGAGTTCATTATTTAAACGTTGACCAAAAACAAATTGACAAGTATACAGCAAGCTGCACATGCACACATGCCATATGCGGGCGGGCGACCGATAACTTGATTCAACAACAACCAAACCAGGTGGTGGCCAAGCGGTGGTGGTGGCGCTGGATGTGATGGTAAAGACTGTAAAGTAGTGGCGTGGGCCACATCGGCGCTTACTTCATGCTCTAATAGATGATGTTGCATGTGGCACTCGACGCGCTTTTTGTTGTGCCTTCATGTCGTTATTGCTGTTGATGTTGATGTTGCTGTTTCTGTTGCTGTTGCTGTTGCACACATCAGTGTCATCAACGCGCGTACAGTTTTTACTCTTAAACGACGACGACGTCGACATAGACTTGGACTTAGAGGAAGACAGGGCGGTCGTAGCACTTCAAAAGATTTGCACCGACTATGACTTGGGTTTTCGACTTGGGAAGAAAAGACGAATATTGCAGATAGTTTGCCTACGTTATTGTTATTGTTGTTGGTGATGTTGCTGTTGCTGTTGGCCGGCACATCAACGTTGGCACATCCAACAACTTCCCACTTGTTTGCTCATTCGTTTGTTTTGGTTTCTTTTTTTCTTCTCCTTCTTAACTTGGTTTATAGTAAAGGCGGTTTTCCGGTCTCCGCATATTCTTAATATAAGTTTTTCACTGAAAATAATTTAATTCATAGTTTTTGAAAAACTTTTTTTTAATATTTTGCTTTATAAAATTATATTTTTCTTAATAATCTCAATTACTTTTCTTCTCAGGACTCAGTCAGTGAAATCAAGGAAATTGACAACCATCGGGCTAATAGCTCAAACGAGGCACGTTTCCCCAAAGAGTTTTCTTCAAAATCTTTCTTCAAACTCCTTGGTAGCTTAGCAAGGTCGCTATTAGAAGAATTGAGTCTCTTTTGTTTATCAATTCTACGGGTTCAAAGGTGGAAAGCTCTCAATGAGACCAACTAAAATAACCATACAGACAACCCCATTTCTTTGAGGTACCCCTTTCTATGATATCCTATTCTATCTATCTGACTTTCAACAGCTTACATCTATTTTATTTTGGTCATTGGTCAATATTAATTTATAACAGATAATAATAACATTTTGTTTGTTCTTTAAATTCCAATTCTTTTGGATTCCTTAATTTTTCCCAATGTATAAGGAAGATTTGCTGTTCTCTGTCTAAACTTTTTATCCACCCGCCACGCTAGCATCACATCACCTTTCCACACTTCCACTTCCTTCACTTTGATCCTTCCACTCCGTCTGCACTTTCCTCTCATCCATATTCCATCCATCTTGTTACTTAGCTTAGTCTTCGCCTTTTTAATGATGCCTTATAATGCCAATGCGCCTGATTTGCCACAATTTATTATTAAAATAGTAATAATCTTGGCAATTTCTGAACTCACAAGACGCATTTGTCTTTGACGATGCTCTGGTGACTTCATACAGCGTTCCCGTCAACGATATGACGGCATCCTGTCGGTGATGGTGGCGTCGGTGGTGGAGCTTAAGTACCCTCGCCCATATTCCTTATCTCCTTCCTTCTATCGTGCCTTCCGTCCTGCCCACCACCAGCTAATACATTATATCCTATGGCCACGATTTTTGCTTTCAGTCGTAGCTGTCCAATCGCGTCCATCCACCATTCGTCAGCGTCGTCTGCACATCGATAACTTGTTAATGTTTTTAGCCATTTCTTGCGTTGGCTGCCGTCGTCGTCGTCATCATCATCATCATCGTCGTCAACTTGCTGCAACTGACTGAATGAGGTATGCTGACTCTTTCTTGTAACCTGATATTTCAGCATAACCAATTCAACTACAATTGCCTTCAAGATTCTTCATTCTTCACAGCGAGTGTTGCATCTAACAGTAGAATCTTACGTTTCAATGCGTTTTTGACGCGATCGCGCGTGTATATTTGTATTTCGCCTTCTTCCTTGTCTCTGCAGATTTTTCCATATCCCCCCACCCAGTATCCATTACCATTTAGTTGCAACATTGCCAAGAAGGCGAATGAGCGTTCGCTCAGATGCATTTTGTTAACATTGTCTTAAATTGTTTTCAAATTGATTTTTACATCAAATTTGCAGAAGGCGCGCATGCGCCACCACCACCATCACCGCCGCCGCTGCCAACAAAATCAAAAACAATCGCCCTACAACATTAAAAGTTTCATGCCGCAAATTTGTGGCATTCATTCATGCTCGACTATTGCCTCGTTTGTCGCTTGTATGCCTCCAAATGTTAGTATCTAAATGCGCTCGTTTCTTTTACATTAACCGCTTCTAATAGATTTAAATTACATGGCTCACTCGATTTTTTCTTTTCTTTTTTATTTTTTTTTTTATTTATTTGTTTTTTTATCATTATTTTTTTTGTTTGTTTAATGTTGCATTTTAGTTTCGAAACGCGTCTAAAAATTTGCTTGTAGGTGGTGATATTTGCTTTGATAAATGATGGGTTCATTGATTTTGACAATCACATTATGGACATGAACTGCGTGCACTCAACTCGATGCCAAATCACGTTAAGAGGCAAAGAGTAGAGAGTAGTGTAGTGTAGGTTGTTTTCTGGGCTAATTTGAATTACTCTATGGAAAGTTGTCTATTGAACTGGAAACTTACTACATAAAAATTAGAAAAAATAAATTTAAACGAATTGAGTTAAGATTGATTGATTAGATACATGTCTATTTAGTTAAAAGATAAATTTCTCATTAAAATTATGTCTCTCTCTCTCTCTCTCTCTCTCTCTCTCTGAAGATATATTTCCTTATTTTTTAATTGTTTATTGTAAGCAGCAAACATAAAAGATGTAATATTTTTTTTCTTTTCATCTATTGAATTGGATCTCTTTGGTTTGGCAAACTCTCTATAAATTCATTTATTATGAAAATTTATGCCATTTTGTGGTTTGTGGTAGCTTGCAAAATACGAGTAGATAGAACTAAAGAATGAAAGAAATTTCTTTCATGTTCACATGTTACACATGTGAAGCGACAATCGTTCTTGAATTACATATTGTATTAACATCTTCTGTCAATAAAGAAAGTTCATTTGCTTGAAGCAAAGAATTTGCCAGACAAATTGCTTTTTATGCAAATTTATTTGTATTCTGATCTAACAATTTCTTTTATTTTTGTTTTATTTTTGTTTTTTTCATCTTTAAATTTTGATCAATGAATGACTACGTCACATCACAGACAAGACAATCTTCAGTTTGTTCATTGATCTATTCCACATGCAACATGATCGATTCGAAGCTGTTGTTACTGTTGTTATTATTGAAATATGCATGAAGAAAGACTTTCTTCCGTTTCCGGGCAAACGAATGACGTTAATCGCTTGTAATTGTTGCCATATTTATTCTACTTACTTATTTTTTTATATTTATTTTACACTTCAATTTATGCAATAAGATATGTATGTACATGACACTAAGAGGAGACTCGCCACCAAAAACGGTCTAATAGCCTGCCAAAGCACAACATAATAAATGTCTTTTCATGTATGCTAAAAATGACCAAAAATGGCGCCGCAAACATTATTCATGCCACACCACACGATGCAACATTAATTTTATTTTCTCTTTCGTTACAGTATATGCAACTTAGTACTTGACACAGCGCAAGCGCAAGCAACTGAGTATATGCTGCATGCGCACAACATACGCCAGACGCGTGGTGATGGTGGTAAAGAAATGTACTTCGGACTTAATGCAGACGCCTACAAAAACTTTGTATCTAAGACAAAGTGTATTACATTTTATGATGTGCCACAAGACTCACTCTTTATTTACCTTAAAATGTTCATACTAAAGGAAGTCTATCTATGTAACTCTAACAGCCGCATAACGAATCATCCTAACGACGTCTCATTTGCTCCTCTGGATCCTTTTGGTCAAAAGTGTTAGCCAACATGCATACAACACTTCATAAACTAACAGTTCGTTAAACTATAAATGCAATTAACTTTATCTTTGCCTTCTCGTACCAAAAAAAGGTTGCATCCAACTGTCCGCCTCCACAATGCAACTGTTGCCGAACCCAATCTATTATATTACTTATTATCCTGCTACGTACGATATCTAAAACCATCAGAAATTACCTGTTCTGATTTGAACATTGAAAGTGAAACCGTAAATTAGTTTGACTAAGACAGCAGCAGTTTGGTTCAAAATCAAACATCAGGTGTCGGTGTCGAAGGACTCACTCAAACAGACTTAGGCCACTAGTTCGTTGACGGCGGCGGCAGCTTATGATAAAGTGAATTAGTTTGTTTCATTATTGGTCAGTTTTGTAATTAATTTCATAGCCAAAATAGATACATCTTCTTATTTGGAATTTCAGTAAAGGACATAATGCACACCATATGGTCAACCATCACCATCAGCATAAGCGTCATCGCCATCATCATCAGGAATGCACAAAACATAGGCGATAAGACCGAGATAACGCTAAGTTAGTAGCAATTAACACGATTCGCTTGTGCTAGCAACGTGTCCCTTTAAATACCCTATGCAGATAGATAGAGATAGATACATAGATACAAATACAATGAAACGTGGCAGTCGCATGCCTTGAATTAAAAATAATTTTCAAAAAATTTTCAATGAAGAAGTGAAAACAAAAAAACAACAGTTGGTCTTATGCGTGTCCAGCCTTGCCCTTTTCCATTTTATTGAGTCAATGTTCTTCTCTAGTTTTCCCTAATGAATTCATTCGTTTGACTTTTATGTTCTATCTTCCATTCTATTCTATTGGTTTTTGGTTTTGAGTTCATTATCCTTTCTGCATTAACTCCTGCACACTATTTTTTAAACTATTCTTTGTGATGTGTACTTGTTGTATTCTTCACAATAACAAAAGTACAAAAGGAAAAAGGATGAAGAAAGAGGTGAAAATTCTTTGAATTATATTGGGTGTGTCCAGCACATTAAGAACTCACAAAAAATAGTTCAATTTTCATAATTCTACTTATGTACTACGTGTATATTATAAGTATTTACTATAAGCATATCGATCTAAGCGCCATGTGGACCGATTAATCATAAGTAGAATGAAACATTTTATTTAATTATTGGTTTCTTTATGGATTAGTTTTGGTTTCTAATAGAAATTATTTATGGTAGTGAAAGGGTTAATTAGACAATGATACTATATCATGCAATATGATCGTCTAAATTTTAATTTGGGATCATTATATGTATAACAATATGCTTCTTGGAAACCCTTCTAATACATTTCTTTGCGAAACACCTTTCTAGGAAAAATTACTGGTGATTCAATAATAAAATTTGTTATTTAAATCTCATTTTAGATACACACACACACACACACACATAGTAAACATACTACTACTATAAGCGACTCTATCATAGTATTCTTGGAAAAGTAAAGGAAATCAAGAATTAGAAACCGTTCAGGTGTTCTTCTTGGGATTTAACAAACATGCTTAAAATAGATTATTCACTCAAGCTTTCACCTTAACAAATGGAATGAATTGAAAATTATAAATGCCAAGATTGAAAAAAAAAAAACAAAAAACAAAAAAAAAAGCGCGTACCTTTAAATCTGCATGTTGTATGAAATGAGTGGTGAATGAGTGTGAAGTTGAATAGGCCCATGCCGAGACAATTTCGCACATATTTTAAAATTTTCAGTTATTTTTGGATGCCTATGACAAACGATCACCGATCATGATCAATGATGATGATGACGCCGTTGCCAAGATGGACCATGATGAACGATAGCGATTGGGATGGTGTTACAAATGACAATCATGATGCCACTGCTGATGCTGTTGAATATTAGTGTTGTTGTTGATGTTGATGTTGTTGCTGGTGCTACTACTGATGATGACAAACGGAGAATCGGTATCAATTTGAGTTACAATGTGTGTCAAGTAGATGCAATCGTCGTCAATGAATGGAATCAATTTGTTTCCTAAATTACTTTCTTCCCTTTGTATTGGTCTCGTATTACGTTTGTACATACATATATAGTATACCATATAGTATACATATACTATGTATGTATGTATGTATGGATATAGTGGATGATGCTATAGAATCCGATATAACAACACCATCATCGACATCATCATCATGAGCATCATCGTTATTTATATTGAACTTTATGCAATGTTTATTTGATCAATAAGAAATTCAAATAAGGAAGATGTTTCAAAACGTAGAAAAGCATTGTAAAGTTCTGTTATTGTAAATATTACTATTGCAACCAAGTTGGATTTCATGTAATCATATACAGTTTGTCAAGAAAGTATTTAGTCTTAGTGATTTCAAACAATGTAAAACCTTAGATTTCTCTAGCTCTTGTCAAAGCATTTTTAATCTTTGTTAATCGATAAGTAGATTAGTCAAATTAAAATCAGAAAAAAAGATTAACCTTAGCTATGCCGAAGTTGTAATACTCTTCAGCACTATGACCATAAGACCTCTATGCTTTATCAAATTACCTTGGTAAATTTTAAATTTCGGCTTTTTATGAAAAATGTTAACATTTCTAAATTTTACTACTACTTAGTCATTTAGAATTTAGAATTTTTAGAATAAGTAAAATGACTTTCGTGACATACTGTAAGTATTGTATTATAGTTGATGTGATGACGATTGACAGGAAATTACATTTCAACCAGGAAGTTTTTTCAACCAAAAAGTTAATGAACATTTGAGTTGATGAAACTTTAAAACAATTTTAACTAATTAATGATTTTAATAAACATTTTCACATTGGAAAAATGGTAAAATGGCACAATGGCATATTGCAATCTGATATCGATGATCGTTGCAGAAATTATAAAGACAAGACAAGTAATGAAATTAAAAGAAAAGAAAATAAAATACATGACAATCATAATAGAAAAACCACAATTAACCGTTTCATTAGGAAAAGGGAGAGAGGCAAAGATTTCGGAGAGAATGAAAGAAAGAAAGATACATACAATTGATAGAAAGAGCGCGTCCTCATCATAAGAAATACCGACATGTCAATAAAGAGCAAGCTCAAGAAATCATGGCAAACTATGGCAACATGAAGCGAGACGCAACAAAATCGATGAAATGACAACACGTGTAGTATGTTAAGGTAGAAAACTGATCTTGAGGTAGAAATCATGATATAAGAGGACAGGCATACAGTGCAGTACAATGGGTACACAACACATAAAACGAGTTGTCAACTATAACCACCCATCGATTGATCTGCGATGAACGTGAAATACAACAACAACAACAACAACAACAACAAAATCAACAACAAACTAGTAACATCATCCGTCGACAAGTAACAACATTTATCAACGCTTTAGGATCTACAGCTCACAAAGGCACGAATCAAAGTCAAACTGTTTAGAGAGAGAGAGAGAGAGAGAGAGAGAGAGAGAGAGAGACTAAAACGCAAGTGAGGATCAAACTTAAAGGGGACCCCAACATGGATCAGGTTAGCCTCACTTGCTAAAGCGTCAAGCTTTGTTAGCCTTAGCAGCAGCAGAAACAACAACAGTTGATATTTAGCCATACTACTAGCCACGTTTTGCATGCTGCATTCAACATTCAGCTTTCATGTATCTACTGATGTAATTCTAAACTGTATTTAGCCTAGAACTTGAGGTTGCTGCCATCGTCATCAACAGCAGAACAGTACCGTTAAGGTCGTCACCACAAGAAAGATGAGATATGAAACATCAGCTTTACATAGTAGTACACGTACAAGAAATACAGTAGAAGTTGTTGGTTGACAGGTTGCTATGGAATGTGCAAATGAAGTGAGTTACATACTTATTTTTGCGATAATAGTGGTTTTGCAATAGTAGGGTGATTTACAAAGAAGGTTATGGTAACCACATTGTCAATTGACATAAATTATTGTAAATTATGGGGACATC
This sequence comes from Amiota mariae, assembly GCA_035041805.1. Lineage (NCBI taxonomy): Eukaryota > Metazoa > Arthropoda > Insecta > Diptera > Drosophilidae > Amiota > Amiota mariae. The sequence goes on along the minus strand of JAWNKV010000216.1, from coordinate 121,284 downwards.
ATCATAATGACAATACACAATACGCAATACAGTGATCCAAAAGTCATTAAACAAAATACTATATAATCTCAAAGCTCTTTTCAATATTCTCAAAACATATTTCACACAAAGCCTTCAACTTATAAGACTTTCGTCATAAAGATGTAACACCTTTTAAGTAGGCAGGTATACTCCCACTAAAGCCTAGCAAATGAAGTTAGACAAGTTCATTCGGTCGTACTAAATCATTTACGGATTTTGTTTGATATTATTGCAATCTAAAGATTGATATTGTACATTAATTTAGGTTTCTATACTATTTCCATTATTATTAAAACCAAGCAGACTCTATACTCCATTTTTACACCTTTCCTCTTGTTAAGCACTTCTTTTAATATTTTTCAATTTCTTTGGAAACTTTGCAATGACAATTTATGTATTTAAAACTGTTGTAGTCTCATATAAATTGCATAAATAAATACATCATAGTTTTGTCATCTTGTTTTTAGATGACAAACATATTTGCTTTATTATAAAAAGGAAAAAAAAGGATATCTTAACTCTCGATCACTTGGTCACTTGTTCACTCGAAAGCATAGAAATTCAAGGAAATTGCATATCGCGAATAGTAAATCGATCTACATCATCATGTGTGTGTTTGTTTATTTGTTTTTTGTTTTTTTTTTTTTGCTTTGTTTTCCTTTTAAACAATAATAACAACGATTAGCCAATATGTTGTTGGTTTTGTTGTTTGAAATGTAAACGCTACACTATGATTTCTTTTACCCACTGCCACCTTTACTATTCAATAATACTACAAATAGTAAGTATAAAATCACTGAGACTGTAACACCGCCAAAGATCAGTGATCAAAAACAGAGAGTAAAAACAAAACAAAAACAACTGATCGCCTAAACTAAGAAGAAAAAGCAAAGAAAAACAACCCAAAAGAAATAACAATCTTGCGCGACCCACAATTGTTTTATCGCGTACTGATCTCAACGATTACGAAATACTTGTCGTATGTGTGTATCTGCAAGTCCTCCTCCTTTTCCTTCTCTCCCTGTCTTCGAGAGAGTTTTACCAAGATTAATGTTGATGCTTTTTCAATTACAACTCTGGCAGCATACAAATTTGGAGTAAAACGTAATCGTCGTAATCGTAGACATCCTAAACGACGACGACGACGTCGACAACGACGACATTCAGTCGAAGTTGACTATTTGACTTACCTCATTCTCTCTCAAATAGCCTAAATAGTATGTAAGAAGTACGAGTATATAGCAATATTGCCTGCCAACTTGTGCCTGTATTCAGGGTATTGGATTTCCTAATGCTTGTTTGCATTCAATTTGACTTGCTCGATTTTTTATTTCTACCACGAAATCCTCAAACCCAAACTCAAGTCAATGACAGTACAGTTGACTGGGTATGTATCTCCTCCCTCCGATTGTAGTAGTAGTCATTCGATCGATGCTTGCTTGCTTACCAGCTTACCTACCTTCCTATCTTTACTATTGTAGATACATACTAGTTACACATTCGTGTATCATTTGTTGCAATCGATTTGCTTAGCCTGCCTGCCTCCCTCCCTCCCTGCCTTTTTGCCTTTCTGCCTTCCCAGCCAACCAGTCTTCCGATCTACCGATCTACAATATCTCAGAGTTTGGCTGTGACTGTGATTTTGTATCGATCGTTTTACAAATTTGATCGCATCTTGTTGAGTTTGTTTTAATAGCTTTTGCTATTGAGCTTGACTTGACTTGATTGTCAATTGCAATTTGTTATCTGAGTGTGTGTTTTTAAAGTTTCTTCTAATGGCATTTTAAGTCGATCGTTTTTAGAGTTGATGGCCCATAGTCTTTAGGTTCATTCTCTGTCTTTTTTTTTTGCTTAGTTTTAGGCTTAAATTTGTTGTAATTTGTCGTTAACGATTATGGCTGATGTGCGTTGAATTTATATAAAGTTTTAGCGCGTGGTAATCGGAGCTGGTAACATTTATTAGTTTTGCTAATGGGGTATTTCATTAGATTGAGAAACAAAGTCAAAAGGGTTAATTAATATTTTATTGAATCACATTACAGTGGGGAAAAATGATATTAGTTTAATTGTAATAATAATATTAATAATCCTAGGAATCCTATTGATCTTCTTTTATATCAAAGAAACAAAGTGCATATTCAACTTGCATCTAAAGAATCTACTTATGTACTTTCTTTACATAATCTACAAAGGCAAACCACAAACTGCTTTGATCTTATCCTAGTCACATTGTCTGCTGGTAGTCAACTTAAAGGATTTACCAAAGTCACTATTTTATCCCAAATTTTGTTCAAAATTGACTTAACAAACAAAAGCAGTAAACGAGGAGAATGAATTCAAAGATTTGTTTTGTTGTTGAAAGCAGGTTGGTTGCATTTAACGCTTCAGTTGACACACACACACACACACGCGCGCGCACATAAGTTGATATCATTTAGCAAGCAAGATACTTGGAAAGTATCTTCAAAAGATGGTAAAAATGCTGATCACCGTTGATTAGATATTTTTTGAGTGCAAGCAAGCGAGAGTTAATAGATTTTCGGCAGCAATTGTTTTGTGCAAACAAAGACAACCATAGCGAACTAACAGAAAAACATGCGCCTGCATTCTGAAGAAATATAGTACGTATATCCAAGGAGTGTATGAATATATGTACGATCCATGATTTTAAGACAAAGCATTGCGGTAAAGATCAGTCAGTGATGTAACAACAGAGAAGTGCGTCTGTTTCTGTGGCGGCAGCTTGCTTTGTGCCAAGTGCGTTTTTGCAGTAAATTGTGAAAGTATTGCCAAATATAAAAAAACAAAATAAGAGTCAGTAATCACAACTGTCAACCTCGACGGCATTGGCCACGGCCTCTTCCCAGCAGAGGTCAATAGGTGAGACACAACGCCGCCGGTGCTGATGCTGCCACCGACAAACGATTTCTTTTCAAGGAAACCAGTCAAAAGAAAAATAAAAGGAGAAACCTATAGTACAGAATAAGGAGAATCTTATACTATGTTGCAATTTGGCGCGCATTTTTTTGTATTATTTCATCTCAACTCATCTTGCTTTTGTGGCCAGAGTCCAAGGCAATGTGGCCATAGTTGTTGCCATATGCAGACAGACTAACAGGCGACAGGTATTTCTCTTTTAGCTTCATTGTCAGACAATAAGTCTTTATATTGCAATACTAGTACTTTTATATTGCATTCAATATGTAACTTGTCGCATTGTTACATGTCAAGGTGCAATGAGATTTTTGCCTTTGTCTTGTATTTTTCATGCTGACTTTGTCAATGAGCCAAACCAAGCCAAGCCAAGTTGTTGCTTTCATGCCATGACTAACTTCTATGGAATCTTTGCTATTTGTTACAATTTCTATTTGAAGAGAGAAATATTCTTGGAATTTTCTTGTTATTTTTTATATTTGCTAAAAAACGTTAAACGCTTGTAATCCATTTCGATTTCATTGATTTAAACTCAAAGAATCATTGTGAATGCAATTGATTCATGATTTGTCATAACGATGAAAAGACCGTGAGAAAAGTAAAAAAAAAAAAATAATTTCAATAAGAATTTTCTAAGAATTCAAACTAAGTTTTCTTTCTTACTTCTTTAATATCCTTTTTGACTTAAACTAAAGTAATCTTAACCAAACAAGTACATTTAATACTAAATACAACAAACAAACAATTAGAATCATTACAGGTTTGTAAATCAATCAAGTATCTCTGAAATCTTGCTTAAGCTGTTTTCTTTGGCTTATCGTCATAAATAATATCAAAAAAATCGCAGACATTAAACTTGAGCCACATGCCATATTCACAATATTATACTCACTAGACAACTGAGTTCTATACAAAGACAAGAACCTATAAATACCAAACAAAAAAAAAAAAAAAATTATAATACACCACAACACAATATACAAATATCTGATTGTTTGAATCCTTGTCCTACATGTCATTCATATATCCACCCGCTCCTTTTATATATGTATACACATGGCTATGTTTGTACATATATCCTTTCACAATCAAACTCACTCAAATAATAAACAAATTTTTGTTCTTAGCAAATACAGAAAATGATAAGCAGCCGTCATCGTCTGAGTCCTCAGCCAGACATGCTGAGACATTTATCACCTGCTCTTGCTTTGCATGCTTCTGATATGGCACAATTTGCTGTGCACCGTGCTATCTAAAATCTTTTGTGTAAATATTTTAGCAAAGGATTGAAACCCAGGAAACTCATGAATTGTCGTCTGCATTTACAATATGATTGAATTGATAGAATATATGAATCAGGCACCTAATTAAATATTTACAGTTGTCCTGTGTTCAATGCAATGGGTTAAGGTGACTGCCTATCAAGGTGGTTGGTTAAGGAATATAGTATTGAGTGTTAATGGTTCAGATGTCATGTGTTCAATTTAAAAAAAGAAGAAGAACATTTATTGAAAGTGAATGTAATTGTCACCGGAAATAACAACAAAGTAAAGCATGAAAAATTTGGTAATAAGAGATTTTTAAGAGATTCTGCCGTGATACAACAAAATATTAAACAAAACACTTACTCTGTTAAGTATTAAAATTCGTATTTCCTTTCCAAGTATGGACTCTGAAAAGAAGAAGAGAATTTTGAATTTGTTATTCATAAATATTACAACAGTATTAAGAAAATTATAATTTATTTTCCTTTTTAGGGTTCCGTACCCATAGGGAGCTAACGGGACCCTATTACTTAGCTTACACTGTCCGTCCGTCCGCCCATCTCCTGCTCTACCTCGTGAACCGTAATAGATAGAGATTTGAAATTTTCAGAGAGTGTGTAATTCACTTGGGTGTAGAACGACAAATACTAAAAATACACATTTTTAAAAGCATTCTTCTTTAATTTAACCTTTTGTTTAACATTTTTTTGTTTTTTGTAGTATAATTTTAAGTTGTAATTGTAGTATACTTTTAGGCTGTTAAATATCCACATAATTTAATTTCTTAAGCAAAAAATCTTGTACGATGTTACGGAACCCTCTGTGTGGGAGTCCGACTCACACTTGGCTGATTTTTTATTATTATTACTGTTTGATTTTTCATTATAATACATATTACATTGTTTTATGAGATATTTTTCTATACTAATTAAACTGCCATTAAAACAGTTAAAAGGTGAATGACCATAATCAATATGGAAAGATGAATTGATTTAGCTGTGCCAATCGGCTACTGTAACTACTGTGAGTAGTTAGTGTAGTCAGTGTAATTTAGTAATTTTTCGGTCTTTGGCCAAATTCCCTTATTTCCAAAAACAATTCTCAGTAATGTGAACTTTTGTTGTACAAACGACATCACAATTACTTAGGCATGCAGCTGGTTAGGAAACTGACTTGGGCAGAACTATATAAATCAGTGGTTGCTTCTCCATGGATATATGGTACAGCGTCAGCAGGGATGTTCCAATATCTTAAAATAATTAGTACATACTCATATAAGTATACTCAAATGGAAAAATCGGTAATGTTCATTTGATTGCCAAAAAAGTATTATTACTTTCAGGTATTTAGTGAATATTTTTTTAAATGTGGTTGCAAAATTTATCATAAGAAATTAAAAAGAAAAAAAATTATTTGATTGTTAATAACATTTTGTTTGTCATGAAGTTTGTAACACACAGAAGGAGACATAAAGTATAAATATTGTTGATCAGCGCGACGAGACGAGTTGATCTAGCCATGTCCGTCTGTCTATCTGTATGTATGCCAACTAGTCCCTTAGTTTTTGAGATAGTGAGCTGAAATTTTACAAGTAGCTTTCTTTTTACCATACGCAGTTCATTTGTCAGAATCAGTCGAATCGGATCACTAGGGGGGTATCCCCCATACAAACCGAGATCCAAATGAAAGTTCTTATTAGAAAAACTTTTTTGCTTTTCATACTATCGGCACTATAAGTTTCTGACCGATATCCACCAACCTTATAAATTTCAAGACCCTCGGACTACTAGCAGGGGCATGAAGAGTATTACAACTTCGGCATAGCCAAACGGATGGGTATTGGTATGTCTGTAATTCAAAGTTACATCGAGACTTAATCGTTCTACCATATATTTCCACAGCAGTGAATACAACGACAGACTATTGCTTCATGAAAATCACCTAACGAACGCTCTTGCTCCATATGCAGCTTCTACAAGAGGACTGAAGAGGCTCCATCCATATGAGCTTAAAGATCGGATAATGAAATGAAATTAAATCAAACATTTTGGGTTTTCACGAGTTTGTATAAATCGACGTAATTTCACCAAACTCATGAAGAACCCGAACGGAGTGGCACGGTATAATAAATTAATAAAAAAACAAAATGCCGAAAACAATCAAAAAAAGTAAATCTATTAAATTAACTACAGAAAAGGCAATAAATAAATTTTTACCTTAATTAAAATTAAAAAAAAAATTTAAACAAAAGATTAAATTATATAAGAATGCTTCTAAAAATGTGTACTTTTAGTATTTGTCGCTCTACACACAATTGAATTACACACTCTATGAGAATTTCAACTGTCTACCTATTGCGGTTCATGAGATAGAACCGGAGTTGGACAGACGGACGGTGTAAGCTTAGTAATTATGTCCCGTTAGGTCCCTATGGGTACGGAACCCTAAAAACAACAATTTTTTTCATTATGTGTGCCACTTATTTTTTCACTTTTCTCACTTTTGCGTTATAATTTCGGCAGAGTTGCCAAACAATAAATTTCCACTGTGGCAGCGCTAATTTTTTACGTAATTTACGCATCTCAATCGTTGAACAATTTAACGCAAACGTTAAAATTTTTGTACACAAACTCGTTAGGACCCTTAATATTTTTATTACTATTTGTTACTGTTAATTATTAATAAATTTGTTATCTACTGTAAGCCATTATTAAATAGTATTAGTTCTTGTTATCCTCTTCTATTATTAAAAAGTTATAATTAGTCTGTAAGATACTTGTCAATGTAAGTAATTATTTTGTCACTGTATTGCTCAAAAGATAGCAATTAACACCTCTGAGTATAATAATAATAATAATAATAATCATTATAGTGATTTGAATAACGTATGTAAATTGAATTGTATCTTCCTTTTTATAAATGGAAACTGCAATGAATTTTACATTGATATGTATTGAGTTTATTGGGAAAAATACTGAAATAATTGTAAGGCATTTACATATTTACTTTGTAAGTAATTTACGATCAAAGAGAATCTCCCAAGCTCTTAAACCAAAAAATATATAGCATCTTGGCAAAACTCAACTACAGTACAGTATAAGAGATTGACTGTAGTACTTTGCTTTGGATGCGCATTTATTGTTCGTACACATAGTGTATTATTGCGCATGTACTGTTTAAGAATGGGAAAAGCTTAAAGAAGCAAAGCACAAAAAGTATCATAGGTCAGCGACCGAAATTTAGCACTGTGGTTACAGTATGTTACTACATGTGTTTCTACCTGTTCATTGTAATTTTTTGTTCTTGAATTATCTAATTGACTTTAAATATAAAGTTTTTTTTTGGTTTTTTTTAGTTTTTTAACAACATCAATTACTAATAATTAATTAATGAAAAACTCTTTAGTTAATGTAGAAATAATAACTCGATATTTATGTATTAAAAGACAATAATTATTAAATTATTTTGTTTTCAGTTTTTATTAAATAATTCATTTAATTATTCTTTAATTAATCATAAAAGTGAAAGAAAAACTAATAAAAAGAAAACTACCGGGAATTATCATTACTAAAAGGTGTCTGGTACTCTTTTGTGCAGTTTCATTGTAAAATCAACAAGATCATTAGATCAACTTTGAACGTCGACGAATCATGAACTGGATGGGTTCTCACTATCTGCTTCCGAAGAGTCTGAAGATGGATCGAAATCTGTCAGAACTCACCGAACCCCTTCATAATGCACATAAACAAGTCCTGCGATATGTTTGGCCACACATGATCAGTTGCAATGGAGAGCAGTTAGAATAGAATGCTGTGTGTTGCTATGGTTATACGTCGTAAATTTTAAAAGATTTGTAAAAAATCTTAATTAAACCTAAGCCTAAAACATACATTAAAACCACTTTACTAACTCCATCAACACAAAAGCAACCGATCTTATAATGATCGTGTCCTTAATTTCTTAAATTTGTGTAGATTTTGATATAAAATTTGATCTTTTGATTTGAATGTTCAGTTTTGAAAATTTTAAAGGTAAAAACATCAAAATTAGTATTGATTGATGAAATAAAAATATTAAATTATCTTCTTCAATTGTAATTGCTATTTTTTTATTTTTTAAATGTAATATATAATATTCTTACGAACTAAGACAACATTTTCTTATTTATAATTTTTTTTTTTTAAATTAATATAAAAAAACTCTTAAAAACTACGAGATTTGTTTGTTGCATTTGAAAACAAAATTAGAAATAAATTAAAGGATAAGCAAATTACAATAAATATAAATTTGGTCAAATGCTGCTTTTATGAAAGTCATTGTCAAAATATATAAATATAATTATTACAATTAAGCAAAACTAATTCTGAAAAGGACTAGAAGTTGCAGAACATAAACTCAATGCTTTCTAAATTCCTAAAATATTTACAAAATTACAAATACTTATAAATATTTTTTTAAATAATAAAAAAATAAATTAAGTCTTTTACATACAAAAGAAATAAATATGAAATACTATAAAACGATGGGATATAGCACCAATTCTTCCAAATCTTAGTAAAAACAAATTTGGAAATAACTTAAACCTTATTATTAAATATTTTATATTATTGTCTTTCATTGTTTGTTATCATATTTTTTTTTTTTTTTTAATAATAATTGTCTATATGGTGGATAGTCCAGCGGAATGTTTCTATTGGGATTTGTCTTTTGATTTTGAACTGCAATCCTCAGTCTACGCGTTTGTAGTAATGGCACAATTGAAGGAATTGTGCTTGTTGAGCAGTGACATACGTGAGAAGGATTTGTTGCAAACCTTGCACACGTATTTCTTGATATCGACGTGCGTTTGTTGATGCGCACGCAGATTCGACCGATCAGCAAAGGAACGCGGACAATCCGGACACTTGTAAGGCTTCTCGCCGGTGTGCGTTCTGATGTGTCCTTGCAAAAGCCAATGGCGGGAAAAGGCCTTTCCGCAAATTGGGCATTTGCAGGGCAATGTGTGTGTCCGAATGTGCATCTTCAGGGCTCCGATGGTAGTGTATAGTTTGCCACATTCTTCACATGAATGAGTCTTCTTCTCTTGGTTGCATTCGGCGGCAGGGCAATGGAATTGTTGATGCTTGGAGAGACCCATTGATGTTGAGTACATTTTGTTGCACTTTTCGCATTTGAAGCGATAATTTTTGTTGGCAGGATTGGTTGAATCGGTTTGCGATCTTTTGTAGGTGGATCCAGAATTGTTCATCGATGACGACGATGAAGGTGCTTCATCGAAGAGATGAAACAATGCTGGCAGTGGAATATCATTACGTATCGAGAGATCCTCCGGTTCGGAACATTCCTCCGAACCGGGACTCGCGGGTGGTGTAATGTGCTGCTCATAATTGCAGCCAGGATATGATGAAGCTGTTGAGACTGTTGATGAGGCGGGTGATGGAAAGATGGAGTGTATACTTGTCATTTGTGGATGATAATTGTTCCACAAAGCTGAGATGGGATTGCAACCAGCAGCCGTAACAAAAGCAGAATGATACGGATGGATGGTTGTATATCCCGTAGTGGCAGCAGTTAATCCACGCAAATGTATATCCGTTGGTTGATATTGGGTGGTGTTATCGAATTCCACTGGTGGTGACAGGAGAGCTGAGCATTCTTCACTTTTGTATGATGTGGGTAATGGGACACTGGATATTGTTGTCTGTTTGGAAAGATTTAGCACATATTCATTTTCGACGGGCTGCACATATTCACGTTTGATGGGGTGCACATAATCCTCAATATCAATGTTAGATTTACGTTTTCTTGATAAATCTTGAGGTTCGTCAGAGTCATAGACCACAGTTGGAACCATAGCAACACTATTATAATAAGGCATCTCAACCGTCTTGGTTAATGCCAAGGCCTCTGTTTGTACTTTTTCACCAACTACAGCCTCCTCATTGTCAACGTAGACAATGGGGCGTTTTTTCAATGGACAACTTTTATAGTTCACAGACATTTTTATCACTTTGTTTTTGAACGTTTGAAAATTTTTAATTTTTTTTTTGAATTATAGCCCGTAAATATTCTCGACTTTTATTTTGGGATCGTCTTCGTGTAACCTTTACTATTCGAGCTCTGATGATGTTATGACAGGTTTCACCGACCGCTCTGCCTTTTATACATGATCACAGCGCTGCTCGGTCTTTACCGATGGTGGTGGTTTGTCTTATTTTACGCATACAAACGCACACATGCTGCTGTTCTGCTCTTCTCTGCTCTGCTGCTAAGGTCTATAGAAAGAAGAAGAAGAACAACAACAACACACGTCATTAATAGTTTTTCCCACTCCCTTATTTCGTGTTTCCCAGTCGCTCTCATCTGTACCATAGCACATAGTATACTTTGGGAAGTTTCCTTTCAGACGGAAAGTACGCTAGAAATGAGAGTGTGTCTGTGTTCAGAATTCTCCTTTTAGCTCTTAAGAACACCCCTCATTGCAGGTAAAGTTCTTTAGTTCGAACTGCGTAGTTTCCGGTAATTACACTTACGAGTATTTTCAAAAACGATTTTCTTATCCCTCTTTCTAATGATCATTACCGGTCCCTTGCCTCGTTGTTAAAGCTAGTGTGAAAATGCGTTTCGTATTTTTCTCGCTACTTGATCTTGCCTCATAACTTATGACAGCTTCTCACTTTCACAAGCTTCTCTCGTTTCGATATACATACATATTGTGTAATATTCTTTGCCAGTTTTTGGCTGTAATAATTCGTCAAATATTTCTCCCCTGAGTATGGTACTCGATACGACACGATCTTTTTCCCTATTTTCAATAGGTACTTCAATAATAGTTTATATATATATACATATACTTATATAGCACATGCCACCATCATTTTACATTTATAAACGACTCCAATGTATTACAATACTGGGCAGGTATTGAACACTTTATTTTGTTTCATTCCCACTGTGTTTCTGCTATTTTTGGACAACCAGCATTTCCCATATTCGTATAAGAATTTTGTACGCTAAGTCGGGGTTGTTTTACAATACTTTAATTCTTCCAGTAAATGAAGGTTATGAAGTGTTTGCGAGTGCGCGTAAGGTACTTACTTGCACTGAATCGAGTTACTTAAACTTGTACCAGACAAATACATCTGCTGTTTGTTGTTTTGCGTTTTTTTGTTTTCTATTAAATCAAGGGGAGTGGGTTGTTTAGATAAGTTAAGTCCATAGACTAAGTCTAAGGTGTTAGAATCAAATTAGTTTACATCGATAAGTTTTGATTATAATTTGAAGCTTGAAGAAAGTACTTTATAGAAATGAAGACTTTTTAATAGTTTTAGAGATATAATAATTTTAATAAAAGCAAAATTTCATCAAATTCGTCTTTCCACAGGAATGAAAATAAAAAATGATTTTTGTAGCATTTTGTGGTGACTCACAATTCAGAAATATATGTTTGACAAAGACTACTTGCTTCATTTTAAAATATGTCTCTTAGCTATATATGCAAAATTTGATCCACCAATTTCGACCGATTCTGTAGGTGGATTTTGATTAACTAAACGCTATATGTTACTCACAATAGAGTTTGTTATCTTTAAGTAATTCGAATTTGAATTCAATGAGTGAATTTTACGGGATGCGCGCACAAACACTTTCCGTCTACGATTTTATTATATGTATAGATTTCTTTATATTAAACAGGTCTCTTTATAAATATAGTGAATAAAAAAAAAATCAGCCAAGTGTGAGTCGGACTCGCACACGGAGGGTTCCGTACTATCGCAAAAGATTTAATATAATGTATGCAAATTTGTTTTTGTCGCAAAAGTGAAATATTCAACAGCCTAGTATTTGTCGCTCTACACACAATTAAATTACACACTCTGAAAAAATTCAACTCTCTACTAATTACGGTTTATGAGATAGAGCCGAAGTCGGGCGGACGGACGCCGGAAGCTTAGTAATTAGCACCCTTTGGGTACGGAACCCTAAAAAGTCATTCGAATTATGAATAATTAATTTTAAAAATTATTATTAACACTTTTTAATAACAAAAATTAATCCTTGGATCTTCATAGTTCTTAAGAAACCTAGTACTACCACTTCACTTAATTAACTTTATTAAATGCAAGTGACTTTCCATATCACATTTAAATCTAAGTCACTTGGGTTTAGGTTTTTTAAGCACCTTTGAGATTCTGGGAGGGGATTTGGGTAACAGTGAAGTTTGTCATTGTAACTGCTGCTGTGGAAAATGATTTCATGGAGAACTGTAGTAATACAGGTTTCGTTGTGGAGCATCGATTTCCTGACGAACCAGGAGAGACCAAGTTGGAGATCGTCATGAGAGACATATTTCAAGGAAGAAGCAACAATTTGCTTGTATATTAAAATTATATTTTCCAAGCTATGTTTGCTCCTTTTGCTTAAAGACAGTTCAGCCTTTTCATTTTATGGGAATAGGATCGAACAATGGCAGTGATATGATTTTTTAAGCGTTTGTCAAGGTGAAAGCCCAAGTATTCACAACAGTAGACTGTGGTACCGCCAGATCACCAAACGTACAAACGGAGGTACATAATTTCTCTTGAGAGTTAACTACTTATAATTGAAGGAACGTAAATTTTAGCGAAGCATTGTGAATGTGGGAACTCTATAAAAATAATAAACAATTAAATAAATAAATAAATGAACAAAGAAAAAAGTTCAGTTCCACCAAAGATTTTGAAGTGTGTACCATCTTTGACTCAAATGAAAACATTCAGTAAATTAATAATTCGATTCTCAACAATCTCGTCCATTGAGATTCATTGAATTTTGGAAAGGAAATGAAAATTATTAAATAGTACATGCTAATCTTTGAATAGCCATGTGGCATGGATTTAGATATGGTTTTCTCTGTCATTTAGGATCGCTTATGTCTTAATTTCTTTATAATTGCACAATAATCCTAAATTTTTTCGAGCTAGGTTAGGTTAGCGCTTGTTAAGAACTCCTTCTAAAACAGGCGAGCAAGGCAAAAAGGGACTGAAAAATAAAAATGAAACACAAGAAATCTGAGGTATGATTTTAAGCTTATAATTTACATTAGTTATTCTAGAAACAGTAAGTAAGCTGTCATAGATTTAGATTTCTATAGAGGAGGTATGTATATGGAGGCTTATAATTTCATGAGTCCTCTATTTCACCACCACCACCTGTGACATGACGGGGAGGTTTGGTTGGTTGGTCACCTGTATTTCTGACTAATGAGAACTCTGAAATATTCTTCAATATATTGCATTATATTAAGACAAGATGGAAATACCGTTTCATCCAAAAAACCCAGAAAAATTTAATTTCCAGTTCTCATTTCTATATCAACCCAGATGATTTAACTGTTCATAAGTACATAATACACCTTCGCAAAAAGCGATTTCCAGATCCTACTTTATGGAATTTTCTATCAAACCTATGTTTTAATATTCCACATATCCTTCGTAGCTGAGAATTTTATAGATATGGTGGAATTCCCTATCAAGCAAAGCAACTCACACATGTAGTACTCACATAACACAGAATACCCAAATATGGATCAACAGTCGATTTAAAGTAATTTCCTAAATTATCCAATTACTTAGTCACTACTACTCAGGTAACACAAACCAAGCTCAAAAACCAAATAATAAGGAACAATATGCCGCGGATTTCCATTTTTGATGGGTTTTCTTGCCAATCCTCGGTAATAACCCAGGACCTGCTGGACTCGCTTTAAGGATTTCCCCGCATATTTAAGGTTAATATGTATGTAAACTATTCACTGCTTAGAACTTTTGTACATTTATCTACCTGCGTTCTCTTTAATGGAAACTCCAAATATTATTATATGATGTGATTTACGCGGAACACGAGCGTATGGAATTTCTTCATCCATAATTATTTGTCCTACCTAAACAATGTTTTCATTCATAAACAAATTATTTTAGAAAAACCATATTTCCTACGAGAAAATCACTTGTCGTTAGACGATTTCTGGAATTCCCTGATGGGCTTATTTGATCATTTTTACATTTGCAGAATCCTACCTGAGCGCGAAATTCATTCATAAAGTTAGGGAAAACCCTTTTGATCAATTAATCTCTTTATCGTCTTCCTCCAACTGGCTAGTAGAAGTGTCTCATTTCTTAAATTATTTTATTGTATTAGATATTTGCTCTTATTGCTAATATTGTTGCAGGTGTTTCAATTTCTCAATATTAGGGTGCATATTGCGAGATTTGCTATTAGACTCCCAGAAACAATAGGTTCTTCCCATTTTTGCACCTTGCCTCAGGGTATTTGTTCAAGTTTTCATAAAGAAATTTCCCAAACCAACCCAGTAGCGTATTTGGTTAAGATTTGAAAATAAAGAATTTTAAAATATTTTATTTGACAAATTTAAAAATAAACAAAAATTTCAGTGAACTTAAATTATTCTATAATATATATCTTCTTTACTTTTTGATCTATACAGATTCTTAAACTAAAGAAGCAAGATTAAATTATATAACATACTTAATTTCTATAAATTTTCAAAATCCGTCACTGGCATTTTGCCATCATTGCAGATCCTTGTGCCCTAGAGACAAACATCAAGAAAAATAATCAAAAATCGAAGTATCGTCGTATGTAATAACAAAACCTAAAAAAGAAAAAAAAGATATACGATGTGTGATCTCGTTGACAATGGGTGGATGATTATTTGTAGGAACCTTTTTCTTCCTTTAGATTCTTTTGAATTGTGTGTGTGTTTTTTTTTTTTGTTTTTTTTTTTTTTTTTTGCACAAAAGATTGACGATCCATAAATCGAAGAAGAGAATGAAAATAAAATTCGAAATCAAAGAATGAAAAACTGAGCAGAAATCACTGCCACGGGCCGGTGTGCATTGCACAATCAATAAAAAAGGACATTATGACACAATAAACATACAAACAGACAGACTGGCAGACAGACTTTTATCCAACTATACAATAATACAAAGAAAGACAGGGCTAAGACATTGGAGTAAATGTTTTGAAAAGCCAGCAAAAGGAATTGCTTCCAGGAATCAAGTCAGCAACTCAACAGCATCAAGAAGAAGAAGAACAAAAACAATACAACTGCCACCGGCGCTCACATTACTATCTTCAATTCAGTTGATTTTCAACTAGTATCAATGTCCTTCGTTAGAAAAATGCGGCGAAGAAATCAAAAAGTTGGATCACCTGGCTGAGCCAAAACAATTGTTTTACTTCATGTGCGGGTGCCATTAAAACCCGAACCGAATTACCTGCCATTGTTAGTTCTTTGTAAAAATTGTATTGAAACGATCATCGGGAGATCTGTGAATGATGCTCCAAAAAAAGCGTAACGGGGCTGGCTTTTGTTGTGATCTTTTATACACTTGCAGCTGCAACCTTGATTGAACTCTTCGACAAGGTAGTAGATGTGGTGCATGAGTGCATATTTTGATCCTTTTGATGGTGATGATGGCTGTGATGCTGATGCTGATCAATTATTCAGTATTGCAGCAATTGATCGCCGTGTCGCCGTGCCGTGCCGTGCCTATTCATGGTTCGTTATCCTATCAATACTTTGGCATTAACATTGTCAACGCTTTTGTTAATAATTTTTTACTATTGCATTCACATATAAATGGTTTATTCACACTGTGTGCGTTCCATGATCACAAAAAAAAAAAATAATAAAATAGTGGAAAAGATTTTTTAAAGTTAAGAAATATTAATAAACTTGAGAACAGGACATCCGTTTTGACACAATTTTAGAAAACATAATAAGATCATTATTTTTCGTTTCATTTATCATAGATGCATCTTCTTAGATGATGTGCTTTTCCTTCCTTTGATATTCTCAGTTTATTCTATTGATTCCCGCCACTTTTAAATCAAATGCGTTATAAGAAGAATTAGTAAATTTTCACACCTTTTCGATGAGGACGAGGACAAAATAAAATAAAATTTATCTTGTCACCTTTCTCTAAAGATGACAAAAGCAAAAAACAAACAGCAAAAAAATCATTGCACCGGGCAGTAAGTAAAAACCGGAACAATAAACCATGAAGTCCTTACTTACCAAAGGCCAAAAGCAAGTCAGAGCATCTTATAAGCAAGCATCTGCAAGAAAACCTACCTTTCGTGCTTTACCAAAAACTAGAGAGAAGTAGTACATAGTGTACTGGTAAGCAAAAAATCAAAAGAAAATAAAATTATTGTCAACTGGTAAGTTGAGTTGAATTGAAGTCTGCTGGGATGTCTGTTTGTTCATGTATAGAACTAAAGAGAGAGGGTGTCTGCCGCTTAGCAACATTATTTGACAGCTGCGTCGGTGGCACGTCACATCCCTTGTTTTGCAAGATTTAGATTTCTTAAGGACTTTTGATGCAGCATCAAATTTATAAAGTCTTTCTATTGCTTACCGTTTCGGACGTTGACTTGCATCTGCGTGCAACATACTACAAGAAAAATAATTCAAGCAAAAAATCAATAACAATAGTGCACTCGCTCCAGCATCGTCCTCATCATCATCATCAACATCATCATGATTATCATTTTGGAAGATTTTATGTACTACTCTTCGTCTTCATTTTCATTGTTGGCGGCATACAATTTTATTTTGGCGGCATGCGTTCATCGTCATTCACTTACTTTTTAGTACCTGGGTTGTTATTGTTATTCTTATTGTGATGATGTTGGTCCTGTGCCGTGCCTTTTGATTTCCAGTTTCATATTTGATTCTCTTGCTGCCATCTCTTTCTCCTTCTCCTTCTACTTCTACTTCAGTCTTTAACTTTATCTGATTTCTAGCATGGGGGTAAATGCAACCGCAATTGTTTGCATTCAGGCATTGTTCGATTTTCAAAATTTTTACTTACATTTTGGCATGTGCACTCAGAATTTTTAAATGAGTTTTAGGTAAATCAGTTTGTTTGGAGTTTCTGTATACTGCATTCTGCTTGCGTAACAGCTGAGCTCTCAGTGTAGGTACTCATTGTTTGAATACTTTTACAAAATTTTTGAAAACATTTTTAGAAAAATCTTAACTGGAGCGTACTACAAAAGTCTTTAAATTTGCGTAAAATCACAGCTGGATAAGTAATTCCTTTGTAGAATATGAGTTCAATGATGATGATTATATAAATCAAGCATAATATTGCCATATAGTAATTCTGTAGAAATTTCATAAAATGGCAGCAATATTTGAATATTTTGCTCTCATTATCTATCTTATAAATAATAAATCCTTTTAAAACATTATGAAGTTTATAGTCCAAACCTTTGTTGGATTGATCAAGATCGAATCAGTGGACCAATAATTTACATTATTTCTAAAATTAGATTGGCAAATGAGTCAAGTGGTTTATATCATAAAAGTCATTGCATTCATTTATTTACAAATATCTAATCGTCTGCGCACATTTTATTATTGATACTTAACATACAATACAATAAAAACAGCAACAAAATTGTCAGCCGTTTTATTTGCAATTGTGGTTCGGACAATTTTATATAGCAGATTTGCCACATTTTGCTTTCAGAAAAGGAAGAAACCTAAAAAGAAGAAAAGGAATTTTTATGATCATAATGTTGTCGCCAGAAGTTCAAAAAAAAAAAAACAATTGTTAATACGTCAATAATTAAAATTAAAATAGGTTTTGAAATTTTCATTAAAAAAAAAATAAAAATGATCAACCCAATAAAGTTGTTTGTTATTCATATCTAAATTTCAATTAGTTCCGAAACTTTTAAGAAAAAGTTGGCTCCCCAGCTCGAAATCTAAAATGAACATATGAATGAAGCTGTTACTGCACCTTTGGGGGTCTGCAAACTCAAACCTAGCACTTCTTCAGAGGTTTTGCGAAGATTTGTCTGTGCGCCGTAATGTATAAGGAACTCGGTCATTCACCGACAATCAGGAAGGAGATCGTCAGGTACATCTCTCGATTAAAAGACCACGAAAATCAATTAGCAATCAACCTGCTGTAGAGCATACACGCGTCGCTTGAAAAGACAACATTCGCCTACTGTTGCCACTGACTTGTAGATTGCAAATAAAGTAAAAGTCAAAACAAAAAAAAGAAAATATATACAAAATATCTAAAAAGCGAATACAATCGGACTTCTCTATAGTGAACTTCTATACAATGAAGCTCTCCCTATTATGAATTTATTTCAAGTACACAGCTCTTTCGTTTGATTTCCTAATAAGAATTTCCATAAAATGAATTTCTCTCTACAATGAACAAATTTAGCAGCTGGAAATTTAGCTCTAATGCTTTTTTGTCTCCATATAATGAATTTTTTCATACAATTTTATGTTACTTTTAGTGTATTTTGATCTCCTAATAAGAATTTCCATAAAGTGAATTTCTCTCTACAATGAACAAATTTAGCAGCTGGAAATTTAGGTCTCATGCATTTTTGTCTCCTTATAATGAATTTTTTTCATAGAATTTTCTGTTACGCATTTTAATAACGCTGTGTACCGAGAAAGAAGCAAAACATTATTGTGTTCGCTGCTAAAATTGTTGAATATCTCTCCAGGTTTAATGTCTTTTAGATTTTGTTTTTGGAATCCGTACAAAATTAATCGGTAAAAATACTAACGCGAAGTTTTGTATCTTCGCCTATGTTCAGTGAAGGCAGGATTTTCGGCATGCAGACCCAAATAGTGGGATGAAGAGGACTTTTTTTCATTATCCGATTTGGCTGCTCTACAATCTTCATTTAGACCAGTAGCAAACAGTGATGCATTATTTGAAGACTACGTCAATGTTGATATTGATGATGAGACCAGGGACAACCTGTCCGTTGAAGATATTGTCAGCAGTGTTCTGGGAAGTCATGAATTTTAGGCTATCCATGATATTTTAGATTCAGATACAGATGAAGAAAAATTAGCCGGTGAAGAAGAATTGGCGGGGTCTAATAAGGTGGTACTTACATTTGGACAAGTAGTAACGTAACGTAACGTAACGACTACTGTGTTCGAATCTCTATATGTATTAGAAGGTTTTGTTGAGGGAGAAAAAAAGAAGAATGTAATCCATACTAAAATGTAAATAAAAGTGGGAAAAAAATATCACAGTTTCAGTATAATGAAGTGAATTTCTGGTCCCGTGCGAATTCACTATAGGGAAGTTCGACTGTATTTTATAAATAAAATATGATTAAATTTATTAATTAAGAAATCAAGTTCGAAAAACTAAAAGTAAAAATCATTGCTAAAATCAAATTGAATTGAACGTTTTAATTTCTCTCATTTTAGTTAGAGAACTTGATTGAACCCTAATTGAATTGATGATTTTGTTTTTTTATTTCAGCAGGAAATCTGCTTGGGTTTTAAGTATAAGAATATCTTTCCTGTTTTAAGTGTTGTATGTAGTACAAACAAAATCAACCCCTTTATTTACTAATTGACTTGCTAAATGAAATTTACTTTTGAGCTTATAGAATGTAACCTGCTTAATAAAATTGTATTATGCAAAAAAAAATATACATACAACAAATAAATAATAATAAACTCACTTGAAGGAACTAAAAAAGTAGTAAACAAAGTCATCTATACAAATGCAAATCATACAAAGGCAAACAAACAAACAAACAGACAAATACTATACTATAGTAGAAACTTAAGTAAAGTACGAGTATGTAGTATTGTATTTATGACTGTGCTGCTTCCGTTCATATCTACCCCACAAAATCAGCAGACATTATGCGCTCTCCAACATCGACGACAATAATCATGTATTGAAAAATCTTAAATATACTCATTCGTACATATGCATAATACAATAATGTGTTGTTGTGGTGTAGAAATTATAATATCGGAACACTTGGCACATTAGTAGTATTAACATAAAGGCAAATAAATAAATGTACACGTGAGGGCAAAGAAAATTCTCTTCTTATACTTAATAAATGACGGCGATGACTACCGTCTTTGAGGCCAAGCAGGCTCGTCTCGTAAGCTCGTATAGATAAAACCTAGCGACGATGTCGATGAGCTACAAAAAGGTTAAATAGCACATACAAAAGTCACCAAGAAATAAGCAACGGCAAACTAGTATAATATGAAATTTACTGCGACGCAACACCTGGGTTAGGAGGCATCATCATCGTCATCATCAGCAAACCCTAAAAAGCCATTGCAGTCATCAGACAGATAGACACATACACACACACATATAAATACTCGTATATAGAAAGATATAGACAGATAGATAGTGAGAAAGACATGCAGACTTAGGGACCGGACCAATGGACGGATGGAAATAGGCTTTAATCATAAACAAATTACTACAAAGTGTCCCAAAATCCGTAACACACACAATTCAAAAGACGCAATTTAACGCAAATGTGGGAAACGGAAACAATGAGACTGATTGTCGTCAACTGATAGTGCGCGATGAATTCAAATCGATTTTGTCTGAAGCTCCTCATTTCAAAATTCGTCCAACTCTATTTGATATTACAATATATCCATTCTTTATTTCGAAGACACACACACACACACACACACACACACACACACACACACACACACACACACACACACACACACTCACACACACACACACACACACAAACACACATCCAAATATTATAATAATTATCACGCGACAAAAATCAATTTCAAAATATTCAAGTAGTATTTATTTGAATTTGAATAACGATTTGGATATTATTATAACGAAAATTATTTGAAGCAACTGTGTTTGCATAGTTTTGTGTGAGACTCTGTCAGGAACACAAAGAATGATGAGCTTACACAATAAGGGAAGACTCTTGTTTTTAGACTAAAAATAAAGACCACCAGACAGCATAGCGCATTCAACATAACATTTTTGTTTGACCTCTACTAGGTGTGTGTTCTCTGACCCCCCCCCTTCTTATAAGTACAATACTTCAATATATAGGGGTTGTCTGGCACATGCATAATTATCGACGTGTCTACTACTTATTGTATGTAAGTATGTATAATAAGAGAATTTTTGATTGGTATTCAAAGTAAGTATTACAAGGTGTCAAAATTATCTGACAAATGAAAGTGAAACTTAGACAAGACGGCACGACACATTCTCTCACCTGGACAAACTCAACTAAAATCAACACAAATACGAATTTACTTACAATCGTGTCAACTATTCAAACCCATCGTTCAATTTCACCGTCCATCACTTTAAGTGTCCATCAGTTTGACATGTAAATCGTTGTTAGTAGTATGTGGATTGATTGTTCTCGCCTTAAATGATTATCATAGTATTAGGAAAGAAGAAGGGATCAATGCAGCGCACTCTTTCCAGTAGTAGTCAAAGATCATTTATTATAAAACATTTTGTAATTGTAAAATTGTCGCTTGTCTGTTTGTTTATTTGTTTGTATTTTAAAGATTTTTTCCCTTGATTTCTGGTGAAATCTTTATTTTTTCTGTCGGTTTTAATAGTTCAATTTGAAATGTTCGTGGTGTTAATGTGGGCACATTATTTCTTAAAGGATTGTCCGAATTCGGCGAAGTGTCCTTCAATGATTTCTATGAGAATTTTAAATTCCGTGAGAATACATACTATTTTGAAGGACTATGAAAAGACAAAGAGAGGGAGGGAGCATCTATATTCTGAGAAGTAGTTGGGTTGGTTGGTTTGTTGATTTTTAATTTTGTAAGTACAATAATGAAATATAAATTCTTATTAACTGGGAAGGTGTGGGGGTTCCACTTTGACAACAGGAAGTGCTCGTCTATGGTGGGAATGATTATATTCATTTATCTTGTTAATTTAAATTAATCATTTATTTCCCTACATAACATTTCATTATTCTAAAAAATCTTATTACTAATTATGCTAATGAGCTGCCATTTCAAAAACCCATTCTATTAAATTTTTTGTAAAATAATTACTAAGAGATAAATAAAGAAAACCACATATTAGCAATAACTAAGAAAAAGAAAATCACAACATCTCAGTACCACTTGACCAAATCATTTGAACAACAGGTAGTCCAAGTACTTAAGCACCAAAATAATCTAAGCAGCCATGAAGTCTGTAGGTGTTGAATGCAAACAACAAACACTTGACACGCGCAAGCGCAAGCGCGACTACTCACTCACATCCGCCAACCACATAATAACAGAAGAGAAACCATGAAAGTATCTGGTAGCTGCTACAAGTAAGTATAATAGATAGAAACACAGCATCATCATCATCATCATCATCACAGAGTTTTGAAACTTCTGAAATTAGCAAATGTTTACCTGTCAACATAGCATGAAGTTGTTTAAAGAGAGATACGCACTTGAATATTTATTTACCTGTGCATCATTACAGGCGCTCAGGTTGTTGTTTATTCTCGTTATGCTACACAGTAGGATACACTGGCATTTGGCATAAAGTCAAGTGTTGCTGTTGGACTTAAGATGAAAATAAAGAGGAAGGTGAGAGCTCTTTGTTAGTGGTTAGTGGTGGCCATGAAACATGTGCACTTAAGGTGTTAACCACAAATTTTGCACTTTACTCAATTATGACAAAGCTGGTAATTATGATGATAATCATCAGGATAATGATGGTTGCACACAAGTGACTACTACTACTGCTTGTTTATACTATGAAATATTTGTGAACATCTTATATGGATTTACAGAGTATTTATATGGTAGTTTTTGGAATGATTTGATGTAATTGATGGTTTGCTTCATTTAGGTCATCAATTGGATGACAAAAGATTATAATTTTTATAATATGAATTCGAAATTGTATTTTTGGCTTTTCCAATTCATAAAATTTTGTTTTTCCCACATTTCACAATCTGACAAAACGAAGAATATTCCTTAATTCTTTGCTAACCTATTCTTTTTTGATTTTCATAAACGTACAACTTTACTCTGAAAAACCAATATTCAACATATTTCAACTTGATATTAGGGAAGAAATCCAAAACTAAATTTTTCCAAAAATACGCAAAAAACCAGCATCGCAAGGCATATCAAGGATTTCCCTTTTTTGATACAAAAACAAATACTAAAAGTAATTGAAAAACCCACATATGAGACACTGTCCCGAAAAACAAAACAGACGCTGTGGCATAGAATAAAATGTGGGAAAAAAGAAGGCATCAGACTTTCTTAGTTATAAAATCACACATATAATAAAATGTTTATGATTATAACGCGAATCTTTAACAAAATACCAAATGTGAAAAATAGACAAGAAATAGAAAAACCAGAGAAATGTTGAGTGAGGGTAAGAGAGAGAGAGAGAGAGTGAGAGAGGGATAGAATGTTAGAGCACGTGAGCTGGGAAATTTGTTTTAAGGAAATACCACACGGAAATTACTCGCATAGATGCTCGCTTGCATATTATGCCTAGATTGCTAGACAGTTTGGTGCCACATGAGGCTGGTTCAGGGTCTTACATTTAGCACGAGTCAGACATATGTAAACTGGCTTTCCCCGGTTTGCTTAGCCATGGTATTTGGTATGGCGCTACGCACGAGAAATACCGACAAAAATAAATTAAACAATAATATTATCATGTGGTTCAGCAGTATCGCTCCTACGAAATACATGCAGAGAGTGAGATATCCTATCACATATGGATATATGTATGTACAAAATACTATTGTTAACGCCATGCCATACCGTTATGCTCATTTCTGTTTGTTTCCAAGTTAGTTTCACCTTCGGAAAGGTAAAGGCGCTAGAATTTGTTTTGTTGAGGCACAGTTTTTTTCTGTATAGAAAATCAGTATGTGAGAGTTTATATAATTTGGAAAATAAGCGAATATAGCACGAGATAGTAGTGTGGCTTACATATGTTGAAGATATGTTGTTCTGTCGATGAAGGTTGTCTGTCAATAAACAATGTTATTATGATGTGTGAGAAAAAGTTCCAGAAGGTTTGAGATGAACACAAGCAAAATTCTAAACTAATGGGAAAATTTCATTGACAAAATCCAATCATTTTAAATTTAAACCCAACAATTGTTTTATCACTTTTGGGGTTTTTCTTGTAAAAATGTTAATGACCCAATTTGTCATGTTTTGGGGAATTTAGGACAAATTTACGTGTTCCAATTTAAAGATGATTCTTCGTTTTCTTGTTTTTTTTTTTTTTTTTTGTTGTTGTCATACTACGACGATTTCATGCAAATTTTGGTTTTTGCATAACTGAGCAAATGAAAAGCAACAATGTAAAAAACCGTAAACCCTAGATTGCAATTTGATTGGGGTGTGTGTGTGCGTGTGATACATTTTTCTTCAGAAACTATTAATATTAAATTAAATCAAGGCAAGGTGCAGTTAAGCTCATACTATTGTACGTGTACCAAGTCGCCTTGGAAGCTTCTGTTTTTATTACAATACTACATACAATTCAATAAGTTTGTTGTTTCCCAATTTCTGTTAAATTTTAAAAATCATTGAATTTGATTTAGTCTCGTTTGCAATTTGGGCAAGTGAAATGTTGTTTGCTTATGTAACTTTTAAAATTTTTACACATCACATGAGATCGATCACACACATCACATGAGATCCAAACAAATTTGCAACAATTTTTGTATGTAAATTAATCACGTTATTTTGATTTGCTACTACAATCCCGAATATTAAATAAAGTGATTTGAATTTTAAACAAAATGATCAGTGAATAATAAATCATGGATGAATATCAATAGAGGAATGAGAAACCATATAGTGAGTGCATTGCTTTCTTTTTGGAGGTTAAAGGTAATTGAATGAATTTATCTAAAAAATAATTTTATTTGTATGAAATTTATTGCTAATGACAATTTGAAAATGAGAAAGAATTACTTCAGTGCCATGGACACAAATGTAGATAAAAAAAAAAAATAATTTCTATTGTATTATGCATTTGGTGTTATCACTTTGTCGTGATGTTTGTAAAGCTTTGCCATTAAAAATACTCTAAATTATGGATAAAAATGTGACCAGTACAACCAATTGAGCTATGCATGCCCCTTAAACCATTTCCCCATTTCTAAGCAATAAAATCAATTCAATTATTATTCAATTAGGTACTATGCTAAAATTGCATAAGAAGACGAAACCAGAGTTCATTGATTGAATTCTCTCCTACTTACTTTTAGCCTTCTTTAGTTACAGTGTTGTTTGGTGGTCAGTCGCTGGTCATTCATGTTGTCTCGTACTCTACGAAAAAAGATGTGAGATGGCCAATGCATAACATCTTAACTAGTTAATCATTCGCGACAACAACGCTTTCTTATTGCAGAAGCGCGATGTCAAGAAACCTTTCAGTACTGAAACCAGCAACTTGAACAATGTCAGCTCATACCGCTACAGTGGTCTTGTACACAAGAAAACCGTCGTCATTTCACCAACTGTCTCTTATGAATAACTTGCTCACCGGTTCCAAGTACCGCAAGGACTTCACTCCGTCGTGCTCCCGCCTGTGTTGCGTTCTCAAAAGTCCGCTCTAGTAAAGAAGGGTGGCAATAAGACCGAATAAATATAAATGACTCGGGTTTTAGGTTTTTGTACTAAATTAACGAGAAATTAGTAAAGACACAACACAAGAAATCAAAAAATTAATTGACCGATTAACTGTTCAAACCAATTGTTCTATACTAAACATAAGGAAAATACGTTATATTCACGGATAGTTTATCCACAATACAATGAATCGAAAATTTATTTAATAATGAAAGTCATCTTTGCATCAAAATCTCGGTCACTCGAGAATTTAGGGAAATAAATCCGTAGACTCTGTAGTAAAGGAAGCAGGATGCGTTCCTTATCCTGATTCACGCTAAAAATATAATGCAATACATATCTTTATTGCTACAAGACATTTTCTCCTGCCAAAATTCCAATCCATTTCCCTGCTTCTTGCCCTTGTCGGATATGTTCTACTCTTCTTCGATTGAGAACTGGGCATAGCAAAACAACTCATCAGGAACAAACTGTCCACCCTGCCTATTATGCGAAAACAATTGCTCGGTTAAACACCTTTTGGATGATTTCACAAAACTAGAAAAAATTAGATTCCATCTATTTTTGCATAATATACCCTCAAAATTTCTCAACATTTTACTAAATCATTGATGGTTTTTCTAAATATCCTAAGAAAATAAATCAATGATTTAGTAAATGTGTCTTTATTAATTTTTTTTGGTTTTTCAAAAAACAATGCAATCGAATTTCTTCATTAGATGTATGATGTACGAGTATTTTGATTAACACACCCTGTATTGGAAAAATACGTACTCGTAGTATTTTTCTAGTACGATGTATCCTTGAACTACAACTGACCTCGTTTTGTATACTTTCCTAAACTCACAACCACACAACTTTTATTGTTTTCGCTTGCTTTTTTCTTTTGTTTTTTTTTTTTTTTGTGGTGAGATTCGTTCTGAACAAAAAGATCTATGTAAATTAATTTTGTTTTTGACTTTAGGAAAAAAAATTTTAATTTATTGTGTATAGTATTCGAAAAAAAAAAAATCTCTTATGAATTGCATAGTAGCGCACTTTTTATCTTATGCAATGCAAATGAATGATGATAGATACAAAAAAAAAAAAAAAAAGTAAAAACAAAAATGTTAGATCGCAACGAAATACGATAAGATTGGAGAATAAAACTAAAGAACTTTCAATAGATTTTGTTCGCTATTATTGTACTTGATGAAATAAAATTGAAGTGCAATTGAAATATCTTAAAACTGAATGGCGTCTGAGATAGAATAGAAATTAAATTCAAAAGTGCTGCCAAATAAGAAAAAGAAGACACATTTCTGCATGAATGTTTCTACTATATGGCGCCGTATATTATTGCATGTTTTCTTGGGTGGAGAATAGAACAAGGAGCTTCTGAGACAATAAACTGAGATTGAAAACTTAAATCTGAAATATATTAATATTGCTTAGAATAGCATAAATTGACTTATTACGCTGGTGAGAAGGTGCCATAAAGTCGGCGAATTTTCTTTTATGCGTTCAGGTTAGATGAGTTCATTGCTTGACATTGACACATGCCAAACAAAAAGTGGGCACAGGAGAGTGGGATCAAGGTATTATACATATGTACTCTATATGTGTATTGATACAAAAAGAACATTTGTTTTTATTTATGTACAGCAGATTGAAGTATCCACAGTCATCTTCTGTTTCATCATCATCACCATCATCATCATCATCATCACAAATTTTGCTTGATGTTCTTTGCTTCGTTCTTTAGGATGGGGTTTAGCGCCTTATTATTTTGTCACTGCTTATCTAATCCGTTTTTCGAAGCATGTCTTTTGGTTCCTAGTACTGCGCTTCATTTGTTTTGAGCACGTACTACTACTACGCAAAAACAATAGAGGAAAAATGTTAAAAGAAACAAAACAAAACACGACAAGAACAAATTGTTTTCTTCTATGCTTGTTTACCGTAATTTTTGAATGTGTTTATAGATACATTTGATTTGTACACATAGATACATGTACATACATATGTATACATGTGCTTGGCATATGTCATTGTATGCCTTTCATCAGGCCTTAGGCGTGTGAAGTTTTTCCATCATTCCTTGTTAGCCCATAGGTGTGATGTTTCGTAAATAGTACATAGATTTACTTCATAGTAGGTATATGAAGATACAATAAATAGTAGTAGAAGACACATACATACATATGTACATGTTGTTTATAATTTTGACAATGTTTTTTTTAAGTGTTTCGTTGTTTTCCAATTTAACAAAGGATTGATGATGGATCATATTACTAGAATACACACGAATGAAATTAAAAGGAGGTTCAAGATCAATCAGAAATTTATATTTGACTTCATATAATATATATTTGATAAGAAAAGTAAGATTTAAAAAAAATTAAGAATGTACTAAGAACCAAAACTTGTCGTATTAGTTCTACTATTGACCTGCACATTTATTGTATAAATAATTTCCCAATATACAACAATGCATACACATATGGAAAAACCAAGTATGTGGGAACTTTTCCCATTTTTGTAGCACATATGTGTGTTTAGGTTAGCAAATACAATATCTTTGTAGATCCTTATAAGTCCATTAAAACTAAGCAAATTGCATTATGTACTTTCTGCCCATATGGTCCTTTGTCTTTTGCCACCTTTTGGTGTACAATATGTGTGGCATTTTAACATCAAAGGGATCACAAACAACAAACTATTGTATGCAGTAAAGCCACAAGAACATTAAGTACAAATATTTTGCTTAAAGTTAAAGGAATTTGTTTTGTTGCTTATAATAAGATTTCTAGAGATACACAAAAGTAGGAAAACCAAAGTCAAAATGCATTTACAGAAATCTCAATAAATTGCTCATAGTCAGGCTATCAGTATTTATAATAATAATAATACTAAAACCGAAAATAAATTTACTACTGATTAACTGCAGGCAAAGATTTGAATTTAAACAATTGCATTTTAATATTTTACACGAGATTCTGTAAATGAGATAGAAAAAAGGAATAAAAAAAAACTTTGGATATGCAACGAGGTACCGCTTTAAAATAATAATATTAATGATTTTATAAAATAATTAAAAGTGCCCAAAAAGCATCTGACAGTTGTATAGATTCTTCAATCGCCTGAACACATGATTGATTTTTGATTTTGGTAGAATTTTATATATATTTTGAAAAAACTATAATATTACCTAAAAGATGTGGATGGCAATAAATGTTCATCCAATTAAATGATGAAAGCGTTTCCAAAAAAAAAAAAATTTAAAGATGATGAAACCTCGGATCGCCCATTTAAATTAACAAACAAATAGCAATATTTAAAAAATTGATGATCTCATCCATATTGATTGTTGATTAACTATTTTTTAGTTTGATGAAACTATTAGTTTTGATAGAGACTGTATAAGGCAAATGTAATTTCCTCCAATCTTCATGCCATCACCAGTGATCGTTACACTATTGGAAGCTATAAAATTAATTTGCCAATGCAACAACGTTTCACTACTTTCGATTGAGGTATTTTCATGGCTTCATCGCCATATGCGAAACGCAAACGAATTTAGTGATGATCCCATTTATCTTAGTAAATTTGTTTAAAATTTGGAAGGTTAAAGTCAACTCCAATTACTGAGAAAGTCAGCTTCCATTTGGGGATACCATGAAACCGATGCACAGTGGCTACCACTGGCAGTAGTTAAAATCCAGCAGTGCGTCGTCTATTACACGCGGAGGACAATGAAATGTCGGTTTTATAAATTCTTGCAAACATTAGATGGGAAATAACAATTTAAATCGAATATGATAATTTCTTTTGTAATCGATTTCATTGTAATCATGTATGTTCTATTCTTCTGATGATGAAGCATCACAGTAGCAGTTTGTGGGACTCCATCACAATC
The DNA here is from genome assembly GCA_035041805.1 of Amiota mariae. Classification (NCBI taxonomy): domain Eukaryota; kingdom Metazoa; phylum Arthropoda; class Insecta; order Diptera; family Drosophilidae; genus Amiota; species Amiota mariae. Next base: position 91,691 of record JAWNKV010000216.1, on the reverse strand, counting down.
ATAATTCTTCACATAATCCAAGAGATTTCCATTCTTAGCATTCGGAATCACATCACACAATATTTTTTTTATAATTATCCTTCGTAATTTATTTTTATTTTCTATCTTCATATCGTTTTGTTTTATTCCAGATTCTCAAATTGATTTTCGTTATGTGTAATATTTGTCTTACAATAAAAATATTGTGAAAAAATAAAAACAAAAATATTGTCTTTCTATTAATCTCGTCGTTTTATAGTCACAACTTAGCCAAGGATAACATCCTAGTATTAGAGCATTATACTCCTAACCTTATTAAATATGAGTTCTATTTCTTAAAGAAAAACCTGCATTGCAATGGATCAATGCACAGATATGGATATGAGGGATGTCAGACAAATTCTATTTAAAATAAAACATTAATCTTTCTATATTATAACTACACCTCGCACATTGAAAAAATATGGCAAAGTAGCTTTAGGGTTCGTTTCAAATTTGGTATTTTAACTTAACTATTACAACTCATTATTATTATAATTTATATTTACTATGCGTATACACATCTATACTTTATATCTTAAGCAGGTCATGGTAAGTGTATATAGTACAAAATCAGTTTTATAGACGCAAATTAATACAATTTTATATTTATCAAATGGAGACAGAGAAAAGTTCAAGTTTATTTGGAACTAAGTTCAATAAACTCTTTTTCTATCTTCTGTTCATGTTGATATACTTTTATGTATCTTAAAGCCAATTTAAGAAATCAAAAATCCAATAATTAGATTGGCGTGCACGTCATATACAGAACCTGACTCTGTGCTCAGTTCATTGAAACTGACAATCTCACTTACTCATTCACTCACTCAGTCAAAAAAAAATATTATACAATCAAAAAATTTTAATAACAAAGCCAAGCAACAAGTAGTAGATACTTAGATACAAAGTGCATGCTAAAAATATAAGTATCTCAACTTCATTGTTGTTGTTGTTGTTGTTGTAGTTTTTATTGTTGCTGTTGTTTTGTCATAATTTTTAATACTTTTAGGAAGTCTTAAAACCCACAATACGCAAGCATGACAAAAGGTAAGCAGTCAACAATATTCAAAAGTCAGTGAAACTTTCACGCTGCGATGCAAACACGGATAAGATTTCGAGTATCGAACAAAGGCGCTATGCCATGCCACCAGATACAATTGCTTTGCCATGAAAAAGTCGGGAGCAAATAAAAGAAAAAAAATAATATTATTATTATTATAATAATTGTAATAGATATACATTTTTTTGTTAACTTGTTATACTGCTGCTGATTCCTCTGCATGCTGCTGCTGTTATTGTTGTTGGTTGCCCTTTTATGCAAATTATGCAGTAAGGAAGTCAAGTCATAAGAAAAGTCAGTCGTCGTTGTCGTCTATGATTACAATTATGACTGAAGATCTTAAACTACAGTTGACTAGTTGAACTAGAAGACGGCAACTTGTGATACATAAAGACGGCGATGATGCTGCTACTGATACTGACGATACTGTTGCTGACGATGATGATGGAAATAAAAACAAATTATTGCCGAAATGTTTAATGACAAACTTTTGATGTGATGTCACGAACTCGAGGTGTAGTTTTTCCTACTCTTTTTCTTCTTTCTTAAAGAAAATTTACCTTTTGCCTTTCTCACGAATTTGTAACATTTTTTATTTTATTTTTCCTTTATTGTTTATAATTTTTGTGTTTTTTTCAAATAAGATCAAGTTAGACAAATTTTTAAAAGTTGTCGGACGACTAAGAATTTTATTTCTCTTAAAGGTAGACATACCACTTTCTAACTAATGCCTTTGGTCTAAGGGGGCTGCCAAATATCGAGAAATTCTTTCTAATTAAATTCCCAAAGAGCCTTTAAATCTTATCATGAGCAAAAAGAATTTAAAGTCACAGTCCCAGACCACCAAAAAGTATAGTTTACCAGTAAAATGGGCTACTAACAGCTGTAAGGCTCTGCTTCGCCCACAAAGTTTGAGGAAGAAAAAAATTCCAGAGACCTCTGCAAGCCTTTGGGGCAGCACTTGGAACACTAGTCTACAAGAAGAAAAAGTATTAAGTGCGTGGGGCGATTGATACACTACACAACCGAACAACTACGAAAAAATATTATTAAATATATAAAATAGACAATTCGCTCACGAACTTGTTCAATTTCAAGTTACCACTCAAAACATCAAGGATCCAAAAGAGAAAAATAAGATTAAGTTAACCTAATATTCTTTTCACAACGAACATGAATCGATTTAGGTAGTTTCAACAATGGAATCGGCTGTGAATCAAAACTGGGTTGGCAATTTTCTGATAGCTTTGGAAAAATTTCGGTCACTTATCAAAGTGTGTATAAGCAGAACAAAAATCCAGCTGTTCATGATCCAGAATTGACGGTTTTAACGCAAAATCGATTTACATTGAATCAGATCGGTGTGAAAAGGCTATAAGATCAAAGAAATAGTAAGATATTCTCTTATTAAAATTCTTTTTTTCTAAGATTTTAAAACTACCTTTAAAAGTTATTTTCTTATTTATCATGTCACATGATTCACGTGCAAATCAATAAAAAAAGTTACTTTGCATAAAGAATACTTTTTCAAAGTCTAAATTTGTAGACTTGTATTATCGTATATGCGATAAATTCATGACTATATGTGATGTACGATGGCGCAATATAATATAAATTATAGTACGTAGTAGTGATGTATCGAATATTCGCATATTTCTGTATATGCGCATTCGTATTCGCATTCAGAAAAAAATACATAATATAAAGTGTAAGTAAATAATATTAAGTAAATAAAACAAGTGTTGCAATTATATCTGTAATCAGCATTCACTTTAAGATTTCGTACTTAAAATAATCAACTACTCATTAGAAATTGGCTAACACTGGACTTGATAGATATTTGAGGAGCGTTTTCTAACACTGAGTCTTGATATTGGCTTGGCGCCAGTTTTAAAAATTGAATATTCGCATTCCTATTCGCGAATATGGATGGCAGATATTCGCATTCGCATTCTCGAATGTGTGGAAATTGACATTCATTACATCACTAGAACGTAGATTCTAGATAGATAGATAGCACATTATTATCGTACGCAGATTGTATGATAATTTCCACCAGAACGCAAATTTTGATAAACCATTTTATTCTTACTCCAAAAACCATAGAAATATTATATGTTTCTTTCTTTTGTATTTGATAACAGCGCATCTATTTGTAAGAAAGCTGAATACACAACATAGTACGAACCTTCCCAGAGCAAATTCAGTCGTATAAATTAAGTTTAAATGTACCAAAAGAAGACCATATCAGAATCTACTGGCAAAAAAACTTGCGACTTGTATGAGTTTAATAGCATTTTAATGCCAAATGAGTGTTAAAAGTGGAAACAGATAGATGAGTAAATATCAATCATAGATTAAAGATTCAAAGATAAAATACTTCGCTCTCTTATTCTTTGAAGATTATAAGAAAGTTAACTGTTTGTTACATAGATATTTATAAAATCTAATCCCAAGTAATATGAAAAAATCCTTGTGTTTATTTGTCTGTGTTCTTTTATATGATTTTATTTTTTAAACAATCAAAAAGTCTTTGTCAAACATCTCGTTTTGAGCCACATAAAAATAAATATTCTTTCTATCATTCCAAAGGAGATTTTGATGAAATTTTGCCGGGGATTTGAAACGCGCGCCTGGACTACTAGCTTACGATAATTCTTCGCTGTAGGATATATTATGAATATTGCTTTGATATATGATAATCACTAATGTAAAATATAATTTTAAGCTCATCCCAATGGTCTCTTCATACAACTTCAAGAGGAGTCAGTCACCCATAAGACTTCGCATATTATAATTATGATATTGAAAGTGATGCTATAACTTAATTTGCTAATAAATAATAAACCACAGAAAAAACTTTAACGTGAATTTATCATTAACATTTTTACTTTCATCAAAATAACTTTAATCATATCAAACACAACACAAACGACTATCCCAATCATCTTTGCAATACATTACTTTTTTTCTATCCCAATTTCCCTCTCTGGTTTGCTCTCCTTTTGTTTTGCTATACTAACTTTATTCTTATCAAAAATGTATAAAGAAATTTCTATCGATCCGCCGCATGCAACTGATGGTGATGATGTTGATTGTGTTTTGTAGTAGCACATGGTGCCTCTTTTCTCAGTTCTGTTTGTGACAAATAAAAAACAGAACATTTTCATAGAGAATAACGCGCTAAACCGGCTTACCAAAAATTATGTTGGCCTGAAACTTTTGGCATTCTTATCATTTCCCAAGAGGCACACAACAGAGCCAAACAAAAATCAATATACAAACACACACACATATTGTATCTAGATACATATATAAATAAAAATAAAAGGAAAAGGAAAAACCGAAAAAACCAAGCAAAAAAAAAATAAGGAACAACATTGGCTAATGGGTACGCAATATTTGAGAAGAAAATGAAAAAATATAAAAAAGCAAAACAAAAACAAGAATGAAATAAGGACAAAAGTGGAACTAAAAATAGTAGAGCAAAACATTTAAATTGTTTTTGGATACATACTAGAAAATAGGATAGGATAGGATTCTATGTGTATCTATCTAATATGAGCAAATTTACCACTCAGGAATGTCAACAGGCTAACACAGGATTTTGTGGTCCTGTTCCCTCGAATTGCGTGTGTCGATGATAATGTGTTATGTGTCACATATTTCGTAGTCCTGCACATGCGTCTGTATATGTGCGGGTGTGTATCTATGAATGAATGAATAAATGATTGTGGGTGTACTACTATACAAATGCATATATTATCAACTTTTGCATTTCTACATACAAACACATGATTCAGATATGAGTAGATAGATACCCATAGATATTTATACAACATATACACATACATACATGTGTATACACAAATGTGTACGTCAGTAAGTATATTCTCTCATTCAATTCAGTGGGTGGGTGACATTGTTTTGTAGTCGCCGACATCCAAAATAATGACAAAAAATGTGCGATTTCATACCATTGAAAATTTCTGTACGCCTGCTGCATTTGAGAATGAAAATCTTCGCTTTGATGCTCTTGAGTGATATTATGTTGCAAATCCTTTGAGCATTTTATATATTGTGTATGTAAACTGGATTATCCGCACCTGTTCATTGACATCAAAGCAGATTGCAAACATCAACAGCAAAAGCAGCATCAATAGTAGTCGAAGTAGCAGTAACATGTGAATGAGCATTTTGCACTACTAATTTTACAAAGTGAAAACTTTAACACTTGACTTTTCTTCATATCTCTCCCACTATTCATGTGTTTATTCACTCATTTACTTGTTCACTCACTCATTTCTGCTCACTTAACTCATTGTAAACACTCGAATCTGTTTTGAGTACAAATGACACTTAAGCAGCTGCAGATAAAACCCAACTCTAAATCCAAACATAAGCATTAAATTGTGTCCTGTACGACTAAAGTATCTCATACTCAAAGAGTAAAGAGTCTGTGTATTTGCACTACCACCACCAGCATCATCACTACAAGATGATACTTTGTATCTGTGAGACCCGCCCACTTGCTATAACGACGCTTTTACTATTCTCAAGTGAAAATGTTGAATTTTGGCGCCTTCGTCATACAGGCGCTCAGCATTAAGAGCACAACACTCTCAGCATTCACAAAGTTGCAAAATTGAATAAAAAACACATGCGCAGCATTCAGCAGCATCATGGACCAGCAGGATATGCTCATAGTAGCAACAACCCTTCGATATGATGCTCTCTCTCTCTCTCTCGCTGTTACTCTCTCAGATTGAGTCTGAGTCTTCTAAGACACCCACCACTTTGTACTACTACTATTGTATGAAAAATTTCAATTCATACAAAAAGTACAATACATTTACTCATGCTGTGTATCCCAAAGTGTGCGTGTGTCCTTGTATAGTTTTTATTTAGCTCAAGGACTCAGCATAATAGCAAGGATATGTGCTTCACCATGACCTTATTCATGTATAAACCTTACGCTTCTCTCTCTTCCATAAGTGGCAATCATCAGCTGTTATATACTCTGTAAAGATACTTGATTATTGCTATAGATACATGTACGTAAGTGTGCGTGTGTGTGTGTGTGTGTGTGTGTGTGTGTACGCTTTGGAATTCGCGTATTATTGATATTTCACTTTTGCATTTTCGTCACCGGAAGTTCAAGTCATCTAAATTTTCTGTTCGCCTATGAAACAGGATGCTTTTTGCGTTTGATTTCAGGGACAAACTTAGTGATTGATGGATCTAGTTGCCATGGCAACTCTTAGCACATATATGGACGAGTATGTGTGTATGTATATATATACTTATATATGTGTGTATTTGTGTGTATATCTGAATGATTATTTTGCAATTTGTATGAGTAGAAATGATACCGGAAGTAAATTTTCAAATGCAACAAACAAAATCATGCAATTGGATTTCCTTTTCAAACAATTTGCCTTTTTATTATTAAACAATTTTCATAATTTCCAAATTTTGTATAACCAAAGAATTTCGTTAATATAAGTACGTGTATAAACTCCCTTTGTTGTACTGCAGTTAATTGTCATTTTTCTTCATCTCTAGGGTATCATTTTCACACATTTCTTCGCAATCTCCATGTTCCTGTGTCCATACTTCATAAGGAAATTGAGCTGTTGAGTTGCGGTTTATATACAAATATTGATCGCGAACTTGCAATATTCCCAGTTCGATACCATTATCAATGGTCCGCAACAATTCCAAACCAACTTCTGAAATGCTTTTTCCCATGAGATTGGCAGCAACATAAACCAACGACATTTTAGTTGGGGGATAACGCACCAATTCTATTGCACATCGAATAAAATCACCGTAAGAATTTTTATATTGCACGCTCATTTTCCAGACCGAGTGAATTTTTAATTGAATTGTTTGTGAATAAATTTTGGAATTAATAAAATATTCTGATTATGAAATCAATGATTTAAATTGTCTAGTCTACTATGTTGATATTTGTTTCATTTTTCAGTATTTAATTTTAATTTTAGTAACTTTATTTCTTCTACATACTACTACTACATACATGTATCAATAAAGTATGAAGGCCGCCAATACAAACCTATAATTTTTGCCAGTAATCAGTAATTTTCCAAGAGTGCATACCAGGCTAATGAAAATTATTGCACATGCAAAACATTTCAATTTATTCGATTTGGCCCTTAGTGCCAATAACACTTTAAGCCAAGTTGCAACATCAGTGGTAAGCATACTAGAACCTTAACTACTTCAACTACGAGTACTAGCTACTTATCTCAACTTTGATTTGAAGTTCGTGTCCTTTTCTATAAACATTACAATGTTGTTGTTTTTGTTGTTAAATGCTAACACCTTGCAAAGTCACTCAATCATTCAGTCAGTCAGAAAGTCACACAGTCAGTCAGTCAGTCAGTCAATCACTCTTTTAAAGTGAATGAGTAAATGATTATCTAGTCAAGTCCGCTTTGATTTAGTCTGGATGCAACAGGTTACCCATGGGAAAACAAGCAACAATTGTTAAAGTGCCGATGTTGTTGTTGTTGTTGCTGTTACGGCTGTTACTGCTGTTGATTTTGATTTTTGATTTTGAAATTTGAACTTGAGGCTAAAGGTAAAAATTGTTTGTCGAGTAATTGCCATATAACGAGCTGGAAAACAACTCAGTTTTCCAAATACGTGCAGCAATAGCAACAAATGTTGTACATATAATACAATACAATACAATACAATACTAGTATTTGTTGCTGTTGTTATTTCTATTGCATAGCAACGCAGCCAACAGCTAAATTACAGCATTAGTTTATGTTCTCATTGTTGCTGTTGCTGATGTTGTTGTTAGTTGAGTCGGTGTTTTATTGCAAAATGTGTAAGAAAATCTTTGGTAAATCGTATTTTGAATAAAGAAGAAGTTTTCTTTCTTTAAGTATTTTCCTTACTCTTCATATTCTATGCTAAACTAAACCATCTAAATTAAGTTTTCGTTATAGTTGAGCTTTGATTCAGGGTTGCCAAGTGTTAGTCGATTATTTTTAAAAGGATTTTATATAAATTTTTAGAATATTCTTGGGTTTTTTTAAATTTTGATCAAAAAAAGGAGCCTCATCTTTTGTTTGGAAGTAGTCGGAGTAGAGTGACATCATCATCAATTTCATCGCCAGTAGTGAACTGAAGCGGTAAAAGGTTAGATTAGTCATTTTCCTGATTAAATTTGGTGGTATGTTTATTAAGTCAACGGAGACATTGATAGTAAGGACCAAACAGTTTTTAGCAATGATTTTTTTGCTTAATGCCTTTGGACAAACCATTGTCCAAGGTGTCAGGGAGCTTAAGAGGATCACATGAGTGACTTGCAAGCCCCATACTTTGCATGCACTTAAAGAAGTTGAAGTCACCACCTACCAGGAAAGAATAAACGACCCCACCAAAGACCTGGTCAAACATTTCCTCTGCCATTATATTCTATAGAGGCACATAGACTGCGAAAGCGTAGTATTGTCAATTGCGGCTTGGATCTAGTGCAATACAGGTACCTGTTTCGCGAACTTTAAGTATGATTTTATGAGGATGGCTGCACCACCTCGAGTTCTCCTACTCGGGATATTTTCATTTACAATAATGTGAATTTTATTTCATTCAAATTCGCCGAAGTTGACATTGACTGATGGTTTCCAAAAAAAAAAATATTTTCTTTGGAATTATGAATACCAAATGGTTTTACTAATGATCTAACAGGAGGACCATAGGATGAATATTTTGTAGTGCACTTGCGATAAGTTAAGCCTTACAATGTAGTAGTTTATACTCTAGCGAACCACCATATGACCACTTTGTATATAAGTATGTGAATAGTTTTGGAGTTAAGCAATTTCTGATTCATTTTCAAAATATCATTGAATAAACGTATATTTGTTCTTAGATATCAATAACTAATAATTTCATATGTCACAATTGATTATTCGCTAAATTTCCTCGAATAGTTTTCTTTTTAAAAGCATCTCTAATTTTTTTTTTATTTTTATTTTTTTTTTATTCTCTTACTCAACAACAACTCGACAACTCTGTGTTAATCAACAAATAATCGCCTATGCTTAACTTGTACACAATATGCTCATGTGCCCCTTTGTATCTCGACTCCAAAGAATCGTGCAAATACCACAAGAGTCAGGTGCATTTCCATCAAGATAATAATGCCCCTTGTTCGACTGCAACCGCTGTTGCTGCAACATTATCAAGCATGCAACTTGCAACATTGCTAAGGCAATACGAGTGCATACAATTGTTTACCACCACACAATATCACATTGCGACGATCATAGAAACAATTGTCGGAATAAGCGCAAATTTTTGCTGTCCAACTTGGACTATGTGACTGACTCTGACTATGAATCTGAATCTGAATGACTGCGGTAAGAATGGTCTCTCCTCAATAGTCTATCTATCTAACTATCTGTCTGTTTCTCCATCTGTCTGGGGCATATTATTTGCACTTTATTATCACGTTAGTGGAATTAAGGAAACGTGCAATGGCAACAGTCTTAGCCAACAATACTAACCACTGTTGCTGCTACCACCACCAGCACCCACCCACCCATAATTCGATCCAATACAAAAGGTGTAGCTTACTTGCCTACCATGTGTTGTAACTAAGTACAATATCTATGTTTCTACCCAACTAAGAAGGAAAAATATTGGAAAAAATTAGTGCAACCTTGATTAGAAATACGCCGGCGTCAGTGTCTTGCGCTGCCGGGCCAGTGGCAAACACTAGAGCCGCGTACCTTTAACCTTTTCTTGGTAACCATGATTTTTTTTGGCAAAATTTAGCTGCCGTCGGCTTTTCTATTACAATATTTTTACTGATTGAGAATGAATGCGTTATTAACATTATTTTTATTATTATTTTCATTTGACTATGACTGCTTGGGGGCTTTAATGGTGCACTAAAGTGAGATAAATACACTTTAGATGCTTAGAACGCGATTAGCACTCAATAAGTTTATATGTGGGCGTGTTTTGGGGTTTAGTAGATTTTACTTTAGAATGTGTCAATAAATATTTATTACAATTTAATTTTTCCATTTTTTTGTTTCTGGCAATTTATTAGCAAAATTGTTTAAAACATAAATTGCAATTATTGTTTTTTTTGGTGGAAATGTATTTATGTATTATTTTTTTCGTTAAAAACAAAAATATGTATTATGTAATTTTTAAATAAAAATTAAATGATTTAAGTTACTAACCTTTTGCACAAGATTGTAGAAAATCAGTGATGAATGAAAATATACAAAAAAAAAAAACCAATTATACTCATAAATAACGAGATTTAGAACCAATTTTTTTTTTTTATTTTACACACGCGTTAACAGGAAGTAGAAGAATTAAAAAAAAAAATAATAATAAATTATTATAATTCACTATAAAGACTCAATACACTTATCACTTAACACATTCTTCACTTTTTTTTACCTTATGCACTCACTCTGCACTTAACTTTTTTCACATCACTTTTTACACTTTTTACACTTTTTTCACTTCACTTTCTACACTTTTTTCACTTCTTTAACTTCCCTACCATTATGCACTTGACTTCCTGCTATTTCACATTTGCTCTGCTTTGAACGATTTTCGTTTAAAATTAAATATTGTATTACAAACACTGACACAATATTTATAAAAAACAGCCGGATTCGCACACGGAGGGTTTTGTACCATAGTACAAAATTTTTTTCTTAAAATATAAACTTATCTGCATATTTAATAGTCTAAAAGTATACTACAATTAACAGCTTAAAAGTATACTAAAAAAAAAAAAATGTTAAACAAAAGGTTAAATTAAAGAAATTTGTAGTATTTGTAGTTCTACACACAAGTGAATTACACACTCTGTGAAAATTTCAACTCTCTACCTATTACGGTTCATGAGATAGAGCAGGAGACGGACGGACGGACAACGTAAGCTTAGTAATAGAGTCCCGTTAGCTCCCTATGGGTACGGAACCCTAAAAATTATATTATATTTTTTATTAAAATTATAATAATTTAATTATTTAAATTAATTAATCATTTATTTAATGCGAACTTAGAATTCATATGAAATGAGTGTATGTGCTGAGGTGAAAGTAATCTGATTTGCATATTTTTGATAAGACAACGTATTATTTCAATAGAGTGGGATCTTCTTTTCACTGGGAAGCATCAAATAAAGTATATTTCAATTACTGAAAGTAGCACTATGTACTCGACTGTTGATTTGTATTTTTTTTTTTTTTTTTTTGTAAAACATTTGTTTTGAGACAGAATCAATCGAAATTTCAATTAACTCAATTTAAAAAAATAAAACAAGACTGAAGTTGTAATATTCTTCACGGCCCTCCTAGTGGTCTGAGGTTCTTGAAATTTATATGGTTGGTGGATATGAGTCCAGATGCTTATAGTGCTCAAATTTAAAGTCGATAATACCAAAAGAAAAAGTTTTTCTAATAGAAACGTGAATTTGGATCCAGATTTGTATAGGTGGTACACCCCCCTAGTGGTCCGATTTGGCTAATTCCAACATATGTAATGCATATGCAAAATTTCTGAGGGACTAGTTTGCATATATACAGACGGAAAATGGCTAGTCAACTCGTCTCGTCGCGCTGATAAAGAATTTATATACTTTATGGGGTCTCCGATGTCTCCTTCTGTGTGTTACATGCTACATGACAAACTTATAATACTATTCATTGCGTGAAGAGTATAAACATAAACTAATAATCCCACAAGCATCCCGTTTATACGATTAACTCGTTATTTTATCAATTCGATTAAAAAATTTAATGAAAATATTTCTCATGCAAAACTTTTATTGACAACTATGTTTGTCGTTCGAGACTCCAATCACTTATTGACGCTAATGAGCTGTCGATTGACGGTTGTTGAAGTAAGGATCGTTTACATATAATTACGTAAAATTTTATTGACATAAACTGGCAACAATCTGCATATCAACCATATTAAAGTATATTGACGAAAAAAAAAAATAATAAAAGTGCATTTTGACGATTGAAGTCGATTGAAAACCAAAATAAGCCAAAATATTGGCGAGCAGCGTCAATCGTTTGCCCCAAAGCTTTATGATTCAAGAACCATAAACTTTTTCATTCTGCATGAAACTCTTTATAATGACATTAGTCTTTGTCATAATATTACCAATTTAGTTCACATTCGTGGATCAACATACTTAGTTAAGCGGATGTCTTTTTCAGAGTTGTCATGGATGGTACTGGTGGAGTTCCTCAACGATCTGTATTAGATCCTATTCTTTACAACATATACTACTAGGATATCCCAACATCAGGGAATTGTACTACATATATTTTTTCTGACGATACTTGTATCTACTACATCTTGGGTGCAACATTTGATCAATATTCTTTGGCATATTTCAAATGCTGGAATATTAAAATTACCGCCAAACAACGATCACAATTTTCTTGATATGGAAGCGTAAAGATTGCCATCTAACCAGCTACACCTTGGAACTATCTCATTGGTAATGTGTATCTGGGAATTCATCTGGTTAAAAAACTTTGCTTCAAAGTGCATATTGGCTAGTTTAATAGTGAAATCCGTATTCTACTCAAATATCCCTTTACTAATTGCAAATCAAAGTTATCAACTAAAAATAACCTATTGATATACAAATTAATTTTTGCCCCAAAACCAACTACAAATTGTACAAAATAAGATACTAAAAATGATGCTAATTGCTCCATTTCGCTATTCATTTTGGATCCAAGATCAAATAAAACTCACAAAAACAAATTTTAACGCAGGAAAACATCCTATTGCCCAATGATTCTGATGTTCTGTACTTATAAATTATCACAAAACTTCTAATTTCTGTATAAACTAGTTCTGTATTGTCTGCTTTGCAATGATAAATATGAAAATAATATGACTTCGGTAATCCTTAGACAATGTAACCAGTCTATGCATAATTTATTGAGACTTTTAACGGCATTTTTATAATTTTCCTCAACTCAGCTGGAGTAGCCTCTCTATGTGTTAATAATGGATAGGTGAGAGGTGTCTTTACCTTCAGTGTTGTTATTAAATTTGTCTTAATTTGAACATTTTAAACCTGTTGATTATTATTATTTTGTTAGACAATTTTCCACAATTAACATTCATACAACTTGCTGCCACCCACAAATTCAAAATAACAAACAACAAAACTTACGCATAAAATTTTGTTAATGGACAAAACGTGATTTTCTTCTGCTATAAACATCAAATTGCTTTAGTTTTTGTAATTGTGTAACATTTGTATAAGTTTGTGTGTGTGTGTGTTTGTGTTTGCAATTAATTTAGAAAGCGAAGACGAAGAAGAGGGAGAAAATTGTTGTAAGTTCAAATGTGCAACATCAGAGAAAACTAACACACAACAATTGGATTACATTAAGTTATGCGTTGCACTAAATGCAAACAACACTTTCAATTGGAAGTTCTTCTCTTTTTGTTGGTTTTTTTTTTTTTTTTGGGAACATAAAAAGCCAATTTCAATAACATTTTCACTCTTGTTTTTGTGGACTTGTTAATTGTTGCTGTTGTTGTTGCAAAAGCAAAACGATTTTCTAATGGCATAAAAAGAAATCAAAGAATTGAGTGCAACATGCCACACCAAAAGATCAACAGCAACATCAACATCAACACCAACACCAACAATAATAAAATCACCAACATCACAAATAAGCAGGAGCAGGAGCAAAACAACAACAATAACAACAAGAGGAAAAACAAAGTGTTATGTGTTGTCTACTGTATGCGGTTGTTTTTATTGTTGTTGTTGCATGCTGCTGCTGCTGCATGTTGCAAAGCAAGAAAAGAAGTTTATTGATTCGTTAATCGCCACTTTTGTTTTCCTTTGAATTTTGATTTTTATTTCTTCTCTGCGTCCCTCCACAAATTATTATACAATTTAATATTTTTTTTTTCTTTTTTTTCTATCAATGTTATAAAAGTCATATTGTTGTTGCTGTTATTACATATTGTTATTGTTGCATATCATGGACACAATCTACATGTGTCTGACCCCAGTTAATAACAGCAACATGAAAAATTACAATTATTGCAAACAACTACAAAAACTATATGGTACAACATCAACAACAATAACAACATAAGACATTGACAACAAACACAACAACAGTATGACAACATGACAAGTCAATTGTCAACGCAAAATAATAAAAACTTCAACAACAAAAACAAAAAAAGAGTAACAACTGCCAAAGCAACAGTGGCGATGGTTGTCGCCTGCTGCTGATGTTGTTCTTATTGAAAATATCAACGACATATAACAACATCAGCTACAACAACAACAATAACAATAACTACAGCGTCATACATTTCTGTTAAAATGTCAACTCTTTTGGCGCCTTAACCCCTGGTGAATGATCAAATGAAAGAAGGAACGAAGTAAGGCAATATTGTACAAAGTCCAATAGATCAGCGGTTCTTAAGTTTAATTTTATAATTTCTGCCCCAATAATCTCATAGGCAATAAGTACACTATTATTAATTTGAATTCCTACAATTTTTCCTGAAATAAAATTTTCAAACAATTTTAATCAATTATTTGATAAATAAACTGGATAGAATTTATACTTGTTAGAAAGGATGTGGATTCTACTTTTATAATATAATAAAATAAATATTACTAACGTACCCGACAAGGTTTTGCACGAGTTGCATCTAACCGAATTTTTTTGATGACCAAATATCTTTCACTCACAGTTTGAGTATCAACAAAGAACACAGTTTGAGTATCAGAAAATTAAAGAACTATTTCAGTTATTTGTTTTTTAAGTATACTTTTAGGATTTATTAGAATGTCCTGTATCTTGAGAACGAGGACACATATCGGAACCAAAACTATTCTATATTTAAGGCGGAAACCAACCATACAAATTTACAAAATTTCAATGCAATCAGATGAACGGTATGGCAGCGCATAACATACGAACAAACAATATACAAATTTGTATATAGAAGAATTTTTGCTCTTATAAAACGCATCAATAAAAGAACACCTTTTATATCTTGAAAATTTTACTATTATCAGCTTCGTGTTAATTATTTATATTGTTTCTGATTATAATTTTTTTTTAGTGATCTCGCATCAATATGTCTTATGATCGACCGACTAGTGAAAATCGTAATTCTGGCAAAACCTATCTACAAATTGCATCGGAATTAAGTTTATCCAAATCATGTGTTCAGTATTTTAAAAAATGTATAATCAAATTGAAACAAAATTGCGTAATCATAAAATAAAGTCAGAAACATTTTCAACAAAATTGTCAGATTGGATCAGATATAAGTGGATCAAATTAAATATACAAAGATTAGGTAATAAAATTTTTAAGTTAATGGTAGTTGTGGTGGATGATGTATGAAAGTATGTATATCTTAGCATTTTCAGTTTGGCTGGAATTGACCCGAATTTACTAGCGATAAGGGGTGTGCTAACCTGATGACACGCAGTGTATGTAATGCAAAACGAAATCAAATATTGGAATGCTTTAGTAATCAGATCTGAGAACTAATCAAAATATTGTGATTTCAGTTTTGTTGAATAATAATATATAATTTTTTCATGATAATCCTTGGCAAATATTTTGTTCAAATATAGAAAAATGCTTATCATTAGCAAGGTTACTAATTTCCGTCTTTCATATAAGTAAGACCCTCAGGGGCTTAAGAATCGCTGCTATAGACAATACTAAATAGCAACAATAATAAGTATTCACAAAAAATATACGCGTGAATCATCGTCGTAACAGCAACAATTTCAGTAACAGACCCCAAGAGAGACAAACACCTACACATCTCATTGTATCTGCTGCTGTTGCTGTCGTCATTATTATTGTTGTTGTTGTTGTTGTTGTTGTTGTTTCTGTATTATTGCATGCTACTCAATCTTTAAAACTCTACCGAAAAACTATTGTAACTACACTCACTCTTCCCCACATTGTCGTTGTCTTCGCTTAAGATCACTTGCGTTTGCTAAATAAACTCAACTCCACGAACTCCACCGAACTAAAATATCCGAAAGCGAACCGAACCGATCCAATCAACTAACCAGCAACCCACTTCACCACGTTACTTTACTCTTTATTCACCTTTCTGTTTATTCTTTCTTAACTGAACGATGCATTTAAACAGTTATTTCACATTTCTATGCTTGTTACTGTAGTTCACTGTTATTATTACTATTGTTTATATTGTTGCTATTGTTGTTGTTACTATTGTTAGTGTTGTTGATGGTGATGGTGTTGTAGGTGTTTGGGCGTTTTTTTTTTTTCTATATTTTTTTTCGCTGCTTTTGTGACATAAAATTTATTAAGCGCATAAAGTCGTAATTATGCAAAATAACATTTATTTATTTATGTAAGTATGTTTTTCTGTTATGTTTTTTGTTGTTATGGTATCTGTTTTTGTTGTTGTTGTTGTTTTTATGACAATTGTCATAGTTGTTACTAACACAATGAACAATTTTCAAATAAATAATTTCTTTATTTTTTTTTATATAAATTGAATATTAATTAATAAGTAATTTACTTTCTTTGAAATTCTATGCCATGAAAATCTGTACTATGAAAATAGCGACATGATATGTGACAACATTTCACCCAGTCCTGAAGGAATCAATGAATCGATTAAATAAATTTCCACATCAGAAGATACTATAATAAAAGACCTAATTGTCATCGAAATTCAAAACCCACTGGTAGCCTCACTTCTGTATTCATTCATCATATCGTCGCGACTTCTTAACAGACTACATCCAGGGTCGCATTAACGGCGGGTAAACGGGCCTCCTCACACCTTCATTTGACCTTTTCTTTTACTTATCACTCAGAAAAGTAATTAAGTTTTTTAATTTTTTTATTTTTTTTGGCTCATAACTCAGATTAGAGATTTTTAAAATATTACAAAGAAAATAGCTTGTAACTTAATTTACTGAATTTAAACATACAAATATCCAAAGATATTCACTGATTGAAACTAGAAAGGGTCTCAACTTCTACATCGCTTCGGGCCCTCACACAAACTCAACCCGGCCGTGACTACTTCCTAATGATATCCCCATAAGGAAAGAATAAACAAAAATAAGTAATACAAAACATTCTGCCTCATAAGTGTCTGATCTGAAGATCTCATCACTGTAAACAAAATTAGTGTAGTAAAAATAATTATAAAATAAAGAAGAACAACAGCAGCAACTCATTAAGCTCATCTTTGGACATTTTTCATTATACTTTGTACTGGTCAGTACAATCCATGCATGCAAATTCATGTCGCAATGCTGGCAAATATTAAAAATAAATGAATGGTTTTATTATTATTTTGCATATTAAATTCAATTCAAAATACAAATAAATTTATTATTTGTATTTTAATAACATTAGGCAATTGATTTTATTAGATTTTAATCAATGACGTCATAGTTTCAGAAAAAGATGATAGGAATAAAACTTCACATTAATACAAACATACATTTAATATTAAATTCTTATTTGTTTATTATTATAATTATCATTGTTCTTCAATATTCAATTTATTATTAAATCACACCGACGACGTGCACATATTCCATATGCGATGTCAATTCAAAAACAAACTGATGTAAATTTATTACACTCGATTGATCCAAAGCCTAGTTTAATTTAGTTAGCTGGTAGTAAGAATAAAGAGAGGAGATCAAGTGCAAGTTTCACCAACTTATTATTGTTTTTTGGGCACAGTTCGAAGCTTGAATGAAATAATGAAAGCTGTCAGACTTCGCTTTGTATTCTGACGTCCAGATGCTGAAGAAAAAAAAAAACAATATAAGCTACTGCAGATGATAATCCAATAACAACTCAGCTTCACTTCCAATTTTTTCACTTTTGCTTTTTCTACTATATACATAAATTCATCTTCGGACTGATCTCATTATGCTGATCATAGCAATTGCGATTTTGGAAGTATCCTTCGCATCGCTTTTAATAACATATATAATTTTATTTAATTTTTATTATTTGTAATTTTATTTAATTTTTATTATTTGTCCTTTAATTTCATAGGATTTTCCTTTAATAATTATTATAATAGTAATCTTGGAATATTTATAGGAAAACACAAAATTATCATTAAAATTCAAATTTTTTTTATTTGAATATTCGTCTTTTATTAATTAATTTGTCAATTAATAAGACTAACGGCTTCCATGCATTCACCACGCAATGACAATGAGAAAACGAACTGTAATGAATTTACTGCACTTCATTGATAAAAGCTTAATGCGATATGTAACTTGAATGGAATTGACTAACAGGACCTAAGGAAAAGAGGTCACTTGATTCTTGTTCTTAAAAACCCAACTGTTATTCTATAATGTTATATATACTTGCATATTGTAACTATTTTGTTTTTGGGTACAATATTCATAAGTTTTTTGAAGTCATCTGAGGCATCTGAATCTTTTACCAGCCTCATATAATAAGATACACGGATTTGTATATCAAATGTTCTAAATAGAAAATCAAAGGTATTAGAAACTTTAAAGTTGTCTCTGTGAACAAGCTTCTGATTTTTTTTTTCAAAACATTAATAATACCTGAACATTTTATATACTTAGTACATATGTATACGTATGAATGTATGTAGCTGTGAGGCTACACTTTTTTGCACTCTATCAATGAGATAATGCAAAGAAACTTCTGAAGATTATAATTTAATAAGAACAATTCAACTCAACTTTACTCTCAATTTGGATCTCTACTAAATAATTTGTCACCTTTGGACTTCTCTTACTATATCGATCATTGAATTTAATACATGACACTGCGCTGGATAACGGATTTGATATGAGTTTGAAACCTTGTATATAAGTAATGACGACATACTTGCATAGGCAGGCACACAACTGCGCACTTTAAATTTTCTTTAATGAATTTGTGGGTTTTTGGGAATTTTTATAGACATACCTCTTCACATTACTTAAAATATCTAATGTCCAATAAATTTTAAATTTTTCCAATGATTTTATAAGATTTTGATGTAATGAATAAAATGACACACTTTCATAGTCATTTAGCTACATATTTTAGATTTTCTTGAAAAATTTAATGCAATTTTGCAAAATAGGGAAAAATCATTTTTCATAAATTTATAAGAACTATAAGCATTTTTAATTAAACTTTGATTAACAATTTGTCACAAACACTACCGCACGCAGTACACACGCAATGACGATTGAAAGACGAACTGAGATGAATTACTTGCACATGATTGATCTAAGCTTCATTTATTATCATACTATGTCACTTGAATAAACTCATAAACTAAGACTAAACAGGTGGTGAGAATGAAGAGAGAAGATCACGCAAATATATATTTTGTTTTTATCTTCTTATTATCTTTTGTGTTTCTTTTCATTAAATGCAAACTACACACACACACACACACACACAAAGTCATAGGTACATAATATTTCATATGCATCTTTGCTTTTTGCCTCCCTAACAACGTATGCATGATAAATTCATAAGCAATTGAACTCGTTTTTTTTTTTTAGTTTTCGTTTGGATTTTTTTTTTGTTTTTTAGTTTTATTGTATTCTAGTTTATGTTTACATGGAAAATTATTTGTTTTATTAAAACGTTTGACACTTGATTCGCTTCATTTATGATTCAAATTCAATTGGTTTCATGGGTTTGGCTAAATTTAAAATGTAAATGCGAGAACAAATTATAATAAATACATAAAATGCATACATGTCATGTATTTGTAGATATGTGTGTAGTAGTATATGGCACACATACATATTTTGTTTGTTTTTATTTTATTTTATTTAGTATTAAAATGTAAGTATATAATTACCTTGAAGTCAAGCTTTTGCCAGCCAGAAATATACAAAATTTATATTAACAAATAACCTGGAGTTTAAACGCATTTGAGCCCAATATTGTGATTTATTTACATACATACATATATAGATGATCTGCCTGTTTAAGTTATGGTGAAATGTCATATAAGTATATACATATGACACATAATATTGCCTTTCTAGCCAAAACTAATGATCCCCTGGATGCCTCATTGCTGTTGCATTATTGACAGCATACTATGCAAGAGCCTTGGCTGAAGCAATAAATGCCGAAATATTAATTCATAAAGTTTTCTATCTCATGTGCTCGAGCTGCCATCCAAGTCTCTCTGAGTTGTGATTTTTGAACAACATTGAATATCAGATTGAACTATGTAGAATGCTCATATCAATGGTATGTTTTAGTTATTTCCTGCTATCAAGAGCAGGAGAATGTCTCGAATTCCTAAATATAGCTGTAAGCCTCCGTTTCTGCAAAGATTTCTTATCTCAGCTTTCACAAAGTTTCTAAGTTCTCAATGTTGACAAAAAAGACTAAATTTGAAGATTCAATTGGAAATTTGCTGTAATAGTTAAGGCTCATCACCACAGACCTGCTAAGCTTAAGTTGATATACTCGTCGTCTCAAGAGGAGTCACCACTTAGTGATATCATTCAGTCTGCCTTATCTGAGAGTGGTTATACTATATGTTATTTACTTTTACTCAATGTACAATGACTTCAATAGAATTAATTAGAATGTATTGTACAAGTCCACAATCATAGATGTAAAATATATGTATGTATAAGCTTACTTAGAGTATACAATATGGCAAATAATTTTATACAAGAATGTACAGTGTAAGTATAAAGTAGAATAGGAGATTAATTTAATCTAGTGTTAAATAAAGAACAGCGGGCTAATCTACAGTAGGTGGAACAATTTTTATTTTTCCTGAAATTCGATGATATATATACTTAGTATGTTCACGGGATGGGTCTAATAATGTGATGAGATGATTGGAGTTGTGCAAGAACTGAATTTTTAGATTGTGAAAGAAAGTGCAACATGAAAGTTTATGAATGACTGATATATGAAGGTCAGTGTTATAGAAAGAGCAATTGAGAGGAAGTGATATGTTTCTTGATGGGAAGAGTGTGCTGAGGCGTAGTCTTATGGATTTTGAAAAGGATGATCTGGGGTGTGGTGAGCTAAATTATATGTTATTTGTGTTCATTGTTAAATGGTAAAGATTAGTAAGATCCCAGATAGATTTACATTTATATATACAATGGAATTTAATGCATTTAAGATTATCAGAGGAGTTATAATTTATTTATTTTCCTTAAAATATATTTTAATTTATTTATTTTCCTTGAAATCAATTTTAATTAATTTAAATTCCTTTAAAATTGATTTAAATTATAAACAAATAAGAAATATAATTAAATTCTTATTAAGCTTTTATTAGAATGTTTCTTATTCTATTTGAGATGTTGTAATCATTACGCTGATTACCCAATAATACCAATTATCGGCATTTATTGCATTTTATAACAATATTTGTTTTGTTTTGTTTTGTTTTGTTTTTCATGAGGTTCAAGTACAGGTTAAATTGCATAGAAGTAACTAACATCTTTGGTGTTTCTTTTAGTAAAATCAAAAGATAAATAAAAAAAATGAAAATTTTCTATAAGAAAACCTAAAAAGCTTTAAGCAAGAAACTAAACTTCATCATTGACAAACAAATTTCGAGATCTAAGTGAAGCCGATAAGCGATAAATTTTGTTGTAGCAGGAAAACTACTTTGTCGCTAACATACTAACCGATCTCCCGAACCCAATATGCATTGACAACAACCACAAGAATAACAACAAAAACAATACTAAAAACTCCTCCAACTAAATAAATGCAGCGTCAAATCATTTTAAGGTTTGGTTTTATTCAAAAAAAAAAAAAATTAAAAGAAATATATACAAAAAGGTGCAAAATCCAAAAACAAATAAAGCACATTAATTTGTATTTCAGTTACACTTTTGATTTAATACTCTTTAAATGTTATAAGGATAAAGTTGAAATTCTCTTTCATATTTATTGTTTTGAATTTACGAAAATTTTAAAGATTTACAAAACCAATCCAATTTAAATAAACTAAACTCAAAGGAATCATAAGTGTTTCATTCATTCATTTAATTTCAAGATTTTGCGTTTCATATAGAAATACATATTTCAATAGAAAATTTATCATGGATCCAATTAATGTACATAAAAATCTAATAATAAAAACATAAAGTTCTGCAGGTTTAATAATAAGGATATCCTACAATAATTGATATGGATTCATGTCTCGAAAGACTTAAACACTCTGAATATTGATGACATTTTGTTAACTTTTGTTTGTTTCCATAAAATTTTAACTTCATTCATGTATTAAGTGATTTTTATTATTATTTATAACAATTAGCTTAATTTAAACAAAACTAACACAGGTATAAAGCTTCATACCTAGAGAAACTGATAATCTGTTAAAAAAAAGCACACACGGCTACGAATTGGGCCACACACATCTTCTAAATGGGGAAATGCACCCTTCCTGCTATCTATGTGGCCAAGAAAATGTATCGACAATACATGTTTTGGACAGTTGAACTCAATTCTGAAATTCGCTTTCTCCTAATCAATCCTTATTACTGTTTCCAAAACCAATATAGTAGACAAGATAATTTGCTTCCTAAATAACCTCATATTGTAGATTTAATAGTATAATCATTTTTTAAGAAGAGTCAAAGGCCCGAGAAGTAATAAATATATTGGTTAAGGTATTATTAATAAATTAAATTATTAGGAGTAAGGTACTCTCACTCATGTCTCACTCTCTGCCAAACCAGAATAACGGACCATTTAGACGATCACAACAGTCATATGTTCAGTTTCAGTCGAACTGTCAGTTTATCCTACGTGTAAAAAGTAAACATGGGAACGAAAACTGAAACGAAGGCGAAATGACGGGATGGACAGACATATTGGTTTCATTTCAATTGGTAGAATTCTTGTTCAAGGATCACAATTTTGTAATCGAGTTCATTTAAATATGTAAACAATGTGAAACAAAACAGAAGCACAGTCTGTTCAGAGTTCTACAAAGTACTGAAATATCTGAGAATAGTGAAAACTGAACAAATAATGTAAAAACAAACCTTCTTCTGAACTAAAATGAAACGAGAAAGTGAATTGATGACTATATGACCATCTAAAAGGCCCTTAAGGCACTTCGATTTTTATATATTTTCCTTTTTTTATGGTTCATTTATACACAGTTTCAATTTCCAAACCATTAAGTTGACTCAAAGTCATAGATAAATATTTCTTAGAATTGAATTTGATCAATATTTCTTGTGGTATAACTTGGCTTTAATTAAATCAAATAGAAAATTATAGAGGCATCTTATTTCTAATCATATCAATCTTATATCCTTCTACATTATTAGAATACTAAATTATACAATAATATAATTATGAAACCAAGTCTCTATCATTAATAGTAGGGCACAATAAATCGTAACAAACCAATCAATTAATGATAAAACAAAGGGTTTTTTTAGGGCACGTTTAGAGATTTTTTGCGGATGTTTTTTTTTTTTTGATTTTATATCTTTTACAGCCAATGGTTGTTGGCGTTGCCTACAGTGGCAACAAACAATTGCAACAAAATCAAAACAAAACAATGGCAACAACAATTGCAGCAACAATTGTCATCAATTTGGTAGGGAACGTTTTGGCATTTTGCATATCAAAGATTCAAATTGATGGTTAATTGTTTCTTTCTCACTTTTTTGAATGCGACTCAACTCAACTCAAAGGAAAAACAAATTTTTGTTTTTCATCTTCAACCAATTAAAGAGTTGACAAATTTTTCTAATTTGAATTTTCAATATATTCAAATGGGAAATTTTTCTAATTTATGTAGAAAGTGACGAATTTTTAAACGTGTGAAGATTTTTTAAGAAGATAAATTAAAGAAGAAAACCACAAATCACAAAAAGTTCAAGGAGAAAAAATAGCAAAACTAAAAAAAAAATAAAAATAAAAAAAAAAATTAAGAAAAAAAAGAAGGAAAAATTGGCAAATTTGTTTTATTATTTGTGTTTGTTTACTTCCCCAACTTGTAGCATCAACAATACCAATAATAAATGTTGATGATGATTGTTGATGCATAAATTCCATTCCATTTTAGGGTTCAATGCTCGTTTTTTACGCAACATGTTGAAAATCCTTGAGATATGTCAATAGCCTCAATGTAGACACGCATAAATCAATGAAATTATTGTAAAATTCTTCCGCAAAAGATTTTTTCTACTTCTATTCTATTTCTTGTTTTTAGTTGTCTATTTTTTTGTTTTCATTCTCATCTCCTTTGACGAATTTTTAAAGAAAATTTGTAAAGCCATTGAACTTGAGATTAAGCTCATGAATTTTACTATAATTCCCGCTTTACGCACATTTGTTGTTATTATTGTTTTTGCTATTTTATCTGGAATTTTTTGTATATGAAACACGCATTGATTGTGATGATCATGATGATGATGATGATGTGAGATCTTCTACGCACCTTCTTCATATACAAAATTACACAAATTTATGCATGTTTTTTCTTAGAAAAAAATTAAGAAAAAATAAAAATCTGCAAATCAATTTTTGTTAGAATTGTGAAGAAATCCAATTGGAATTGAATTTCTTTTGAGCAAAACACTTTCGATTTCATTTATTTTTATTTCAGATTTTCGCAATTCTCAGAGGATGGAAGAATAAGAAGAAAGGAATTCTAATGAGATGCTACAATAAATCAAGTATTTTAAATATTTTGTTAATGAGAAAGCTTATATAACTTTGTTATCCTTATTTCAAGGATCATAACAAATCATAACTTTCAAATCTTCAAATCTTCAAATCTTTCATATTATAATTTCTTTTTAACATTTAAATGATTTATGTAGATGGCAAATAAATGCAACATAAGCGAATTAAATATTCAAATTAAATTTAATTCTAAAAGTGTATTGTGTGATTAAATCTGCCGCTAGGTGTCGAGCTCTTTTCAACAAGTGCTACCAAGCTGCAGAAATATGATTTCCAGTGTATGACCAAAGAAAGCACTTGAATTTAGCAGCAGAAACATGCCATTTGCCATTGTGGCCAACTAAATCAATTTATCGAGGGTGATTAAGCAAAATAAGTATAACGTTCGTCAATTATGATTTACAAACGAAAATAGAAATATGTATATAGAAAGAAATCATGCAAAAGTTGTGAAAGAATTAAATTATTAATTGAAAAGTGCAAATAAAAAATAAAAAAAATTAAAAAATCTTAAGAGTAAAAATACTTAGAAGAGAAGAATTTACGAGACGACGTGATGCATCATTTGTTGAATAATCCCGTAGACACGCATAGATCGCACAATTGTTTGCTTATAGCAACTAAATAGTATGCGGAATTTGTTAATAATTTTAATTGTAGTAATAAGTTCTTCTTTGATTGAAGCCTAAAGCCGGTCAGATTTAAAATGCCATCTGAATAGTTGATATTAACTACTGATCAACAATGAGAGGTGGAGTGAGGCCTCGACATTGCTATAATTTCTTGTTATTTACAATTTTTGTTTTGATTGGGTGTGACAAATTTTTTAAATTTATTATTATTATTAGAAGTAGTTTAACAAATAAATTCTTAAACTGCTTAGAAAAAAAAGAGCGAGAGATTATATTTTATTAAAAGTTTTGTCCATCGTAATGATTTTCCCCATATTTCAGGGACCATAAGAACTCATTTTTCTTGTGTTTTGGGGTGAAATAAAAATCATTACAAATCAAATGGGTTTCTTAGTAAGAAGTGAAGTGCTGTTCGGCCAGACAATAAGTCATCAACCGAAACATGTGGTAGTCGGAAAAACAAATTTTGGTGAATACAGCGGGAGGGGTGGGACATCTCATTGAAGCGCCTCCAAAGTTTTCTCGACGACGTTTGCAAAATGTGGCCAAGCTTTGCCTTGCTGAAAGGTAACTTTATCATGTCTTTGTCATACTAGAGGCGTTTGAGCTTCAATGCTCTACTCAATTGCATCAATTATTGTTAGTCACGCTCCCCACTGATGGTTGCGTTAGACTTGATTAGCTCATATTCGATCAGTCTGAGCTAATCCCACCAGATGCACAGCATAAGCTTCTTGCCATGAATAATCGGTTTATTCGTCCAATTTGATGTATAGCCGGGCTTAACCATCGATTTTCTTTGCTTTGGGTTATTGTATTGAATCAAATGTCCGTTACCCATCATGATTCGATGCAAAAAACCTTTCTGATTTTTGTCTTTGGAGCCGTTGTTCGCACATGAAAAAAGGCGTTCGACATTTCTTGGCTTGAGTTAATACGGAACTTAATTTTCTCGTTTCTGCATGAGATGGGTTGAAATCGTTTGTTGAGTAACTCCTAAGAAACACATCAGTTATACATATGATAAAAAAATGGTTTACTTACCTCAAATTATCAACAACTAAAACTAATTACAAATATTTGGTATAATTACAAAATGTCTCAAAAATCTGTAATAGAAGAATCAATATATATTTTTGAGCATCAAATAAACTGATAAAAGAAAATTAAGGAAAATTACTAACTATAATAATTGATAAAATAATGGTTCATTGAACTCAATGTGAATAAATAGCAAACAAATATTTGATGTAAATTAAGAATCTCATCATATTAATCTGAAATATGTTTTATAATACAATGTTTGACTAATCTCTTATCGTTAAAAACTGATTAAATGATGTGAGAAAAAGGCAAACAACATACAATATAAGTATAAGTATAAGAAAAGCGTAGCTTATCTTTTAAGTGATTAATTGCAATCATTGATAATTGACTCAACGTGTAGATTAAATAT
The DNA here is from genome assembly GCA_035041805.1 of Amiota mariae. Classification (NCBI taxonomy): domain Eukaryota; kingdom Metazoa; phylum Arthropoda; class Insecta; order Diptera; family Drosophilidae; genus Amiota; species Amiota mariae. Next base: position 64,772 of record JAWNKV010000216.1, on the reverse strand, counting down.
TAATAATCTTAATCAGTTGCCTCTAGTAAGTCGATTGAATCGCATCAAAATGTATATAATTTTGTCAACCATAATATTTTGTGCTATACATATAATTCTGATTGGGACTTATGTCTATCTAAAATGGCATCATAATTATTGGAATAAACGTAGAGTGGTAACAGCAAAACCTTTAACAATTTTAGGCAGCTACACAAGTGTTTTTCGTCGTAAAACTAAATTATTGGAAGAGATACAATATATTTATGAGTAAGTTAAGTTAAAATTTGTTATTTGATTGATTTTGATTTGATTTTAAATTTCCGTAAAGTGAATATAAATTAGATAATCGTGCTGTTGGTGTATTTCTTGCACGGCAACCTAAATTATTGATACTTGAACCGACTTTGGCCCATGAGATTTTAGTTAAGAAGTTTAGTTGTTTTCGTGATAATGTGACAAGTTCATTTGTCACACATTTACCACCAACAGAGGATAAATATGTTCGTTTGAATCCCTTTTGGTCAGGTGGTGAACATTGGAAACGTCAACGTATCTTAGGTCAGGGTGGCCTTACTTTGCACAGGGTGAGTTAAAGGTGAAGACTAAGAATCTCTTTGAAATTAAATTATGTAAATTCATTTATGAAAACAGATTAAGCAGGCCTATGATATTTGGCAAAGTGCTGGCACTCAATTAAAGTTGTTTATAGCAACTAAGCTCAAGGATATGCAAGATGGTGGACAAATAGAAATTAGAGACGTGAGCATCTTTTCTCTTTGTTGAACTTGCATTCATAATTTTTATTAATAGCTTACACTACGTTATACTGCTCATGTAATGTGTGATTTTATTTGGGGCCTAAATGTTGGCGCCCTTAATATTGAACAATTAGAACCGACTATGTCTTGTTCATTTATTCAAGTGGCCAGCAAATGGGCAACGCACGCTTTCAGTCGTAAAGAGCGTTTCTTTGCCACATTAATTGCTCCATTTGTACGTAAATTATTTGGCATGCGTAATTTTCCCAAAGACACAGATTCGTTCTTCAAACAATTGACCATGGATGCACTCAAATTGAGAACACAATCAGCGACGGCAGTTACACGCAATGACTATTTGAATTATTTGTTGCATTTGGCTAAGCAAAAACCACATTTAAAACTCGATGATTTGGTAGGCTTGGCATTAACAATTCTGATCGATGGTTATGATACCACCGGCGATGCATTAATGCGTACTCTTTACTATGTAAGTTGATGATACAGAGAGAAAGAATGAAATGCAAATGACAATGGCAATGGTAATGACAAGTCAGTAATTTGTTTTGGTTTCTTTGTAGCTGGCCAAATATCCTGAAATACAAAGTAAGCTGCGCTCTGAAATCTTTTTGATAATCAACAGTGAACCCTTGGACTATGAACGGTTGAATAGTTTGCATTATCTGGAACAGTGCATCTATGGTATGTAATTTTCAATTTAAGATCTACATATATCAATAATTAATCTAAATCTTAGAGTTATCAGACCTTCTATATAAAAGAACTTCCTTTAATATTTATATTTCTTTGAGCGCAATAATTTAATTTAATTTATTGGAAGCTTTACAAATTCTGAAAGCTATATAAGTAGAAATTTTATATTTTGTATTAAAACCATTACTTTAATGAAGTCCTTATAGCAAAGACGGTATATTTGTTACATTGTTTGATCCAATTGATAAATGCTATCCTAGGATTGATGTTCAAGTTTTACTAAAAAAAAAAAAAAAAAAATAAGATTAACTTTGGTTATGTAGAAGTTGTAATACTATTCACGCACCTTTTATATTTTCTAATTATGTTTCTAAGTACATGTTTTGTGTGGGAGGTACCCTTCCTAGTGGTCCGAGGGTCTTGAAATTTGGATAGTTGGTGGGTATGGGTCACATACTTATAGAGTCCAAATTTCAGTTCCACAGTACAAAACAGCCACATAGATGGGTTACATTTACATATTTCGAAAAGAGAGAAACATTTTCCATTGGACATTTTTTGTTTTTCAAAAAATTATCCACATAGATCAATACACTTTAGCATTCACTTGAACCAATCTTTGAATTACTTTTGTCATTTCGAATGAAATATTATAGATAAACGCATCAATCTTTTCATAAGTGACCAAAAAACGTTGTCCTCGCAATTTATTTTTAATATATTGGAAGAAAAATAAGTCAAACGAAATCCGAAACTATATGGCAGATGACGCTTCAATTCGACGTTTTGGACTCTCAAAAACTTTTTAGTGTGACTCGATATGTGATAGCTTCCATTGCCGTGATAAATATTGAAGTCTTCGGCGATTTGATTGAACACTTCTGCTAATCAAATGGTTGTTTACAATTCATATGTGATCGTTCTACATTGCTGTAATTTTACGATGGTCACATGTCCGGTTTTTGCAAAGAATCAATTGCTTTGAATTGCTTCGTCCGCAAACAACTTTTATTTGATTTGACTCGTCTTTGAAAACCCATTTAGTCGATTGCTGGTTAGCTTCAGACTCATAGCTAAGATTCTATTCGATTTTATAAACGTATTTTGAAGCACCGTGACTGTATTTCTTCAATATTTCTAAGCATTAATCAACACGAGCGTCCAACATAAACGAATCTTCTTGTTCACGAGTTTTGTAAAGGTCTTGAATAGGAATCGTTAATACATATTTTCAATATTCATAATCATAGGAGCTATTAATTTGAAAGGATCGTAGATCTTAGCAATTGTCGATAGAATTGTACGCTTGGGAATTTGAGTTTTAGGACAGGTTTGTGCAAAATTGAAAAATTTATAGTCCCTGCTGGGGTCTCACGATAAACCAATAGTTTTGAAATTTCAGAAAAGTTTTTTGGTCTACTTCAAAAGTAAGGAAGTAATACCCAGGGATGTTTCAATCTCATGGAAATTAATATGATGATCTTGTAATATCATTTCCCGTAAATCATCGATGTTTTCTTGCAAAATAACTGATTTTGCAGAATCTGGCAACATTGCTCATTCCTGAAATATAAAGGTAACCCTCATAATTCGCGACTAATGCTTTGGATAATAAGTTTCACTTCATTTGTCGTATTCATCTGACTCCGTGTGATTTCTACTTGTTACTATTTATATAGAATATCTTATCTGAAAAATTGAAGAAATCAAAAAAACATTGATATCTAGAAAATAAACAAAAAAAAAAAATTTTTTTTTATTATAAAAATTGAACACACAAATTGTGTATTGTGTTTGAGTATTTGAATTAAATAAGAGAAAGTTGATTTTAAGTAAAATAGAATATTTAGAATTCATTTTTTTTCTTTCTTTTTAGGCTTCTGAACTGGTGGGGGTGGTGGAGCATTTGCTTCCCTTTCTCTTTCTATTGCTAATTGTTTTTGCAATTCTTCTTGTCTAATAATCTCGCGTGTTTCTATTACTGCCTTTTTAAAGTATTCAACTTGCTCTTTGAAGTTTTTCAGATCCTCTATGGCTTTATTTAGATTGGCCCTTAATATACCGTTATCATTGTCAGCGGCTTCATAATCAAGGTCATATTTTTCCGTAAAGGCTTCATAGGTATCCGAAAAATCCTGAAAGTAAGTTCAACATTTTTAAATAGTGTTTAACTTGAAACAGTGAAATATATAATACTTACAGAGCGTTGTATATTATACATCGATAACTTGTATTGTAAGGCTTCGTCCTCGGCATTGAATAATTCATTCAATTTATTAATCTCATCGCTGGTAACCTGTAAAAATCTTGCGTTCTTAAATTTTTTGAAGAATGTATTAGTTCTATACCAGTTGATTTTATAACGATCTTGGATGGGTATTAAAGCTAATAATGAAAAAAAAAAAAAATTTAAAAAATATATTATAATTTTGATCTTATCTTATCTAGTAACTATTAGCTTTCCTGGTAAGCTTTCCTAAGTCATAGTGTCGTTCTATAGTAGTGTCAACTTATTGTATTTTTTTTTTAATTCTGCACATATTTGAAAAAGTAAATAGTACATTCATAAATAAACTTACTCGTATATATCTTTGGACACAACATTGATAACACAGAAGACATATGAAGATAATTGAAATTTCAGCAAATATTCACAAAACCTTCATGAATTATATACCTAAAACTTTCTTCATAAATCACTCCATTCATTGGTGAAAACCGTATGAAAATCCGTTCGGTAGTTTTTGAGATTATCGCGATCAGACAGACAACTTTGTTTCATGGTATGTATAGGTATACAAATATTTATCTGAATATTTGTAAAAGGCTTCTCGAATTGAGAAATGCTAATATTCATAACTTCATAGGATTGTATCATTTGGACAGTGAGGTCTTAGGACAAAGTCGTGTTGCATAATTTGAGTTAAAAATATATTTGGGGCATCGTCTCGTCTTTATGTTGTGTGTCCCCTAATTGACTCTTCTATTAACCGAAAAAAGAGACAATGCTGATCATGACAATTTATATTGTATTGGGGCTTATAACATTTGTACGTAAATTTCATTCGATCAAACTTACCATCTAATTCCATATTAAGCACATGAAGCCTTTTCAGTTTAGGTTGCAGCTCGTTTTTAACTTTTGCTGGTGGAAATAAAAAGAGTCTATTGTATGCTTCCATGAATTTTTGGTGTTGTTTTATATTCTTTTCGAACTGAATATTTAATTGTTTTTGACATTCATCACGGCTTGCATATTCTCTATAAGATTTTCAATAGTTCTGTTAATGAAAATTTTCGAACTTTTACGATTATACAATCATGAAAAACTTACACAAGAGTTGGAATTATTTCATTATTCAGATTGTTATTTTTCATATATTCGGAAGCAATTTTGTTAAAAATTTCCAGAACTTGCGTTAAATCAAATTGTAATTTAATTTTATCTAATTTATCGGGACCATACTTCAATCCAATCAAATCTAGATAAAATGAATCTGTTACTTGCAAACGATTGATGCTATCCTGAATTGACCAACTAAATAAATTATGAGGTAATTTTATATGTTTTACATTACATCTTGATTTTAACGTAGTAAATCTTCGTTCGATCCCAAGAAAAACCATATTGAGAGCAGTTTCAGGTATCATATATATCCAAGGATTCTGGTGATTACCAACCAGGTACTTTCGTGATACATGTAACTCAGCATGTATTAAATCAAGTGGATCTATTTTTCGCAAATGATAAAAAGTATCCTGTACTTTAATCGCTTGCAAGTTTGTTACAGAAGCCAATCTTCTGACCATAGATTCCTTATTTTGCTGTAACGTCATAATTTTGTTAGTTTATTTGTCCTTTCGTTTCTTTTAATTTCTTTGTTTGTTATGTGGTAAGTATTAATCTTATTATGTGATTTTGTTAGTCTTCTCATGTATTTTGTGTTTCTCCTATTCTATTTGTGTAGTTACTAATATATTTTTTTTTATAAATATGATCATGACACCTTGCCTTCATAGCCTACTTATTTTTTTTGTTTCGAGAAACTTATGTATTTTTCATACAGTAAGAAATTCCTATTTCATTAAAAAAGTCAAATAAAAGGTTTAGTAAAAAGAAATTCATTATTTTTGCCTGAAATTGATGATTTTATTTAGTATAATTACAATGATCCGATTTTGGTCAAATATGTTGCCAAAAAACTGGTAGAGTCGCATCTCTTGTGGAGAATTTTTTCACCATAAAAATTATTGGCCAAGGACAGGAGAAGGTGATGCCTATAAGGTGGCTTCATAAGAACTTCTCAACCAAGTTCTTAGAACTTCTGGTGACTAAATATCGATATATAGGGTCTGGAGATGTCCTGATGGAACACAATTCCTCAGCAATTGAGCAAAGATGACAGCTTCTGGGAGATTCCTTTATTTAGGTAGTTCAATTGTTGATTGTACAGGTCCGAATTAAGAATTTGGTCTAAGGTAAGCAACTCAATGATTCTATGCCAATCCAGACACCAAAATCTTATTGACCGTCAATCTTGGCTTGACCACCGATTGCGCTGGCTGGCTTGACGTTGTCGTAAGTTATCCAATTTTCATCACCAGTCACCATCCACAATAGAAATGAATAGATTTTGTTGCGATTAACCAGCGATTCGCAGATGGAATTTCGATCTATGAGGTTTTTCTTTGTATTAACTCATATGCCACCCATACATCGAAATTCTTTTTGTATCCAGCTTTATTCAAGTGGTTCCAAACGGGTTTTTCTACAATGTTTAGCTCCTGGGCAATAGATACAGTGATTACATGATGTTGGGGCTTGATGATTTTTATTATTTTATCGACATTTTTGATAATTGGTTTTCCAGAGCGTGGTGCATTTTTGACATCAAAGTTACCGGAATGGAATCGACTGAATCAAAATTACGCACGATTAGCTATTACAGTATCAGGACTATAAACACTATACACATTTTCAGCCGCCTGACCTGCGTTTTTGCTTTTATCGAAGAAAAACTGCAACATGTGGCTTATTTTCTCTTTGCTGGTGTCATTTCATTTGATGTGCGCTAAAACAATATTCTGTCATGCAATCACAAAAGTAGTTTGAGTAGTTTCTTTTTATTATGAACTCTTATCTTTCTATTATAATGCCGTCTAGCGTAACCTGATCACACTTATACAATGCGAACTACAGATTACTAATGCCATCTATTGGAAAAATAATGACTTGGTTTTTACTACACCTCTTAATTACTCTCAATATATTTTTAGGCTATCTTTGCTTATCAGGTGATAATTGTATTATATAGATTAATAAATGGGTTTATCCCCTACGTTAGGTCTACTATGTTAAATCATTAAATACAATATAAGTACGATATAAGTAATTAAAAACAGCTTTGTATTGCTTAAAATAATAATGAAATTGAAAGAATTGTTTATGGGACATTGGTCTTGGTTCACGGCTCATCAAGCAGATATAAGAGTGGAGCAGATACCAAAAATATAATTAACTGCACGTCATTTGGAAATTAAGAATACAGAAATCATTATAACGATTAAAAATTTGACTAATTGTGGATGAAAATTTCTTTAAATCTCGTCGTATTGATCTACAATTTATTACAGAAACATTTTTAAAATTCTTTCAGGCCACTGCCAAAATGAAATCCATTCATCCATTGAACAAATTGAAGTATCATTAACTGAAGTTGATAATGAACAAGGCCATCAAAGCAAAAACGATGTTAATTGTTTTAGAGTCGAAAGTGATGAGCTCGGGAATGAGAAGTCTAAATTAGATACTAATATCAAATCAATATTACGACAGCAACAAGATGTCAAAGTTGAGTCTGAAGAAGCTCCTAAATTTAGGAGAAAGTATAAGCAACATGCTAAAATTGTGGAATCTTTTCATGAAAGTATTGAATTGGAAAATAAGAAGCTATCAGAGGAAAATTGTTTGTTTAAAGCACAGTCAAATAACATGGAGAATCTACAGAAACAGATTTCCGAAGAGATTAGTAACAATGAAATATATCTGAAACTTCAAATTTATGAGGAAAATTTAAAGAAACTCAATGAGAAAGTGAAACAAATTCAAGATGAAAACTTACAACTGCATAAGGCACTAGAATTTATGGATCGTGATAATCGTACACTTCAGGATAAAAACAATGCACTCAAGAAGGAGAAACTGATGGTTGAAAAAGATTTGAAATGTGTAAAAGAAATTCTGCAAGCAACATTAAGGAAAAATCTGCAAAGGAAATACAAGTAGAAAATTTTGTATGAATTATCGGGAGACAACTACCAAGTGTCATAGTTCGAAGTCGAAAGAAACTAATTTCAATTAAGAATCGCTTGTGTAGAAGGTAATCAGTATGAAATACTTTTGGAGGAGAATAATTATCTATTGCAAGACGAGCTGACGAATTTGACATGTAGATGCTTATACTCGTAGATTGATGGAATCTTGATCAATAATTGTCAAAGCTGACTATTGACTGATGTAAAGACAGTTCGAGAAGTCATCTATATCCATTAGATAAGAAATATACTCATATAATAAATACATGTATACCATCAATTATAAGTTGTAAGATTGAATATTTGTACAAATGTATTCCAACATTCATGTATTACAAACCCTCAAAATATACATAAGTTTTTGAAATAATAAAGTGTGTTTTATGCAAATGAAACTATTAAATTGCTCCTTCATTTTTGTCAGTTAAATCTTAAATAGAAAGTATATAGATTATAGATAAATATTATAATACCTTATAGTCATCTCATAAACCTGTTTATTCAATTAGATGATTATTCACAGATTAGACTCTAAATTTTTGCTTTTCTATTGTACAAATTTCTAATAGAATCTTTACGAATTGGTAGTTTGGTCGAACAATATACACGCATATGTACAAAACACACGAAACTGGATTTAGGTACAGAACATCTAATTGACATTGAACCAGGTACTTTTGTTATGGTGCCAATCTATCAACTACATCGTGATGAACGTTTCTATCCAGAACCATCGGAATATAAACCTGAACGTTTTAATGATGATGCCTTGGCTGATTACATAAAGCGTGGATTGCTTTTACCCTTTGGTGATGGACCACGCTTATGCATGGGTAAGAAAATTAGAAATGTAAATGAAAATTTAAACTCAATAGTCTTAAATTTTAGGTCGCCGTATTGCCTTGCTAACTTTAAAAACAGCTTTGGTGAATATATTGACACACCATGAACTGCTGCTCACACAACAAAAGCTTGAAAAAAATAATAAAGGATTTGAGCTCTTCGTTGGTAACATCTGGCTTCAGTTTAAACCATTAAAGGCTTAACTTGGCAGATCCTTTGTAATATTCTTTTATAACTTTGAAATGAAAGCAAAAGAAGAGAAACTTTTTAATCACAGACAAATTTGGTGCCTTGACATAAATGCTGTAAAGAAACCAAAACCCAGTAAAAAAGAAAAAAAAAAAAAATTAATAGAATAGAATCAAATGAAACCCAGAGAAATAAAACCGCGATAAATGTGGAACGGAACAAACGAAATAAACTTCGACACGCAGCAACAACAGTGACCACAGTGAAATTTAATTTGGAGCAACATTTGTGACCACACAAAAGCAACGTTCCAAGCCAAGTTTACATAAGTCACACCATACTACACCACAACAGATCAGATCAGATCAGACCAGAATCAACCAAACCAAACCAAACCAACAAAGTAGGACAAACCAAGTCAACTCAACAGTGTCCACCAAATGCCAGTACTTGAAATTGTCGAGTGCCACAAGCTGCGAGCTTTGGGTTTGCTTATTTGCCTGTGTATGGCATTAACTTTCCTTGTAGGAAAGAGGATTGGATTCTTCGTTATTTCTTTTTTATTTTTGCTTTCATTCATTTCTTTTATTATTCTCCTTCTTTTTTTCATATTCAATATGTTTCCATGCTACCAAGGACCTCCTGCGGTCACAGAACTGTGCCATTTTTATTTAATTTTTTTTTTCAGCATTCAGTTTCTATTTTCATTTATTTTTTATGGTAATTTTTATTTTCTTTTTTATTTTAATTTATTTATATTCATGTTTGTATAAAACCACAAAAATTCATTTCGTAACATGTGTGATGACGCCCTTAAATAAAAATTAAAAACATTGCATATTAAACATAAAATGGTCGCTTTGGTCTCCTCTAAGCTTACAAACACTTTAAACAAGTTTTACTTATCTACAATTATTGTACTTTTTATATTTTTTGAACAATATTGAAGTCCGGATAATTGGTTTATATGATTGCTAGTGGTCAAATTGCGATAGATCAGGATGAATGTAATTCTGTGTATAGAGAAAATCAGAATATTTGCAATATAATATTTCACATGAAAATCTTATCAAAAACTAGTTAATAGATTAAAGAAGTTTTTATATAAATTAAGTTGGTTTATTGTACACCAAACTCATTTTTATATGGTATTTTTTTACACGATTTTGAAATAACACGTTTTACAAATTTGACGAATAATTTATTTTACATGAATTTATTTAATGTTGCACGAATTTAAAGAAAATAAATTTTTACATTCAGTGGAAGAAAAACATTTGGCGGTTGTGGAAGCATGGAAAAATTTACGATTCTGGATTGTATTATACATGCTTATTTTGCCACAAAAAACTTGCGCCAATCCACCTCAAATACTTGTTGGAAAAAACTTTTGCCCACAAAGAACAAAAATCAGCTCTTTGCTCTGAAATAATAATAATAGCTTTATCACAAGCAATTGGTGGCGAAGGTTTTAACAACTTGCAGCCGAATCGCATCAATGAATTGATGCAAGAAAGCTCTTTGGACGATTTGATTGAAGTTATGGGAGTTGATGATAATAAAGAAGTCAATGATGGCAAAGTCGAAGGTGAAGTTCAGTTATTGACAGCTTGAAATTCGCTACAAATATGGAACAACATTTTCTTACTAATGGTCATGACAAGGAACGTGCAATAATATTTCAACGCAATCTTCAGTTTTGTGTAGCTGAATGTCAAGAGTTATTAAGTATAAGGAACTTAAGAAACTAAAAAAAAAAATCAGCCAAGTGTGAGTCGGACTCGCACACGGAGGGTTCCTTACCATCGTACAAGATTTTTTGCTTAAAATATAAAATTATGTTTATATTATATTTAATAGCCTAAAAGTATACTACAATTAGCAGCTCAAAGTATACTACAAAAAACAAAAAAATGTTAAACAAAAGGTTTAACGGGGTGGGTACGGAACCCTAAAAAATAGCAGCTAACAATAGACTTTATAACAAAACCAATAAAAAAAAAAACCCACAATGGCCTCTAATAACAAACGAAATTTTCCCTTTGAATCAAACTCGACAGTTGTACAAGAATTTGATTATCTGCAAATGATGATTATTCTACCTATATAGATTTTCCATCCTAAACGATTTTTAAAAGTTGTGGAACATATCCCCAAATTTACCATATGTCGTATGTATATTTTTACACGATTTGTTTTGCACGGTTTTCTAAGGAACGTATCCACCGCGTAAAAAAATAGTTGGGTGTATATTTAATAGTTTATTTTGCTTTTCCTTTTCATCTTTGATTATGAATGCACTTATTATTTATAATGAAATATTATACATACATTTATAAAAAACATTTAAAAATCAGTTTTTATCATCAAGCTCACACTTTCATTTCTCTGCATTTCTAAAGAACCCAAGATGTTCTTGTTGGTTTCATTTCTATTATCAAAGACATTTCATTCTTCTTGTTATTTTAACATTTCCTCTATCATTCATTCACTCACTTCTTCACAGAATTTCGTATTCGTATGTCTTACTGTCTCTCGGTTTGTTTGTTTCGGTGTAGAGTATTCATTGTTGAGACTAAGTATTCAAGAAGCATAAATTTGTTTCAAATTTCATTTTTTTTGTTGCTATTCACACATGAATTTATGAACATATACTCAATATAAAATACATATGTATCTACATAACTAACTCTCTAACTATCTTTGCTGCATTACAAGGCTTACTGATTAATTTCTACAGAATTCCATAACCTGAATTAGTTGAAATTGCTTCATCTTCTTGTCTTCTTAAGGCAATTTTTAAATGAATGAATGCATTTCTGTGGTCCAATTTTGATCTTGATTACAATTTAAATATATAATTAGAAATATAATCAAATCAAATCAAATCAAATCAAAGAAATCAAAACAAATAATAAGAAAGCTTTCTTTATTCATAATTTATTTATTGATTTTTAATAATTCAAACCAAGTTTAGCATATCCTTGGTATTAAACATGATTGTAATTGTTTTCATAGTGATTTATATTCTGTTTTCTTAGCCAAAACAAAATTGGGAATTGTAATTATTTTGTGGCAAAATATTAGTATTAATGACTTTTAAAATTTATTGTACTGACAAGTAATAATAATATTTAATAATTAATGAATAAAAATAAATGCAATTTATTATCATTATATGTAATAAAAACCAATCTAAAATTGGAATAGTCAATAATATCTGATTATATGAGTAATGATATTTACTTTTTACCTATTATAAATGAAACTAGAAAATATTATTTGAATATATTAAGTTGTAAACAAAATGGATTCATGAAATTTGAAATGACTACGAACAACTGAATGATCTTTCAGCAAAATTAACCAGGCAACAGTACACACAGAGTGATCTTTATTTTCAATATTTATCTTATACCCCATTGGTCTCCAAACTTTGCAACCTTTAAGCCATACTGATTACTTCAGTGAGTTCCAAGGGCCAAAACCGTTTTAATTTTCGTGCCAGTGTGTTTTTTTTTTAAATCCAACTTATCACAACAACAATAAGCCATTAGCTGTCGCGGGCCGGATTGATGACACTGGCGGGCCGAATTTGGCCCGCGGGCCTTAGTTTGGGGACCAATGCTATACCCTATTTGAAAGTATTTGTACACTTCTGATATCTTCTTGACATTAGGGATATTTGTAGTTTCTTCGTGAAAGATGACATTTGTCTTTGTCAGAGTGTCAATGTTGATTTAATTAAATTTATATTAACGATTGATCTATAATTTTTTACTGTTGAAAGACAGTTCAACATGATTACATATTCTTAACCAAGATAATGGTTTCTTACTTGTCTTTCTCGTTTTGGTTAGTTATTAAACTAAGCATGTGCGGCAAGACGTTAGATAATCTCTGAAAGTTTTAATTATGAGAGTTGCAATTTTCCTAAGACGCAATTGATTTAAATATTAATTTAAATTAAATTCTACCAATAATAAACCCAAAATGAAATGGTTGATTAGAGTTATCACACCGAGTAGATACTTTGGGCGCCTTTAGGTCACTGTACAGGGTAGTGTTACGGACAAACGAGGAGGCCCTTGGAATCTGTCTTGGCTAGTTTTGGTAAGCTTGTTTTTATCACGACTTACAAATGAAATAATCAAATAAAATCAATTACAATCTATCCAATTTTATGTTGTACTATGCTATGAATCGCTGATGACACGGATTTATGCTGCACAGGAGAAACCTACAATGCGATCCTTAATGAGCTTCAGACTGGACTTATATTCTTATCTAGTTATTTTTGACGATGGAAAGTAAAGTGAAATGCGAAAGCAATGTTTTTTATTCTATTTTGAGTATCATTAAATGGGAGAATACTATCCGATATTCCGTCATTTTCCTAGACAAGAAGCTTATCTACAAAGAGCACATAGGTAAAACAATATTTAAAATAATTTTTGCTCATAATGTTGTACTGATCAGAAAATTTGTGGTTCCTGCGAGCGAACGCATTGGAAAAATTACTCAAAACAACATATTAAAAATGATTCTCAATCTCTCATTTTTCTTTTCAACTAATCCCCTGCATGTTGCAGCCAATATTAGGTCAACAGATGATAAAAAATTTCTAGGACAATATATAATTTTGCGATTAAGAAACTTTATATTGCATATATTGTGAGTTAATTAGTACTTCATACTATTTTAACACTAAGTTGATTCATATTAATCACCAATTTTTCCTTAATTATTGTTATGTAACCTATATAGATATTAGAGTAAAAAATGTAATATTTTCAGCTGTCTCCAAGATTTATTTCTCTGTATAAATAGTAAATATAGCGCTAGCTTTAATCCTTAAACACACGCAATGGTCTAGACTTTTTTTTGACTTTGAGCTAATTTTAAAAGTAGCAAGAATTAAACAACAGCCATGAGATTCCAGGTTACCTCCAATCAACTAATTTAATAAAAACGTAAGTAGATGATGGCATATAAACAATTTGAAAACCTATTGCCGATTTCAGACATTATTGTCTGGCCGGAATACGTTGACTTTGAGATGATTTTAAAAGTACAAATGATTAAATTACAACCATGAGATTCCATGTTAGCCTCAATAAACAATTTTTGAGTGTGTTGGTGAAAAAAAATAAATAAAAAAATAAAGTAAAAGTATGTGATGTGGGCACTTTGAAATTGTTTTCTAAATCTTGTACATCATGATAATTTTTAACTTGCGGATTTCTGTCTTTTTCCATCGCAATTTACCTGAATATACAACAAAAATGGCACAAACACATACAATGTTATTACCAACAACACATCATATAAATGCCTTAGTGTCCGGAATAATGGTACCAAAACTAGTATATTCATAAGGGTTAACCGATAATTGTATATTTGGCCAATAAAGCAAACGTATATAAATCTACATATTAATCAGCACATAAAATCTAATTGAATGGAATTGAGCATTTCATGTATTTTTTTTTTTTGTCATTTTTCAATTCAACATAAACTAATTGAAATCTCCAACGAGCACTTCAAGTGATTACTTGTAAAAAATAGCGAATATTTCTTTTAAATTAATTTTAAATAAATTTTCCTATTATTTTTGTTTTGTTTTAAATTGCCATAAATATTATATTCACTTGTCAATCAAATATTTAGTAGAAAAGATAGAATAAAATCTTTTCATCACAAGAACTCACAATACACAATGACAATGTTACATTGTACAATATTCTATATACATTCATATGTGTGTGCATTGTATTGTTTATCTGATATGTAGCTCTCTCTCTCTCTCTCTCTCTCTCTGTTTGTATCTACATACATTTCCACGAAAAGAAAAGTGTTTCTGGGAATTTGCATGTGTAGAAACTGAATTTTTTCAAAATTCTACATACATATAGATATTGTATTTGTGTGTTTGAATTAAATCATTTGATATTTTTTGAATGAAGTATATACAATGAAAAATTGAGTATTGTTCTTTTGTGCATTCGTTTTTCATGAAAATCAAAGTATTTTTGTTTCCTGTTTACAATGAAAATAAAAAAAAAAATAATACAAAATGAACATTAATGAAAATATCATTCAAACACATACATAGATACATATAAATGAATTTCATCATTGGACTTATACTACATGTGAGTTTGTTTATAAGGAAGGCTATGCAAATCTGTTCTTGTACTATACACATTCAATTGACCGTGGAAAGGTTTAACAATAACAAACAATTAAAATATAAAATAGTAAAAAAATATAAGAGCAAAAAAATCCTTCATCAAAGAAAATATTATTTTTTACAAAAAAATTCAGAATTTTTTAAAATAATGCAAATAATTTATTTTGTTTAATTGCTTTCTTTGGTTTTCTGCAGATCAAAAGAATGAAATAATTAAATATCCTACACAAAAAGAGCAAAGGAATATGGGAATGCATATAATATTACAATTAAACGTAGCCATTGTCCTTGTCTTCATCATTATTGTTGTCCTCATCATTGTCATCATAATTATTATGGTTGAGCGAACGCGAGGACAATTTCACGGAAATAAAAAGTGAAAAATGTCGGCATTTCCGCTTTACAGTTAGTTGTCAAAAGTTTCTCTGATTTAATATTTTTTTTTGTTTGTTTTTAATGTAGAATTAATTGCTTCTGTTGTTGTTATTGTTACAGTTGTAGTCATCACCATTATTTTCGCCGCAGTCAACTGTACCAGTTTCCGCTTTGATGTTGGGATGCTCACTTAGTTCGTTGGTTAGTTTTGGTTAGAAGCCTTGGTCTATGGTTTCAGTTTCTGTTGCTGATGCCGCTGTGAGCACTCAATTTTTTTTGAAAATGCTGACGGTTAACCATTTTCTATGTTGGATAGTGTAGCCGCAAAAGTATTTATCTTTTGTGCTGTAACTTGTACAATTTTCGAGCAATGCATCTTCCATTTTTTTTGTGGCATGTTTAATATTTTTTATTTTACGTTTTTTGAGTAAAACAAGAAGAAAAATGTAGCTAAGTTGCGATGGAAATACTTTTACCTTTTTTGCATTTTTACTTTTTATGGGAAATATTCTTTCAAGTTTTTTTCTATATCTGATGATGTTGTTTTAACATCCAAATGATGAATTGTTAAAATAAATACTGAATTTTATTGAAAGTCAAATTATTTGGTTTTCTAGTAGTATTTGATCATTGTTCAACTCAATGCAAGAGAGGCTTCTTAGACAAGTTGGTGATCTAATTACTTTATATACATGTTTTGTTTTTTAAACCACTAAATTGATGTAGTCAGAGAAAGATCAGATCATGAAGAAGCTCTGAGGCATTGCAAGTCTCAAAGAAATTAATTTTACACATTGATTAGACATATTCAAATGCAACTGCTACATGATCAAATTGTTGAAGCCACAATATATTTATCAAAGGAGCTTAGCTAGATCTAAGTCTTTCTAAACATTAATAGTATTTATTTGTTAAGGTGTTAAATCATAATGTTGTAAGATTTGCTATTTCTTTTTAGTTGCCAAATTCAACATAAACTTCACGGAAATGAGTTGTTTATTTTTCAATAAGGAAAGTTAAAGAAACAACAACAATTACACTAAAAAAAAAAAAACTATAAAGAAAGCAAGAGAAAGAAAATAATTTAAGTTGGCAGCAGCAAAAATACTCTATAACAACATTTTGTCGCATTGCAACATGTGGCACACGATTCTTCAATAGAACAAGAAAAATATCACGAAAAATTAAGGCAAACAGAGAGATAGACAGACTGACAGATAGACAATCAGATTGACAAAGTGATTGAATGAGTAAATGAGTGAGAAAGTGAGCGGGTAATGGAGAAACAAGGAAACTTATTGAATGCGAACAAAAACTTGGGTATTTGCTACTTTCTAGCAATTTTGACAGTTTGCTAAATTACAAAACATTAACTTAATAGACTTCTATAAATTTCAGACATTTCCTCAATTTCTCAACAACTCAAGGATAAAGAATAATGGTAACGTCTAAGAAAAGAAATACACAACTACAAAATACAATAGAATAATAACAAGAAATAAGACATCGAAATATGTTAACAGAAGGCAAGTGACTTGAATGGTTGGTTTAAGGTGGAGAAATAATAGTTTGAGCAAAATAGAAAAGCCACAAGGCTATGAAAATATCATACGTTAGATACAATAATATGAACATGAAGAATAGTTATTGTTCTTTTGACTGGTTTTCTAACTTATTATTTAGTTCCTCTGCTCCTTGTCGATGAGGTTTTTGTTCGAATGAACATCTATTTGAAGCTGTCAATCGTAACTAGTTGAAGTCAATAGGCGTCAGGCATTTGGGTGGTTGCACGCCTTGTCATTGTCAAAGTGAAAAATTTCCTCTTTTCCTGGTATGTTAATTTAATATATTATAAGAGTAAAATAGGAAATTTATAGTGGGCAAAGTTTTTGTTTTTTACTCGTATATATTTGTTATACCTACATATTTCTATCATTCTTATTTATTTTAATTTTTCAGACAAAATAACAATTTTTTAGGTTTCTTATAAGTTAAGAATATGGTTTTCTCATTTTTTAAGATTTTTGTAATTTGTGAAATAGACAAATATGCTGAATTTAAGACTTTAAGTTGCTGTGGCATGCAGGTGACTTCACTTCTATCATTCAACATTTACCACGCAGGTAAATGCAGATAAACAAAATGTGCATTGCATACAACAAGATGTGGGTATAGTGACGAGAAAATGGGTGTATTGTGTAATAAACTACAATGTAAATAAAAATAAAAAAAGTAAGAGAAAATAGACAACAAGAAACAGTGGGAAAATGCAACAAACGAAGTTGCCATGGTTCAATGAAGCATGGTACATCATTTATCACTCAATTTCATTGTTGTCTTTTTGCTGATGTTGCTGTCATGGATTCTTTTTTATCAAAGCTTCACTGTTTATGAGCGCATAAATTACTGCATTAATGTTTACAACTACTGCTACCATAAAGTCCTTTCTATGATCTATTTTTCTACTTATTTTATTTCAAACTTTTTCCCCTAGTTGGTGTAGTGCTCATCCTTTTTCATGTTATTGTCACTCTAAGCAAAGTTGCCATGAAAAACGAAGAAAACTTGTAGGGAAAAAAAATTGCAAAGTAAATAAAATAATTTTTTTTTATACATTTTTGCATAAAGATCTGCAAGTGAATTTTTGCAAATGTTAAACTATTTGTTTAATTTTATTATTTAAGATACAATTTTTTTTCATTACATGCACATCATTTCAAGCATTTAGTTTGATGGGTTCATTTTATTTATGTATGTATATTCTTCAATTCTCTAAAGTGAATTTGCTTTTGGTTTTCGTTTTGCCTCTTCAACAGCCTTAACTTATATAAAATACAATAAGAAACTAATGTCAAACTTTGGGAAGTGTATGATTGGTGGAAGGGCATTAAAATTCAATACACAATTCGACAAAAAATGAGAAATTTATTCGATTTCTTCTCTTTATGGTTATAAATTTATTCTTGGGTTTCCTGTTCTTTAGATTTTTATATTTTGCATGAAAAAGTTATAAATTTTGTTCCAGTTTTCAAATAAATTCAATATAAAAATATGTTGCTGTCAATTCGAATGACGACAACAACAGCAACAAGGATATCCCAAAAATATTTGGCTACAGTCAAATGTATTGAAAGGAGAAACATGTTTTGTTATGAAATAAAAAATTTATTGACACGAAAAACTTTCAAAATGGACTATCGGACGAACACGCGCACGAAATACACATTTCAATAGACTTATGTGCAAACGAATTTGCATGTTTGTGTATTTGTGAGTGCAAGGATTCATGCAGTAACAAAAATTATTACTTTCTTACTAACTTGCATGACTGACTGACTGACTGACTGACTGACTGACTGACTGACTGACTGTAGAATGATAAAGTATATTGACAAACATTTGGGAGTTCGTGACAAATTGGAAATTGCAAAAGTCAAATTTATACCACATTCTCAGACAAATGTGCGTATGAGTATTATTGGTTTTGTTCCCCCAACACTTCATCATTTTTCTCAATGTTCTTATTCAATTCTGGTAATGTTTTCCTTTTCTTTTCTGTTTAATATCTTGTTAATATCAAATTCATGTCTATCTAAGCATTCATGAGGAAATTCTTCCTTTGAAATATATGGTTATACAAATTACACCTCAAAGTATGCTACAAGAAATAATGAAAATGATTGTAGTTGAATGTGAAATGGAAATTTGAATTATTTTCTTAATAATGTTTAGCTTAGAAAACGGTTTGCTCTGTGACGCATAACTGGTGCATCGTGGCTTGTAAGAAACACTATAATACATTGTGATCTTATGATGTCAACGGTGATTGAGGAAATTAATTTCTTCAGGATCAGATACAATGAACGACTGCTGAAGCACTCCAATTCACTGGCAAGGTGTCTAACTTACAACACAACCTGCCGTCGGTTAAAAAGACTACATCACAACTATCTTAATATTGATTAGATATTTTATCTAAGCTCCTGTAAATATCCCGATGATGAAAAAAACGTTGTTTGACGTTGTCGAAACTAAAATAAATAAAAAGAAAAGGGTGGAAGGTGAGAATTGCCTAAAAAGCACAAAAAAAAAATTCAAAATTAAAAATAAAAAGAAGAAGATAAAATTAAAGCAAAAATGAAATAAATGAAAAGGAAATTAACTTATTTCCTTCATGTTGATTAAAAATATATATTTTATGTAACTGAGTTCTTCGATTCAAATACCAGGTAACTTTGTTTTGTCCTTTAACAAAAGCAGTTTTTTGGATGTTTCTTTGATTGACAATAATGACTAATTCATGTTTTTAACATTTTCAGTTTAAAAGATTCTGCAACTCATTTGTATTTTTAAATCGTTCTGAGATCTTTAATGAAGAAAATAGAAATATTAAATAAAATTGTTATAAGAAAGTTTTTATGAACTAAATAAATAATCTGAGAATTAGTTATACAAGAAATAAACGTGTTTAACAAGTTGCAACTATCAATGTGAAGTCTACAAGGGTCTGGAACGATAAGTACGAATGTAAGCTGTTTTCATATTTGTCTGATGACGATATTTTCAACCAGAATACCAACTACAAGCTCACCATTGATAGCATTAAGTAAGAAGACGCCGCAAATAATGCAACTTTATTTGAAACTATGTCGATGTATGTGCGTGACGACCCTGCGATGACATCCGCTTAAAACTTATAGTCAAGTAAGATATCAGAGCAATAAAGCACACACAAGTAAACATACAATATAATAAAAAGAAAGTTACCAATTTAGTTATTCAACAGAATGAAGCTGAAGGTGAATATGACAATAACAACAGGAAATAAAGATATAAGTGGAAATTCATGTAAATAACATGAATTGATAAAAGATTTTATTTATTCTTTAAGTATATTTTTATGGCAAGTAAAATGTTTTTAGTCTTGATATTTTCGTATTGAACTAAGCGAGCTCCAATTAAATGAAGTGCTTAGAAAATATGACTAAGAAATAGAAATAGAAATAAAAGAAATGAAAATGGAAAATACAAAAATATATTCACTTGAAATACAAAGAAGTAAAAGGAAGGTTCATTGAACTTATAAGACTGTGATACTTAAGGAAAATATTTGAAAAGATTTAACCTAAGAACGCAAGTCATCATAAATCAAAAAGCTGCCTTTTTTCTGGCAACAACTGGAATTAAAAAGAAAACATACTCACATACCCTAGAAGTTACCATATTTATATAATTTATATGTAAATTCTGATACTTATATGTGTGGAAAACCAAACATAACCTAAAGAGAAATACGCAAGAAAACGAATGTGGCACAAAGTACAGATGACTACTAACGGTGCATAGTCTACATGTTTATATGTTTGTTTCTAAGTCGACTAAATTCTTTTCCATGATCTGTTCAAGCAAGAAATTTTCAGTCTATCAACGTCGACTGGCGCCACCATTTAAGAATTTTCTTTCCCTCTTTGTTTTTCTTTGTACCATCAAAAAACTTTTATGTTTTCTATATATTTTCATTTTTAATGCAAATGAAGAAAAGGTGAAGAAAGTCAAAAGGTTAGAGGATAATAAAGTTTTGAAAAGTTTTTATTGATTATTTTGTCAAATCTTATAACAAAATATCTTTCTTTTTTCAGTTCCATTTCGTTTAATAAACACAACAACATCTGTTAATATTTATTATGAATGTTCTATTTTAATTTAAAGTTATAAAAATACAAGTATTGAACACAAATTATTATTAAGAGATCAAATAAATGACTTAATAACAAAAATTCGGTATTTTTATCCATAAACTTTTTATGTAGTGAATTCAATAAGGATGTGGGGTACAATAACCGTGACATTGAATGATTGGCAAATTGGTTTTATTAAAGAAACGACTATTGATAATGCCAAGGTAGGAAAGGTGGCTCTTACTTTGTTCAATAAAAATTTTGATTGTGGTCTTGGTATAATAAATTCCTTTTTAATCCTTTGGTTTTTGTTAATTTCATATATTTAAATTAATTGTATGGTTCTTCAGCATTTGGTTTAAACTCACTTTGAGTTATCCTACAGTGAAGATGAAATATAAAATTCTTATTTTTAATAATTTAATTTGTTTTAAGTTTTTTCCGAAGAAGAATTAATTTATGTTAAAAATCATGGATTTCTGAAATTCCATGGCGTTTTTAATTTTCTTTTTTTAAATTGAACTCATTTTAATTTATTAAGAAAATAATCTCCATGTGTTCCTATTAAGAAAATTTATCAAACTTATCGGTTTCATTAGAAATAACTAATCCACTCATTTTCGAATTTCATTAAATTTTTAATTATGTAACACTTTTTATCACTTTACTTTTTATTTCTTTCTTCTCGTACGGAAAAAACTTGAACTTGTTGCATGCTTTTAAACTTTTCTTGTTAGTTTTTAATCATCTTAGAAAAAGTTTTTAATCATTTTATGACTTCTTCTTCTTTACGAAAATCGATTCTCCCTTAAACTCTCCCATTTCCTTTGATCCTCTACAGTCTCCCTTATAATAAAATAAAGTGATGGTTTGATATCCTTTAGCGTTGAGTTATGCAAAATCCTGAAATTATTTAGATTTTACTTCAAATTTCTTCTGGATATTTTCTCCTTCACTTATTTGTCTACAAATTTAAATTGTATGAGTGATACTACTCTCGATATCATATATGGTAATCGTGTATTATGTATCTGCAATTGTATACTATAATCATAGTGTGTGCAAAGTATATAAATTGCTTGTGTTTTGAGTGTCTGCCAATTGATATGTTGGTGGTTCTTGCTTGGTTTATCGACCGTTGAATGAAGTTGTGTGTGGTTTTAACACAATTAGTTACGACAAATTACCAACATTAACGTTAACATCATCATCATTGTCATGATTATCACAATCAGTAACATGCTTCATCACAAATTGAAGTTACTGTTTATGCCATCAATCTTCTATTTTAGGCCAAACAGACTGACAAAGCATTTTGGCCAGGACATAGTCGATGAGCTGACAAGTATAATTAAGTTAAAAACATTGATTGTGGTATGCTTAGATGCATACATATACAATATATGTATGTCTGATAGGTCTAAACAAGTACAAAAACTAACTTTGGTAACTTAAAGTAAGACTCTCGTACCAATGTCTGTCTAATCATTACAAAAGTTTCTTTAATAAACAAATTAGTTCGTGCGTGATTACTTTGGTTTACTTTAGGAACAAGAAAAGAAAACACAGTTGGAAACAATTTTATGATTCTGAGCCATTAATTAACAAGTTCTTCAGTATATAGATTAAGTTTGGTTGGACACCTGTATGGGACACAAACCTATACAATTATGATCGAACTCACAGAATGTGCTAACAAAAATACAGTTTATTTTCGTTGAATGTGTTGAGCATACATGAGTTTGGAACACAGCATACCAATTATTATTAATTCAATACTCGAACCTTATGGCAAAAATATAATAACATAAGTAACATAAGTCAAGTGTATAGAGAAATTTATGAAAGAAGTCTCAGGATGCAAGGACTTTTTGTCTTGTGTCACTTTATAACTTACTGGGCCCATAAAGCAATTCATAATTCATAATTTGAAAGCCAAAAAACCCCAAAATAAGCACAGAAGAAACTTATTATGAAAAGGCAAGCAAAATTGTTGAGGGAGTATGCGATGAGCTAAGTGGGACCAGCAGACAAGCAAATAAAAAATAATATAGTGGGGAATACATTGTATATACAGCGATGCTACTTCAGGTGTAGAATGACCAACATGGGCAACAACCACATTCTGAGTCGAGTGCTGATGGTATTTTAGTGACATTAAATATGACTAAACTACACAAATTAAAATTAATGATCCATTCTCTGTCTCTGACACAGAATATAAAATGTTTACTCACCGAAAACCTACAAAGACAAAAAAAAGCAACTACAATTTTGATGATAAAAATACAGAAAATCCATGGACACATGTATATCATCCTCACGGCTTATGAGCCAAGACAAACAGAATATGTTCCTTATTCTTTTTTTTTTTTTTTGTTGGTTTGTTTTTTGTTTTAAAGTCAAGACTCATGAGGCTATGAATTTAGGTCCGGATGTTGCTGATGATGTTGATGCGGAAGGAAATTCTGTTAGTGAGTGAGTCTAAGGCCACTGCTAAATGTGTATGGTGTTTTTGATGATGTTGTTACTGCTTTTGGTTTTTTTATATTGTCCTTCTTGTTGTAGTTATTGTTGTTGTTGTTGTTGTTGCTGCTGTATCCAGGAGAAAGACAATTCACTTAACTTAGACACAGTTTGCAACGAAAGTAGTTTTGTTTGTTCTTGTTGTTGCTCTTGATGTTGCTATTGTTGTGGTCTTATATGTGCTTTGTTGAAATAAGTTTATGATGCTTTATACTTATGGTTATACCTAGGTATACTTATATGTATGTGCGGTCTGGGTCTGGCAAATTCAATTTATTTCGACCAACATATGGTAAAGGAATGCAGAACAAAAGCATTTCCTTATTTCGTTTCTCAGAAGCAGATATGAATTCCAATTTCGCTTGTTACTTAGGTCGAGTAAAAAGTCGAAAAAAAATACAACAAAATTTTAAAAAAATCATGAGAAACAAATTGAAATTTTGACAGAATATTTAATCCGCTGTACCGAAGCTTAAATACCTTGCACACTCTATTTTTGGTATACATACATTGGCATTGGTAGTTGATTGGCATTTCAAATAGATTTGAGAGAAAAGTAAGTTCTCAGCGGCTTGAATTTATATTTTCTACCAGAACTACCTCTTCCAGTAATCAGAGAACTCTTAGTTTGGAAAACTAGATTGATTATTTGTTCGTTATCTATGAAAAACTGAAATCATAACATGTTCAAGCATAAACGAAATGTTGCATGAATGGATGGACATATTTAGTTTAATCTGATCATCATCCCTCATATACATAGTATAGTATATGATGCTCCGACTCCAGTTTCAATGCGTTACAAACATCAAATCAAAGTAAAAATGCTTGTCCATGCTATTATGAAAAGTATGAAAAGAACCGCCAACCAACATTGTTTCCGGTAGTTAAAGTTTCTTCTACATAATTTGACCACCTGGCATTGTGTTTGAGTTTGCACATCTGTGTGTGTTTGTTTGGATTTGTGTTTGCATAATACAAAGTTTTTTACCTTGAAACCTTTTATCGTTTCATTGCGGTTCTTATTTTTCCATATTTTCTTGTTATTTTATGCATCCAGTTTTTTTTTTTTCCAGTTTTCTAAAACAAAGCTTTCTCCATTTCAGATATTCATAATTGTTTTTAAAACGCCATTTTACTCTTGTTTGCAGTTTTATTTTTTGATCTTCTCCTTATACTCTTTGTTTTCAATTGAAATCAGAAACAGTTACAAGAGCAACAAAAACAAGAATAACAATAATAGAATCCCTTGCCCCATTAGCGTTCACTCAAATTTTCATTTATTCTTTAACTTTACCACAGAAACAAACGTTTGCTTTCACTAAAAACAAAAAAAAGTCATGCTTCTTATATAGTAATGCATTCTGAGAGTTTAACGAACGTTGAACAAAGAGGACTTGACAGAACGTCAAAGTAAATTAATTCATTAAAGAAAATATATATATTTTAGTAACTCCTTTTTTATTTGTCCTTCATCTACCATTTCTTTTAAGATACTTCTCTGCTCTACCATCATTTTCTTGTGGTCTTTTGTATTATCTTTAAATATTTTTGTTGGCACATTTTAGCGCTTACACTTCAATTAACTTTTCAAAATCGCCACTAGATGCTTTCCTACTTCTACTTTACACTTTCAACTCTTCTCTTACTTACTTCTTATCTCAATTATTTTATTTTAAGGTTGGCTACTTGCCCACTCTGAGAGTCCTTGGCACGCCAATTTGGAAGCAATTATTGCTCTTGGCTAGCAACGCGATTATCATCATCATCATCAGTGGCAGAGTAGTTTGTCTCCAATAACAGTCGAGGACCAAGAATCAAGCAGGTTTTTTTTTTGGTTTTTTGTTTGTTGTGTTTGGTGTATGGCCAAGTAACTTCGTTTGGCCTCCACTTGATTCCAGTTTTTCCCACCCCATGTAATGTGCTCAGTAAATTGAGGTTAATGACAGAATAGACACAGAAGCAGGCAGAGGAATTGTACTTTGGCGCATCAAAGCATTGCTGTCGGCTTCTATAAACGACAAATTGGCAGCCGGAAAAGTCATCAAGTTGGCAACATTGTCGATGTGGAAGTGAAGTGGAGCACAAAGAAAAGAACCGGAAGGAAGGTGATAGTAGAAATAAAGAATGAAAAAAAAAAATAAAATTATAAAAAATTTTATAAAGGAAAATCCTTTTCTGAACCACTTTAAATTGTGTTCCAATATAACATGAAACCTGCATCCTGTGGTGACATTATGACAAATAAACTAAGCCATTTTATATTAAAAGTTGTATAGTAAATGTTAAAAATACATAAATTATTCAAGTCAACAAACAGCTAAGCAAGTAAATGATGTGACCCATGATGCCGCAGCCATTGCCCCTTCAGTTGATGTATGTAGCGTTGTCAAGTGTGACAAGGACACGAATGGAGGAGCATCGTAAAAGAATTATTGGCTTGGCTTTTGTGGCGAATGATGAGGACAGGGCAGAACTGGCAGTCAAAATACATTGACAGTGAAAGTCCCCAAGGTATTTTTCCATATGAGTCGACACCAGTCAAATTATGTAAATTATTTACATTAGTTTTCAAGATTTAACAAAAAAAAAAAAATACCTTTGAGTATATTAAACCTCATAAAACGATGCAATGACGCTGAAGTGGATAGTTATATTATTCAACCCACATACTGTGTTTCTGGTTTCTGTACTTACATATAACAAACGGGCTTAAGAACATTTATAAACAATTGAGAAAGAAATACAAAAAAAAAAAAAAAAACTGTCGATGGGCCTTTACAAAATTCACGTTTTCCAAGTTGACAACAGCAACACTAACAACAATATGACAACAATTGAATGTGTGTGAATATGGGAGTGAGTGTCTGATGAAGGTTATAAAATAGTATCAATAACCAAGTGAAGTGCATTTAAAAACAAACCATGATATAAAGATACATATAAGTGCATTTATCCTTTATTCCATTATATGTAAGTTTGAGTTATGGAATGTTTTCCTGTATCTGAAATTTGTAAGAAGATAGGTTGGTAGTTAGAAAAATATGCAGTGTTCAACTCAATCAATATGTCTGAAGTATTTCCTCGTATTAACTTCCACTTAACTGTTGCTCATATGATGCTCAGTGCAATAAACTCAACTCTAGTCTTCTTATGCGTACACACTCATGCACGCATGCATTCACAGATACGCACTCATATTGTAATCATTGAATCAACATTGCTTCCGACGCTTATGTCACTTCCTATTATAACAAATCCTTGTTGCACATCTTTAACAGACAGCAACATGCGCAGCAGCTGGGGCAGCATCATGTAATGACAGAGTTAATATTGTCGAAAGGCGAAATAAGAATCAATGCAGGAACACGTTTTTGTTGATTGCATAAAGCAAACGCTGGTAAGGAACTAATTCATGTTCGAACACAATATTTATTTTTTTCTCACCCGATTCTTTGCCATAACCAAAAAAGCTTCCATAAATTTGCTGCTGCTTTGTACATACAAAAGTTTGAAATTGTTTTTTCTTTGCCGATAATCTTTATTACTATTGTTTGGTAGTCTGAGTAAACTAGTTCCATGTGTTTGTGTATGTTTGTGGTGTGTGTAAATATGAGTTTGTGTGTTTTGCAAAAGACCTTGTGATTATGCGCTTACTTTCTTAGTCTGCTACAGTTTCTGTTTCTCCTTTAGCTTTTGTTTTGCTTGTACTTTGTGTTATTTTGTGTAGCATACTTCAAGGAGCTTCTTTGTTTTCTACACGAAAATTGTCAGATATTTATTTATTATAGCTGTAGATTACAAATCATTATCGATATGCTTGTTGATGGCATTATCCTTGGGCTATAAAATGAAAATTTATCAACCATTGAGCAGTATGAAGTCTTTTGTTTCCATCTCTCATTTACAGACTACAATACTATTTTACTTGGAGCTAATGTCAATGGCAATGATACTTGACAAATGTCTTGAATGATATTAAGGCCTTTTTCAAAATTTTCCAATCTATTTCTCATTTCCTCTTCATTTCTTTATTTGGTTTTGTTTGTTGTTGTTCGGTTGTATGTCATTTGCATTTGTCTTTAAACTTTTTAATTTTCAGTATTTAGATTTAATACAAGTTCTAGTGATGAATGAATGATGTACGAATACATAGGTTACCATGATGACTGAAACGGAATGACAGGCTATCAAAGGACATGGGTTAGACAAGTCTTAATTTACCAACATGTCAATAACCACAAAAATGAGAGAAATAAGAACATGAAGGCTAAGACGTAAGTGACAAAAACCACCAGCATCGACATCATCATCATCATCATCATCGTACACAGAAACAGAAATATCATAAAAGACAAGACCAAATACGCTAGAAACAACTACAGGAGCAAGTTTAAATGAGAGCACATAGTACAGCTCAATCTGCATATGCGGCTAACCAATTTTCTCGAACAGAAAGATAAATAGGCGAGTGAAACAAAGAGGCAATGGAAATGGATTGACAGATGGTTAAACAGGTAAATAATATAAATGGTCATATAGGAAATAAAAATATATCTAGAAACATTAAATCTTTCTTAGTTGCCTCTATTACATATACGAGGTGAGGCCATAAACCGACGAAAGTGAAAGTTGTATTTCGATAGGCAACATCATTATAAGTATCATGAAGCCTTCTTTTTTATTACCGCCATGTCTGACCATCCGACTTATTTATTTCTCTATTTTTCACTGTTAAATCTACATTAAATTATAAAAATAAGATCGCAAATTTATTGCTATAAATGAAAAAAACGGCAAACAAACCAATTTTAAATGAAATATATTACAGCATTTTTTATTTATTTTGTTATTTTATATCCACACCTCTTACACTGGCATAAGATACAAACATGGATCTCTAGTTAAAAATTCAATATGAGGTTTATTTCTTGTTATGGCTTTTGTTGATGTTGTCGCAAAGATTTGTTGTAAAACATAATTCCAAGTGATTGATCACAGTTTCTGGTCATGAGATACTACCACCCAACTATATCAGAAATAGAATGTTTGATTAAATATATAAATATACTTATATGCGAATGTGTTTGTGTTTGAGTTACTTTAACTTGAAACTCGATGACCTATGGTCTTCAGCAAATGATTTCATACGCATTGCTTCAGTTTAGTTTAGTTCAGTTCAATTCATTGTATTCTCAACTAAGTGAAACGTAAGTGGTGTTTTTCTAGTAATTTCCTTAAGGAAGTCTAAACTGAGTACACGGTGTTCTATTTACTTAACTATTTATATATATACTCATAAATATATGATAACTAAATGTACCACATGATTGTATATATTTATTATAAAAAGGTGCCACTGTGGAGCCTTGGTTTTATGTAGTATTTATTGCTTTGTGAGATGTCAGGAAATGTTTTGGGAATTTCTTGCCTAAATTTATGCCACAAAAGCATGCAAAAATTCACAGAATATATCTTACATATTGATAACCAGATAAACACCTTAGAAATAGTATTTCACTAGTTTATAAATTTGAGTAAACGCTTTTATAGAACTAAATGCCTTTCCAAGTTCTACTTACTTCTTGTTACAAGTAAAAATAGTAAAAGAAATCAAGCAAAAATATTTGTGAAAAAATTAACAAAAATGAACCAAAGTTTAAGGATAAAGTTCAATAACAATGGAAAACATTTACTTAAAGCAGTGCGGAAACACAAATTCATTTGACTTTGTATATGTAAAATAACAGAGGAAAACTAAGTTGAAACAAGTATTAACCCAAATGTTATTTTTTGGTTTGCTTATTTATATAAAATTCTTATATAGATAAAAATTGAAGATTCACATGCAAGAAATTGATTGACTGACATGCAGACAAATGGAGTCAGTTGGAGAAAGAGAAAATAAGAGAGTAAAAAAGTTTGATTTGAATTGAATTGAAGGACACTCTTACTAAGTGGATATCTCAAATGCCGGTGCTCATTTCGTCAGGATTTGAGCAATGGAAAACGATAGACAGACAAATAGACAAACAGAGAGACAGATAGCCGTTCTGTCAAATAGACACAAATAGACACAGACACTGAAATGTTGTAAAATGAACTGACAAGGATACAATTCTTGTACTAAAGAATAAAGTAAAAAAAAAATAGTTTATATATTTTGTTTATTTTTGTAATCAAAACAAACTTAAAGCGAATAAGTTGTGTATTGTGTCATGCTATGCTGCGCTATGGAATTTATGTTTAGTTTACTTAAACCCGAGAGAATGTAGCTGATGGTAGCATTTTGACCTTCCTAACCACTCTCTTAGTTCTCCAAATATAACATCTCATTGTCGTTGATAATGTTGTCACTTCTTGGTTGTTGTAAAAGTGTCAGCTTGGCAAAGAAGGACATGGGAATAAGATAACCAAAAGGACAAAGTTTTACAAAGTGCGGGAAAATCTGAAACTGCGCTTGATATTTATTTAGAGAAACCACAAGGACAGCAAGAAAAACAGCAGCAAATTGTTACAGAGCAAGTGACGCCATTGTTTCCCTTGGATGTCCTTTTGCCTATTCATGGACAAATATGGCAAATGTGCAACTTTATAAAAATTGTTTAAATATTGGTGACTATTAGTTTTGATAGTGTTGGTATTAGATGAGATTTGAGTTGTGTCTTAAGTAAGTTTATATTGTATAACCAAGGATAACGTTCTTCTTTAAGAGTCAAAACCTCACTTGCAACTGCACTTGAGTAATTCAATAACAAGGAATTTATACTTCTTAAAGTGGATGCTACTAAGAGTCTTAAGCAATGCAGTAGGTCAAATTTATTCTGTCAACATAATCAAAATGTAGTTAAGTCACATATTCTAGTAATTCTTATGTTATCCATCCACCACTCTGCTCAGTATACAGTCTTCGATATTGAAATTTTAATAGCGTCTTTGCATTTCATTTCTTATAAAACTTTAACCTCATTTGTAGGCTACAAATGCATTTGATAAGTTTCAAATTCAGTAATTCACACCTCCTGCTATATCTTCGTTTTATTTAGTAGTCATTAGATTTATTGAATCTTAGATTTATCTTCTTTTTGTACTCATGCAAGTAAAACTTTGCCTGATCTCATTAGTTGATTAATTTAATTACTTGATTAATTATCAAATCCAATTAGCAAGACACTAATGCAAATGGCCCAAAGCCAAAGAGACAAATTCGATTAAAATCAGTTATTTCAATTAAATTCTCTCTTCTCTATATGCAATTCTATAATTGAAACTTCAAAAATTCTAATGGCATGTTTATTATCCTCGTCTTTACTCAAGAAAACAACAAAAATAAATATTCTAGTGGTAGAATAATCATGTTAAACAATACATGACAATATGAAAAGCAATAAAAAATAAAAAGAAAATCTTCACAATAATGAAAGCCAAGTAAGAGAAAAACAATTATTGTTTTTTTTTTTGTTAGTTTTTATGTGATTTACTGTATATACAATTTATAAATCCTTTGAGTGCTGCACACTTAACTCTTCTTTCTCGAGAGTTACTGAGACTAAGAGAGAGTGATAAAAAGAAAGAAAAAGTATTTGTGCTAATTACCAAGTCAAACTATGACGGTGAGCAAGGAACAAAGATCCCATAGAAATGGAGTGAAGAAATAGTGGCGTACCGAATACCAGAGAACGAAGGAGCAATAAAGTGCAGAAGATTTGATTTTGAGACAAGTAAACTAAGTTGAGTGCGGAGATGTTGGATTCCACTAGTGTATGTGGGCTTGAATGAAGTAGCAATTTAATTATTCTGAAAAGAAAAGAGAGTGGAAATACTTTAGTGGCAGATGCAAAGTGCCTGCCGCTTTTTATTATACGCACGAAGAAATAATTAAATGTGTGACAAAGAACGGCATGAAAGTTGCATGTGGGCACGATAATAGGGCAATAATAATAAAAGTAAACAGAAAGTAGTAGTTAGTGACAGCAGCAAGTGTTGGAAACATGTTAATTGCTGACGACACTAAAAATTTTTACTTAATGTTGTTGTTGTTTCCACAACAGATGTTGTAACTTTTCAATTAGTCAATATCTTCAGTTCACTTAGTAACTCATTTGTCCATTAACTGACTAAACAAAGAGTGTAATAATGTAGCCCCTTCAATGTTCTCATGATAACAATTCTATAATTGATCTCTTTACTTTCTTATTTCTATACATTATTATTTCGCTTAATAGTAAATAAATTGTTTAGTCTTAAAAAAAAGATTTGTTTTAAATAAGTTTGTTGTTATTATTCGCGAAACGCTGAGCTTCCTGTCTCAAATATCTGGCTAATAAAGGCGGCAGAAATAATAACTCAAGGGAAATATATGTTTTTTTTTAAACTTAAGTTCTGTGAATTTTGATAATTTATTTTAACTTATATTGAATTTGTTTTCTTTACTTTGAATTGTTAAAAAAAACGATCACCATATTATAGAAGTGCCTTTTGTTGTTCATTTTCAGTTTATGTTGCAAAAAATGCCAATCAAATACAATAAACAAAAGAAGAGCGTCGTTCAATGCATTTGATTATGTTGAATCTGTGTGGACAATTTGATGATTTTCTCATTCAATGAAATAAAAAACTGGTACAATATATTGCATAGTCACATTATCAAAATAACTAAACTTGCAACTTCGGCAACTGCCGAAACTCGTTGGCTGTTCCATATTTTCAATTTTGTTCTCAACCCATAAAAGATGGTTAATATTCCAAAAAACAAACCCTAAGTTTTTAATTATTTATTTTATTTATTCATTTGTTTAATCCCCGGTACCTGACAAATTGATTTTAAATTCTGACTAAAGATTACTTCGAACAGACTTAAAATTAAAAAAAAAAAAACCTAAAATCAATAACATCTGCAATAATGATACTCGTACAAATACAAATTATGTTATATTAAATATTCTACGTTCATATTATCACCATTATTTGATATCCATTGATTAATTTTCCACATTTATTGAATTATTTTCTACTGAAATCATTTACACTGTCTGTCTGTTTGTGCATTTCTCTTTCTTTATTCTAATGTAAAATTTACAAAATATCGAATTTCATATGCAAACTCAACTTCTTATTTTCATGGAAAACATAATAATAATCATCAATATATTTAGTGCAAGGACATTAAAAAGAACTAATCGCAATATTAATGACATTGATACTACTCAACTTAGGCAATTTTGTCATGTATTTTCTTGTTCAAACTAGGGCATTTCCTCTAAGACTGGTTTTCTTTCATTGTTAAAGTGCAATTACTTAGTATTTAGTAAATAGGACATAGCAAGATAAAATGAAATTCATAATAATATTTTAACGAGCATTGAGTAAAAAATTTCAAATTTCCTACACTTTTTTTTTAAACTTTCATTTGTTTCAAAATTTAATTCTATAATTTAATCATATTTAAAATAATAATAATTTATAATTATAATCTTAGTTCTATATTTTTTTCGATAGCAGAAAATCGCCGAACACGCAAAACACTTGTCCTCTTTATGCCTCTCACAAACAAACTAAACATGCTATATGGCTAAAATCGTGAACATATGTTCGAGACGAGTGTACCAACATAAAAAAAATAATAATCAAAAGTCGAATGTACGTAGCCCGCGAAATTTGAAAATTCGCCTCATTTTTGAACAGACCTCATACACACTACATAGATAAATAAATAAACAAATTTCTATAAAAATAATAACATACGTAAAATGTAAGTGGCAGAAAACAAGAAAAAATGGTTTAAAATGAAAAATGTGTATATGTTTTAAGAGATTCGTTGGCTTATGACATAAACTTTGCTTAATGATTCAATGTGGTCTGATCTACCTGCTAATGATTTCACTGATGTGTGCCTGAAAAATAAATCATATCTTATGAAATTTACTCATTTAGTTTCCAATAATTTAAACTAATAATAATAAATTTCAATGGTTGAATTGTGTCTAATGCGATAAAAGTGAAGCAGATGTTCTAAATTTTTAATTAGTCAACAACTTTAGTGAATACAGATTGAAAATCTGTTCACTTAGTGACTCATCTGTGAGAAAATTAATATTTACGTTCAAATTATCCATGAATTGTGTTTTGAGTAACAGTTTGAAATAAAAGAAATTATCTATCAGCTGAATAAACAATAAGTTCTTATGATAACAACTCAGTAATTATCTCTTATTTTCATACAACATTATTTTGCTTAATAGTAAATAAATTGCTTAGTCTACAAAAAAGAGTTTTGATTTTAATAGGTTTGTTTTTATTATTCGCGAAGCGTTGAGCTTTATTTGCTCAGTTTCCTGCCTCAAATATCTGACTAGTTGAGAAAGATAGAAAGGGCAGCTGTGAATTCTAATAACTTAGTCCAACTTATATTGCATTTGTTTTCTTTACTTGGAATTGATAAAAAATCGATCACCATATTATAAGGGTTTTTTGTTGTTCATTTTCAGCTTATATTGCACAAATATTTGATCATATACAATTAATAAACGAAGAGCGTCGCCGCCAATGAATTTCTTTATGTTGACTCTGCTGAGTACAATTTAGAATATTCCGAGTTTTAAAAACAAAAATAGAAATGCATTAAAAGACTCATTGGCTTATGATATAATTTAAAATTAATGGATTTTCCAAATATTATACCTTAAGAACAAAACAAAATAATAATTTTACTATTAAAGTTTGGTTTATGATTCAATGTGGACTGATCTACCTGCTAATGATTTCACTGATGAGTGCCTGAATAATAAAGCATTTCTTATGAAGTTTACTCATTTAGTTTCTAATAATTTAAACTAATAAAACTAAATTTCAATTGTTGAATTGTGTCTAATGCGATAAAAGTGAAGCAGATGTTCTAAATTTTTAATTAGTCAATAACTTTATTGAATATACGAGTAAATTGAAAATCGGTTCACTTAGTGACTCATCTGTCAGTAAATTAATATTTACGTTCAAATTATCCATGAATTGTGTTTTGAGTAACAGTTTGAAATAAAAGAAATTATCTATCAGCTGAAAAAACAATAAGGGGAATAAAGTAGCCACTTCTTTGTTCTTATAATAACAAATCAATAATTGATCTCTCTGCTATCTTATATCTTTCTATACATCGTAACTTTGCTTAATACTTGGTAAAAATAATCTACAAAAAAATATTTGTTATTAATAAGTTTGTATTTATTATTCGTGAAGCGTTGAGCTTTATTTGCTCAGTTTCCTGTCTCAAATATCTGACTGCATCTAGACTAGTGGAGTTTTGTTGTTGATAAAGGGAAAGATGAAGGCGGCAGAGGTAATAACTTGTGTTCTGTGAATTTTAATAGTTGTTTTTTTTACTTCGAATTGATAAAAAATCGATCACCATATTATAGAAGGGTCTTTTGTTGTTCATTTTCAGCTTATGTTGCAGAAATACCCGTTCAAATACAATAAACAAAAGAACAGCGCTGTTGCCAATGAATTTGATTATGTTAAATCTGCTGAGTACAATTCAGGATTTTTTTTCTTTATGATTTTCTCATTCAATAAGACAAAATACTGGTGCCATATTTTCTTAAATTTTCGTCTCCGTTGCATTATGTCATATATGTCCAGGGATGGCAACTGTCGAAACTCGTGGGCTGCTCTTGTTTTTCATTTTTATTCTTAACTCAAACACGAACTGTACTAATAATTGAAGCTCAATTGTTTATGCTTTTATTCCTAATGGAACAAAACAAAAATAACAGACAAAATTATACGAGTCCATGAAAACAAACATATAAGTCGAAGTCAGTGAAACCTAAAAATTCCTTCAATGCGATACTTAGCTTAAAAAAACAGAGACAAACAAATAAGAGAGGCAAAAAATAATAAATAATATAATAAAACCCAATAAAAAAATTAATAAAGAAAGTCAATATTGATACCAATTATTAATGACAATGGGTACAAATAACTATGAAACACATTTCTAGGGTATAATAGGAAATAAACGAAATAAAAAATATTTACAATAAAAAAAAAAATAATACACAAGAAATGGATCATCAGAAATGCAAGCATGATTTAATTATTTAATCATCAGCATCTAGATTAGATTCAAAAACCCACTAACCAGGGAAAGTGATGAATAGAATGCACTTAACAATCCACTTATCGTAACTTTATGAACATAACATCAAAATTAAAATAACAACATACGCAATGATCGGGATTGTATTGTCAATGATACGCAAAACAAATTCAACCTTTAAAAGGGAAAGAATTGTAAGCAATGGAGTGACATTGATCGAGAAATTGATCTTGAACCTGTTTAACAACTTCGAAAATGGTTAAAGACTTAGTACGATGGTATTTAATAGATTTGGATGAATACTTGTAAAATTTTTTAGTAGACTACATACGAGAATATATAATAAAATGATGAAAGTGATTATATAGCGGACTTTTTAAGTAGAATATTATATTAATAATATTTTTTTCTAACTTATCTCCTACTAATGCTATGTCTTCGTTGTATTTAGTAGTGATTAAATTGATTGATTTATTGAATTATGTAGGTTTTGCACACATGCATAAAACTCTTTGCCTGTTATCATTAGTTGATTAATTTGATTAATTGTGAAATGCTATTGACAAGATACCCAAGGCAAATAGCTCACGGCCGAAGAGACAAATTCGATGAAAATAAGTTATTTCAATTAAATTCTCTTAATAGAAAACTACAACATTTATCAGGATATGTTTATTTTATTCGACTTCAATCATAAAAAAATGATATAAAAAAAAGAGATAGTTGCATTGAAGAATGCAATAGAAAGAAAGGGAAAACATGGACAAGAAAGGAAGATAAGTTAAAAAAGAACAATAATTTTTGTGTTCTTATTTTTCAGTGAATGAAATATAAAAATACAATAGAATTTTATATACATGAATGTTTTGAGTGCTGCACACTTAATTCTTTTTTCAAAAGTGAATAAGAATAAGGAAGAGTGATAAAAAAAGAAAAAGTAACAATGACGGTGAAGTAGAGCAAGGATCTTATAGAGATGGAGAGAAGAAATAGTTGCAACAATACGAAGAACTTCGGTTTGGTTTGGAGTCAAGTGAAAATAGTGGTGTCCAAAAGTTGAGTGCTGAGATGTTAGATTCCTCTGGAGTATGTGGGTTTGAGTGAAGTAGCAATTTACTCAATCACGAAAGAAGAAGGAATGCACACTGATGATACTTTAGTGGCACTCGCAAAGTGTCTGAAATTAAAGTGTGACAAAGCACGGCAAGAAAGCAGTAAGCGGGCATGATAATAACAATAACAACAAAAGTAGTAGTTAGCGACTGCTGCAAGTGCTGGCAACACGTTAATTGCTGACAACACCAACAACAACTACAACAATAGTAACAAGGATGACAACAACTGCGAAACAGGCAACGGAAGTGAAAATAAATACTGAGAACGACAATAAAAATTATTCAAGAATTAAAAAGAAAAGAAAAATTCATTCAGAAATAAAACAAGCGAGGTAGTATAAAAGAGAATAAGCCTGAGTTTCATTCTATTCTTGAAATATTGTAGATGGTAATGAAATCGGTAAAGTATGTTGCAACAATGCCAAAACAAAAATTCAGAGCAACGGAAATAGTAGTAGTAGTGCAATAGTTGAGAGATGATAGAAAGGGAGTTAGTCAGGCAAACATAGAAACTTTTCAGTCTTAGTTGTAAGGAAAGAAATATTTAAAATAGCAAACAAAAAAGAGAAAAATAATTTAAACTTGGGTTTCAATAAATACACTACATTCATAAAATATACTCGTATATTGACAACATGTTTTTCACATTTAAATTTTATTTGATCCCATTGATTTCTTAGTCTCTAGAAATTCATATATTTACATAGGTGATATAGGATTTCCCAAAATAATCCCAAATACCACTGATTTTATATAGGTGATTCACAATAATTGTGATCAATTTATTTATTTGGCTATTTGAATATCTTCCAGTTACTGGAGAACGTAAAGATCAATGCTGAATTACACAGTAGATTGAAAGAGTTGAATCTAATGTATGATGCTGTCTATGTCTGTCATGGCTGCAAATCCATGTATATATATATATATTTCCCAAAGTTCCTAGGTGGAACACAGGGCCTCAACAAGCATCTTATAATTCACCTTGTCAACCGCTAAAGCTTTGATTTGTCTCCAGGAACGTCCTGATTTCTGCACTTCTGGTTCAACTTGTCGTCTCCACGTATTGGCTGGTCTCCCTCGCCTACGACTCCCTTGAGGATTCCAGTACAATGCTGTGGCTTACGCAATG
This sequence comes from Amiota mariae, assembly GCA_035041805.1. Taxonomy (NCBI): domain Eukaryota; kingdom Metazoa; phylum Arthropoda; class Insecta; order Diptera; family Drosophilidae; genus Amiota; species Amiota mariae. The sequence goes on along the minus strand of JAWNKV010000216.1, from coordinate 26,858 downwards.
TGTGCCCGATCCACTTCCATTTACTGCGACGGATTTCTATGCCGACAGGTGTTTCTTTAGTTGCAGTCCAAAGATCAACATTGCTAATAACGTCGGGCCAGAATATCCGCATGATCTTTCGGAGACAGCGGTTGAGGAAGGATTGCAACGTTTGCAGAGTGCATGCAGTAAGATTCCATGTTTCGCACCCATATAGGACTACTGACTTTACGTAAGCATCGAATATTCTCAACTTCGTGCGTCTGGAAATATGCGTTGCTCTCCATACCTTGTCCAACATACCAAATGCAGCTCGCCCCCTAAATAAGCGGTTGCGAATGTCTGCTGCTGACCCACCAGTTTTTGAGATAATGCTACCGAGATAACAAAATTCATCCACTTCTTCCAACGGTGAATCTGGAGCTCTTCTGTTTCGGTGGTGTTAATACCCATTACCCTTGTTTTGGCAATGTTGATTTTTAGACCGGTTTGTGCTGCTGCTTCACTTACCGCCAGAAGTTTGGTTTGATATGTGCGAGTGTTTGTGCGAGATCAGACAGATATCATCCGCGTAGTCCAGGTCCTCAAGGCGGCCGGACAAACCCCAGGAGATACCTCTGTTTGCCGCATTACTAGGTCGAGGACTAAATTAAACAACAGCGAGGATAAAACACAGCCTTGCCTCACACCGGTTTGAATATCAACGCCATTACTCAGATCGTTTTCGTGTTTCACACGGCAGGTAGCGCCCGAGTACAATTCTTTTATGAGTCCAATAATTTTTTCTGGCACTCCCTTGCATGCAAACGCTTGCCAAATAGCGTCGTGTTTTAGCGTGTCGAAAGCTTTTTCAAAGTCGATAAAGCAGAAGTAGAGAGACGAACGCCAATCAACCGACTGCTCGACAATCACTCTTAAGGTGTTTACGTGATCGACGCATGAGCAACGGGCGAAAGCCAGCTTGTTCTTTTCGTAACCCCTGCATGAGCGGGTTGGATAATCTTTTGTGGATTATATGCGCTATGACTTTCTTTACCATGCTAAGCAGTGTGATACCTCTCCAATTTTTGCACTCGGATAGATTACCCTTCTTCGGGAGAAGAGTGATAATTCCTTCTTTTAGCTCAGAAGGTATTTTCCCGGAGTTCAGTAAAGGCATTAGGATGCGAGCGCTTATTTTAGGGTCAGCTTTGAGAAGTTCCGGATTGATGTTGTCGGACCCGGGAGCCTTGTTGTTTTTCAGTAAACTAATCGCATTGGTTATCTCACCCACGTCTGGATATGATGTTGGAATAGCCCACCTTGTTGAATGGCGTAGGCTGCATGGGCTGCGAGGACGGCGCATAGAGCAACTTTTTATAATAGTTCTCCCAAATGAGAATTTGCTTGTCCTTGGAAGTTGTTAGCTCGCCATTTTCATCTTTAAGCGGCTTGGTGGTTTTAACATTGGTGCTTGAAAATCCATGTGATCACTTGTATTAATCCGAAGTTGTTACATCATGTGTTGATTAACAATTTAAAATAAAATTAAATTAAATTTTGTTGCACGTATATTTCTAGCTTTTTTGAATATTATTTTTCGTCGTGTACTTGATAATCTTTGTTCGTTTTTTCTGATTTTTATCTATATTCATTTAATTTAAGAAAATATCTGCTAGTAAAGGTAGAAATCCATATATCAAATATTTCTTCAAATATCGCTCTCTTTGAGAGAGCGGAAACGGTTAGACGTTTGTGATGGCACTGATTTTAAATTGGATACAATATTGGTTTTGATTTTCTTTCTATCTCTTCTTCCTCCTCCAATATCTTCTTCTTTGTTTGTGGGTTTGAAAAAACAGAGGATGTATGGGTGACGAAATCATATCATTTGGGAATGTTATAGAAAACACCGACGTTTTTAATGTCGAGCGTTTTCAATTTCGCCCAAAAAAACCGTAACGTGCTGGAAAACGCGTAGTTTCATTTTTTGAACTTTAAAGTTCGAACGAATTGGTGATTGAATACTGGTTATTTAGGGCCGTTTGAAACGTATCAAATTTGGGGCGACACTTTTCGTTTATTTTTCTTTGGATCCTCTTGCTATAATTTACACTCAGCCACAGATGCCAAGCAAATATGTTGAATCTGCTCACTCCCATTGACATCCCTCACTTTACAAAAACCAAACGAAAAAAAAACTTCCTTTCTCAACAAACAAAAATCATGTAGAACACAAATTTCATACATGCAAGCTTCCGCCAATGAGTTTATTAAAATTTCTAATTGAATTTTTCACTTTCTACGCATTGTGAAAATTAAATTAAATTAAGATGGAATTGGATTGGAATTGAGGCGAAAGCTGTTTCCAGCACATACCCGATTATGATGAAATCGTCGTTGTGAATAGACGTGTCACTGACTGCGGACAAGAAAAGAAATGTAATACAAACGCAGAGACAAATTCGATGAAAATAAGTTATTTCAATTAAAGTCTCTTAATATAAAACTACAACATTTATCAGGACATGTTTACTGTATCCGACTTAAATAATAATACTTAAAAATAAATAAATAAATGAATTTTAAGATTTTGTAATTATTTAAATTGTTTTTATTAAAAAAATATATAAATAATATTTAATAATAAATTCAAATTATTAATAAATTTGGTAGTATTTAGTTAATTTAATATTAAAAATTAACTAATAACTCAAAAAATCAATAATGGTTTTACATTTTATATTTTTTTATTAAGTATATTCAAATTATTTAAATATATTAAATTGTTATTTTGAAAATTGTTTAAAAAAAAACTTGTATTCCCTGAAATTTAAATTTGAAATATTTTTATATAAAATTAATTAATTAATTTTTTTCATGACAAATACTATCAGATCGAGGTACTTATATTGCCGCCGCCAAAGACCATAAATATACAAAGTCAATGGTCTTTGCCGCCGCTCATTGACTGTCTGCACTCATTGCTGCTTTAAAGGCAACTAAAAATTCGAAATTTGTCGAACGGAATTGGATTAGTGGTTTGACAAAGCATCAAATCACAACAACAACGATTTGAAGAAATATTTCACGTGTGGATGTCTAATGCCTACCTTAACAAGGTTTTTTTTTTTTATTTATAAGGGAAATAAATAATTAACAAATTTGATAAAGGAGGCTTTTCCAATTTTTTAAAATAATTTTTGAAAATAATTTATACCAGTTTTTCAGTTGATTTCCTTTAGCAAGGATCTGTGTTTTTTGTTGAATTTATTTGTTTTTGTTTTTTTTTGTTTGTTTTTTAACTCATTATTTATATCGCATATAAGATGTCAGTTCAAGATCTCACTGGTTTTGCTACATATCAAGACTATCTTGATTCATTTATAAGGGTACCAGATAGACATTATTTGAGAAGTAAAAACTTCTGTCGGAAACTAGTCAAAAATGCCCTTTGTCGTTCGTGTATTGGTGAAATTTTGTCAGTTGACAAATTCAAAAGAATTCAGAGAAGACAACTCCATAGGCGTCATTTAGAAATTAGTGCTCTAGAGCTTTTCAGTGATCGCATGTTGCCAACTGAAGATGAAGTAATGTTGCAATTTGCGAAACGTGAAAAACTCTTGAGTCTAAAAAAATTATCGGTAATCCATTATTAATCTTATTTCATAGTATAATAATATTTTTATAATGTAAATATTTTCAGTGTATTGTATTCTTGGTGACGCGTTCCAAAACTGGTTTTGAGGTCTCTGGGTATATTGATCTTGGTAGTAGCTTATTAAACTCACGCCTTGACAATCATGAAGAAACCAATGATTGGTTAAAAATCTTTCAAAACAAAGATCGTTTAATACCATGTACAACACATTTGAGCTATTGTGATTGGAAGAAGCATTTAATCGTTTATAATGATAGTGATAATTTCCGTTATGTCTATGACGGTAATCATAGCTTACTGTATATGCATCGTGGTGATCATAACATCATTTGTGTTAATGGTGGATGTGAGTGCAAATATAGTAAAAATGCTGTACGTACAATGTATTATTCAAATATATATGGTCATGTGTTATTTTTTGATCATATTATAAAGCGTAAGCATTAAAATACGTGGATATATTAAATTTAATATATAAAATTTTAAAATCTTTTAATTTTTATTTATTGTAAACATAAGAATGTTTTAATATTTTCAACGAATATTGACCCCTCATACTCAAACATGAGATGGCATTAAGTTTTCAAAACGAGTGACAGGCACAATTACTTGGAATGGCAGAATGAGAGAACACATGTGAAACAGGATTTTTATATCTGTCAAACTTAATTCTATTAACAATTATTTTTCGTGTTATGAAAGACCTTTTAGTACATGACTCAGGAGATATGTTTGTGGCTGCGGTTGTTGGCATACAAATTTAAATTTTTTGTTGATTAAAGATTTAATTATAAGATATCATATGCAGACACACAGCTGACCTGAGTTACATATAGAATTTAAAAAATAGCAAAGACATTAAAAGTATTTTACTATAAATATGTTTGAATCTAACCACATCTCGGGTTAACAAAAACCATTTTGTATAAAATACTACTTTGGCAGCAAATGAACCGAACTTGGTGTCGATATAAAATGGAAATTTAATTGACTATTAGGGACAAAACTATCTTTGCCGCATGTAGCAATTATGCAATGTAGGATGACAGTGAGGATGAAAACTAATCCTTTGTCTGTAAAGTATTTCCTACATTTATAAAATTAAAAATGTAGAGGAAAATACACAAATTCAATGTGAATTTTGGATATTAAATGTGATAAACGTTTTATAAACAATTTATCATGTCATTGGGGAATGATAAGAGAATAACAGACGACAGTAGATGAAGCTATCAAAATTGTAACATTTGAAATGGTTTACTCATGTGAGTGATACATTATTTAAAATGAGATTTACCAAAATTTAATTATTTAATTTTGAATATGAAAAATATTCTCTGATCTATAGAAAAATAATTAAGAGAAACCCCCACTAATCATTACGAGAAGAAACTATTTGCTTTCTATGTTCTCTTCCAGGATTAGAAGAATCCAAGGGCTTTCATGAAGATTTCAAATCTGAAGAGGTAAGTGATCACTTTAGATTTATCAGTTGATAGCCAAATTCTGCAGAGAAAGTGACAACTTTTCACTTCCCTTAATAAAAAATTGAGAAGTACTCGTATTAATGCAAAACAGTTTGAAATATAGGGTGGGCCATTTATTGCTCCAACATTGAACTTCCTGTTGTTAATCTCGCCGTCAATTTGAGTGCAATAAATTGTTGACAGTAGTTTAGTTTTAGCCTTCCGCTGAACGAGTATGGATCGCTTATCTTTGCAACGACGTTTTAAAATACTAAAAACTAATTGAATACTTCGAATGTGGAGAAAAATTTTGTAACAAAATTTGGAAGAAATTAAATTTCTAAAAATCTATCTACACTCTTTCACTGTCTTTATCTGTACTTATTTTATAACACACAAAAGTACCTTTAACACTTTCTTCTTTAGTTTTGTACTTCAAAATAAAGTAAAAATAAATAATTTTATTTTGTTTTGTTTACTCATTGGGATTTTGGAAAACTTACAATATAAAAACTTTGCAAAAAGCACTTGACATAAACACTCTCTTATGATTTTCCCCCTGCAATCTCTTTGTCCACCATTTTCTTTGTTAGAGTTCTCTCTCAGGGCATCCACTCACTTTAATGGCAATTTATATTTATTTATCTTAGCCATAACTGCAATGCATGCAAACAATTTATTTACTCTAAGAAATACTTTACCTTAATTTTTTTTTTTTTATTTTTCATCTTACTTTTATCCTTTAGTTATTGTTATGTTGTTTTCTTCTTTCCTGTTATTATGTTTGATACTTATAACCCTTATTGTTGTTATTGTCAGAGTTTTACTTGTGTTTTCATATTTTTTTTCTTTACAGTTTAATAGTATTTGTTGTCAGGCAACAGAGAATGGATGCATGGTAAAAATTAATACAAGCTACGATAAGTACTAATGCGAACAGCTGCAACAATTTTAGGTTACAAAAATAAATATCAAGGAAAGTCTTCTCTGAAATTATTAAAGAAATTGTCAGCAATGCTCAAATACATACTCACAGACCCACATGCATGCAAGGAAATTTTTTCTTTTTTTTCTGTGTGAATTTTCTTTTCTGTTGCTTGGCAACAAAATAATTCCATTATAAAAGGTAATAAAATTGTAAGATATGAAATTTTTAGTTGGAAACCATATTTTTTATTTGCCATAGTCATGCATTTATTGTTGATACATCGTAAGAGGTTTTTGATGTTGTTGCTGTTGTGATTTGTAATTGATTTAAAGATTAGTAGAATTATATTATTATACATTGATACATTTTTATATAAAAGAATCCATTAATGCACATTTATCACACGATTTAAAAAAAAAAGAGAAAAAATATAATAAAATTTATATTTACTTATTTGTTGCTGACTTATAATTAAAATTACAAACTTATGAGGTATAGGATCACTAGGATCAATGGCTATAGGCTCTGATAAATACTTAGAAGAATAACTTAAGTGAATGTGACTATTTAAATTTCATTTTCATTTGGTATTTTCTTCATCTGTTAGTAATTTACGTTCAAATTATCCAAGCATAGTGTTTTGAAAATAAGTTTTCATTTAAAAGAATTTATCTATCAGCTGAATAATCATTAAGTTCTTATGATAAAATTCAGTTCACTAATTGATCTCTTGGATATCTTATTTCTATTCATTATTTTTCTTCTAAGTAAATCAATTGTTTAGTCTACAGACAAGAGTTTTGATTTAATAAGTTTGTTTTCAATATTTGCGAAGCGCTGAGCTTTGTTTGCTCAGTTTCCTGTCTCAAATATCTGACTGCATCTAGACTAGTGGAGTTTTGATGTTGATAAAGGGAAAAATGAAGGCGGCAGAGGTAATAATTTGTGTTCTGTGAATATTGATAATTTATTTTAAATTATATTGTTTTCTTTACTTCGAATTGATAAAACATTGATCACCATATTATAGAAGGGTCTTTTGTTGTTCATTTTCAGCTTATGTTGCAGAAATAGCCGATCAAATATAAACAAAAGATAAGCGTCGTCGCCACTACATTTGATTAAGTTGACGCCGCTGTGGACAATTTGACGATTTTTTCATTCAATAAAATAAAATACAGATGTTTTCTTTACTTCGAATAGATAAAAAATCGATTACCATATTAAAGAATGGTCTTTCGTTGTTCATTTTCAGCTTATATTGTAGAAATATCCGATCAAGTATAAACAAAAGAACAGCGTCGCCGCCAATGAATTTGATTATGTTGACTCTGCTGAGTACAATTTAGAATTTTTGTTGTTTATGATTTTCTCATTCAAGAAAACAAAATACTGGTGCCATATTATCTTAAACTCTCGTCTCCGTTGTATAATGTCAATGTTGATTTCACTGAATCAATATATCATCTAATTATCCCAGCAGTAGCAACTGTCACAACCAGTGAACTGCTCTATTTTTTCAATTTTATTCTCAATTCAAAAATGATGTGAATATTCCAAAAAACAATCCCTACGATAAAAAAAAGTTAAAACATTACGAATTTGTTGTTGTATTTTGTTCGTATTAATGCATTAAACATACCACGTTCATATAATTACCATTATGTGATATTTTCCATATTCATTGATTTATCTTCAACTGAAATCATTTGCAAATTGTAGACTGTCTGTCTGTTTATGTTTCTCTTTCTTTATTCTATTGTAAATTTCGCAAAATATCGAATTTCATTTCCACATCTAATTATCATAGAAAACAAAATAATAATATATATATATTTCGTGTCAGAACATTCAAAGAACTTGCCACGATATTAAAGACATTACTACTACTCAGGCTTATTCATTTATTATATTACCAACAGTTTCTAATTTAGTTTCTTAGACATGTTGAAATTTATTCTCTGAGACTGTTGTTCCTTCACATCATTTTAAGTGCAATTGGTATATAGTAAATCCTACATAGCAAGATAAAATGCAATTAATAATATTTTAATAAGCAATTTACTAGATTAGATAAGCCCAAAAATTTCAAATTTTCTACACCTTTCTTAATAACTTTCATTTATTTTTTAAATTTAATTCTATTAACATCTTATATACTTATAAAAATTAGTGTTTTAAATTGTTCGTATGTTATGCGCTGTCACCAGATTGCATTAACATTTAGTAACTGTGCACTCGATTGGTTGAATCCCGGCTCGAACATAAGATGGTTTTGGTCCCAGTATGTGACCCTGTTCTTGATGCCTGGGATATTCAACAAAATCAGCCCCATAAAGTAGACTACAAAAAACTAAAAACGGAAATAGCACTTTAATTTTCTTGAGTATAAGAAATTCTTTGTTGATACTCAAAGGGTAACAGTGATGCTAAGAAAAGAACGGACCCGTGCTAACTAGGGTCTGGAACGCTAGTTATAAATAAACTTAATTAATAAATAAGCAAATTTTCATAAAAATTATAATATATTTGTATAAAAAGTAAACGTAGCAATATATTAATACAAAATTGTGGCATTACATATCAAAATTATAACCCACAAACAAATTTTACAGTGTTTTTTTTAAATATTGTACTTTAAAAAGAAAACAACTGAATAATTTTAGTAATAAAATTTGTACAATGATTCAAAGTGATCTGATCTACCTGCTGATGATTTCACTGATGTGTGTCTGAAAAATAAAGCATTTCTTATGAAATTTACTTATTAAGTTTCTAATAATTTAAACTACATAATAATAAAAAAAATTCAATGGTTGAAAATGCGATAAAAGTGAAGCATCATGGCAGATATTCTAAATTTTAAATTAGTCAATAACTTTATTCAATATAGAATAAAAATCTCTTCATTTTGTAACTCATCTTTCAGTAAATTAATATTAACGTTCAAATTATCCATGAATTTTGTTTTCAGTATCAGTTTGAAATTAAAAGAAAATATCTATCAGCTGAGTAAACAATAAGGGGAATAAAGAAGCCAATTCTTTGTTCTTATAATAACAATTCAATAATTGATCTTTTTGCTATCTTATTTCTATACATCATAGTTTTTCTTAATAGAAAATAAATTGTTTAGTCTACAGAAAAGAGCTTTGATTAATAAGTTTGCTTTTAATAAGTTTGTTGTTATTATTCGCGAAGCTCTGAGCTTCCTGTCTCAAATATCTCACCAATAAAGGCGGCAGAGATAATAACTCGAGGGAATTATATGTTTCTTTTAAACTAAAGTTCTGTGAATTTTGATATTTTATTACAACTTAAATTGAATTTGTTTTCTTTACTTTGAATTGATAAAAAATCAATCACCATTATTATTTAGTTGTTCATTTCAGCTTATGTTGCAGAAATTTGCGATCAAGTATAAACAAAAGAAGAGCATCGGCGCCGATAAGTTTGATTATGATGACACAGCTGTGGACAAATTAATGATTTTTCATTCAAAAAAATAAAAGACTGGTGCACTATTATCTTAGACTTTCATCCCCATTGCATAATCTCATCATCGAATTCACTGAACTTGTGAGGACCAATATAGTAACATACTATATGTGTAGTGGGCGCAACTGCCGAAACTCTTGGTCTGCTCTATTTATGCAATTTTGTTCTCAACTCAAAAATGATGGTGAATACTCCAAAAATCAAACCCAAATATATTTTTTTTAATTTATTTATAATTTTTTAATCCCTATAACATTAGAAATTGCTTTTAAATACTGACTAAAAATTTACTCGAACAGCCCTAAAATTAAAAATAAAATAAAATAATAAAATAAATAAACTCTGCAACAATGATAAAAAGTCAAATTGAGTTGTGTTTTTATTCGTATTAAGGCATTAAAAATACTACCTTCATATAATCACCATTATTGGATATTTCCCATTTTTTTTTGAATTATCTTCTACTGAAATCATTCACAAATAATTGGGTGTCTGTCTGTTTCTTCACTTCATATGCAAACTCAACTTCTTATTATCATGGTAAATATAATAATTATAATAATTATATTAAATGTCAGAACGTTCAAGAACTTATCACAATATTGATAACATTGATACTACTCAACTTAGTCATTTATATGGCATATTAAATTTTCGTCAATTTTTTCATTTATTTTCTTATTCAAATTAATTAATTTCCTCTAAGACTGCTTTTCTTTCATTGTTAAAGTGCAATTACTTAGTATTTAGTAAATCCTATATAGCAAGATAAAATGAAATTAATAATATTTTAATGATCATTGAATATTAAAAGTTTATAAACCCAAAAATTTAAAATTTTCTACGCTTTTTTTTAATAACTTTCATTTGTTTTAAAAATTTAATTCTATAATTTAATCAGTTTCAAAATAATACATAAACGTTAATAATAAATAAACAATTTTATATAAAAATAATAATATACATAAAACGTACTATAAGTAGCAGAAAACAATAAAAAAAAATCAACCTAATAATTATTGTAAGAAAATTTGTTTCACTGATGTTTGCCTGAAAGATAAATCATATAATAATAAATTTCAATGGTTGAATTTTGTCTAATGCGATAAGACTGAATCAGATGTTCAAACTTTAATTAGTCAATAACTTTAGTGAATATACGAGTAGATTGAAAATCTATTCACTTTGTGAGTAAATTAATATTTACGTTCAAATTATTCAAGCATTTTGTTTCGAGTATCAGTTTGAAATTAAAAGAAATTATCTATCAGATGAATAAACATTAAGTTCTGATGTAACAACTCAATAATTGATTCTTATTTCTATACATTATTATTTTGCTTAATAGTAAATATAATAAATTGCTTAGTCTACAGAAAAGAGTTTGGATTTTAATAAATTTGTTTTTATTATTTGCGTAGCGTTGGGCGTTGTTTGCTCAGTTTCCTGTCTCAAATATCTGACTGCATCTTGACTAGTGGAGTTTTGTTGTTGATAAAGGGAAAGATGAAGGCGGCAGAGGTAATAACGTGTGTTCTGTGAATTTTGATAATTAAGTCCAACTTATATTGAATTTGTTTTTTTTACTTCGAATTGATAAAAAATCGATCACCATATAATAGAAGGGTCTTTTATTCTTCATTTCAGCTTATGTTGCAAAAATACCCGAACAAATACAATAAACAAATGAATGATTATGTTGATGCAGCTGTGGACAATTGAGAAGTTTTGTTTGTTTTTGTTCATGACTTTCTCATTTTATAAAATAAAATACAATATTATCTTAAACTCTGTTGACTATTGCATTATATCATTATCGATTTCACTGAACTCCAGTGGTCGCAACTGTCAGAAATCGAGAGTTTCTCTATTTGTTTTTTTTTTTTGTTTTTTTTTTGTTTTTTGTTATTCACAATATTTTGTAGATTTATTGTTTTTTTTTTTTATTGTTATTTCTTCAATTTTCTTGTCAATGGCTTTTCACTATACGCTTGCCAATCCGTGGTATTTTTTCTTCTCATCAACTATTGACTTTAATTTCCTTTGTTTTTATTTCACTTGCATTAATTTTGTATGATAATTTGTTGGATTATTTGATCTACTCTTCTTAGTGATTAACTTTTTTATGTATTTTCTTCATTATGTTTGAGTTTTATTGTGTTTCAATATTTGTGTTTGTTTTTATTGTAAGCCGAAATGTGGTTCTCGTATAAAAAAACAACGCGAGCAACTCACAGGGTCACTTTGACATTCACAGATGAAGAAAGACATTGATGATCAAAAGGATTGTAACGTCAAGAGCTGATTGACACAAAAACATCAAAAAATAATAAAACAAAAGAAAAAAGATTTAAAACCTCAAAAAAAAAATTTACGAAAGAAATAAAGATCAATGACAATGAATAAGTATGTTATGAATGCATATTATATTATAGAATATTAGAATGATTTATTAGCAATGCTTTGGACAGCCAAATACTTCAGACAATGTACATGTATTTGATCGAAAAATCACTTAATAATCATTAAATTGGTTAGTGACAAAGTACGAATATGTTTTATAGATTTGGGAGAATAAGATTTTCCAGAAGATTACTTTAAAGGGAAAAATAGAAGGACAAAATAAATCATTAGGAAAATAAAATCGAACTGAGAAAGCATTGGAAGCTCAACATCACAATACTGCTAAGTAGATTTCAGGACACTCTGCTGTCAATTTGATGGCGTCACATATGTTGTGAAGCTAAAATGTTGTGATTTTTTATAAAAAAATAAAAATAAAATAAAACAACAATAAAACATTACCACACATAAATAAAAATAGAATAAAAAAATATGAATGACACAGCTCTGCGACAGCAAGAGGTCTTTCGTTGCTTGGAAACATATGAGTATTAAATATATTAAAAAAAAAAAAAAAATAATGAAAATAGTAACAGAAATGAAAGAATGAAAGTAGAAATGAAAAGAAGAAAAAGCAAGTCCTCTTCCACCACATGACACTGGCAAATTACACAAAGACCGCAGTTTGGGGCACTCGACAATATCGAGTACTGTTGGCATTTGGTGTCAATCGTTCAGTTGACTTGTCTTGGTTTGTCCTACTTTGTCGGTTTGATCTGGTGTGGTCTGGTGTGGTCTGGTGGTGTGGCTTATGGTAACTTGGTTTGGAACGTTGCTTCTGTGTGGTCACAAATGTTGCACGAAATTAAATTTCACTGCGGTCGCTGTTGCTGCTGCGTGTCGAAGGTTATTTCGTTTGTTGCGTTCAACTTTTATCGCGGTTTTATTTCTTTGGGTTTCCTTTTATTTTGCCTGGGTTTTGGTTTCTTTGTAGCATTCATTTCATGGCGCCAAATATGGCACGATTTTTAATTTGTCTGCGATTAAAAAGTTTCTCTTCCTTTGCTCTCATTTCATAGTAATAAATGAATATTACAATATGAAAGGAAGGCAACAGACAGAGGATCTGGGAACTTAAGCTTTTAAATGATTTGAATTCACGCCAGATGTGACCAATAAAGAGCTCAAAGCCTTTGCTATTTTTTGAAAGGTTTTGTTGTGTGTAGTTCATAGTGTATCGATATTTTGACCAAAGTCGTCTTTTAGATTTATGCAGCAATGCTGCAACCTTAAATTGCAAATTTTTTAATTGAAGGTTTTTTCATTTAAATTCAGTCCATCTGTAAAAGTTAGGTCTTCAAGCTATTTATGTATTCAGTTTAGCCATAATTTTTGGAAGCGTTCATGTCTTCATTTAGATGGTCTTGGGAAGAAATATTTATCATAACAAAAGTATCTGAATTGATGTCAGCTGAATGTTTTGTATTTGAACCAAGTGTAATGGGTTTTGTACAAATATTCGACCAATGCATAATAATTCTATTACAACTAAAATAAAATTTCTTCTTTTGACTTTCCTATCAAATGCCTACAATGAGTTCAATTGTAAATTATACCAACTTGTTTTGCAAATAATTCATCTCCAATAATATTTCATGCTGATTATCTTATAAACAGGTGATTATAATGAAAAGTTCAGTTGTTCTTGCATCTTGTAAGTTGTCTCTTTCTATTTTAAAAATTTCGTTAACTAAAAAGAGCAAATGTTCGTGACACATTTTCACCATGAGTAAAGTGAAATTCACCACATTTGAGTGCAAGCATTCAAGAGAATCAACTTAACACTTTTTAACGCTCTTGGGAGAGTCACTTGTTGTTGCGGGAAATTTCAGTCTTTGAATTTAACGAGAGACAACACAGAGAGCAAATGATTGCTTACGCTCACTACTATATTTCTGTCCCAACTGATTTCGCCATTGCAAAGTTTGAAGTTAACTTCTTTTGGATTTTTCACAAAGAATATAAAACTGTAAGATTGTGGAGGTATAAATATGAGATACTGAGATACTCAGATATTATTCTTCGATTTTCGGTTCAAAAAGTTTGTGTTCAAAAGTGTGAAGTTAATTGTAAATGGCGGCATCTGGCTAAAAAAAAACATTGTATTGCATTGCAATATTTGTATCACTCAATCATACAAATTCAATCATCCAAAGTGTGCGGTCATATCAATAGAAATGGTAGATGGCGGCGTCTGGCTGAAAAAGACGACAAGTCCATTTCAAAATGTTTTGTGCACTAAGCAAAAGCTTAATGATGTGTGCTAAATAAATTAAAGTTTTTTATAGATGATTCAGTGTGAATATTAAATAACAGCATAGTAAAAAAAAATTAATTGACGGAAAAATGAGAAAACAAATGTAATAGAAAACAGTCAGACGCCAACGAAAAAGTAGTCAAAAGTGATTTACTAATTGCAAAATAGTGACTCAATAAAGCAAATAAAAATTTCTCAATTTTGAAGTTAACTTGTGCAACAATTGGTTTTCTAAACTTTAATACTTTATGTGAAAAATAAAATAAATGATAATGAAATAATAACTTGCGTGTTGAAAAATATTAAAACAAGTATACAAAAATTATCAAAATGCATTTAAAGAAAGCCGCATGTGAAAAAAACAAAAAGGACAACAAGAACAGTGATTGCATTGATTATGCCGCCTCATGGGTTTGTAACACAAACTTTGCCGATGCCTTTTCTACACAACAAAATTGCAACAGGTTACAAAAGCAGCAGCTGTATGAACTTCCTCACCCACAGCTGCTGCAAGACTACAAATCAAAACAAAACAAAAACTATTACTACTGCTACTACTACTACAATGTTGTGCCGGTTTTCCTTTCTTCAAAATACAATTCTCAGACCCAGCAATGACGGTAACCGATTACGTCGACTCCATTCTTCTCTTCTCTTTTTTCTCTTCTATTTTATGATGTTTTTGCTGAGTGCTTATGGAGTTCACGGTCAATTGCTGATTAAAGCACAAAATCTGGTAAGTGAATATTCTAAAGTTATTAAATTATTAATCTATATTTACTTGAAATTAATGCAAAAAATTCAAATGTTGTGAAATCAATTTGAGCGACCAGAAGATATGTTAAATTAAAATACAACTTTTTTTCCTTATAGCATATCGTTTTTTTTTTTTTGATTCCATGCATATTTTAGATTTTTTTTTTTAACAATTTTCATGAAAAAACAAAAATAATGAATTTAACATTACATTTTTATTTAAAAAACCAACAGTTTTATTTAAAAAATAATTCTGAAGAGACTAAGTAAATCTAGAAGAGTAATGGCAAAAAAGACTATGAAATTATTAAGACATGACAAATTCCTAAAAAACAAAAACCGGTTTTGGGGGAAGTGCTCACATTGATCTTCACTAACGGCAGCAAGACTCTAAGGAAAAAAGTCAATATTAGAATGCATAAAATGTAACTTTCTCGCAATTTTTGGAAATTGCTAAACATATTTATAATATTTTTATAGTCTCGTAGTCTTTCCTAAAAAAATGTTCACTACTTATTTAAATGAATTCCAAGCGTTCTCTTTGGTTTATTCATGTCTTTTTTTTTTTATTAGTGACTTACATTAACTTCCCCATCTTAGGCCCAACAATAATACCTTCTTTGATCTTTGCATCCGATAAATGCTTAAATTTATCATATAGGCACTCGAACTGATTTCCAACCATCACCTAACAACCTTAAGTCATTGTGTTTTCTATGTGATTTACATGACACTATAAAAAAAAAAATTAATTCTGAAAATATCAAAGTCTCATTTGAATTTGAGACGTGGAATATTTAAGTAAAAACCGACAGAAAACATCAACAATTATTCTAACTAAATGCGTTCTTATTCAGGTTTTCTCTTTATTTAAACTCACTCAGTTCCACAATTTTGCGCTCATTTGTCCCTACACGTGTCCTACTCTTATATAATCACTTCACGCTCTGTCTCTCTTCATGCGCTCTTTTCCTTACAATTATTTAAATAATTTATTATTTCCCACGGTTTTTATTGGTTTATAAAATGAAAATAAAAATATTCGGCAAGAAATAAAAAGATAAAAACAAAATGAAATGAAATATGCTGCATATTTTGCGGCGTTGTACGTGACATATTCCAATATATGTCACCCAATGAGTGTAGTGTATGTACATGTGTGTGTATGAATACCGCCGCATTGTCCTTGAACTTGTTTGTGTGCACTAGTTTTCATTTATATTTATTTGTTTGCCTCTGCTCAGCTAAGCTGAACTGCAGAGTTCAACTCGTCAATTTAGAATTTTCTATATTTTTTTTGCTATTCTTTTTCTTTGTTGGCATCATCCATCGCCATCAGCTATGAGTGCTGTTTGCCAATGGCAAAATGTTGTTTGCGTTGCAATGAAATCAAGAAAAATAAAGCAAAGAAAATAGTGAAATGCAAATGAAAAAGCACACAGTTCCATAAATATTAAATCTGATGATGTTGTTTCTGCTTTACCTTTTACTTTTTTTTTCATTTATTCACATATGCATGTTGTGTTGACTAAAATTGACAGCGACAACAAGAAATGACACATTGAGGTAAACTGGAACAATACTAGCAAAAATTTTCAACAAAAAATTAAAATAAGAAATCACATAAAATAAATAGAATAAGTTATTTTGCATTGCTTCATGTTCTTGCACTTTTTCTCTCTTCATTATTCTCTTCACGCAGTGAATAGTATTATAGGTTTATCTTGAAGCTTATAACACACAGAAGGAGACATCTAAGACCCCACAAAGTATATATAATCTAGATCAGCTCGACGAGACGATTTGATTTAACCATATCCATCTGTCCCTCTGTTCGTTTCTGTGTATGCAAACTAATTCCCAGTTTTTGAGCTAGAGAGCTGGAAATTTGAACGAAGCTTTCTTTACAGAGCCCTATTGACTAATGTAACGATATATTGTAGTTTAAGTTATAACTTTTATATATTTTATTTTCTAGGTAATATGCACATGTGTTTATTTTTGATTTTTTCTTTTATTTTTTATTACTTAACCTTTTTAGGAGCCAACAATAATCACTCATCGAGGCAGAGTCCCAGCGGTTTAATGGGACCTAAATTTTCTGAAAAAAAAACCTCAAGAATTAATAATTTTTAATGAATATTCTACAACCCATTTTTCGATAGTTTTTCAACAAGTTTTCAATCAGTTCCTCATAAGAATTAGAATTTTTGTTTCACATCAACTCCTGTAGTAGTAACAGGAGCAACACCAATGTCAATATAATATTCAACACATTCAAGAGTGTAGTAATGTCCTTCAATTACACAATATAAACATAACTAACAACAACAATATTATAATGA
The DNA here is from genome assembly GCA_035041805.1 of Amiota mariae. Classification (NCBI taxonomy): domain Eukaryota; kingdom Metazoa; phylum Arthropoda; class Insecta; order Diptera; family Drosophilidae; genus Amiota; species Amiota mariae. The sequence continues at coordinate 9,586 of JAWNKV010000216.1, read as the reverse complement.
TCAAGAGATCACACCAGCAACAGCAACAGCAACAGCAACAACAATAAGGTGGAAATTAGCAACTTCAGCCACATCTGCCATATCTACAGCATCAGTAATTGAAAAATCAGCAACAATATCGACTGGTGCCATAGGTTCGGAATTATACTTCGAAATCAATTCGACAGCAGCAGTAATATCAACTGCAACAATTTTGGAACCTACAAGTAGCCCAATAACGATTGCCGGCTTTTTGTTGCCCACGAAATTTACAAAAAAATTATCAGAAATTACATGATTTCGTGGAATCATACTACCAATTGTATTTACAATTCCAACGACGCGCCTCTGCACTTCAAAAAGTTGAACAACAAACAGGAGATAAGCAACAACGAATAGATTTGAACTAAACTGTTCACAGTCTAATTCAATTGTATACGGAATTACTAGAGCTACACCTTGAATACGATACCCTAGTATCTTCAGCTCAACAATCCGGCGTAATGTTGGGTGTTAATGTAGAAACTGGAGTGCAAGTCAATAATAATTCAGAATCTTCATTATCCATTTTACAAGAAATTTTAGAGAAAACAGCAACGGCATCACCGACACAAATGCCGACACGAACTCGACTGCCACACAACAAAACCAATCGATGGCAATGGCAATGCCAACTCAAGAGCAAACGACATAAATACAAATGTATCCATAAATGCCATTTCGAGTTACTTATACAATAATATTATTGTCAAAAGTGTCATCAATAATAATAACATTATCATCATCATCACAATCTTAAACTATATATTAAGAACAAGAACGGCTAACAGACTGTTGAATAATAATAGCAATAACCAGAAATAAATCTCTAGAAAATATAAGTACATACCAAAATTTGGTAGCCAAACGCAAATTGGATAGCAACCACAGGATTTGAAGCTCTTTTTCAAACCAATTGAAATCCAGCATCAACAAGAAGATGACTAAAATGGTTACGACAAATAAGATTACGATTACTATACTCACATCCCGGATATATCCACATGAATTGAAACATTTCATTAAACCAAACTAAAATCAACAAGAATACAATAATCATGGACGCATCTACAATCTACTTAAATAATGTAGGTAGGATTTTTTTCTTTTTTTTTAAATATATTGTTTGTTTCGATTCATGAACTTTAAATTCATCTCAAATCATTACTTGTGTAATAAATCATATAAGCTCTTGTTTAGAGTTAATATTTATGTGTCAGCCTCGGAACACTAATTTTAACATTTACTATCATTATTATTGCAGTTTCTAACACTATTATTGCTTTGACTAACACTATTATGATTTCATTTACCAATACATTATTATATTAAGGTTTTTTTATTATATTATTGGTAACACTGTTCTTAAAAAAGTGACGCTCAAGTGAAAAACAATGGAAAATATGTAATCATATTAAGTGATACCAAGAATGAAAAAAGTCAATTTTCATTTTTCTATTTTATACAAACTTCTCAATTATTTTAACTATAATTCTTTCAAATGCATTGAGAAATATTACTGTATTTTGTTTTTCTGGAAATACATATTTTCTTACTGTTATATATATTATACATTTGACTGAGAAAACGGTGTTTTTCAATTTTAAAACGTGAATTAAAAAAAAATTGTGAAGCGATAATCAATTTTTAATTATATATTTATATTTAATACACATTTCTGAATATAAAAATACCAATATCCACTCAATTACATATTGACTGTAGACTAGTGTAAATAGAAGATATTAAAGGTGCGTGAAGAATGTTACAACTTCGGCATAGCCGAAGTTAATCTTCATTTTACTTGATTCCTTTTATTATTCCTTATTTTTAATCAAATGTGTTGTACACAATTCTTTGTTTTTTCATTTCTTTTTGAATATTATTTCTTACATATCTAGTTAAATCAGATTTCCTTGTTGAGTTCAAGAAACATTGAAAATAATATTCTTTGTTTGTTTGGGTTCGAATACACAAAAATAATATTGGCCCAGAGTAAAATTATATCAAAAATATATTTCCCAGGTAGAATTGCCTCACTTAGCCTGATCCACTCCGACTATACAGACTCTATATTCTGGTGGCACTCCTTTTAGAGGAAGACAACAGAATCTTCCATGTTGAAACAACCACTATTCTACTACTCTTCTTTGTCTTTATTGGAATTCAAAATCGAAAATCAAATTTGATATCATCAATTAATTATTATTAATTTAAAAACCGGTTACCTTTATATAATTTTCGCTCACATTAGTTTTAAGTGACCAATTTTTTTTATTATATTTAATATCTTTCGCATATTTTAATTCCAATAATGAAACCACAAGTTAATTTCTGGAAAATTAAGGAGACCTAAATTTAATTTTTTTGGAGGGTCATAGTGCGGTTTTGCTTTTATTTTCAGTTCAGTTCAGTTACTTACTTTGATTATTTTACTTTTCCTTTTATTGTATTTCCTTCTTATTTCTATTTAATCTTTGCTTCAGGCAACATTGTTTCTTGTTATTAATGTTGTTTTTATGTAAGGACAACATACTCGCTTCCTTCCTCCTACACACCATGATGCTGAGCACCTCTTTGTTTAGCTGTGTGTATCCTCTTTTTCCCTCAGTCGGTCGGTCGGTGGTTTGTTTGTTTATTTATTTATCCTTGTTGAACTAGATTTTTGCATCAAGACAGTTTGTCTTTCTTTTTTCTCTACTCCTTTTCCTTTTCTATTTCACTCTTAGTTTAGTCACATAGACCGACCGAGCCTGGCTCTGACTCATTAGATACTGCTGTTGTTATGCCTTTCAGAAATGATGACGAATTTCTTCCTCATCATATGACGATGCTGTTTTCTTTGAATACTCTGAGTTTAGTGCGTTTTTGGCTTATTGCTTTTCTTTTATTCTCAATGCATTCAACTGTCACAACTTTGACACTGCCACAAATGCTCGACTGTAATTTAGCTCATTGCCCATGTGCCGTCATAGTTTATATTTGGATTCATGTGCTTGTTTATTTGGTCCTGTCGTTTCATGATGGCTTCCATTATTTTTGATTTTTCGATCAGAGTTTATAAATATTTTGGTGGCGTCCCCTAATTTACTCACTTCTTCCCGCAGCCACATATTGTGAAGTGTTTATGTGGCAGCGAAATTTGACATCCAAAAAATGAGAAAGAGACTTTTCATATCTTGACACAAAAAGTATTTTAACGAAAGCAACAACGAAGACTACACCATTGTAATTCATACAAATGGATACCATGAGAATTATAGAGAAAGATGAGGGGATGATTATGAGAGGAAGCTCCTTTGGATAAGCACTTTGCAAAAGATGCTGTTAATGTTCTACATTTTTCTTTTTTGCTTTGTGTCCTCTTTTTATAGGGTGGCGAAGTCATTCAGGAAAACATAACCTCAAATATTGTCGAAGATCTTATAACATTGGAGTTCCAAAAAACTGATGGTACTCTTATAACACAAGTTATTGATTTTCGAAATGTAAGTTGAAGTTTGTTTCTAGCAAACTTTATTGTTTACTCGAAAATTGAATTTTTCACTTCTTGGGATTCTCTTAATTCTATAGGAGGTACGAATAATTAAAGCACTTGTTCTTGGTGAAGAAGAACGGGGTCAAAGCCAATATCAAGTTATGTGCTTTGCCACAAAATTCATTAAAGGTGATTTCATTTCATCGGATGCCATGGCTAAGTTACGTCAAAAGAACCCGTACACAATACGCTCACCGGAAGAAAATAAAGGACAGGAAAACTTCATTATGACATCATGGGTAGAACTTAATCGTCCATTACCTATTACGCGTCATTTGCAAAAGTTATGTGCTGAGGCTGCTGATGCAACTTATGTGAGAGATTTGGATTTACGTGCATGGGCTGAGTTACCAGGTAAATTAAATGAAAACGACAGAGAACAACCATTCAAGATTGGGCAATTTGTTTCATTTCGTACCCTTCACTTTCAGTATAAATATTTATATGTGTTATCCCAGTGATATTTTCGAATTATGATGATAGAATCTTTTTTATTTTATTTATACTTTAATAATATCTTAATGTATCTCAAAATGCATTTGTGTGATATTTTTTTTTAAAATGGTTTTTATTATTTATGACGATTTCAGAGTTTAAGATTTAATCTCGTATAAATTAAATTTGTTATTGTTATTATTATTATAATTATTATTATTATTATTATTATTATTATTATTATTATTATTATTATTATTATTATTATTATTATTATTATTATTATAAGTAATGTTTAAAAAGTAAAACTAACATTTATGTGTATGTACATAATATAGATATGAATACTATAAACTTTAAATTTAATGTGTTTTTTTTTTTTTGTTATCATTTCTCCCTTGTGTGCGTAGGTTCCTCGATATCAAGCCTTGAAGCAGCTACGGAAAAATTTCCAGTTGCATTAACCTCACGTTGCAATGAAGTGAACAGCTTATGGGCACCATGCCTATGCATGTTTGAAACTTGTATTGGATGGTATCCCTGTGGTCTAAAGTATTGTAAAAGTAAAAATAGCAATGCAGCAAATGGTGGGTCAGATACATCGCAACAGCAGCAGCAGGTGAATAATAATTATCGTTGTGGTATCAAAACTTGTCGCAAGTGTACGCAATTCACCTATTATGTGCATCAGAAACAACACTGCCTTTGGGATGAATGACAATGAGAAAAAAATTCAAGCGACGGCGCCTGTGTTACAGCATCATCAGGATGATCATCATTAGCATCAAGACAAATAAGATAAGCAGCAATAATAGTAAGTCAACTTTAAATAAAATATGATTGTATGTACATATTTGATGTACATAAAAATATACAATTTTTTATGTATATAGATCTATTTTTATATTTATAAGTAAGTATACAAAAAGACATTGAATTTAAAACATTCATATAATCATCGCTTATATATAATATTCCCATCAACATATATTGAATTATCTTCAACTGAAAACATTAGACTGTCTGTCTGCTTATGCAATTCTCTTTCTTTATTCCATTGTAAAATTTACAAAATATCGAATTTTAAACTCAACTTATTATTATAATAGAAAAGGATATAATAATAATCATTAATATATTTAGTGTCAGAATTTTCAAAGAACTTGTCACAATATTAATGACATAAATACTACTCAGGCTTAGTTAATTGTTATGCATATTTAATGTCCAACAGTTTGTCATATATTTTCTTATTTCTTATTCAATTCGAGTCATTTTCTGTAAGACTATTGTTCTTCAATTTGTATTTAGTATATCGAACAAAATCACAAAATCTAGTGAAGTTAAAAATTATTATAAATATTAATTAAATAAATTTTAATTAAAATACCAACATATAAAAAGGAAAGGTAACAATACAAATAGATATACAAATGTGGCCTTACATATATATTATATTATGAATAAAATCAAGAAAAAAAATAAAAAATAAAAAAATATAAATATTGTATATGATTTTTTTAACTCGTTGGTTTATAATTTAATGTAAAATCATTGATAGTCTTTTTGTATACTTTAAAAACAAAACAACTCCATAATTTAAGTAATAAAATTTGCACCAAATCGTGTTGGTTATATCCTTGTTAGTCGTATTTATGTTAATCATATTCTTGTTGTTCAAAATCCTGTGAACCCATTCGGGTTGAAATTGTCGTTGTATAAAATCGTATTTATTTTATGTTGTCATACGGCGGTAATGTTATAATCCGAAATGGTGTTTCCAAATGCATTTGTGTTTCTGTTTTTTGCTCTTGAATCAGAATTGTTATTGCCATCGATAGGATTTGTTGGATGGATGAACCCCGCATTCAAGTTCGTGTCCGCATTTGTATCGATGGCACCGTTGCTGTTTGACCTGAAATTTGTTGTAAAATAGATAATGAAGATGCTGAATTATTGTTGACTTTTACCCCAGTTTCTGCATTAAAACTTAACGTTACGCCGGATTGATGAGCTAAAGATACTTGGGTCTCGTATTCGCTCTGTAGTTCTCTTAATTCCGTATAAAATTGATTTAGACTGTGAGCAGTTTTGTTTAAATTTATTCGTTGTTGGTTGTCTTCTGATTGTTGTTCACCTCTTTGAACTACAGAGGCGTATCGTTGCTATTGTATATACAATTGGTAATATTCTTCTACACGATCTTGCAATTTCTGATAATTTTTTCGTAAATTTCGCGGATAACAGAGACCCGGCAATTGTTGTTGTGCTTCTTGTAGGTTCTGAACTTGTTTCAGTTGGTATCACTGCTGTTGTCGTATTGCTTCCAAAGTATATTTGCGAACCTGTTGTGCCAGTCGTTGTTGTTGCTAATTTTGCAAATACTGTTGCTGCAGATATGGCTGATGTGGCTGATGTTGCTGACTTTCATCTTGTTTTTGTTCCTGTTGCTGATATTGTCAACCTTGAAAACAGACATGAAAGATCAAAGTCATTGAATCCAACAAGTTTCTGCGTTGTGATACTCAGCTTAAAAAAACAGAGACTAGCAAATAAAAGAAGCAACAAAAAAAAAAAAAAATTAAAACCCCATAAAAAAATGTAAAACTGTGAGTCATTATCGATACCAATGACAATGAGTACCAATAACGATGAAATCCACTTTTAGGGTCTAAAAGGAAGAAATCTGCAACACTTAACAACGAATCAAATCCTTCTGTTGAATGAGACTTATGTCACCCACATAGTATTGCAAATCAATCAGAACAAGGAAAGAAATGAAAAAAAAAAAAAAATACAATAATTGATATTAAATAACACAAAAATATATCATCGTCATAAATGCAAGCAGGATTTTCTACAGGTCTTCATTATCGGATCATCAACATGAAGATTACATTCTCAAATCCACTAACCTGGGCAAATGATGAAAAGGATACACTCACACAATTCACTTATCTTAACAGTGTAAAAAGTGGAAATAAAAAAATATATCATCAAAATTAAAAATAACAACATACGCAAGTAATTTTGTGAATGGGATTGTATTGTCAATGATATGCAAGATAAATTTACTCTTTAATAGGGAAAGAATTGTAAGCAATGGCTGGGGTGTTAAATAGTTTGACTTTAATCGAGAATTTATTCTAGAAACTGTTCAACAACTTCGAAAATGGTTTATGACTTACTACGATGATATTTAATAGATTTGGAAGAATATTTGTACAATTTTTCAAAAGACTATATTTGAAAATGAGAATGATTACAGAGCCGACTTTTTAAGTAGAAGACAGAGTTGCGAAATAAATCACTGTGGAAAATGAAATCAACACTAGGGAAGTGTTGGAAGCTCAACAACACAGCACAGCTAAATATAATCAATGACACACTGCATTTACCTTCTGTCAATCACAATTTGAATTCGAGCCAAATCCAATTTGATGATTGACAATTGTTTCCAACAACAGCAAAGTGTCTGCTAATAATATATTTAGCCGTGTTGATTTGAAATAGAACACAGTGGGTCAAATTTAAGATCACAATCTCAATGTGCATGAATTATGTTTCGGTGAAGATTTATGTAGTAAATTTACTTTAACTTTAAATTTCAATTTATTTATGCTATGCTGATGTTGGTGCTTGAATTACAAAAGCTGCATTAGTTGGTGGGATAGTCATGTTTGTGAATTGACTATTTTTTAGATAGACACACATAGTATTCCTCATATTTTGAATGCAATCTTCCATAATTACTGTAATTTCAGCTATGTGAGGATTGTAGTTTCTCCTTAGATTCTAAGAAATGTTTTTCGCTTAAACCCTAAACTTCTTTGTTGGTATCAGATTTATTAAATAATGTAATTCGCTTGTCGATTGGGATTTAGGGTTTTAGTTTCAGTTTCAGTATTTTAAGATGCGTGGAGATGTTAATTCCTCTGTAGAGGGACAAGGCTTTGTATTTGTCGGGACAAATTCGAATAAATTCATATAATTAAGATTTATTTGGATTTATAATTGATTTTGGGGAATAGATTGGCAGGCTGTAGCCTATTTTTTGAGAATAGAATAATTTTTATTCTTGGAATTAACATAAAACTTAGTAATTAATAAATATTTATATACAGAATGAGATCACAATTGAAATTTAAGTGAGATTAACTCTATAAGATGTTGAACTGCTCCTAGATTCAACTTATATTTACACTAATCAAGGTATTGGGTGACTCCTAATCAGATTTAAGTTAGTTTATAGAAATCTATATCTGTTCACTAGATAACATTGATGGATATAATAAATATATTATATCATGCCAAAGCAATAATGTCATATCTTTTGATTGATTGGTTTGGTAGGATGATGATATTCAATTCCTTCTTGTTCTAGAAATTTATTATCAAGTGGCACATTTAATTCATTCATGAAAATGGAGGAGGAGGTCTAAACACTCTATTATAATTGTTGTTGAGCTTCCAGAGCTTCTTTAGTGTCGATTTCATTCCACTCAGTGATTTATTTCGTCAATTTGTTTTCTTCGTAAAAAGTCTGCTTTGAGTCATTTTCATTTCTTGATATAGTCTTTTGAAAAGTTGTATAAGTAATCTCCCAAATCTATTCAATAAATATCTTCGTTCTCGGTCATTAACCATATGCGAAGTTGTTGAATGGGTTTTAGATTGAATTCTCGATCAAAGTCAGAATTATATAACAGCCCAGGCGATTGCTAACAATTCTTACTCTATGGAAGAGTAAATTTGTCTTCCATATCATTGACAATACAGTTCCGATGCCAAAAATTCCTAGCATTTGTTGTTACTTAAAATTGATTGTTATGTTTATTCACTTCCATATGTCACATAGATCAGATAAGTGGAGTGTGGAGTGTATCCAATTCATTCTTTTTCCGGGTTAGTAGAATTGGGAATCTAATCTTCATGCTGAGATTGGATCCTGACGTGATGTGAGGAATTGTGATTTGCATTTATGATAATATAATGTTTTTTTTTGTTTTTACATATATAATATTTTGTGTATTTATTTGTTACTTTCCATGTTCTGGTTGATTTGCTTTATATGTGGGTGATGTATGTTTCAGTCAACGGAGGGATTTGTTTATTTGTTCAGTGTTCCAGTTTCTTGCTTTTAGTCCCTCGAATTGGTTTTGATCGTTCCTTGAATTCATTGATACTGATTGTTGGTAATTGATGTTGACTTATTTTTTTTTAATTTCTTAATATTTTTTTTTTTTTAATTCTTTTATTTGTTAGTCTCTGTTTTTTTCGGCTGAGCATCACAACGCAGCGACTTGTTGGATTCATTGACTTTTATCTTCCATGTCTGCTTTTCTGGTGGATTTTATTTTATTGTGTGATAGAAAAGCTTACAAAATTTCGATTCATTCTTTTGTTGCAGTTATGTTTTTAATTTAAAGTTTTTTGTGCTTTTTTGTGGGGATTTATTAAAAATCGGTTTCACTTACAATTTCCAATGATGTTGAAATTATTGTAGATTTATATGTTTCACTTCATTTTTGAATAACCAATCAAGTATAAAACAAAAGAAGAACGTTTTCACCTATGAGTTTGTTTATTTTGACA